>OY041601.1:9185872-10435872 GCA_955876795.1 Eupithecia tripunctaria
TCCCCATCCGACTTCGACGGGACATGCATGTTCTCTCTCTTCTCTTCTCTATTCTCTTTAATCCTCTTTCCCCAGTGTATCTTAAAGAGCGGTTTGAGTTCCTACATTCTTCTAACTCTCATAATCTCAGGTCATCAGATAACTTACTCCTCAAGTTTCCCACGCATTCCCAATCCTTCTATGGCAATTCTTTTAGTGTACAGGCGGTTCGTCTTTGGAACAAACTGCCTGTCGAAATCAGGCTTGCTCCTTCCATCTACTCCTTTAAATCCAAACTGAAGTCCTATTTCCTTTCTACAGCTGTTTAAGCTCATTAATTTCATCATCTTATTCTGGAACCTTAGATGTGATTGTAGCTCAATATTTTATTTTTAATAAGTGTATTTTGGACCTACTGTATTAGTTTATTATATTATTAGGTTATTTTGTATTGAATGTAATCAAGTATGTATAATATGAGTTCTGTTTTCACTAATGTACACTGTCGACCCTTTTTCTTCTTCTTATATCTTTTATTCTCATACCAAGGTTGCCTGGGAGAAATCGCTCTCAGCGATAAGGCCGCCTTTTGTACTACATTTATTTATTATTTAGATATAAGACTTTAATGTATATTTATTACTATTAGTACAATAAAGTGTTCATTCATTCATTCATTCATTCAAATACAAAGGCAATAATTTCGATGTCTACATCGCAATGATTTCGATTTGTAAATAACCTTGAACGCGCGCGCAAAAATGACTCGGCCCGCTATGGAAACAAAGGCCTTTTAAATAATAAATATCCGTGAACAAGTGATATTTTTTTATTTTATTTATTATATATAGAACGCAATCAAAGAATAAAAACCATATGTCATCGCTTTTATTTTTGAGATATGAGCTTTTGAATACAAGACGAGCTTCAAAACGCCCTACTTCTAAGTTCAGCACAGCATAACTCTGCACCAAAGTCGTAATTTGATAAACAAAAGATAACATTGGTTAGCTAGTTTCATAATAAACATAAATATATATAACACTTAACACTTTTTTAAACAAATTGAGTCACAAGAAACGATTTTGTGAAACCCGACCCGCGCGCTGAAGGCGCTATAAATGGCGGGGCAAAAGCGCGTTGCGCGCGGACTCCCCTTGGGCAAGCGAGCGGTTAAGGTTAAACTACCCACATCTATGTTTGTTAAACAATTGTTTAGAATACTATACTTTAATGTTTAGCTGTACGTAATATGTATTAATAATATGTACTTTTGTGTTGTCATATAAGTGAATACCTATGTAATTCTTTTGATAATAAAGTTTCTTTAAACCTATTTCACGATATTTGTAGGTACCTATCTAACTACTCTGGTATTCCTGTACGTATTTTATTGTATTACCTCATACCTCAACAGCCTGTATTGGTCCACAGCTGGACGCAAGCCTCCCCCAGATAAGCGCCTTATTGGCATTTATCTAATGGGGGTAATGCCCATAATCCCCATGCTGGGCATGCGGGTTGGGATCGCAGTTCGGTGGTAGATTATTCTGCAGAGGGCGCTGCTGCCCGTGAGATGGCCGCCGCTTTGTAAATGCCGCAACGTGACGAAAAGTGTTTTATGTATATCAGTTATCTAGTACCTATAACACAAGCTCTTCTTAGCTTGGGGATAGATAATGCTGTGAGAATTGTCTTATTAAAAAAATATGCATGTATACAAAAAGTAGTAGGTATTTAATTAGCCATCATGGTATGATTAAATTCTCACCTTTGTCAATAAAATCTTCTCTCTCTCCTCTGAGAATGTTGTTCAGTCGGTTGCAGTGCGCGACAAACTCCGCCAACGCATGCAGGACGATCAATGACACTCCCACTCGCTGGAACCTAGAAAACAATAACCATAGCATTCGTAAGTTGGTTAAAGTTTCATTAGTTTACTATAAAAACTATTGTAGATCGATTAATTAATAACGGGTGTGCTGGAGTAACCGAGTAACACCAAAATTTTATTCTGACGTGAATGTTAGTGTTCTTTCAACACAAATGAGGTTTGTACATCCGAAACGAAGTTTCATTATTAATGTAAAAAAGACTACCGCGTTACAGGATTGCCTGCTACCACCATTAACATGTATGTCTCTATGTTAATCTTTTTAGCAAATAACTTAATAATATTTATTGTTAATGGTATAACTTCTTGATACAATATAAATAGTAATACTGCTTTTGACATGGAATATACATGTTGGTGCGATGATTCTGAATCAGAAGTTTATTCAACTAGCAAGCGATCTAATTTATCACCATATTTTATGACAATGACTTCTATTTCAGTTTATCAAATAAAGATCATAATAATTTAATAGAGTTAAGAACTTGAAGCGCAAAGGTTGGTTTCGTTTTATCGCCTAATGTCTACTAAAATCATATTAACGCAATCACTGCCCCCTACGTGGGAACAGAGACTGGCAAGACTGGCATCTGCGTTTTGGGCCATGAATGTGTGAGACAAGGACATAAATGATATCCCGAAGGTCCCGGGATATCATTTATCTATTAGGTAGGCTATTTTATGATCTGGAAAATTGTTTGTAAAACCTGGAAGCTCAAATATTACCTATTAGAAACGTACCTAAATCCATAAGCCAGGCCCACAAAGGTGAATCCAACGACAGCATGCCTGATGCGGCCGCCCCACTCCTCTCGCTTGATGCGTTGGAAGTACAACTCCGGGACGGAATGGATCCAGTATGCGGCTTGGACTACCCACCATAGTTTCAACAGGAAGCTCATCGGGTGGTTCGGCCATCCTAAAACAAAATTCAGTCTCTTTTTAAAGGAATTTTTCTTGTTGTCCAAAAAAAACTTGGAAAAGATAATAGTTTGCACGAAAATGAATCAGAATCTTAAAAACGAAATCGAATTTTCTGATTTGTTTAACACTTATCTTATGTAAGCGACTTAAGAATTGGTTTTGCACAAAAACAAATCAAAAGCACCATATTTCGTTTTTCGAGTAGGTTCCCATTACAGGAGCTAGTTTGTCGAAATTTATTTTCTTTATCATAGATAAATATAGACAATGCTTGACAATCCACTCCAGTGCCCTAATCTAGCCCTAAACTAAGCAGAGCTTGTGTGGGTATTACATAAATAGATATTGTTTATTACACAGAATATTCCCAGAATACCCCAAACAAATATCTGCAGATCATCCAAACAGTTGGCGATAATGAAACTTTAAATTGCTTAACTAAATAATGGGTAATTACAGTTAACTGTAGAATGGTTTTGTTAAATATCCATGCTGTTTTTCGTATTCTTTAAATATTTTGTATTTACAGGTACATACATTTAATTTTTGTTAATACTTCTAATTCACAACAATGATAATTTATTCATGTGTTAATAATTTATTTGTGTTGTATCTATCATTATCCATCATTCAAAAGGGAGGTCATAGATTTTTATGAAATAACTAGCTGTGCCCCGCGGCTTCGCACGCGTTGTTCCTATAGAAACGTTTATAGTGGAAACGTGTACAGTTTTAGGTGTTTTCCCGGCAATAGGGTATATGCATTGATTTTTTTATTGTTTTAATCGATTCTTTAGGTCATTATTTAAACGAGGAATGATAAGACGCTCACTGAATTTCGCATTAACAAGGTAAAAAAAACAAATCAAAACTACAATCATTTTCGGGTGATAAAAACGCTGCCATATTGGCGCCATGTTTATGTGACGTCGACGTACACACTTGATTAAAACCTTTGGTGACGACCTCGGTAGTGATCATCTCACGAAAGAGGTTTTCCGAAAAAACTGAAAATAATCGACAATACGAAATGTCAAGTGGGCAGAATAGTGTCAAATCAAGGTGCAGCAAGCAGAATAAAAAAAGAAGAAATGAGTACAGTGATGTCACGTCCGCTCTAGTCAATGGCGTAGCGTTTTGAAATTTTGCGATTGAGATTTAACACATTCGACTCCTTCACACTTTTCTCTCTGCTCTATCGCCAAACCACCATACATCGTACCACAGAGCCCTCCACGGGGGTCACCGGCATTACACATGCGCCATAGGTGAACCCACGCAGCGGGTTCTCGGCATTAGGTATGTGGTTGTGACATTAAATTGCATTTTTCTCAACAATAAGACACTTTCAGGAGTTCATGCATAGTTTTTTGTGATTTATGACTTAAATATTACTACTCGTTGTGCATTTTAGTCTGGAAAACTGTGTAGTTTAGGAAAATGGGAAAGTCTATGACATTGGTGTGCAACATTTTTAAGTTTTTTAAAACTATGAGAACTTTTGGAAGGAGATTTTAAATGTTTATGAAAAGTTTTCTGATAAATTTATTTTATTTTAAATACACTAGCAATAGATCTAGTTTTTTATGTAAACTACCTTCAACTATGGGTCAGAATTAGGAAGCATCGTGATTTGCACACATTATGCCTCTTATTTAAAACTCTTTCTGACCCACGGTCGCCAAGCCATCTGACCGAACTGTTTTCGCCACTTTACACCTCTGGACGCACCGCAAGACATTCAAAACGACTGCAGCTTAGAACACCAGATCACTGTACTGTGGGTTACCATAAAACCTTTGCCGTCCAGGCCACTCGTTTATGGAACAGTCTTCCAATGGAATACCGCGAGGTATCCTCTGTAAATATCTTCAGATCTAGAGTCATAAATCACTTTCTCTCTCAGGAATAATTCGGTATGTTATATACTTATTATTTATATATTACAGGTATTTTAAGTATTTATGCGAGAAGGGAATACATATATATAATATGTATATATTACATTTTTATGTGTATTTATTTATGTCAGTGTTACGATTATTATTAGCTTTCTTTGTTCTGTTTATAGCACTACCTACTAAATTGTTGTTCACACTACCCAAAGGCTAGCAGGTAGAGAATGCTATCTAGCATTATGTTCGCCTATGTACAACTGTTGTGCAATAAAGTATATTCTATCTATCTATCTATCGAACTATATGAGTCATATTAAAAAAAAAATATGACACGTTGTGACGTGAGAACCCACAGGTTCTTGATACAATCAGGGTTGTAAAAAAAACTGTTTTTTTTAATATTTTTTAAATCAAACTTTTCAAAATGTTTAACACTACTGTCTTTTTTAGATTGTTTTTTACTTTTTACCTTTAGGGATCAATTTCAAATCAATTATAGCGAATAATAAAATAATCCATTTCTAAACTATTTCCTAATTCACATTAGTAAATATTAACATAACGATAAATATTTACTTTTTGTTGCGTATCTCAGTAACTATTTTCAAATTATTAAAAAAATATTGTTATTATTAATCAATACAAAACAGTTTACATACACCTTGTATGTAGTGTAGTGTAGGTAGGTAGAGAACTAGAGAAAAAGCAGGGAATACCCACTAATCCAGTGAATTACTTTTTCTGAAAGCCGACATAAGGACTTTCCACTTGAAAAAATATTTTAAGCTATTGAGAGCCCTACATTTTATTCGTTTGGAATTATTTCCATTCATTTTCAATTAAGGGTATAGTTTGAAACCCTGTTTTATCTTCATGTTTTAAACATTGTCCCCTTTAAAACTTTTTTAAATTTTTTTAATTTCTAAACACTTTCAAACGTGTTTTAAAAGAACTTGTTTTATTCATGCCAACCCCGGGTACAATAGAATAAACTAACATACAATAAAATGAACCCCCATCCAAATGTTTGCTACTCCTGAAAGATGACCCACGACGTGGGTCCTTGGCATGGCAGAAGAAGTAAAAATTCAATTCAAATTTAAACATTGTAAAACTAAAAACCAACACCCATACAAGGAAAAGGCTCTTTGAAATAGTACTCTCATTTATTTTCATGATAAACTATGGCGTATTGGGAAAGAAAAACCTGGTTAAAAAATGAGCCCGCGTCGTGGGCTCCCGGCTCCTCGAGTGTGACAGAGTTGAGCCCTCGTCGTGGGTCACTGGCATCGAATGTGTTAAAATATCAATTTTTCAATGGTTAAATTCTACAATAAAAACATCTCAAAATGCAAAAATAAATATGTAGATATGTTTCTATATCAACAGAGAATACGTATATATTTTTTTAGCCATTTTGAAATCACATGCATATACCCTATTATTAGACTTTTTCTCGCCGTAAAAACCATCCTAGAACTTCGAACGAACATTAAAAAAAAAAGGATTGGCCAAATTGGTCCAGTCGGTATTGAGTTATGCGTTTACCAAAACATCTAGCGATTCATTTTTATATCATAGATAATTGTGAGTCTGAACTGTCAGATATATTTATAAGTTTTTACTGAAGAATTGTAATAATATACACAATACATAGATATTAACTAGACCATATGTTTAGATTATCATTGCTTCTCCTTATTAATATGGAAAATAAAAACACTTGGTGACTATAAGTACAAAGTACTCAAATCAATAACATGTTCTTATTTAAATAAACTGTTAATATGACCTTCATAGCTTGCCACATATATCTCAGTAAAACAAGTTTCACAACTCTTGCCTCACACATACTACATTTTTGATGTCAGTTAAATCTTGCAAATAAGGTCAGCTATTTACTTTATCATTTTCTTTTTTTGCCCTTTAGTAATGCTATGTAAAGACCACCATCAATTCTTGCCAGCCACCCACCAACTTCTTGACTTCCTCATCAGTACATGTAAGTCCACAGCTACAAAATGGGACATTTTACCTGTATCGCTGACATACAAACTCAAACAATTATTTTTACTAATTCAGCTGTAATAATGATGACAATGGTGTATTCTAAATTTGTTGTCCGAAACCTAATGCAGTCTACATTTTTCCTTAATTGCAGTTTGTTTATATAATGTTTTAAAACAACCACCAGTTGATTTTTTAGAACTTGATCTATCCACAAAATATATTTAGATGCATGTTGATAATACTTTATCAAGGTTATTTATCAACATCCAAGCTTATCAACTAAATTTTAATGTTGATAACCCATATTAATAATGCCTAAAAAAATGGAAATGTCAGTGCACTGGCATTGATAGGGCAGTATGCACTAGCACTTAATTAAGATAACTGTGGTTGGTAATATTATGTTTAAAACATTATTTCACCTATCCTACTGTTTACCTACTATACTTTGGAAATAACTAGAGAATAATCAGATAATACTGTATACAGTAAATATCAGTTACTGTGCGAGTAGCAGATACTATGCAAATTTTTGACAGCTTTCAATGAAAATGTCTCAAAAATTAGTCACCTGAGAAGTTGCATTTGAGTATTCGGGGGTATGTGACGTTTAATAATATTATTATTATTATTGGATAATACATGAGCAGCTTAAAGCTGGTATGTCATATCATAGTAAGTAGTCAGTGTCATAGTATATAAGTATACATACATTTTTCTAAATTTTTCACAACAGTTTGTCACTTATGGTCAGATTGTGCGTTTGTAGCCAGTGGTCGAGTCTGTTTTTAAAGCTATTCACCGATGGAGCTGTTACAGGACTTACTTCTTTAGGAAGCCGGTTCCAGTTGTGCACCACTCGGTTACTTAGGAAGTGATGGGCAATGTTGGTGTTAGATGATGAACAGGCTCCTCTGAGACTATGGCCTCTAGCTGTTTATGCCTATATCGTATCCATTTTGAATGGAGCATAAACGTAAACAAACCACCCATACTTAACCTAAAATTCACTTTGTTGGCGCGTCCTTTATATGTAATTTACATTACTTGTCGATTTTAGATCCTCCCGTTAATATACATTGCTTACAATTATATCTGAAACTCGACGCCAAGCAAGTGAGATTTTGTTATTTGTGTCGTACTTTGTTTACTAACATGCAGTGTATAACTTCTACTATTTTATTACTCTAATGATGCTACCCAGCTGATTTTATTGCCATTAGTTGTTTCAATCAATATGAATTATTAAAAAATCATATGTAACTCTGTCTGTCTGTTACCATTTTATGCCTAAACAGCTGAACAGATCTCAATGAAACTTATAAGGGAGCTAAACCAGGGAAGGTCAAAGGCCATGGGCAGCAGCTAGACTATTATAAATATCACAACAATGATAGCGTCACATTGTTATTTCTATTTACCTTCCCACAGTTGAGAGACATTGAAGACAAATCCTTCCCGGATAATAGCATCTCCTCCCCACAGTAGAGTAAGAAGGTGGAATACCACCAGCTGACCGGATTCATTGAGCGAACTCAATCTTGATTTTGATAAGTGGAATTTCTTTGATATTTTCTGGAATTGAACAAAATTATAAGAAAAGTTGGTTAGCAGGTGTTAAATCTAATTATAACATGGTAACTTGTATTTTATGTACCTTACATATTAGCAAGAAATGACTCTTCTCATTTCAATACTTTCTCATTGTTAGACACACTTGTAACAATATGTTTATCAAATAGTACAACATCTTTAGAAAACAAGGAATAGAAAAGCAACTTACATCCAAGAAGTACTCCTGCAAGATAGCATGCATCACAATGCAGACCAGAGAATAGAAAAACACCGAGCATGCATCTTTCCATCCTGACTCATAGAAAAAAGGCTCTCCTTTAGGGTTTTCTCGTGTAGCCTCTACCCCACTGACATTGTGGTGCAGGCTGATGAATAAACTAGCCACTGGGCTGGTAGCCTAAAACAAAAGAGGGTACAAGTACAATTTATAGATCAAAACAGTCTGTAAAACAATGGTATTACAGCGAATAGCGGCTTACGTGGCAGTCGCTTCGTACGTACCTGGACCATCAACCCGACCAAGAATACCATAACCATACATGATACGATGTCGGCATGATTCTGTATCACAAATTCATGACTGAAAATTGGTGGGTTCTTGTTAGGTTTTCTTCCAATTGCTGCCTTTACTCCCATCTTCCCGGCTGTAACCTGTTTTGAGGAAAATAACTGTAAGTAGATGCCAAACAAACAAACTTGCGGTTTATAAATTTGTAGTCGTATGTAATTGTTTTCTTGTGCTAAAATAGAGGATATAATATAAATACCCTGAAACAGGCGTGCGAAATTCAACGCGAATAAAAATATTTCTGACAGAACACGGGAATTCAATCGACGTGACACTTTCACTTGCTACGCGGTGAAACGTCAACGTCGTTTGTTGATTACGGAAGTTGTGTTGGCACTGAATAGGTCAAGTTTACTACTCTTATAAAACAACGATATAACAATATATGCCAACAAACCAAATAAATCAAATTACAGAATTTAATTTAAAATAACTTATTTTCTATATGTTTAAAACCTTGTATATTAAAGTATATTGACGATCAAAACGAAAAGCATAACGAAAAGATTGTTTTTTTCTTAATCGACTGCATAGACAAAATTAATTCTAGAAGAGATACCACAGGCTATAAAATCAGGCAAAAACAGACGATGTTCACTGAAAAGGTACTATGGGATAGCTATAGTTACTTATATCGTATCCATTTTGAATGGAGCATAAACGTAAACAAACCGCCCATACTTAACCTAAAATTCACTTTGTTGGCGCGTCCTTTTATACGTAATTTACATTACTTGTCGATTTTAGATCCTCCCGTCAATATACATTGCTTACAATTATATCTGAAACTCGACACCAAGCAAGTGAGATTTTGTTATTTGTGTCGTACTTTGTTGACTGACATGCTTCATTCAATATGGATAAACTATAAGTATGTTGGTTTGGGGATGATATTATTACATAGAGTTTAAATATAAAAACTCGATGAATTATTATGATTATGATGGCAGCAGCGGCGTGCATGGCGCGACGGGGCTGCGGGTTCACTTTTTTACTAGATAGATACGAGGAGAGGTCCAAAAGTTTAACAAAAAAGAGAAGGGATGCAAGTGGCTTTTTTTGGTATGTAGGTACATGTAGGTCCCTATCTAGTGCTTATTATTTCAAATACAATAAGACATTAAAAATAGGTATTGTAGAATTATGTTATCTATCATATCAGGGAGACCCATGTCCAGCACTGAACTAAAATTGGTTGATACCACAGAGGTACCTATTAAACTCAAACTCAAACTCAAATGCTTTATTTCCATAAATACAATAAATGTACACTTAGAAATGGTCAATTCATATTTAAAAATACACTGACACGGAAATAAAGTGGTATTTTTGATTTCGATCGCTTTGGTATGTAGATTAAAGTAAAGAAACGACGAAGAAACCTTTAGCCTGTTAGTTGTTATTTTTCGAGTTGGAGCAAAATCCGACCCAAGCTTTTTTATCCTTTAACTAGATAATCTGATATTTTATAGTAAGCCTTTTTGCATAGTAAAGTTTTGACAATTTGTTTGAATTTATTAACTGATAATTTTTGCAGGGGTTTTGTTGTAGAAGCGTATACATAAGATACATTAGTTTTATGAAGCCTAGTTGTGGGTATAGCGAGTATATGTTTATTTCCAGTATTTAAATTACCTATGTACCTACATATAACGCTATTTTTTGGGAAACTTGATATTTTTATGAGTATACAAACAAGTTTTCATAAATATATTGACTTGGTCATTATATTTATTTCTTTGAATTTATCACGTAGGGATTCTCTGAGATCCATTTCCTAGATGGCACGAACAGCCCTCTTCTGCAGCACAAATATGGTATTAATATCTGCAGGGTTCCCCCAAAGCAGTATACCATAAGACATAATACTATGGAAGAAGCTGAAATAAACCGGTCTAGATATGTCCATGCCTGTAAGATCACGGATTTTTTTGACTGCATATGCTGCAGAACTAGTCTCTTCGATAGCTTATCTATGTGTGGGCCGCATTGTAGTTTATTATCTAAGGTGATTTAGATTTTTTTTTATTATCTAAGAGAAGAATACGGTACTATCTATAATTTCTAACGTTTCTCCTTTTACGTTTTTATCAGCATTAACTTGTTCAACATTAGATAGAGTAAATCTAATACATTTCGTTTTAGTTCCGTTAAGCAAAAGATTGTTGACACTAAACCAATGAACTAGGTAGGTACTTTTGAGATTGCATTGTTTACATCGTCAAAATTAGTGTTTTGCCCTATCAGTTTAAAAATTAATGAAGTATCATCAGCAAACAATACAATCTCGTGGGTTATTCTTGACAAGATGAGGCAGGTCGTTAATATAAACTAAAAATAGGAAAGGACCGAGGATAGATCCCTGCGGTAACTATAAATATTAATCGCTAGCTAATTCTTAGTACCCATAGAGATTATGTAGTAGGTACCTATTGAAAATACGGCTTTGATTGAAAGCATTTTGCCCGTACCTATAATTATTTAATAAATAAAACAAACCTTGCCTAGTAAACACGTTTAATATCAACATAATTGCAAAAATCAATAAATCTCTCATATTACAAAAATAACAATGTATCTATTATTGTTTATCGCATATATCATAATATAAATAATAATCATAATTGATAATCATCGTTATAAATACTGTTTCGAACCTTAAAAAAATAAATCAGGTTATCATGATTTGATTTTTTTACCTTGAACATTTTAATAAAAATATGCTACAAAATTTGTGATAAAAAATATAATCTCAAGAAGGGATAGGGTTGATAGCTTGCACTATTTAAAAATAAATTAAATAGTTAAACAAAACGCTTGTTAACCAACATTCCTGCACAGTAAGGTACTTACACAGCCACATGGTAGTTGAACTATTTATCTTATAGTAAAATAAATAAGGTTACTATTTCTATCATTGGTCTGTGTGATTTACAAACATTATTTATTACCTATTAGTGTTAAAAGAAAGTTGATTTTAGTAAAAACTAATAATGAACAGTAATAAAGACGCAATCCAAAACTATTTAGCTTAATTCTATCACAAAACGTCTTTTCTTTTAAATAATTTCAAAAATTATAATAATTCCATTTATATGGCAACACAAAACGTACTAAACTACTCAGACTACAAAAGAAAGCAGCATGCTGGACGAACTATAAAATAAAATCTACAGAGATTGTCATAATACATAACATTACAAATGGACTAATAGTATATCCGCATTTCAATAGACTACCTAATCTACGACTAACCGAATAAACATTTACCCCTAGTGATTATATAGCGACCTATGATAGCACGAGCAGAATATTGAGCATAGTCTGCAGGATATTGGATTCATTAACAATCTATAAAACAGTACGTAAAACATCTTATTATATAAACCTGAAATGTCAGAAAAAGCCTACAATTGTTTTACGCCAAATTTCAATGCCCAATAGATGGCGCTAGGTGTTTTTATTTACTGTTCAGATTTTGGGTATTATGTGCCAGTTACGAAATATACTCGCTGGCTGTTTCTGACATAATATTGGTGGTATTCTTCAGGAAGATAATTGTCTGATTTTCAATAATCAGCCGTCGTCGTTAAATTTCACGCATAATGGTCTGACATTGATGTTTGTGACTGAATTTTAGCGAAATTCTGACCTTGCCTTAAGAAGAATACCACCCTTTCGTTTTACTACACTTTGCTTTTTACTAGACTACGTTCAAAATATTAATTTAGATGACATTTTCGGAGTCCAGTTCTCCTTGTTCAACTGTCATGTACATTCCCTCTTCTTCGTAAGTAGAATCGTGTTTCGCCAAAATACGGAGTAGGGGACGAAGCTTCATCCACCATTGCTGCTTCGGTATTCTTTGCCTGAAACAATTAAATTTCGCTTGAAACATTGTTGTACAAATAATCGCATATAATGATTTCATCATTTATCTAATGCCGCGTCCTATATTTTACGCCCAACGAGAAGGTAAGGTGACAGATTATAGTACCCTTATCTCCCAAACGAACGGATATGATATTGACCTAGTTTTTTTTTCATTGTGAGATGTCTATCTGTCTATCTGTCTAATATTTGTGGGAGTGTTCTTAGCTCAGTTTTGTGGACCGATATATTATGCTGTTATGATACTTAAAGAATAAGTCATGAACACTTACGCGAAGTTGGTCTGCGCCTTCAAATCGTCCAGCGGTGTAAACTTATACTGGCGCTTGACGACGCCGAGCAGACAGGCGGTGTCAGGCGAGTTGCTGGGTCCTTTCTGCACAGCTTCGACCAGCCAGTGCAGGCATTTGGCTGCTGTTTTAGTGCCCATGTTGCGGTCGAAGGGAGTCGGGGAGCCGCCTTGTTGCATGTGCCCTGTGAAATTATGTTGGTATAGTCACTATTAATATAGTTGTACAACAAATATAAGTAGTAGTATAAGAATTTTTTATAACAAATTTTAAGTGCCATGGTTTTCGTTGTGAAGTGGTTGGAGAAATATGCATCATGAAACTTTTTTTCAGAGTACATACTTGGATTGTAATTTTTTAGGGTACCCAAAGGGTATAACGGGAACCCTATTATTACTGGCTCCGCTGTCCGTCTATCTGTCTGTCATCAAAAATGTCTAATGAACAGTGAGAGTTGAAATTTTCGTACATGATGTGTTTCCAAATATGACAATTATCTACTCTTAAGCCGCAGTATATTCAGACTTAGATATGCAAAGATTGTATTAGTTGATAAGCGATAAACTTGCTAGTGGTTTCTTTTTCACTTCTTCCTTAATAATTACTATTTATCAAGCTATTTATATAGTTTCTGTTCTATTAATTAAACTATTTTTCTTTTACATTGTGTAGGTAAGCCTAGCGCAAAAATTCAAAGTCGACGAAAATCACTTTTAAAATTATTCGTTCAGAAAATTATATACAAAATTTCTACTTAAGTATGTTAGGTTAAGTTTATCTGTCTCTTACTGTGTTTTATTTTGTATTATATTTATTTCTTTGAATTTATCACGTAGGGATTCTCTGAGACCCATTTCCTAGATGGCACGAACAGCCCTCTTCTGCAGCACAAATATGGTATTAATATCTGCAGGGTTCCCCCAAAGCAGTATACCATAAGACATAATACTATGGAAGAAGCTGAAATAAACCGGTCTAGATATGTCCATGCCTGTAAGATCACGGATTTTTTTGACTGCATATGCTGCAGAACTAGTCTCTTCGATAGCTTATCTATGTGTGGGCCGCATTGTAGTTTATTATCTAAGGTGATTTAGATTTTTTTTTATTATCTAAGAGAAGAATACGGTACTATCTATAATTTCTAACGTTTCTCCTTTTACGTTTTTATCAGCATTAACTTGTTCAACAGAAGAGAACAGTGAGAGTTGAAATTTTCGTACATGATGTGTTTCCAAATATGACAATTATCTACTCTTAAGCCGCAGTATATTCAGACTTAGATATGCAAAGATTGTATTAGTTGATAAGCGATAAACTTGCTAGTGGTTTCTTTTTCACTTCTTCCTTAATAATTACTATTTATCAAGCTATTTATATAGTTTCTGTTCTATTAATTAAACTATTTTTCTTTTACATTGTGTAGGTAAGCCTAGCGCAAAAATTCAAAGTCGACGAAAATCACTTTTAAAATTATTCGTTCAGAAAATTATATACAAAATTTCTACTTAAGTATGTTAGGTTAAGTTTATCTGTCTCTTACTGTGTTTTATTTTGTATTATTTGCAGCAATAAATATTTATTTTTTACTTTACTTTATAATATAATACTTACCGAGTACATTCATCCTAGCTGTAAACAGTCCTTTCCCCTCTTCAGAGTACAGACGGTAAATAAAGTCCGTATTGTAGTTCTCATTGGACTTCTCGTTACGAAGGATGAGGCCACGCTGGATCCCGCCCGTCATTTTGGAAGCCATGTGGTAGACATCTTGTTGGAGATCTTTGATAGAGAACTTTTCTTCGTAGATGTACGCGGCGTCGGCTCCACCGGCAAGGCCTGAAAGTTAACCGTATAGTGATAAAGCATAAAATTTAACCCAACGAAATTGTGATAAACTCAAAGCAAAGTACCTAGTCCTAATTTTTTTTTTTTATTTGGCTACCAACTCACTTTTTAAAGTGAGTTGGTAGCCATTTCTGGGACTACTGCAGTCGTAGTAATAAATATAAGTAGGTATTTATAAATAAATAAAAATAAATATTGCTGGACACAGCATTCATTATCTAGCCCCAAGCTAAGCAGAGCTTGTGTTATGGGTACTAGATAACTGATATACTTATTACAATCCACTACATAGATAGATAAATAAATAAATAATGCTGGACAATTCACACAGCATTATCTAGCCCCAAGCTAAGCAGAGCTTGTGTTATGGGTACTAGATAACTGATATACATAATACAATACACGTTATAGATATTTTTTATTATACATAGAAAACATCCAGAACGCCCTGAACGTACACACGCATGATCTGCAGATCGTACACATATTTGTCCCGAGGCGGGAATCGAACCCGCAACCTCCTGCGTCGCAGGCGGACCTTCACCCACCTCGCCACAGCGGTCGTCATATTTGTATTACTTATATACTTACCAGCTAAAGTAGCTAAGTACCCGCAGAATCCACCCATAGTTTCGATGACGAATACACGACGTTTGGTACCCTGTAGATAAAAAAGTCTGAGTTTCAATACATATAAACTACCAGTAGGCACAGGCACCCAGTTTTCTTAGTGTACTAAATAGTGTTGCCACAACATCAGGGTTTCCCTAAAGACTTGTAATTATATTATAGGTAGGTAGAGGGTTTTTCAAATTCAGGTGGCAAGGATTTATATCTTGTTCGCAACATTATCTTTTGCATGCCATCTCAAACAGACCTAATAATTTGGGGATTATTATAGGTAAATCATCAAGGCAGGATTAAGCCAGCGCGGGCCCGTAGCAAATGTGAACTAGGGGCCCTTGAATAGCAGTATTGACGTTAGGTAATTTTTGTGTGGTAAAGTACAATACCATAAATCGAGATGAAAGGAAAGATAGAAGTAATAAACTTTATCGGTGAGCGGAGGAAGCCGCGCTATATAGGTAAACGTGTCTTTTCTATTTTAGTTTGGTAGTCATAAAGCTTGTAATGCCAACACAATGGCGACTGGCGATTGGAACGAGCTGGTCTCGTACCGAAAACTAAGCTCAGCAAACTACACAATGTTTTAGAATTTTGCAGCACTTGGCAAAAAAACGCTATGGCGCTCATTAGGGGAGGCCTATGTCCAGCAGTGGACTAATATAGGCTGATGATGATGCTGATGATGATGATGGCAAAAAAAGGAAGCTACATAACGGCTTACGGCTAGCGGAGCGTGCCGCGTTTTCATTTGTTTTAGCCCTAAGCGCGGGGCCCTCATAGGCGCGGGGCCCGTAGCATTTGCTACTCCAGCTATTTTGGTTAATCTGCCACTGATGCTCATTAGAAGATGCCTATATTCAGCAGTGGACTAATATAGGCTTATGGTGATTGATGATACAACTTTTGAACTCGCACTACACCTACCGTGCCTTTAGTTATTCTGTGATCATGGCGCATGAAACTGTGCCGAAATATTAAAAATCTAACTCAAATCATGGTAGAGATAAACCATTCTTAAAATGCACACCGATTGTATGAAGTTTAGTGAAAAGCGGTTGCATTTTTAGAATGGTTTATCTTACCGAAATACTCGTTGTAAATTACTTTTTTGATGGTGATGATGACACGTAGATGGTAATTGAATAGAATATAATAGAATATTAAACAAAAAAAAAACATATATGGCTTAAAATAATAGACAAAGCATCTGTTGATTAGTCACAAAACGGTCTACGGTATGTATTGAATAGATTTTACCTGTGCAGATTGTCGAATACGATCGCAGATCTCGGTAATTTCATTGAGAGCGGTGTCAGCTCCGAGAGAGAAGTCGGTCCCGGGCACGTTGTTACTGATGGTGGACGGAATCACCACGAGAGGGATGCAGAATTCAGGGAATTGGCTGCGCGAGTCGTATATTTCCAATCCGGCTTGATAGGCCTAGAATATTATTAATTAAAAGACAGTTAAAAATCAGTTAAAAGAAGTAAGATTCGCCCGCATTTGTTATTTTTATATTGTAATATCATGTGGGTGCAAGTTCAGCAAAACAAAGTCTTTGACGTCAATCAAGGAAAATCTTATCCCTATCATACTTATTAGTGAATTAATTTTAAAATAAGAATCTAGCGCCGAATTCTGCTAACAAAGCTATGACGCAGAATCGTCCATAGACGTGATAGATTATTAGAAACTCTAGATAGTGCGTGAGATGCTTTTTGCACAGAGATAGGTAATGATAAAACCGTTTTAAACTTGACGTTTTTGCCACGCGTCCCTCCATCCGTAATCGTCCCATCATCAAAGGTAAAATTCCAAAATGTGTCATTCGGATACCATTGTTATGTGAAGAGATTAATTCAAGGAAATTCGAGCCCGTTGTTTGGGAGAGTGGGAACCCTTTCACCTATCATAAAGTTTCCTCCTCAACCTCAACCTCAACAGGCTGTATTGGTCCACTGCTGGACGCAGGCCTCCCCCAAATAAGCACCATGTTGGCTTTTTTCTAATGAGGGGTATTGCCCATAATCCCACGGGAAGAGATGGGGTGGTGCAAATATTAAAGTTACCTCAAACCCTCCAATAATGAGGAGCCCTTGAATGTTGAATTGTTTGATGCGAGCCGCGATCTCTCCTTTCTTGTCTCCCGGCAGTGTGCGCTTAGTACCGAGGAAAGCCCCGCCTTGGCCGACCCAGCCGGTCACGTCAGACCTGGAAACGGTTTATATGATAAATGTGTAATAGTAATAGTAAAGAATCCAGATGTATTAAACAGAATCAATATCTTTGTACGAAATAACTATGCGTGCGGCTACTTGTCGGTGGTACCGTTTGCTCTGTGCAATGAACATAAATTCTCCAAGGAGTTCTGTGGCACCACCCTCAAAACCAAACACGGAAACAACAAATACAAAAAATACAAAATACAAAATGATTTATGTGCCAATTTACATAACATAGGTACACATTACTGGCTACAACGTACCAATATACATAATATATATAATATGGTTGTTTATATAACTACTCTAGGTCTTTTAAAATATTTAAGTTATAACATAGATTTATAGTGTGTGCTTTGGTTTTTCAACTGTAAACTTCTATCTTCACACTATCACACTAATATTATAAATGTATGTTATGTTATGTACTTAAATGTTTTATTAATTTGTGTTAATATTATATGTTTTAAATAAAATGTATTAGGTTAGGTAGTCTAAGATAATTTTAATATGAGAGATAAATATGTAATGTACCTACTAACAAACTTTGGATCGAGTAATCACACTATAAATAATAATATTATAAAGGCGAAGGTTTGTATGGATGTATGGATGGATGGATGGATGGATGGATGGATGGATGGATGTTTGTTACTTCTTCACGCCAAAACTACTGGATGTATCTGGCTGAAATTTTGCATACAGGTAATTCTAATCCTGGAATAAAACATATGCTACTTTTTATCCCATAAATCTGTTCCCGTGGGATGAAAATCACCTTTTAATGTTTCCATAGGAACAACGCGTGCGAAGCCGCGGGGCGCAGCTAGTCTGAAATAAAAGAACTTGAACTTGAACTTGAAGTTGAATACGAGATTTCACAGTTGTGTAGGACACACCACTGTGAAATCTTCAGCCCATGCATCACTGCGAATGTTAGGCTTCCAACTTACCATTCCATCTTCACGATATTCCCGCTGATGAATCCCTCCATCCCGTCGTGGATCCCGAGACAGGTGTCGCCTCGGTAGATGCAGTTACGTACGAAGGAACGCACGGCCGCGTTCATACCGCAAGCTGGGGCGCCTACGTGCATCACTGCGAAGGTTAGACCTTCCTAGAAAAGAGAGATCAAAGTCAAAGTCAAATCGTTTATTTCTTTAGACTTACAAAATAAGTACTGAGACAAGTCAAATTTTTACTATATAAATAGCTTGATAAATAGTTATTACTATCAAACAAGAAATAAGGTGCAATTGACTCTGATTCACTTCAATATTTTGTCCACTAGCGGAAGAAGTGAAATAGAAACCACTAGCAAGTTTATCGCTTATCAACTAATATATCTTAGGATAACTAAGTCTAACTGGTCTTACATACTATTGTCTGTGTGGAACTGGGCGACATCCGGCCAAGCGTTAACATCATTGACGTAGTCATCTACGGAGTAATAGGCTTTCTTGTTGAGATTTCGTTTTATGTACAGTTTAAATTTACGAATAGGGAGCTCGGTTGCTTCAGATCAGATCAGTTCAATATTGCGGACTCCATTTAAAATTGTAGTACACAGTACGGTAAGTACAAGCATAAGATGTTGGAGACCTCTACAGGGTTATTGATAATTTACTGACACTGTAACTTCATGAGCACACAGATCACCTAGTAATATCTATCTCTCTGATCCTATCTATCCACGGTTGTCTGGTAGTGATCGCTCTTGAACAATAAGACCTTAGTAGACTTGTTAGCTGTGTGGTGCTGTGTGGGCTTAGAATTTGCACCAACCCAACTCTTCCCGCGGGTGTCGAAAAAGGCGACTAAGGGATATCCAACGGGAGGCGTGCAGCAGCGGCCTTGCAGAAAAATTATACCACCAAACTGCGATCTCGAACCCGCATGCCTAGAGTGGGGATTATGGGCATTAGCAGGCATTACCCTTCATGAGATAAACGCCAATAAGGCTCTAATAATTTAAAAGTTTATGTAAGTTTTAAAGGCGTTTGAGATAGGACAGGAGGTATTTTATAATACCTACATATGTATGTTTCACTTTGAACAAAATATCTTAGGTATTGGTATACCTATTGATTTAGTAACGAGGTACCTATATCTAAAGCAATACATACAGCTTACTTACCTATATAAAATGTAATGCTTAACTAAAGCTTGCATGTAGTTATCATAAGTTAAAATGTGTTAATGGTTCAATAACCAATGTATGCTCATTTAATTTATTCCCTATAATTTATAAGTTTGAAAAAGCTCATAGAGCTCTCAAACGTGTTTATTTTTATGTCCAATATTATCTAAGATAAATGTACACTAGATTTTTATTACTTTTTATTATTTAATTTTATAAATAAAGATCTTTTAAAACTGAAACTGAATACATACAGCGGGACGACCGGCGGCGTCGAAAGCTTCCTTCGGCGGTTTGAGGCGGGTCAGCATCTTGTAGGTCTCGAGGTTGCGGGCGAAGCTGCGCCCGCGCAGTTGCACCGCCAAGTCCCAGTTCTTGTCTGCCATGGCCTGAGAAAAATATAATATTTATTGGCGATCTCCCTTTCTGTGTGCAAAAAGATCTTAGAAAACTAGGTGGTAACTATAGTTTCTCAATTAATTACGTAATTTAAGGAACTCGAAATACTTAATTTGGTTTACAACCACTTATATGGTGCTGTCGGCTAAGGTCCGCTTATTTAAGACGCAAAAGGTTGCGGGTCTGCTTTGATTTGCTAAGATTTGATATTCTCAGCTGCTACGAAAATGAATGTTTTAGTATTATACCCGTAGCTGGACCACTCCTAGTTGCTATCTGCAAAGAAGTTATTCGTAGCAATTCCTTAAGGGTGAGTGTTTTTTATGCAAGTCGGTATTTAACATAATATGCTCCTGTTTTTTGGACTTTTTCTTGGGCTAGACGATCCTGTATTTCATACGTAGGTTTCCGAACTTCCATTAATTTATCAATCTAAGTTAAATTAATAAGGTTACCTGTGCCACAGCTTTAGTGCGACGCACACACTCCATAAGCGGAAGACGCACGGCTTGGTTTCCGTCAAGGGTGACCACGCAAGGCTCCGTGTCGGGACTGGCTTCCATCAGAGCCATGACAGCTTCCGCACCCATGCGGCAACCCTAGACATTAGAGAAAATGAGAATGTGTCCGACTTTCTCTACAACTTTTGATCCTCATAAGCTTACATATTCTTATCCGTATTATTCTTATTCTTTCCTTTCTTCTGCTCCTACTTTGAAAAAGCCTCCCTTCCCTTCTTTTTTTATACATTCAAAGCGTGGACTGGTCTGAGCATTGGCACTTAATATCTTTAAAGTACATAATGGTTTAAATGAATTTACCAGAATTCTATCAAAAGCGGATGGCGAGCCACCTCTCTGGACATGACCCAGCACAGTGATGCGGGTGTCTTGCTGCAGCTTGTCCACAACGACTTTCTTCACCAGCTCTGCGGTGATCGGTTTCCCTTCGCGGTCTATAGCGCCCTCGGCCACGATTATAATGTTCAGGCGTTGGCCTGACTTGCGCTCCTATAAAAACATTTCGGTGAAGGAAAAGTAGATAGATAGATAGATAGATAGATAGATAGATAGATAGATTAGATAGATAGATTATAACTTTATTGCACCATCAATACATAACAAAAACAAACAAGGAAATTACTGCTAACTAATCTAGAGAGGCACAATCGGCGGCCTTATCGCTAATAGCGATCTCTTCCAGGCAACCTTTGGATGGATAGGATCGGTACGTTTAGAAGCTGACGGTGGCGTAATTGATGACACATTAATATATAAATAAACACAGAAAATTAATAATTAACATAATATCAAGAAGACTTATAGAATTATAAAGTATACTTTATGGCTTTGTTTTTAGATATGCATATTGATCAGCAAACATGTCTTTCATTGGATTTCATGCCAACAACAAAAACATGCATTTTCAAAGTATCGTAAAAGGTAAAAATGTACCTTATGTTGTTTATGATCAAGTGTTATCGTGCCTATTTCATGCACTTAGGGGTAAGAGCATAATTATTTTCCTATCTGAAATTGATTAATCGATTGAGGTTCAAACATCATGCAATTAAGTCAAGGTGCCCTTGGAAAGTTAGTAAAGGGTGAATAAAGTTGCAAACTTGAGGTGGGGTCAGTGGACATGTACAGAAGAAATTTATAAGCCATCTAACTACACTCATTCAAAACCAGTTTGTTTTGGAATGAACCAGATAATATTTACCCTATTAACCAATTGCCAATTCACCATCTACTTAATTCAGGCAATTTGAATGAATTGCGCTCTTCAATTAAATACAAGCTAACACATTCGCCGAATCTACATAGCGTGTTTATGTTTTTATTGTGTGTTATAAATAAATGCAGTGCCACTCAATTAAGCCTGCGTACCTGCTGTAATCTTTTGCAAAGCTTTTCAACCCAATTATTGGGAACAGGGTCCTCCGGAATGAATACTTGGTCAGCCTCGCTCGCCAGAGCGGCCACTAATGCCAGATAACTGCAACAAGCAGCCCACGCATGACGTCACATGCAAATGTGCCCTTATAAGAAGCGACATGATACAACAATACAATATTAACAAAAATTTTGAAGACGTATCTTAACTCCAATGGAATCTGCCAATTCAAAACATGAATGAATGTACAGAAGTGATCCTGCTCCCACATTAAAAATAGGTTAAATTCTTGCCTCTGCTATTTTTGCGCACATTGTTTGCTCCCAATTGAGAGGCGCTGGATCTTCACAAATAAAGCTATAAGTAGCGTCCGTACATAAGCCGGTGTAAACTGCAAGAAAACTAAAGGAAAACGCGAGTTAAAGGGGAAATGAAAGTGTTTAAGGATGCTAGCTAACAATCATGTGAGGAGATAGTGAAGTATAAAACGGAAGGCTTGCCTGTTCTAACTTATCACAAAGTTTTTCTCTCCATTCAACAGAAGGTGGCGCCTCGGGGATAAATACAAAGTCAGCTTCGGACGATAGAGCCGTGACCACGGCAAGATATCTAAATAAGTAAATCTGTTAATATACCGGTAAAATCTGAATTGGCATGCATCCATTTTTTGCCATTTCACATTGCCAACTTCTAAGATTACAATAACTCTTATTTAGGGCCTATCCATTAATCACATGATCTTTTTTTAGAAACTTTTTAACCCCCTTACCCTGTCCATGACCATGATAAAAACGTCTGACTCCGGTCCACCCTCCTTCACTTGTGATATTTCATCACATTTTTGACCTCTCCCCCACTTTCAAGTCTCACGTGATTAATGGACAACCCCTATGTGGGGCAGGCAAGACTAAAAAGGAAACTGGTTGGTCAGTAAATGCATTACATGGTAATTTATTCAGCACACATTTCTTACCCACAATGTCTACCCATGACCTCCATGATAAATGTCCTTTGATGGGAGTATGCAGTGCTCACAATTGCATCAATAGCTTCAATGATGCGATGCAATGCAGAGTCTGTGCCTATAGTCATGTCTGTACCACAGAAATCATTATCAATGGATCCCACCTGAAATTAAAAAATATGTTATGAAATCAACTTATAAAGTTGAATCCAAACTATCTTTTTCAAGTTGAGTCATTTTAATGAAGTCTTATTTTGAAAAATTGCACACAGATTGCATAAGAATGGCTTTCTTATTTATATTCCCTAAGCAGTTGCTATACAGTGTTTTGTCTTGAAACAAATTACTCTCACTTAACACTTACAAGGTTTTTATGTACAAGTGTTAATTTTAAATTAAACAATGGTATGTTAATGTCCCAATATTGTCAACAGAAGAAAACAAATGATTCCTAACAATTGCTTAAGGGCCTGCATGCTTGGGGGCCATGAAATGTGTAGTTCACTAGCTCCAGGCGGCAGAGCATCAGAGCATGTGGGTCGCACCACCAAGCCTGGGCAGTAAATGCAGTAAAGTGCAGCAGTTGTTTTGTATGATGGATATAATAAGGACTTAAAAAACACTAACCATTCCTGCAATATGCAGATGCTTGTATTTCTCCCTCTGATCCTTGGTTATCTTATTGTTAGCCAATAACTCATCAAGGAGTTCAGACCACTCTTGCCTGAAGAGGTTCGCACCTGTTAAGGAACCATCACCTCCAATTACAACCAGGTTGGTGATACCACGAGTGACAAGGTTGTAGGCAGCCTTCAAACGACCTTCCTTCTTGCTGAAATAGTGTGAAATACCGGGGATGAGTTGAAACAACATAAATAATTGCAACACACAATCAAAACATTAGGTGCAACAAGGATGTATCGAGAATATATTAAAAAGGCAAATGTTTGTGATATAGAGAAATGCTTGGGCATAGACAATACCAATAGTACTGAATGAGTCAGTCTGAAATTTGCACTAACAAAGTTTGGGGCTGGGAAAATCATTTATATTGATAATGTATTATACCAAAAAAATGCATGTGAAGCCGCAGACAGAATCTAGTAAAGTTACAAGATAAGATAAAAGATACTTCATTTAATTATATTATATCATTAAATAATCATTAATTATAGTAGTAAAGTTCTTTGAATATTGTAATGCAGGCAATATTTGGTTGGAGTATAGGGTCATTGCGCCTGTTTGCGTCCAGTTAGCGGAGTTGTCCAATTCAGATATCGAAAAACAAATATTTTTGTGAGCTCTTAAGAATAAAACTGATTTCACCACATGACTAATATACTCTATTTTCACATGGAAAATAGACTTTCTTCTTAAATTTAACTGTTAATTTTAAAAAAATATTTTAATCCGAAATACCCCATTTTACCAGTTCTCGACCAAAAATTCCAGTTTGCGACCCTATGTTGCCTAGTTCTCGTCCACCATATATCTAATAGGAAACTTACTTATAATAATCATAATCGTCAGCCTGTTTTAGTCCTCTGCTGGACATAGGCCTCAGAGTTCTGAAATCTTGGTCTTGTGGTCTCGTCGTCGTTGGGAACGAGGGGTATGTGCAACGTATAATCTGCCATAGAATGTCCTGTCATCATGCATTTTAAGATTCGTCAGGTGGCTCCTGCCAAGCTCCTAAGTGAATACTTTGTACCCTCGGTTCGGATTTGTCTGACGAAGTCACTTATGTGGTTTCCCGTCTTTTTGCCATCAGCCCGAAAGGCTCATCAGAGAGTTTGGATTGCTTGCCAGTACGCTGCTCTTGGCAGAACTTGATGCCCTTGTGCCTCAACGTTTCAACCAGATTGTGTAGGGTCTCGTCAGCGTCATCAGTGGGATCCAAGGCAGCGAACCTATTCCCGAGAAGCTGCCGGAACTTCTCGGTGCCCGCAATGATTTCGATTGGATTAGGTCGAAGCGTGGATTTCATCAGATGGTTTCTTTCTAGCTTTAAGTTGATATCCAGAGAGCCTCGGAGCAGTCGGTGATCAGATCCGATACTAAACCTGTTGATCACTGAGTCATCTCTGAATATGTGCTTGCTATCCATCATGATCAGAAGTTGATCTCATTTTAAGTCACAGTGTCGGGGCTTCGCCACGTCCACTTACGAGCCTTATGGATGTTGTGTAAGGCTTTGGATGTCTTCATAAATATCCTCCACTTCATCATCCGATTGTGCCGAGGTCGGTGCGTAGACCTGACTTACTGTTCCCTGAATACCTGTCAACATACTGGAGATTTCTTGAATGTTGTTAGCGAGGGCATTATTGACGAGGTCACCTACGTACGTCACGCTGCGATGTTTTATCACCCTCGCGAAAGTAGAGAAGATGGCCCGAGTCTAGTGTTACGGTGTCCTCCCCCTCTCTACTACTACTCTACATAACCCCATAACATGCCATTTAATGTTCTCTAACTCCACTTACAACTGCACTAGGTGATGGTCAAACCTCAAAGTTCGGTGGGACTTCACCCGAGGATTCTTCGCACCCCTAACCCCAGGTCTGGCATGGCACCCGTCAACGCCAGCACAGCCGCTGGCTTCGCTGGGCACTTTGGACCTTTTTGTTGGCTATCTATCATTAATTGAGGGTTTGGGCCATGACCCACCACGCTGGTCCAGTGCGTGTTAGTGGGTTGTTTTGTCATTTCCTCGTTTGTTGGTTGGATTTAGGAATTAGGAAGCACCGCGGGCAGTTAAGGTTGGCTTGGTATGGTATGGTATGGTGAGTGTACTCTTTTTTCCGCTCTGAGACTCGGGATGGTCAGCCTAACTCCATCCAGAAGCACAGAATCTTCCTGGGATTTTCACAGGCTTCGCGGAGTGGCCTCGGATGGTCACGGATTTCGTGTTGCTGTGCTGTTACTCCCTCGCATTCCAGGACTACGTGGGCAGCTGATTCCTCGACACTGAGAACCCCCCTGCAGAGAGGGCTTCCTGTTACTCAGATGGTGTGGAGGTGTTTGTTTAGTGGGCAGTGTCCTGTGAGTGTTCTCACAAGGACGCGTAGGTCTCTTCTGGTCAGTTTCAGTAGCTTTGGTGATGAAGCCGGAGGTAAGGGAGGCCGCCTTACCTGGCGGCACTCCTGTAGGTGTGTCCATCGTTCGGCATGCGTTCCTCTGGTTTTTTGCGTTATCCATGTTCGGAATTGTGAGAATGCTAGGGGAGGAGTGGACGTGGGCCTCTCATATTCATCTCAGGTGTCTCTCCTCATATAGTTGTATCTGGTAGTGTTTCTCTTGTATAGGTTTGCTGGGCATTCTGTCACAGGGGGCGGCTTAGAGAGGTTCATAGGCTAAGGCTCTGTTTAAGATCTGAGTGTGAGGGCTTTATATGCCCCCCCAGAATCCAATGTTTTGTATTCTCAAAGCCGATAAGGTCTCCTCTTGTTGTATATATAAGTCTAGTGGCACTATGTCTAGGATTACCTCCAGGGCAACGCCCGGTGTAGTTCTCATGCAGCCTGTTATTGCTGAGCACACCAGTCTTTGGAATCGTTGCAGTTTGGTTATTGAGGTTTATTGTATTGTATAGGTATTTTTGAAAGTAGTAGTGGCTATCACTAGCTACTAGTATACAAAAATACCTAATAAACATTTAACCTTTATTAGTATTCTATATTTAGGACTCTGATGACTGGCACTGTGTTTTATTATACGCAGATGGTCGATATCTGGTCTTATAGAGTAGTTCTCGACCACAATATTTAAAAAAAAAATTGCATATAGCTTATTTCAAATAAAGTGAAATTGAATGAAATATGTTAAATACACAAAACTGGATAACTCAATGACTTAATATACAAAATTCTATTACATTATTGTTAAGTTTACATAATCAATAAAGCTAAGGTCGAAATCAGGACGTCATTTAACCTTGTCCGATTCGCGACCACAAGAAATTTCATAACTCAGTATTTTATGGTTTGTTGCTCCGAGCCTGGACGAAATAAGGTTTGTAGATACCTTAAGAGCATAAGGTTCAAATTTAATAAAATGTTCGAATAAATTTTAATACAATAATGCATACAAGAAATCACCTTATTGACACGATATGTCCAATTCGCGTCCAACCCGGTCTAAAATGGGACTTTCTTAAAATATCGTGGAACAGTTCTCGTCCACGCAATATTTCAATTTTATTGACAATAATTTAGATAGAATTACACAAATCCATATTTTTTAATCCAAAATGAAGTCAAACTAATAACCATCAACTCTGACATGCATAAAGACACTGTAAAACTTACCGTTGAATTCGCGACACGCTGCTATTTTTCGCGTTGATATAGACACTTTTTGTCTTGTTGACGGCGGACCACAAATTGATTAATTTATTTTACTTATAATTGCTGGTGCTTGTGATGTGTAGTTAGCTTGTATGCGTTGCTTACACATCCAGGTTGTTGATATAATTTAATGTCTTTGTGTGAGAGTGCAAATAAGGCTATTTTCGACAAAAAGTAACCAGTAGTGCCGCGAAAGGTCGTGAATGGGGCCTGGACGCATAACAGGCGCATCTACCCTACTTTATGGAATGCAGTCAATTACAAGGCAAAAAAGACTTCAGCAACCCAATATTTGAACAAACTTATGACACAAACAATGTCAATTTGCCAAAATAGTACATTAGGTACTTACACAATTATTGAGATTCAAATTTTCATATTTTTTTTTTGTCTAAAATCAATAATAAATAATGGTATGATAATTTGATAGGTTCTTACATAAAATCCATACATCTTGCTGAACCAATGATAGTGCCACCTTTATGGATAATAGAACTAACTGAAGACCAGTTCGCTTCTTCAATATTGTCACCACCGTCCACCATACCCTGGTATCCTTCTCGAATGAAGTAAACCTTGCATCCAAGGTAGATTCCCATCCGCACCACAGAACGGACAGCAGCATTCATTCCCTGGGAGTCTCCACCGCTTGTAAACACGGCGAGACCCTTCCCTTTATGGGAACCACGTCCAATAAACTTTTGAGAGCTGGATCCCTCCATTATTGAGGTTTGCAGCTTCCCTACACCAAACAAACAGTTTATTGTTTATTTACTGATGTTATGTAATAAAAACAGAATTTCTGAACACACGAATATTCGTATCACTACAGCGAATCGATCAACGTAATACAAAGGTCAGTGAAGCACTTTACATTACCTAAAAATAATAAAATTCTCTGATTTCAAATCTTGCACTGCACCAAGGTGACCTTTTGAAAAAGGCAAAAAATGACAACAACACAAATCAAATCTGACAGTTCTAGTGTTGCTAAATTTGAGAGAATCACTCGGTAGTGTCATGAAACATGTGAATAAAATAATCGACTAAAACCGTAAACGAAAATAACACAACGAAGCACCACACTAGTGACAAGCTTCGTTTGTTTGATTGTGACGTCAAGCAAGCAAGCGAAAAAATTACTCGCAGTGGTGCCATATATACGGATTCATCTACCAGAATATCGACTTCGGATACAGATGAAAGATTTGGTTCTTTTAGAATTTTGTGAAAAATTAGGCAGTAGGTATTTTATTACCAACCTTGAAATCAGAATTAAATATTCTACCATAAACAAAAGGCTTATTATGAATTTCATCTCACGTATTGATTTTCTCTTTGACGGGACGTTTGGTTCCTTCATTGAGTGCGAGAGGGATGCGTTGTTAGGATAATATCCTACACACAGGCAACCACAGAACAATATATTATATTGTTCTGTGGTTGCCTGTGTATTTGTTATTTCGCTCGGACCTGTGGTTGTTGGTGCAAGTGCGCATTCTAGTTACTTGTACCATAGAGAATAATAGGTACCCTTTTCTAAGAGTTGTACCTACTACGACTGTAGTACGTACCTACAAGTTTTTCATCCATAGACCGAGAATCAGGTCGAGCGCGCAGCCGCGCCGCTGAAATCCCGCTTAATAAGCCACTGTGTGCAAGGAATAGCGCTAGAAAATCGCGCTTTACTAGACGGGCTAATTAATTAGCGTCTTAGTACGGAGGGCCTAGTCTGGTAATTTGATGTTTATCCATTTTGAATGAAGCATGTTTGTTAACAAAGTATGACACAAATAACAAAATCTCCCTTGCTTGGCGAGTTTCGGATATAATTGTAAGCAATTTTTATTGAAGGGAGGATCTTAAATCGACAAGTCATGTAAATTACGTATAAAAGGACGCGCCAACAAAGTGAATTTTAGGTTAGGTATGGGCGGTTTGTTTACGTTTATGGTCCATTCAAAATGGATACGATATAGATCTGTATACGCACCTCCTCTGCACCTTGACATATGGCAGCACTGTCAATCAAATCGCGTCAAATCCAATGCAAGCAAAGCAAACGAAACGTCAAACACAATCCATCAAAATTCTACAAAACGTAAATAGTGCTTCATTGATTATTTTTTTGTATTTTTAAGTATTTTGCCTATTTCGTAGAATAAGTATGTGTTTATTGTACTTATATACTCGCTTATTTCTAAATTCCCTGTGTTCTCAACATACAATTCGCTTCGCAGTGCCCTATTTCACGATACAATAGCACCTACATCCACTAAAATGTCTGCGGATTCGGATATGGAATATTCGGACAACGATGGTGACGACTACGATTACTATGGAGGGCAGGATGACTGCGACATGGAAACTATCGATCGCAGTAAATCTGATCCTGAATACTTCATGTTTGTTTGTCTGAAGGTCGAGGAGGTCGAGAAACTGCTAAATGAATCCATAGAGTTGCTCAGCAACAGCCTTCAGATTACTCCGTCACTTGCTAAGGTTTGTGTAAAGTTTTAAAAATTAATATCCATCTAAACTGAAGTTTAGTCAAGATTTTAGCCTATTGCCTCATTTATCAGGTTGCCCTCCATGCATACCAATGGAATGCTCAGGAGATAATAAGTAAATACAAAGAGAACGCCAACGAAGTCCTAGTATACAGTCATGTGAAACCACCAGTGCCTTCAGTACAAGCTGGTTCTAACCGTTCCAGTTGTACTGTGTGTGCTTGCACCTATCCTCCTCAGAATTGCAGTGCACTTACTTGTGGGCATTATTTCTGCAATGACTGCTGGGCTATGCACTTTGAAGTTCAAATTATGCAGGGTAAGTGAATTTGAGTCTATGACAGTCAATGTTGGCTTGATCATAGAAACCTTAATAAATCTCTAATTAAGGTAGTGTCTAGTTGCTTTTTTAATTTTATTATACAAAACTATCATCATTTGACGAATTCATTATGGATGTAAGTGGGTTAACTACGAACCTTATTTGTGTTGGAAGAATACCTTTTTGTTTTTAGTAGTATTCTATAAGGTGTGTATCTAAATGTTACTGTGTGAACTGTCCATTACTTACAAAATCTATGTGCCATCAATTTATTTCAGGTGTTTCAAACACTATTCAATGTATGGCACAAGAATGTGAAGTGAGAGCACCAGAGGATTTTGTTATAGCACATGTGCCTAAACCAGCTTTGAGGGAGCGCTACCAACAATTTATGTTCAAAGACCATGTTAAATCTCATCCTCAGCTTCGCTTCTGTCCTGGTCCAAACTGTCAGGTAACTTACTTCCTATATACCTTCCACACTCTTATCTTCTTAAAGTGTAATGTAGATCTACTGCCTCACCTTCCACACTCTTATCTTCTTAAAGTGTAATGTAGATCAACTGCCTCACCTTCCACACTCTTATCTTCTTAAAGTGTAATGTAGATCAACTGCCTCACCTTCCACACTCTTATCTTCTTAAAATGTTATGTAGTTCACCTCTCGAACTTTTTTATCAAACTACTATCCCAACAAACTGCCATCACTTGCGTTTTAATCCCCATCATCGTCATTTGCCTATTTTACATATACAATAGATGATTTAAGTGGCATCAGTCTGGCCAGGATCCAGCTAAGTACACACACACACACACCAGGTAATTCAGGGCAGAGCTGTTTTTAAGTTTAGTTTCAAATAAAAGCTGTGACCAATGATTGAATGGCCCTCCATTCTATAATCTACCTAAGTGTACCTAATAATATCATTACTTCTCCGCAAATTTATTTTTATAATTGTTAAAGCCCTACTCACATCAACGCTAATTTGTAAGCGCGTCCTATGTCACGCGATTTTGCGATATTTCTAATTCTAATTCTAATTCTAAGTGGGGGAACTAAGATCTGCACGGACGTCTCGCATAGGAGTGTATTGTGCATTATCCCCCTGCCTAAGCAGGCCCTAACCAGCCCAGCTCCTTGAAGTATCGGAGCAGGACTTTAGGTGACTGACAGCTTCGTTTCAGCTTTCCTGTGGGTGTGGATGGGGTTGATTCCTCAATGAGGCGCTTCAGCCCTGTTTTGTGTCTGGCCTCCTCTGTGGCCGTGCAGTTTACCACGACGTGTTCCACAGTCTCTTCTTCTTGAAAGCAGCCACGACATAGGCTGCTGTCTGTGGCTCCGGTCTTGAAAAGATGATGGTTCAATTCACAATGGCCTGTGATGATGCCCACCATCGTTCTGAGGTCCTCCCTGCTCATCTTGAGCATCGTGTTGGTGGTTTTCCTGTCTTTGGAAGGGAATATTGATTTAGTATGCTTGCAGTCTATCCGACGCTCCCATAGCTTTTGGTGTTCTTTTTCAGAGTTAAGTTTTAGTCTGTTTTTGACTTCCGCTGTGGGCGGGTTCGAGAGACTTACATCTTGTTGTGTTGGAGTTAGTTTCGTTCCTTCCTTAGCTAGTCTGTCCGCATTAATGTTGCCTGGGCAGGATCTACTCTCTGTCCATTCTATGCAGACCTTACTGTGTTGAGAGAGATCTTGTAGACTTTTATGGCATTCTACAATTGCTTTTGATCTTGTGTCTGTCCGTTTGAGTGCGTTTATTAGTGCAGCGCTGTCTGTTTTGAAGACCAGCTGCATCTGTCTGGCTATATCTCTGTTGGTCGTTTCCAGAAGCATGTCGTCTGCCGCTAGTTTGAGTCCCATTGTTTCCGCCTGGAAGGCTGTCGTGGCCGGGTTTAGTGGTTGGGCTTTTGAGAGTCCAGTTTCAGGACAGGAATAGCCGCATCCAGCTCCTGTTCTGTTCTTGGCCCCATCAGTGTATATGTGATATGTGGTAACGTCATGTGCGGTGATAGCTGATGCGTTCTCTTCATGTGTTATTTCATAGTTCTTACCAGTTAAGTAGGTAGTCGCTATTCTGTCAGTGCCATTCGCCGCTTCTGGAAATGCAGCAATTGCTTTTTCTAGTATTCTACTATGGTTTGTGAGGCCTGTCTCGCCTTTCCACTGGTTCGTTGATTTTATTCTCAGAGACGCCGCCATCGCTTCTTAATGAATGTGAACATGCAAGGGCGTTAGTCCTAGAATGATGTCCAGTGCTGCGGATGGGGTTGATTTCCTACATCCGCAAATAAGTGTGCAGGCCAGTCTTTGCACTTGCTGCAGTTTGTTAATGGTGGTGACTAAGTTTGTTCTGGGCCACCATACTATTGCACCGTAGGTTAGCACTGGGCGGACCATGACTGTGTACAGCCATAGACACAGCTTTGGCTTGAGGCCCCAGTCCTTGCCTACCGCACGAGTGCATTGCCATAGGACGTTTGTGGCTTTTGTTGTGATATGGTCTAGATGTTTGCCCCATAGTAGTTTGCTGTCTAGCCATATGCCGAGGTATTTAACCTCCTTGCTTAGTGTCAATGTTGTACCTAGCAGTGAGGGTAGTTCTAGTCTTGGAAGTTTGGTTTTGCGAGTAAAGAGTACTAGTTCTGTTTTGTTCGGGTTTACTGACAGACTGTGTTTAGTGCACCATGTTTCCACAATCCGTAGTGCCCTCTGCATCTTCTCACAAAGAGTCGTTTCGAAGAGCCCCGATATCATGATTGCCAGGTCATCGGCATATGCGATAGTAAGAATACCATCCTTGTTCAGTGTGTCCAGAAGTTCGTTCGCGACCATTACCCACAGGAGCGGTGAAAGGACCCCGCCCTGCGGACAGCCCCGTGTCACCCTGCATTGGGCTGCCTGCCCCAGGGATTCTGGACCCTCGATTTTAGTTGCTCTGCTGGATAGCATTTCAGTTATCCACTGATTTAGGTTCTCATCAACTCCTTGTTTTCGCAGAGCATTCTCTATTGATGGGAACGTTGTTTTGTCAAAAGCACCTTCTATGTCTATGAAGGTGACAAGGCAAGATTGCTTACTTTCAAGCGCGCTTTCAATCTTGTGAACTACTTGGTGCAGGGCTGTTTCAGTAGATTTACCTGACTGATAGGCGTGCTGGTTTTTGTTAACTGGGTTGCTGAGTAGCGGCCCACTTCTGATGTACTTGTCGCATAGTCTTTCTAGTGTCTTCAGTAGAAACGAGCTTAGGCTTATTGGTCTGAATGACTTTGGCTGGGTGTAATCTGTTTTGCCAGGTTTCGGTAGGAAGATTACTTTAACTTCCCTCCATGCCCGAGGGATGTATTTCCATGCTATACAGCTTCTGAATATGGAGGCTAACGTTGATGTTATTCTTGTTAGATTCCACTGAAGAAGTGCGGGGAAGACACCGTCGGGGCCAGCGGCTTTGTACGGTTTAAAACTCGTCACCGCCCAGTCCAGCGCTTCTTCTGTAACTATCTGGTTTGCAAGTTCCCAGTCGTTGTTTTGGGGTTGGTGATGGTTTTGTGCTTCCCATTCCGTGTTTTCCTCTATTTTGCAGTCCGGAAAATGTGTTTTCAACAGTAATTCGAGCTGTTCCTGTTCGTTTTTTGTATAGGATCCATCTGGCTTTTTTAATGAGCCGAGCTTAGTGGACGTATCCTTGGATAGAATCTTATTGAGGCGAGCTGTTTCACTCTGGGTGGCTATGGAGTTGCTATAGCGTTTCCATGAGTTCTTACGGCTGCTCTGTATCTCTTGTTTATATTCTTGTCTAACTTTTCTGTAGTTAGACCAGTCTTGTTCATCTTTAGTGTTCATCGCTCTATTAAAGTGATGACGTGCTTTTTTTCTGAGTTTGGTTAGTTCTTTGTTCCACCATTTGTCTTTGCGATGAGCAATCTTATTGCTTTCGGTTATCAAGGGGTTCGCTTCTTCGTAACTGGTGGTTATGTGTGCCGTTAGTTCGGTCAGCGCGTGCTCAATATCCTCTCGGGTTAGCTGGGGCCCGGGATCAGGTCTCGCCAGGGCGTCTAGTTTACTGTTTAGGGCTTCCTTAAATACGCCGGTGTCAGTTCTTTTAGGATTCCTGTATGTGCGGGGAGGGATTTCTCCTGTCATCAGTTGAAATCTTATCCTCCTGTGGTCTGCGCACGATGCTTCCTGTGTCGCGACGTGCCAGTTTTGTATGTGTTCTGCGATGGCATTGGTAGCCACTGTTAGATCTATTATAGTCTGAGCCCAGGATGTTACGAACGTCGGTTCAGAGCCTCTGTTTAAAATATTAAGGTTGTATCGTAGTACAAAGTCCAGGATGTCCTTACCTCTATCGTTTGTATTCGGGGAACCCCATACTGTGCTGTGCGCGTTAGCGTCACAGCCCATTATGCATTCCATACCTTGAGTGTTGCAGTATTGGAGCAGTACCTCTAGTTCTTCAGGTGGTGCCTCCATGGTGCTATCTAGCCGGTGCATATGCCGAGGCAATTAAAATGGTTCTGAGCTTACCTTCAAGTCCAGTTTCCAGCTGCACCACGGTGAGATCATCCGTGCACAGGTGCGTAACTAGTGAAGCCTTTATGTTTTTAGGTACGTAAATTAGCGTTCTTATCTTATTGTTAGCTGGTGGGGTAAATACAGTGCCCGGTAGGGACGTGAAACATACCCGTTTCCGGACGATGTAGGGTTCCTGGACCAGTGCAATGGTGTGTGGTTGCTCTTCTAGGGTTCTTCTTAGCGAGGCAAACCCTGTGACGCTGTGTTGGATGTTAGCTTGGACTACTGAGATTGTGTTAGTTCTGCCTAAGCTGGTGAGAGTGATCGGATCATCGTTTTTGTATTGAGAGATGCGATTATAGTTTGTGGATGTCCCAGATGTGGGATTGTGGGGAGTTTGTTTAGTTACCTTATTTTTGACAGACATTATAAGTCAGAAGAAAAAGAGAGGGTATAGGGGGAAGTAGATGGCTGCCAAGGCAGATCTACGGTTGTTGAGGTGGGATAGAACCCGCCGGGGTGGCCACTGACAGCTCCACGTCCATCTCTGGCGCCGGTGAGAGTAGGTTTAGGCCTGAAAGGCCTCCTAACTCGTCACCTACGTCATCCAGGAGCTTGTCTATGGCCTCCTCGGAGAGTTCCCTCTCACCTGTACCAGAGTCGACGTCATCGACCTTCATGGGGGCGCCACTCACGGCTTCGGACACACTTCCGCTGGTGCAGGGTGTTTCCGGGGCCGCCGGCGCCACAATGGGGGTCTTGACGTCGGACGCTTTGGGGGCTCTAATGGTTATATGTATGTTGGCCAGTCTATACTTCAGCTTGTGCTTTCTGGCCGCCAAAGCAGGGAGCTCCTCCATCGGGATCCCGAACACCATAACGTTATCGGTCATGGTTCCGTTCGGGGATCGTCTGTGGGCGAAGATCGGCCATCGGTCAATGCGCAGAGGGGGCAATCTGCGGTTGTTGCACCATGCGAGTAACTGACGGATGTACTCGGGGGGGTTGGTCACAGTCTGGTACGAAGACCACGCCTTTGTGATACCTAGGCAGCTTGTGGTGAGGCACCAACACCAGTCCACTAGTTCCAGGCCACAGAGGTGGCAGGCTAGCGACCGTGTCGGTGAGCCACCGCAAGCTGTAGTCGTCGGCGGCTATCGCACTTAGGCCGCCGTACGCCGGTTTTGGCATCGCTTCGAACCCCGGGGCTTCCTGGTCGAAACTAAAGAGGTCAGCATCACCTAGAGCCATGAAGCGCGCGTCAAGGTGGTGTCGGAGAAGAGTTGCGCGCTCCTCGTCGATATGGACACCGTTCCTCTCCATAATCACCACCTTAAGGTGGGAACTGGCGGACTCGGCATATGACGAGGAGCCCCCAACCCTGTCGTTGACAGCATCCGCAGCCCTTACGGCATCGTCGCTCTCGCGGGGTGGCGGGACGGCCTTCGTCGTTCGCGCTGCCGGTAAGGGGCGGGGAGGGGGCGGCGAAATCGCGCTTAATAATAAGCCGCTGTGTGTAAGGAATCACGCTGGAAAATCACCGAAATCGCGCTTTACAAGACGCGTTAACTAATTAGCGGCTGTTTGCGGAGGGCTTAAACATGAACAGCTGAGAGCTGGTATATCTATAACACAGTGCATTTTTTTGAAGTCTTTACCTCAAGTTTGTCTCTTATAGTAGTTATTCTGCCTGCAGAATAACTAATATAAGAGACAAAATTACTTGACAACTGCTGCCCGCCTCCCAGTGAATATCCCTTAGTCGCCTCTTACAACACCCACGGTAAGTTGGGGTAGTACAAATTCTAAGCCAGCACCACACAGCTAACAAGTCTACTAAGGTCTTATTGTTCAAGAGCGATCACTACCAGACAACCATGGATAGATAGGATCAGAGAGATAGATATGACTAGGGGATCTGTGTGCTCATGAAGTTACAGTGTCAGTAAATTATCAGTAACCCTGTAGAGGTCTCCAACATCTTATGCTTGTATATCTTATACTTTACAGTGGGTTTTCCGTGGTTGGATTCGTGAGGGTGCTAGACGAGTTGAGTGTCAGGGCTGTGAGCTCTTAACCTGCTTCTCATGCGGTGCTCCGCACCACGCGCCTACTGACTGTGCCACCATCCGTCGCTGGCTAACCAAGTGCGCCGATGACTCTGAAACGGCTAACTACATAAGCGCTCATACAAAGGTTTGATATGGTTTTTTATTTTAATTTTACTAAAAACTTGGGTTTTTGTGAGTAAATATTAGTAATTAGTTTTATCCTCTTTGGCCTGATAAGATAACCTAAACAAAAGATTATAATTTTAGGTGGCATCATATTAAATATACCTACCTATTCGTGAGTGGTAGGCTCTGCCGCATTATCAAATCACACTAATATTATAAGCGCGAAAGTTTGGGTGTTTAGATGTTTGTTACCTCTTCACGCCATAGCGACAACCAATCAGGCTAAAATTTTGTATACATGTAGCTCTAAGCCAATCAAATAGCTGGAGTCAAACATGGACACTACGGAACTATTTTACCACATTATACAGATTCTATAGGGTAGGAATAACTATTAAATGTTTCCAATGTGCGTGAAATCTCATGCAGAAACTAGCGTACAATAAAAGTTTCCGTGGATGGCAATTGGTTCATGGCACATTCGTGTCTGAGTGTCCAGTCCATATGCTTACTAGCCAATGTATCCTTTCAGAAGTCTCAAATATAATATGCTTAACTTAGGTATTTTTTACAGGATTGTCCAAAATGCCAGATTTGCATAGAGAAGAATGGGGGTTGCAATCATATGCAATGCGGCTCATGTCGAACTGACTTTTGCTGGGTTTGCTTGGGTGACTGGAAGGCTCATGGCTCCGAGTATTATGAGTGCAGTCGCTATAGAGAGGATCCCAATTTGATAAATGAAGGCCAACATGCACAGGTAGATTGTTAATCTCTCATTATTTTGTTTTCATCTTTATGTATAAACTCAGTAAAAGTAAGAATAAATTAATTATTATGAATGTAAGCGGGTTAACTAAGAAACTTGGTGTTTTTCCAACACAAACAAGGTTCGTAGTAAACCCGCTTACATTCATAATGCATCTATGTATTTATTATTACTTTACCTGGCCTGAAGGTCTGCGTCCAGCAATGGACCAATACAGGCTGTTGAGGTTGAGACACAGAGTTTCATCTGGTTCAATATGAGATAATATTAGGTACCTGGGTAAATTAGAAAAATGTATCCCAAGGCAGTTATCGAATCCGCAACCATACAATACACTGATTTCAAGTAGTGTTTCATTATTTCAGGCTCGTGAAGCACTAAAAAAGTACTTGCATTACTATGAGAGATGGGAAAATCACGCTAGATCTCTTAAATTAGAAGAGCAAACATTGGCAAACTTAAAAAGCCGAATCAATCAAAAGGTAATGTAAATAATTGTGATAAAGAATAGATTTAGGCATTACTTTGCGGAAATCCATTGCAAAATATTAGGATAAAAAATATTTGGTAACAATTTCGCGCGAAACTCTTCTCTGATTGCATGGCATGTCACAAGTTACTAGACTAGTTATCACTATTAGTGAAGATACATTTTTAATTGTTACTAAATAGTTGTTATCTTAATAAATTAGAAGAAAACAAACATAAATCTAACTGATTTTAACTATTCGTAAACGTTTAGTAATTCAAAAATGCGTAGGTTATGGCAGGAGAGGGCACATGGATAGATTGGCAATACCTGTGGGACTCGGCAAAGCTGCTCAAGCGCTGCAGATACACACTTCAATATACATACCCATTCGCGTATTTCATGGAAGTTGGGCCTAGAAAAGAACTGTTTGAATATCAGCAGGTGAGCTATGTTTATGAGAACTAAACCTAATATAATCACATCACACTAATCACACCAATATTATAAATTAGAAAGTTTGTATGGATGTATGGATGGATGTTTGTTACTTCTTCACGCCAAAACTACTGGACGGATCTGGCTGAAATTATGCATACAGGTAATTCTTATCTTAGAATCAAATATAGGCTACTTTTTATCCCATAAATCAGTTCCCGTGGGATGAAAATCACTTTTAAACGTTTCCAAATAAATAACGCGTGCGAAGCCGCGGGGCGCAGCTAGTATAACATAATAATAACTGCTTTCTTCTGTACCCATAGGGTGCCAACGAGACCCAATTACTGAGCTGCAGTTGCGCCGTCATGTCGCGCCATTCGTGCGCGTTTGTTGACAGATGTAAAATTAACACAAAAAAAAGAATATCAATTCTCTAAGCGAATGCCTGTTATAAGCTTTCTGTGGCTATTTTAAATTCTATTGTGTTGATGGTGCTGGTGTACCACAGGTTTGAAAAACCTATCTCTGGCATCAGTCTCTCACAACATAAGTCATAGTATTTTAATAGTGTTAACAATAGTGTTTACGTACTTTTAGTTACTTAAGACCTTTGTGAGAGACAAATAAACGTTTTTATTTATTTATTTATTTGTTGATGATGATGATGCTTCCAAGCCGATTTCAGCTACGGCGACTGTATGCCTGGTCAGGCGTTTTAACCGAAGACATCAATCATTAGGGCGTAGGTTTTCTGCCTGTTTGTGCGCTCTTTCGTGGCTTGCGTACCCAAGCTTGTTGCTGAAGGTACGAGCGCATTTTGGGCTTGTCAAAATGCCGCTGACATAATGGTAGTTAATGACCACTGGTAGACGGGCTTTGAGCTCGTCGCTTCTTATCGAGCTCCTCACGACACGCTCGGTTTCAAAGGCATGTTGGTGGATGAAGCGCCTCCACTCTGATCGCTGAGCTGCCTTATTCTCCCATTGAGAGGGCTCTACCTTGCATCGTTTCATGTGTCGTCTTAGGACATCCTTGTATTTCAAATACTGGCCACCGCGTTTCCGCTTACCGTGCTGGAGTTCGGAATAGAAGACGCGCTTTGCTACTCTCCTTTCCGAAATGCAATGCGAGACACGGTCACGTGTCTCGCATTGCACCATCGCAATTGTCGCCTCATTAGGTAGACCGCGATGCCTCCGACGTTTGCGCGCCTCAGGACATTGGTGTTCCTTACGTGGTCAGACCATCTGATGTTCATGATGTCTCGAAGACGATCAAGTATACGAATATGCTTACGGTATATGACCCATGTCTCAGAGGAGTACCTATAGGAGGTTTGGGAACACTACGGCCATGTACACACTTATTTTGGGAGAGAGCTTAAGGTCATGGTGAGCGAAAAACTTTGGACCGCAATTTGCCAAAAGCCGCCGCTGCAGCACCTATTCTGCTATTAATCTCAGCATCAAGGTCGCACTTTGATGTTATTGTGCTTGCAAGATACCTAAACGTCTCTACTACTTTTAGACGGTCCGTACAAATGTTAATACTGGTCAAGTCGTGTTGTTAGTAACACCCAAGTTAGACATCACTTCGGTCTTTTTGACAATGATTTTGAGGCCAAATCTAGAAAAAGTTGCATCAAGACTTGCAATTAGATTTTGTAAACCCTCTGCAGAGTCCGACACGAAACATAGATCATCTGCGTACATTATTTCAGTCATTGTGGCAAAGGAAACTTTAGTACGGGATTTGAGCCTTGCAATGTTAAAAAGACCCGTCAATGCGAAAACGAATACGTATGCAGTCGGATATCCATGTCATCGTGCAGAAGCCGGAGTTATCTTACAAATTTGTCCGGAAAAGCAAGTTTAGCAACCAAATACCCAAAGACAACCCAAAGAGCTTCACGAGGAACACTGTCAAACGCCTTTTCAAGGTCAACAAAGCACAGAAACATTGGTTGACTCTGCCCTTCTCTTATAGATGGCGGACAGAGAAGATGGCTTCACAGGTTCCTCGGTCTGGTCGAAAGTCAAACTGAGTCTGGCAAAATTGATTCCGATAAAGGCAGTAGGCGGTTCAAGAGTATTCTCGCAAATACTTTACCAGGAGTCGATAGAAGAGATATGCCCCGTTAAGAATTGCAGTCGGAGCGGTCACCCTTGTTTTTGTACAATGAGCATATATGGGACGTTTTAAAACATTCTGGAACTTATTCTTCGTTCCACATTCGTACAAATAGATTCCATAAGGTGTTGTGTAGATGTTCTCCTCCATACTTAAGCAATTCTCCACAGATGTGCTTATGGCAAAAAAACGAAGTGCTTTATTTCCATTAACTTACAGGACTCTTAGTTAGACACGTCATAAAACTCAAATTACATTAGTAAATTAGGAAATAAAGTGATTGATTATTATTACAACAAATAAGTACCTTTATTAAAGTTTAAAGTTTTCTTTGCATTACAGGCCCAACTAGAAGCTGAGATTGAAAACCTATCATGGAAGGTGGAAAGAGCAGAAACAACAGATAGAGGAGACCTTGAAAATCAAATGGATATAGCAGAAAAAAGGCGCACTACATTACTAAAAGATTTCCTAGAGTTTAATACTAATGGCGTTCCCGGTAGCAGTAAAGTGTAACATTACCTCAAAATTGCATTAATTTTAAACTAATTAATTAGGTATAATAGTGGTGTCAATTCAGCTGCTGCCAAAACGAAACGAAACTAATTTGACAGGACAAAAAATGTCGCCGTCCCTGCCATAACAATCAAGATAATAAGAATGGCCTCATTTTAAGTCCTGTCAAATTAGTTTAGTCTAGTTGTGGTGACATCTGAATATACACCATTGTCAAGCACATTTCTACTCATAAAAGCTACATCATTTTGTTCTGCCAAAGTATATTTATTACCGCAATAACAAGCAATAAATATAAGTAATATCAATATTGATTTATTTATACCCCAACCCTTCCCACAGCTGTTATAAAAGGCGACTAAGGGTTATCCACCGGGAGGCGGGCAGCACTGCAGAACAGTTTTCTTACCGCACTGCGATCCCAAACCCGCATGCTTGGGGATTATGGGCATTATCACTCAAGAGATCACAGCCTATAAGGCGCTTATCCGGGGGAGGCCAAGCCCGTGTCGTGTAGTGTAGTTAAGGGATGAAACACCAATACAAACAATGTTCGTAGTTAACCGTAAATAGTTAATTGTAACTTTGAAACAAATTAAATGTCCGATTAAAGTTTAATTCACCTTATTAACTAAGTACTTGCAGCGCCTCGCGGTTCCACCCACGTAGTTCCCGTTCCCGTGGAAATTCATGGATAAATAATATAGCCCATGTCACTCGCTGAAAAGTAAGCTCTTGCTTTTAATGTAGATATAATTTTTTAAATTGGTTAAGTAGTTTCGGAGCCTATTCTATACAAACAAACAATCAATTCTTTCCCTTTTTATAATAACTTAGTAATTCTCCGAACAGTAGACATCATAAACATAAACTTAAAAAATAAATTAAGAAATGAGATAATTATTTTACTAAACACTACCTATACACATGACTTCATATGGGATTCGTTTACACACGGACTGTACATCTCGACTGCAGTCGTCGACGGCAGTTGCTGTCCGTGTATATATTCAAAAGCACCCTTTATGCCTTTTTTGGGGGAAGTAGGCCTTCAATCAAAAAACCCCAACGACAAAAAAAAACTATAAAATCGTTGAATCTGTACCTACACGAGATTTAGCTTAGATTTAGTAATGAATCGATCGATTTGAAGACCTTCAGAGCCGTAGAAGGAGAAACCTATGTAGAGCAGTACGGACATACTGACAAACGTTCCGAAGTGTTGAACCGGAGACCTCGTTAACATTTGGTCATTATAAAGAATAATAAAAAACACAAGCTCTGCTTAGCTTGGGGCTAGATATTGCTGTGTGAACTGTGTAACATGATTTATTTATTATAAGAATTGATATTTTAAGGTAATGTTAGTATACTTAGTAAAAAAATTGTATAGTGCCAAAATGTACAAAATACTTCTTTTAAAAAGCTAGAATAGCTATTTATGCAGCAAGTGCGGAAGGTAGTTGATCTCCAAACTTAGTAATAATTAATTTTGTTTTAAAAAACCGACTTAAATTATTGAATTTTCATGGATCCCATTGTCAGAACTGAACAAAGTGGGACCACACGGGAAGCACCAGCTTTCATATAAAAAAAGAATCATGCAAATCGGACCACCCAGTCAAAAGTTCTGAGGAAAAAAACAGACGAATTGAGAAACTCCTCCTTTTTTTGAAGTCGGTTAAAAATTGTAAAAAAGATGTTAAAACTCCACGTTGGTTGTTAGGTACCTACCTACTTATTAGTAGGTCTAAGCTGGTCTAAGCTGTTAGTGGTAGGTAGGTTAGGGAGGAATATTTATGAAAGAATAATAATAATACCTACTTTGTTTATTTCCTCTTCACAATATGTTTTTCTTGAATGGATAATAAGGTACAGGCACATGGTAGGTAGGTACCTCTTACGGGTTTGTTTATCGTTTGTGCAGGAATTTAAAAATCTAATATTCATATGTTTTCTCACTAAATATTAATCTGTGGTTACAGGTGAACAACCTTCTTCAGTAGGTACCTATAATGGGTACCTCGCTGGGTATTTTAAATTGATTTGACCAACACCTTATAAGGTATAAATACCTACCTACCTACTTAGTCCGTGCAGTTTGAAAACTCTTGTGGCTTGAGGTTAGGTGTTCATAAGAAAGAAACGATTAACTATTAGAAAATTCCCTATGATACCTACCTAGGCCGGCGCGGCGCGAGAGACAAACATCTTCTCATGCTTCCTTTCCTTTTTACCACACACAAAAATAATGCGCCAAACTGTTGCAAAAACACCAGCTTCGATCATCAAACAAACTAACTAAAGTCAATGAAAACCAAATTCTGTTCCTAGGTATTTTTAATAGATGGCGTTTATTCATCGATTCAAAATTGATAAGTAAAAGAATAGGAGTCGTTAGTAAATAGCAAAGAATATTTTTTAGTTGATTCAATTTTTAAATTTGCATTTTGAAGCTCCGCAATTAAGAATGTATTTAATAATATAGTTTCTTTGGTATAAGACTTCACTTTCATGGAACACTAAATGTTACTAGATGAACCAACAGGTAGCGTAACTAGGTAGCTAGCATTAGCAAATCACAATATTTTTTGAGGAGCTACTCTGTTTATCAGTTCTATAATCCTCATCAGATTTTCATCAATTATTTATGAGTGTAAATTACCTCTATAGTGTTTACCTAACCTGTGCTACTAAACTAACTATGAAATAATCTTTGAAACCAAAACTCTTTCAATTAGGTACATGAGCGCCATCTCTGTAAAAATCAATGTAGTTCGTACTGCACAAACTGCAAGTATGCGCGTGAACGTGATATAATACTCTTGAAATGTTACGCGACGGGCGCGACTCTTGCATATTGCATTTTGCGTCTATTGATCTGCTGGTCGTGCCTAAGATACTGATCAAATCTTTACTAAATTTTTATGAGAACGGTATAAAATATCAATCTTTTATTTAAAAATAAAATCATCGAAATCAGATGTCTCAAAGCGGAGATATTCTAAAGCCCCCCTTTTGCCTTTTTTTGGGAGAAGTACACCTTTAATCAAAAATCCCCGACGACAAAAAAATCTATAAAATCTTTGAATCTGTACACGAGATTTCGTAACGATCGGTTGTAAAATACGACCTGTAGAGGAGTACAGACATACTGACAAAACTGCGAGAATGTTGACCCAGATATGAACTTCGTTCACTGCGTTCACTCGGTTCAAATTATAGGTTTCTGTCATAGATCAGCAAGTGTAGGGTAGGGAAGGGAACCATGTACCTACTGAATAAAGCGCTAAAAGGTTAAAAAGCCATCCGCGAAATGATCTTCATTATTATTATGAAAGAACACAACATTCTTGTATCAAGATACTACAAACACTTTATTCGTAGGTAAGTTCTGAATACGTCCCTGTGCCTATACCTTACATTCATTCTTTCTTATATACCTATGGTTTATTCATTTTGAATGAAGCATGTTAGTAAACAAAGTACCTACGACACAAATAACAAAATCTCGTTTGCTTGGCGTCGAGTTTGAGATATAATTGTAAGCAATTTTTATTGAAGGAAGGATCTAAAATCGACAAGTACCTACCTAATGTAAATTACGTATAAAAAAAGGACGCGCCAACAAAGTGAATTTTAGGTTAATTATGGGAGGTTTGTTTACGTTTATGCTCCATTCAAAATGGATGCGATATACATACATAGCTCCCTACCTACCACTAACAGCTTAGACCTAAGGATTACTAAACCATTAAACAGTAAGTACCAACAATGGTACCAACGTGGAGTTTTTATCATCTCTTTTTACAACGCAAAACCATTTTTTACAAAGTTTTGGATCCTTCGGTACCTACTATATTAAAAAAATATTTTTTCTAGCATTTTAAAAAAGTATTTGTACATTTTGGCACTATACAATATATATAAATAGTTATTAAGATGAATTAAACACAAATCGGACACTTAATTTGTTTTTAAATCACAAAATCCGGCGATATCAACAACTCTGACGTCACACGCAACGCCGCGCCGGCCGGCGGCGGCGGCGGCGGTCACTCGATAAATTTCGCAAGTAATTTGGTCGTGAACTCGTCAATTTTTGAAAGCACCAACTATGCAGGGATACTACGTATCAAGTACAACCTCTCTATGAGATTCACAATCCAGGAAATCAAATGAATATTCAGACATAATTTTCCCCTAAATTTTTAGATGATGATCAGGGAATTAAAAAGAACCACCATGGTTTTCCAATTACTAAAATTTCTTTGACGACTAGCTTTTTTAAACTAATTGTATTGCTTGCGGAGTCAATGATTTAAGATCTCTAATCAATCTCTTTTTGCTGAACCTACGAGTACGTGTAGGTTAGACCAGTGTTCCGCAAACTTTTTGTGTACAAGGTAGGTACATCTAGGAAAACGAATTTTTTTTGAGGTAGGTAGGTACACCATATATGAAAAATCCCCATATGCGAAACATGAGCCTGTTTATTTGAGCATAGACGGTCTTTTGGAGTAATCGTTGACATGACAGGGCTGCTCATATCTCTTCGTCGATTGTCCTGAGGCGTTCGCTTTTTTTGGTTTTTATTGTAGTAAAAGTTAAAAAACCTAATTCACATAAATAGGTCGTTGCAAATGGCAAAAGTATTGCAATAGCAGCGGAGGAAGCAGAGGATATAAATTTTTCATACATAGCCAAAAATGTTCTAAACCTGTCTCTCGATCCGTTTTCATTTCCATCAGTTCTTCTTGCTCATTTATTGGATGGATTTCGAACCCAGTCCATAGGTCACACTTAGGGAAAAATAAATTCATTTTCTCTGCAAGAAGCTTCAAATGTTGACAATCAAAGTCTGCACTCATTTTTCTGGATCAGCTGCCATGATATTTGGGAACATTTCAATATTACCATTGATAGCGAGACTGATACATAGCTGTTCCAATTTAGCGCAAAAGCTTTCAATTTTATCTGACGATGTTAAAATATTAGAATTTCTGCCTTGCATTTTTTTATTGAGCTCTTATGTGAGCAATTATATCCGCCAGATATGCAAGTTTTGCTGGCCAGTCTTCTTTTTTAAATAGATATCCATAATCGGAACCCTGGGACTGCAAAAACGTCTCAGTCTCATTTTTTAACTCATAAATCCGGGAGAGTACTTTTCCGTGAGAAAGCCATCGTACCACCCGCGCCAAACGAAACCAAACTTAGTAGTAAACAAAACGCCTCGCTCGTGAGCTCGCGTGATTTAGGTACATCTGCGTAAGTATTTTTCTTCCGTCCGTCTATTTAGCTTTACGAGACAACCTTATTTTTCCTAGGCACCCTCGCTAGCTCAGCATTCTACTTTAGAGCCACTCGCTACGCTCGTGACTCTACTCTAGACTGCTTCGCTAGCTCGGGATTTATAATCAGCATGTCATCAAAAAAACCGTTTTCCTCACTTGTTGAACAAATAACTATTTTATTTTTATAAACTCTTCATAAAGCTTTCTCTGTCTATGACAATGCATCTTTAATACAAATGAGTTTTATTTCAACCTTTTGTACCACTATAATTTTTACAAAATCAAATGTAGTAGTGAGAATAAATAATATTCAACATAAGTACCTAATCTTGAAAATTTCCATCCATGATCCATAGCGACAACTAATTTTAGAATCTGCCCTATGATGCTACTGGTAGAGTCTTAAGTAAAAGGAGAAGGAAGAGTCGTGGCGTTACGGTGAACTAACACTTCTAGTCGTAGGTACTGCAATGACAGAGCAGTGTTACGCTTAGCAGTGTGAGCGAGGTGTGAGCCTTTTGTAACAAAAGTTAGCAATTGGCACACGAGCGCCTTCAATTCCCACAACTCTTATTTTTGAACAGACTCTACCTAATATGTTAATTATGCAGTAAAAATGTGTAGGTACTTTAGTAATAGCGAAACAAAGTGTTTATACGGACTATCCTCGCAGCTGTAGGTACTCTATGCCTCAAAGTCCAAAACATTTTGTTTATCTACTTGAGTAGCGTTACTGATTAAAGCGGAATAAAATGTGCGGAAATTAATACGCGAACACTGAACATCAATCAACACAATAACAGTAATGGCCGCCATAGAGTTTATATAGTACCTACAATGGCCGCTGTTTAAAAATGGCTACTGCTTATTGCCAACGGGGGTGAAGAACGGGGGTAAGGGAGGCGCTTCACGTCATCTTCTAAACTTGCACCACAGAGTATAAATGATTTCGTAGAGCTAGTGTTTTTATTAGGCAGATTTCCAGGCGTGATCCCCGCCTAGGGTATTATGTTCCTTGGGCGTGATGGATTCGAACTCGAAGGCGGTTGTGCGCCAAGTAAAAATAGTGCAATTCGGTATATTATCTCCGGATGAAATCGTAAGTTGTATATTTTTGTAGCATGGACCCATGGCTTCTTTTCTCCGTTAATTTATTTGCTAAAGATCAAGCTATTTGATAAAGCGCAATTTTGTTCACCCGCACCATGTTTAGGTATAGCTTGTATCCACAACCAGGAAAAATGTCAAAAAACTACATTATGTTGGGTTTAATAATCTGTTCTTCGTTATCGTATATTTTGGATCCAATAATGTACGAGATAAAAATGTTCATAGCGACGTATGTCCGTCACCGAAGGGGGCATTCGCTACCCTGTGACCATGGAAGGTGGAAGGCCCAAGTTGGGAGGTCTTATGGATCCGCGGCAAGGCGTGATTGACCGAAGCTCCAGATGCCAGACGTGCGCCGGAAACATGACTGAGTGCCCTGGACACTTTGGACATATTGATTTGGCTGAACCTGTGTTCCACATTGGTTTTATCACAAAGACAATAAAAGTACTAAGATGCGTTTGCTTCTACTGTTCAAAGTTGCTAGTTAGTCCGGTGAGTACTATCTTCTATAATAAAAAAATAAGTCGGGTTTTCCTTCCTGACGCTATAACTCCAGAACGCACGAACCGATTTCCACGGTTTTGCATTCGTTGGAGAGGTCTCGGGCTTCGTGAGGTTTAGGAAATCACCTTTTAACGTTTCCAGAGGAACAACGCGGGCGAAGCCGCGGGGCGCAGTTAGTTTTGTATACTAAATTGTTATTATTATTTTACAGGATTTTGTAGGTACCAATAATGTTTTTGATTTTTCAGACAAACCCAAAGATGAAGGAAGTTATTGTAAAATCTAAAGGCCAACCTCGTAAAAGATTGACGTCTGTGTATGATCTATGTAAAGGCAAAAACATTTGTGAGGGAGGTGAAGATATAGATATAGGCAAAGAGGGTCAGGACGGCAAGAAAGGCTCAGGGCATGGTGGTTGTGGTCACTACCAGCCATCTATCAGAAGAGAAGGCTTGGATTTAACAGCTGAATGGAAACATGTGAATGAGGACACACAAGAGAAGAAAATTATTCTCACAGCTGAAAGAGTTTGGGAAACATTGAAACACATAACAGGTAATTTCAAAATATTTTGTATTGCTTTCTGTTTCTGATTATGCACTTATTAACAATTCATTGCATTTTACGATTCCTTAATATTAAGCTATAATGTAAAGATACACAAATTGTCTAGTACCTACCTATTGATATGGATTAGTAGCGCCACCGACTTGATTGCTTGCAACAAAAAAAAACTGTTAGCTCAATTGTTCATTATAAATACTAGTTCTAATTTATTTCTCTGATTAATAATAATTCGTTAATATGGTATTTTGAAAAAAAAAATCTCATTGTTATTCTTTTTCAGATGAAGAGTCATTCATATTGGGTATGGATCCTAAATTCGCCAGACCAGATTGGATGATTGTCACAGTACTGCCAGTGCCCCCTCTATCAGTACGACCGGCTGTAGTCATGTTTGGCGCAGCAAAGAATCACGATGATTTGACCCATATACTTGCAGATATTATCAAAGCCAACAATGAACTGCAGAGAAAAAAACAGATAGGAGCAGCAGCACATCTTATGGCAAAAAATATCAGAATGCTACAATTTCATGTTGCCACTTTTGTTGACAACGAGATGCCTGGCCTGCCAAAGTGAGTCACTATATTGATAAACATTATATTTCAAGGTTACAAGTTATATTTTAATGATATATGATAACATTTTCATATTGTTTATAGTAGTTATGCTATTTTTACAGTATCCAACGTGCATGTAGAATATTAGTAAACAAACCACGACACAAATAACCTATTCTTACTTGCTTGGCGTTGAGTTTCAGTTGTAATGAGGACCAGTAACGTTATAGCAGATTCAATAGAACTAGTATCCATATTATTCTTTATGTGACATCTCAGATCTCTTTTTAAGAATTATCCAAATCGGACTATTATTAAATAAAGTTAATGCACTTCCTGCCGGTAAAATCAATGTCTACCTTCGCGCGGGGTGCGTGTGATGTCAGATTCATCGTTGCCGCCAGTTATTTCTCGGCTACCCAGTGTTTTTTTTGGTTAACTGTGACTTTGAAACAAATTAAGTGTCCGATTTGTGTTTAATTCACATTATTAAACTATGTATAAATATGGTATAGTGCCAAAATGTACAAATACTTCTTTGAAAATGCTAGAACAACTATTATTTTACATACCTACCGAAGGACCCAAAACATCGTAAAATTGGTTTTACTTTGTAAAAATAGATTTTAAAACACCACGGCCTTTTATTAGTAATCTTTAGGTCTAAGCTGTTAGTGGTAGGTTATTTACTGTTATATGGTTATTTAATTAATGAATTGCATTCATATATGTAGATTATTTTGTGGATGGCTTTTCAACCTTCATGCGCTTTATTATGTGCATGGTTCCTCACACTTGCTGATCTATGACAGAAAGCTATAATGTTGATGGGATAACACTTTATTTAAAGTTCTGAATACGTCCCCGTGCCTACCATCACTATTTCTTCACAGAGCTACATACCTGCCGGCTGCCACTAACAGCTTAGACCTAAGTAAGGTTTACACGTGGAGTTTTATCTTCTCGTTTTACAACGCAAAACCATTTTTTATGAAGTTTTGGTCCAAAAATTTAGTTCTTTTCTATTCCAATTCCTACGGTATGTTAAAAAAAACCTATACCTATATAACTTTATGAAGTTTTGGTCCAAAAATGTAGTTCTTTTCTATTCCAATTCCTACGGTATGTTAAAAAAAACCTATACCTATATAACTTTATGAAGTTTTGGTCCAAAAATGTAGTTCTTTTCTATTCCAATTCCTACGGTATGTTAAAAAAAACGGCCAAGTGCGAGTTGGACTCGCGCACGAAGGGTTCCGTACCATTATCTATAAAAATCATAATATACAAATCATTCCTGGTATAAAAAACAAAAAGTCAACGTGACGTTGCTTAACCTCGGTGATCGGTTATCAAGGTGCTAAAGACGTTGCCTTAATTGTTTTTTTTTAGATTAATTATTTGTTAATTGTTATACTTATTGAAAACAAAGATACGACAGTATTATAACGTGAAGAAATACTCCGTGAAATAGTGTCTCTTCTTCAACTCACAGACATAGCACAAACATCTATTGAAGGTATATCAGTGACACGCCTTGACGAGGCAGAATGTATTGGAGTGTTATTTTTTAATAAGACAAATAAATGTTTTATAATTTACACAGAGTTATAGAGAGATGGCAATCCTGCGCGCTGCGTACAAAACCTACTGACGCAATCCAAGCTCACGCACACACAGTTATCAAAATAAAAACAATACTTCGCGTTGTGTGCGTGTCATGCACACAACTCATGGAGTGCAACTATTCGTTCGCACACTAGGTTGCAAGCATAGATTTATTTAGGTTTCTCCTTCTACGGTTGCAAGTGACGTTCGTACAGCACCACTATTAGACGCAATAATATGCGTTTACGATAGGGATTGCTGGTCGTCGATAAAACGTTAAACGACTTGATTGTTCTTTTATACGATTAATAGGTAATTCACTAATTAACAATCTTTGTTCACTGACTTCATCACCATGAAATATCATGGTGATGAAGTCAGTCTAAGTCAGTAAACAAACATTGCTTATCTTTTTTATGAGTTACTAGACGTTATCGTAAAAAAATATATACAAATCTGTAGGCTATCAAATTTAAATGGTACATAGATTACAAAATATCAGATTATCTTGAGGATAAATAGCTTGGGACGAGTTTTTCTCCAGTTCAAAAACTAACAATTTAACAAGGTAAAGGTTTCTTGTTCGCTTCTTTACTTTACCTTAAAAAGATTAAAGTGAACAAAAATCTAAGTGACCACTTTATTTTCTAGTTTTACTTATGTAATTAGAATTTTGTATTTTACCCATTATGCTTAATAATAACAAGTATAAATTAACTCATTCAATAAATATATTTGATTACTGGCCCATCTGAACTTGAGATGGTGGTGATGTTACAGCATCAGGTAAAGGTTACCATGTCTTGGCATATTGTTGAAATGACAGGATACCAAATCTCGAATCGTTCATACCACTGGAAGTTGCTCATAATCATAACCCTTCAGCCGCTAGAAAAGAGCTGACAATCTTCAATCAAACAGCTGAACTGATTTTGATGAGACATACATAGTATAGTGAACAACAAAATCGGTCCATTCGTTTAGGAGCTACGATGCCACAGACAGACACACAGATACACAGACAGACACGTCAAACCTCCTTCCTTCGGTTGGGGGTTAAAAACGAGTTAATAACGTTAAAAAAAGTTGAAGTGACTAATTTAGTAAGTAGCCTATCCTATACTACCTTTGTACATAATAATATCCAATAAATCCAAATGCGTAAGGATAACCCGTCAATAAATAAGTAAAAGAAAAGGTATCAAAAATGACAACCTTTATCGACAAAGAACACACTCGAGGCATATCTCAATATGTTAATTATCCATTGCGGCATTAGAACTCAACGTTCGAATAGTCATTAGTACAGACAGAGCAAGCATTGTAAACAGTCTACAACATTAACGCAACTGGCTATCAGCCATCATAATAAAGACGTTGCGAAATCAAGACATCAATCCACCTAAAAATATTTTTAAAGTTTTAGCATGAAAAACATAGTATTTTTAGTACTTATCGATGGTAAGTGATTTCATTTGACTTAAAGTTCATAATTTCACTTCTATTTTTGCCAATTACTATGTATTGAACAATTCGGCATTTTTTTTCCTCCAACATGAAGATCCGTCGTAGCCAACTTTCGAACTTCAACTAAACGAAACTATTACTGCCGCGAGCAATGTGTTCACGTTTTGGGCATATTGCTGCGACCCCGCCCCCGCCCCCATTTTATATCTCCTCAGTTTCTGATATCTGTGTCAGTGACCGAAACAAGGCAGGAACCTGAATCTTGAGAATTTAGTCAAAACAGACAATTGAAAGGAAGCTGCTATTGCAGGAACATTATTCGTCAAATGATTTGTATACTACCGTGAGGGTAGAGATAGCATAGTTCGAGAATGGTGGTCAACGAAGCCGTTATCTGTCGCTGGCTTATCAGCATTTGGTGAGCATCCCACATACCAGTAGGTATGGAGCCGGAACGTATATTTTCGTCTGCAGTATAGTAATGTTATAGATGGCGCTCATCTTGGGTGACAAAACCTAGCTAGATCTAGATCCTTAGGTAAAATAAGTAAATGTTTTCCATTCAGATCTCCACGGCGGCCCCGGAATACCTACCGCTGATTTTTGCTCTCTCATACAATAGTACACTGTTACCCAAGGGATGAAAGTAACTTATCTAGTCCCGAGAGTGCGTTTGGCGCCCGAGCAGTGTAGCGAGAGGGCACTGATGGTTCGAGGGACTAACTGTTACTTTCACCCTAGGTAAACACTGTGCATTTAATTACGAATACAAGGAAAGTAAAAAAATATATGAACAAACAAAGAAAAAAATAGGTAGTAAATTTGATTTTACATAAATCAACAACTTAGGTGAGGTATTTATTTAAAGTCTATGGTAAAATTAGAGCAATTCTTAAGATAGTGAAATATTTTTTCTAGGTACCTACTAACCTACCCCTTGAGAAGTGAAAACTTTATCATTTTGCCTTTTGGGAAACGATATTAGTCTCTCGAAATCCTTTAAATGCGTTTAGGTCTTTAACATAGAATACACGCTCCATAATGTTGAAGGTTTGTAAGTATTTGAGAATTCGTTAAAATATTATAATACAAAACGTTTTCTTATAACGATTTTACTATTTTCTCAGCGTGCCATTTCATAAAATCGTTGTATTATGTACCTTCATTTTGATTTAGATAAAAGGTTTCCACTACTGCTTTAGCCTCTTCTTTAATAAAATCAGAGGTTACATCAATGTCTATATCAATGTGTGAAGTGCTGAATGACTGCGATATCTCGATGTAAGTTTATTATTTACCTCAACCTCAACCTCAACTGCCTGTTTCGGTCCACTGCTGGACGCAGGCCTCCCCCTGGTAAACGCCTTAATGGCGTTTAACTTATGGGGGTAATGCCCATAATCCCCACGCTGGGCATGCGGGTTGGAGATCGCAGTTTGGTGGAAGATTTGTTCTGCAGGGGCGCTGCTGCCCGCCACCCGATGGATATCCCTTAGTCGCCTCTTGCGTCACCCACGGGAAGAATTGGGGTGGTGCAAATTCTAAGCCGGCACCACACAGCAAAAGTAGTTTAGTTAGGTAGTTTAGTTTATTATTCAGTTATAATAATATTATTATCAGATATTTTTGGAGTACCTTACATAATGTTTTCGATCAAAGTTTGCGTTAGTACTATATAGTCAAATTATAATGTGCTCTTTTCATGAAAATACACCATTTGTCTGTTGAGTTACTTGTATACTGAGTTACTTTGGCGGTAACTCCAGAGACATTCTTGGTAACTCCTAAAACATTCACGTGCTTAATAAGTAGTACAAATCAAATCAATTAAATCAAATTCATTTATTTTGCGAAACATGGGTAACAGAGATGGAAGATTAAAATAGAATGAGCACAACCATGATCAGCTTTAAAGCATGCAATGTCACATTAAATGTATGTTTTACAATGTTCTAATGAATACAGTGTTCAAATTAATACAATGTCAATATCTAAATTAGTTATTAATAATATGTAAATGAATTATCGTATTCTAGAATTTATCCATAAAATATTCATTAACACTATTTAAGCCTTATCAATTAATAATTGTTTTAATTTATGTACCCGTGAGAAGGCGCGCTATGAGCAATTTGCTCACACTAAAATTGATTGCATGCGTTTTTTGTGATCCTGACTTCATAGCATCCTGAGCCTCAAGGTACCTTCCTAACTATTCAACCCCTCTCCCCTCGCGTAACTCAAGCGCTGCTCAGTCCCGCTGCGACTGCGCAGTGAAGCACTTGTGGAGGGCCCGCACCATCGCGCGGCAATTTGCTCATCGCGCGCCCATCCACGTAAGTATTTTTTATTCATACCAAAATATTGTTATTATGTTTTTCTTGTGTTTTATTCTGTTGATTTGTATTAAATTGATTATTATAAACGTGAGTACTCTGAAGTCATATTTTAATGCTATTTTATTTTGTTTTCAGCTACAAGACACATAAAAAATGGACGATCTAAATAATGCACAGAACCTTCGAATTTCTTCGTGGTTGGAAGAGGATTCTGATGATGATTTGCTAGCAGATCTTGAGAATGGGGAAGAAAATCGTGCTGACAGTATAGAAAGTGATGGTTCTGTCATTTGCAGTCCTCACCTAACTGAGACGGAACAATCTTCGGATGAAACTGATGCCGATATTTCAACTCCTGCGCTACAACAACCAAGAGGTAGGACCGCATTTTATATTGGGAAAGATCGCACAACGAAATGGCTTATGCACAAGCCTTCACGTAATGTACGTACCAGGAGCTGTAACATCGTTATCCATTTACCAGGAGTCAAAAGTGTAGCCAAGAATGCAAAGGAACCCTTACAATGTTTTTCATTGTTTTTTGACACAAAGACGTACATTCCTAAAAGAAGTGGCATTAGGGCTGGTAAAACCACATATTTTACGACGGATCTGCATGGAGAACATATCTTCAGATCTAAAGTTCCTTATGAAGCGATTTGTGCCGATTCCTACGGCTACTGCAGAGCCTAGGCTAAGCGGATTCTGTGCGATATGTCCTAGACGTAAGAACAGACGATCGAAAAAAGCATGCACTTCATGCAAGAAATTACTCTGCACCGAGCACATAACATATATGTGTACAACGTGTTTCGAGAGGCACACTTGTCCTGAACTCATGGAAGAGTGAAATTTTTAAGTTTATTATTACTTAGTTTTTTTATCGTGATTTTTTTGAAGACTGCCAAAGATAGTAGATCCAAAATTAGTTAATTTGTTATTTAAGGTAGAAGTTACATTTTTGTTTCAAAGATATAATTAAAACTCTTGTTTACGTATTAAATAAATGTTGTTTTATTCATTACGAACCCATTTATAGCCAAAATATACTATTTTTGTAGAAATATAAGCATTTAAAGTAGTGTGAGCAATTTGCTCACGCGCGCCTATCCGTGTAACAACATTAGGCGCGCCTTCTCACGGGTTAAAAATATGAATAGTATTGCTTTCTTTAATTCTTGTCGGTAGGTGATTATAGATATACCTTAGTAATAGTATACCTTGAGAAAAATGAACTTTTATTATATATATTATATATTTTAGTTTTAAAAAAGTCAATGAATGATGATATCGTTGATTATTTGTTTGGGATTTATTTTGTTTTAAATTTGTTCCTTACTGCCGGTAACTCAGATGACAGATTTTGAGGGTCTAAATTGTCTAAAATATGAATGAACGTCGTCGCCTGCCCTTCTAGGTTGTTAAATTAGATGATATTTCTAATGCCCTAATCAAATTAGAATAAAAGAATATTAATGTTTTTATTAAAAAAAAAAAAATTCTACACTCTTCAAAGTGTGGGTAAAATAGTTGATTCACCCTTACAATATTCATTGCATTTCGTTTTCGGAGAAAATATAAAAATAGCATAAATTTTGAGTTATCATCAAATTCACCCCGGTTCTTAAACGACACCCCGTTTTACCGGTACCTAAGTTATTGTCGAACTTAGAACGAAAAAAAAGTGCACTGTGTGTTATGGATTTCTTAGCTCTATAAATCTGCATTCTTAACTACAAACGTTACGGACCCTCATTGTCAGCAATATTTATTGAAAGAAGGACCTCAACTCGCCATGTAATGTTAGTTACGTAAAAAAGTACGTGCGAAAAAGTAAACTTTAGGTTAAGTACCCACGGGCGGTCAATTTACTAACATTCTACATGCTCGATGGATACGTTATAGATGCCAATACATTTTACTGTTTTCTTATTCAGAGCTATGCAATCTGGTAAACCACTCAAAGGGATCAAGGCTCGACTTAAAGGCAAAGAAGGCAGGATAAGAGGAAACCTCATGGGAAAGCGTGTGAATTTCTCCGCTCGTACTGTCATCACTCCAGATCCTAATCTGCGTATTGATCAAGTAGGAGTACCTAGGTCAATTGCAGAAAACTTAACATTCCCAGAGTTAGTAACACCTTTTAACATAAATAGAATGCAGGAGCTTCTTCACAGAGGCAATTCTCAGTATCCAGGTGCAAAGTATATTGTTCGTGATAATGGTGAAATAATAGATTTACGTTCCCATCCAAAATTCTCTGATATCCATCTGCAATATGGATACAAAGTTGAGCGTCATTTGAGAGATGACGATTTGGTGATCTTCAACCGACAGCCAACACTTCACAAGATGAGTATGATGGGTCACAGGGTAAAAGTTCTACCCTGGTCAACATTCCGTATGAACCTCAGTTGTACGTCGCCTTATAACGCAAATTTTAACGGCGATGAAATGAATTTACATGTGCCTCAATCTATGGAAACTCGAGCTGAAGTAGAAAACATTCACATTACACCCAGGCAGATTATAACACCACAAGCAAACAAACCCGTCATGGGTATTGTACAGGACACACTCACAGCTGTAAGGAAAATGACCAAAAGAGATGTGTTCTTGACAAAAGAACAAGTTATGAACCTGCTCATGTTCTTGCCAACATGGGATGGCAAAATTCCTCAACCCTGCATTTTAAAACCTCAACCACTTTGGACGGGTAAACAAATCTTTACTCTGATCATTCCTGGACACGTCAATATGATTCGTACGCATTCCACACATCCTGATGAAGAAGATGATGGTCCATACAAGTGGATATCGCCTGGTGACACGAAAGTTGTTGTGGAGCATGGAGAGCTTCTTATGGGTATCTTGTGTAAGAAATCACTTGGTGCCTCAGCTGGTTCTTTGCTTCATATTTGCATGTTGGAGCTTGGACATGAAACGGCGGGACGCTTCTATGGTAACATTCAGACAGTAATCAATAACTGGCTGCTGCTTGAAGGTCATTCGATCGGTATTGGAGACACTACTGCCGATCCTCAGACCTACCAAGAAATTCGGCGTGCCATCGTAAAAGCCAAAGACGACGTAATAGAGTTCCCACATTGTATCAAGTTCCACATGGAACTTGAAACAACGCTTGGTAATACACATCGTCAGACTTTCGATAATCAAGTGAATCGTATTCTTAACGACGTTTGTGAAAAAATTGGTGATTTCACCAAGAAATCACTCACGGAATACAACAATCTCAAAGCCATGGTGGTGGCTGGTTCGAAGGGTTCTAACTTCAACATTTGTCAGATTACTGCTTGTTTAGGACAACAGGACGTTGAAGGTAAACGAATTCCGTTCGGTTTTTGTAAACGAACTCTGCCGCACTTCGTCAAAGACGATTACGGTCCTGAGTCGAGAGGATTCGTAGAGAATTCGTACCTTGCCGGATTGACGCCATCGGAGTTCTATTTCCACGCCATGGGAGGTCGTGAGGCTCTTATTAATACTGCTGTAAAAACCGCCGAAACTGGATACATCCAGCGTCGTTTGATAAAGGCTATGGAGTCGGTAATGGTCCACTACGACGGAACGGTGCGTAACTCGGTAGGACAACTCATTCAGTTGAGATATGGAGAGGATGGCCTAGCTGGAGAAGCTGTAGAGTTCCAGAACATGCCTACAGTTAAGCTTTCAAACAAAGCCTTTGAAAAGAAATTCAAATTTGACCCTTCAAACGAAAGATACCTGAAAAGAATCTTCAATGAAGATATTATCAAGGAGTTGACAGAATCAGGCTATGTTATTGCTGATTTGGAAAGTGAATGGGCTCGACTATCTAAGGATCGAGATGTTTTGCGTCAGATTTTCCCCAGTGTTGAATTTAAGGTTGTACTGCCTTGTAATTTAAAGAGAATGATCTGGAATGCTCAGAAAACATTCCGCATCAACAAGAGGGGACCTACTGATCTTAGTCCTATCAAAGTAATCAAGGGTGTCCGAGAACTCTTAAAGAAATGTATTATTGTGGTGGGAGAAGATCGCCTGTCAAAACAAGCCAACGAGAACGCCACGCTTTTGTTCCAGTGCTTAGTGCGATCGACACTATGCACAAAATTAGTTTCTGAAGAATACAGGTTGTCGAATGAAGCATTTGAATGGTTGATTGGTGAAATCGAAACTAGATTCCAACAAGCTCAAGTGAACCCAGGTGAAATGGTGGGGGCTTTAGCTGCCCAATCTCTAGGAGAGCCTGCTACTCAGATGACACTGAATACTATCCATTTTGCTGGTGTGTCTTCGAAGAACGTAACACTCGGTGTGCCGCGTCTGAAGGAAATTATCAGTATTTCAAAGAAACCCAAGGCTCCATCTCTAACGGTATTCTTGACAGGAGGAGCTGCAAGAGATGCAGAAAAAGCTAAGAATGTGCTTTGCCGACTTGAACACACTACATTACGGAAAGTGACAGCTAACACAGCAATTTACTATGACCCTGACCCACAAAACACAGTCATTGCTGAAGATCAAGAATTCGTCAACGTCTACTATGAGATGCCTGACTTCAACCCTACTAAAATTTCTCCATGGCTGCTGCGTATTGAACTTGATCGCAAGAGAATGACAGATAAGAAATTGACCATGGAACAGATGGCGGAAAAGATAAAAGCTGGTTTTGGAGATGACTTGAATTGTATTTTCAATGACGACAATGCAGAGAAGCTTGTATTGCGTATAAGAATCATGAATAACGAGGAAAGTAAATTACAGGATGGTTACAAGGAAACAGTTGACAAAATGGAGGATGATTTGTTCTTGAGATTGATTGAAGCTAACATGCTATTAGACATGAGTGTGCAAGGTATCGAGGCTATCGCAAAAGTATACATACACTTACCCCAGACCGAAGCTAAGAAACGTATCATTATAACTGAACAAGGAGAGTTAAAAGCTATCGCGGAATGGTTGCTTGAAACTGACGGTACATCTCTGATGAAAGTACTGTCTGAGCGTGATGTCGATCCGATCAGAACATTCAGTAACGACATTTGCGAGATCTTCCAAGTGCTCGGTATCGAGGCTGTACGTAAATCTGTGGAGAAGGAAATGAACGCTGTATTGCAGTTCTACGGTCTATACGTGAACTACCGTCACCTTGCGTTGCTTTGTGACGTCATGACTGCTAAAGGTCATCTTATGGCTATCACTCGTCACGGTATCAATAGGCAAGACACTGGAGCGCTCATGAGATGCTCGTTCGAAGAAACGGTTGACGTCTTGCTCGATGCCGCCTGCCACGCTGAAGTAGACCCTATGAGGGGCGTGTCTGAGAACATTATTATGGGACAACTGCCAAGAATGGGCACTGGTGAGTAAAATCCTGACCACTTTAGATAGGTACCATATTTATATCTGTGAATAGTATAGTAATACATAATATTTTCCTGGTTTAGGATGCTTCGATTTGCTCCTTGATGCGGAGAAATGTAAGAACAGCATGGAAATGGGCGGGTTCGAAGTCGGTATGGGCGTTGGCGGTCGAATGTTCTTCAACCGCCAACGCCCATACCGACGTGTTGGCACTCCTTCGATGACACCACAGATGACTCCTCGGTCCACCCAGAACACTCCTGGATACAGCAGTAGCGTCTGGTCCTCTGGCCAAGGTAAGATGTACCTACTTGATTTCTAAGTGCTGAGGTCGGTGAGTCGCAAGCAAATATCATTTTTTACTACTTTATTAGTTAAGTAAGCGTTCCCTTGAGGACATCTGCCTACTATGTATCCAAATAAAAATGGAACGTCTCGTTGTCGAGGTCGAGACGACTATCGACTCACAAATCTCAGACCAAGCGCATATATCTATCTTTAATCTTTTATTTAATCGATTTCGAAAAAAGGCGGAGTGTCAATAATCTCTGACTTTCAATGAATTCCGAGGCAATTACTATTTGCCCCGCAATAATTATGACGTGAAGGTTGGTCGCCACGAAAACGATTCACCAGAGATAGGGGCCAATAAGATTAATTAAACGTTGTTTTTTTTATTTCCAGTGGGAAGCAGAATGACCCCTGCTGGTACATCATTCTCACCATCCGGAGCATCCGACGCCTCTGATCTATCTCCGGCATATAGTGCATGGTCGCTTCTCCCGTCTCCGAGCTACTCCCCAACCTCTCCATCCTACTCTCCGACGTCACCCGACTATTCACCGACGACGTCTCATTCCTACTCTCCGACGTCAACCGGCTATTCACCGACGACGCCTCATTCCTACTCTCCGACATCACCCGGCTATTCACCGACGTCTCATTCCTACTCTCCGACATCACCCGGCTATTCACCGACGTCTCATTCCTACTTGCCGCCGTCGTCGCCCAGTTAGTCCCCGACGTTGCCCAGCTACTCTTAAATGGGATATGTATGCTTGTATGGAGCGAAATGTAGGACTTGTAGTGGCTATGTACGTCATTTACAACGGCTACGTTATTAAAGTGGCTATGTATGCCTATGGAGAGTGAAATGTAGGACCTGTAGTATCTATGTACGTCATTTACAAGGGCTATGTTTTTAAAGGGGCTATACATATAATAATAATAACTCATTTATTGTTCTCATCACACAATATGTATTAATAATAGTATAGCTAATATCTAAGAGCAACATTGTGTGGGACTGGTGCCTGCGTTCATTGTGTGGGACTGGTGCCTGCGTTAGGTTTGTGAAAAACCTGTGTTACAGGTCACAAACCAGGCTCCCACTCCGCGGCAAAAGTGCAGCAAATACATACAATAGTTCGTTTCACAACAATATGCTAAGTGTAAAACTAATATGAAAACAATTACATAAAGAAAAAAAAACGCAAAATAGTACCTATGTAAAAATAATAAAGTTTTTATTTAAAATTAGGTATTAGTTTTACTAATAAGTAATAATAAGGCAGCATTTTTGCATTTTGTAGATTATTTGTATGTAGGTATCTGTGAGGGTGTGGGGGTGAGTTGTGATGTGTTTGTGTGTGAGTTGGATGTATGTTGGGTAAGGTCTCCTGATGAAACCAGACTCGAAAGAGTCTAGGTAACAGGGGTAGGGTTGCCAACTTTTATAAGAAGAAATAGAGTATATCTGATTCAAAGGAGGTAAATAAAGAGTACAGACCACAAATTAATATGAGATATGAAATGGGGGCGGGGCCGGTGTCGCAGCAATATGCCCAAAACGTGAACACCTTGCTCGTGGCAGTAATAGTTTCATTTAGTTGAAGTTCGAACGTTGGCTACGACGGATCTTCATGTTGGAGGAAAATGCCGAATTGTTCAATAGTAATTTGCAAAAATAGAAGTGAAATTATGACCTTTAAGTCAAATGGAATCACTTACCATCATCGAGATAGAATTATAAAGAATCACAGAAATAAAATGACCGCGCCAAAACTCGGCACCCGCTACGCTCGGAGCAGAGTTTTTGTTTAGTTGTAAGTAGGGCATGCAATTATCGAAACTTTTCGATAATCGATAATCGGATATTTATAGCTCTATTTTTCGATAATTGTCGATAATTATCGGTTATTGGTGAAGGAAAATAGCTTAGTGTTTCGGCTTCTAGTTAATTTGTCCAATCTATACTCACCAAGATTTACGTATTATCTACCTATATCTTTCAGTGTATTAGACTAACTTACTACTTAATCTTCCTGTTTTTCAATATTTCGTTCAAGGATAGGATGTACCATTAATAATATGGAAAATAATATAAATTTTATTGAACTTTACATTATTATTCAGTAGCTCATTGATAAGAGATAACTCATTATTTACACAGGAATATGGTTTTATTACATACAACCAAAATCTAAATTAAGTAGGAACATTATCTAAGGTGCCACACGAGTGGTCACGAACCGTCGTCTCGCCAGGAGGTGCCTTACTGTGTGTATGTGGTACCATACCACATACACACAGTGAGGCAGATTATACAGAAATCCAAAGAGTATAATCAGCCCCTGTGTCTAGCCTTTGTGACGTAAAGTAGGTACTTAGTTAAAAATATAGTCATACATGTGTCTGGTTGCCGATGTCGGAGACTTTGGGGGGATGAAGTGCGGTAAATTTTATCAACCAATCACTCTCCAAACTCCCTATTTTTTTCTCGCTCCATGATAAAATGGCATCCATTTTGTTTTCTATTTAAGCAGCCTGGGGCCTATTCAAATCGTCATAACTTCCAAACTGTCTTATTAAGGGCTAAGATAAGAAGAAGAGAAGACTTATTTTGAAGCACACATTCTGTAGTATTGTTTATAATAACAAAATTAAAATTTTGAAAAACCCGCGTCGGATATAATAAATAGTAGGTAATCGTAAAAGGAAGAAATAATTTTTGGAAAACCCCGGACTAAATGGAATTGAAAAAGACAATTAGATTATAATTACAATTATAGCTTCCTTTTTTCACCTATCCATTAATACAAAGCCAAAAAAATCCGTCGGGGGGGCTGCAGGCAGACAACAGGTTAATCTATACGTTTATTCAATTGTAAATTCAACATAGTTCGTTTCTATTATTTGACTATGTGAGATAATCTTTTCTTTATACCTAGTCATTTAAATTCAGAAACCTTAACCTCAACCTTAACAGCCTAGATTGATGATTATCTCATGGGGGTAATGGCCATAATCCCCACGCTGGGCATGCGAGTTGGGAATCGCATGTTCCCGCAATGGGGATTATGGCCATTATGTTGATATCCCTTAGTCGCCTCTTACGACACCCACGGAAAGAGATGGAGTGGTGCAAATTCTAACCCAGCGCCACACTGGTACCGGAAAATTCAGAAAATAGATGGTAATTGGCAATGGCAGCCCCCCCGACGGATTTTTTTAGCTTTGTATTAATGGATAGGTGAAAAAAGGAAGCTATAATTGTAATTATAATCTAATTGTCTTTTTCAATTCCATTTAGTCGGGGGTTTTCCAAAAATTATTTCTTCCTTTTACGATTACCTACTATTTATTATATCCGACGCGGGTTTTTCAAAATTTTAATTTTGTTATTATTTCAAACTTTTTAGAGATTTTCTACCTTACTTACAGCCGATTTTTCGAACGCAGATCATCCTTTTCATTAATTAATCAGTGGTCAAGTATCTTATCAAGTGTAAGTATTTTATTTTTTAACAAGTCAGATATAATACACGCACATTCCTCACTTGAGATGTGCATGAACTTCAGTTGCGTTTGAATACTCGGAAGTTTAACTTTCTGAAACTGAACTGAGGGAGTTTGACGACAGTATCGAGACGTCTCATTTTCCCATAGATTTTAGTAGGTAGGTACAGCGCCCCATCTCACCCCGTATCGTGCGGACAGGGAACTACGCAAATCCCATATAAATATGAGACGTTACGATCACGTCTCGTTATTATCGTCAAATAGGCTTTCTTTTTGGTAAGTTAAGAAATCGTTGCGTTTCGTTTCCCAATAACCATCAAAACAACAGAGGCACAAAAAAATCAATTGTGATAGTCAGGTTGATAAGGTAAAGGAACGTTTTTCGCCTAGATAAATGTGTAGACCATAGACAAAATCCTACTCACTCAAGTAAAGATTTTGCTAGTGCAACTAGCTAAGTAGCATCAGAGTTACGTTCTATAATAAAGATATACTTGAGCAGAGATTCTAAGCTTGAGTAGAACTCACGTAATGACTGCGTAAGTAAAGCTTGGGGCTAATACAATACGGGCCTTAGTAATGCAAGCTGAGTGCACCTGAGATTAGTAGTATACCGACCGACAGGGAGCGCGGTCTTTTTTATTTTGATTATATATCAAGAATAAATGTTTTATTTCTATCACACGGCGTTTCTCTTCATATTATTTAACAAGGAACACAGTGTCAAAGTCAATAAAGTCGGTCACCTAGCAACGCACCGCGTTAGCGTTGCCAAACACAGATAAAAAGGTACAAGTACTTTTTTACAACGTAGATTACAGCGTCCCCTGGTGAGCAAACACCATAAAACTTTTATAAAAACCATCGCCAATGAACCCCATCTACCTTTTACAGAATACTGTCTCAATTTCAACACAAATACTGTGTTGCCTTTATTGGCTGATATCACATGGGGGGTAATGCCCATAATCCCTACGCTGGGCATGCGGGTTGGGGATCGCAGGTTGATGATAAAATTATCCTGCAGAAGGCGCTGCTGCCCGCCTCTGGTAGGTATCCCTTAGTCGCTTCTTACGACACCCGCGGGAAGAGTTGGGGTGGTGCATATTCTATGTCGCCGGCACCACACGGCGAGGTAAGAATCATCGCCACTAAATTCCGAACCCGAAACTGAAAACCGCACCTTAATCGGTCAAGCCGTTTTGGAGATAATTCAGTAAAAATATTGTAAATAAGAATATTGTAAATTGCACATACATACATACTACATACATACATACTTACATACATACAAACATAACACCCTAAATGCAATACCGTCTCCGTTCCGTCGCGGGTAAAAAGTACTTTTTTAAAACGTTGATTACAGCGCCCCCTGGTGAGCAAACACGATAAAACTTTGCTAAGAACCATCACCAATGAACCCTAAACCTTTTACAGAAAATTGTGTCTCAATCGATCAAACCGTTCTGGAGATACTTAAGTGGCAACATTGGTTTTCACAAAATACACATATAAAAGCGCCCCCTGGTGATTGAAGACCATAACAACTAGCTAAGAATCATCGCCACCAAATTTCGAACCCGAAACTGAAAACCGCACCTTAATCGGTCAAGCCGTTTTGGAGATAATTGGGAACATTGCAAATTGCACATACATACATACATACATGCATACATACACACATACACACATACATACATACATACATACACACATACATACAAACAACATCACACCACAAACGCATATATCGTCTCCGTTCCGTCGCGGGTAAAAACATGTAGCTTTACGGTTTAAATTTTATGAAAAAGCTAATAATTTTAAGAAAATGTTAAAAAAAACTTCTTTTTGTGTTTTAAATTATCTTTACCTCTATTATAAAATAAAAAATGCAACAACGTTATCATTTCTTAATTTCCGACATTATTGGCTATCAAATGAGTCCACTATCGTCTACCTAGGGCCTTTGCATGGGTAGCTATAGCTACTATGGATATATGGATGTTTGTTACTTCTTCACGCCAAAACTACTGAACGGATCTGGCTGAAATTTAAAATAGACATAGTCCTAGGTCTGGAATAAAACATAGGCTACTTTTTATCCCATAAATCAGTTCCCGTGGGATGAAAATCATCTTTTAACGTTTCCATAGTTAACAATAACAGTCCATACCATTATCAAGCTTACTTTTCAGAGAGCTATATTATAGGCTATATTTTATCCCGGAATTCCCACGGAAACAGGAACTACGCGGGTGTAACCGCGAGGCGCTGCTAGTCTATAATATATATAAGGGTTTTATTTTTCATAAAATAAAATCCTAATGTAGGTATCTACCTACCTTTTGTTCGCGGAGGAGGGCGCTGACTCTGCTACACAGTTTGTAACTTTTGCGGTAGTCAGCTAGTCAGCCCACAATGGAGATGACAAAAGGGTCAAAATATTACTATCAAATACACCTAATATCGGAGCGTAGATCATGTACATTACATTAGTTTTTATTTCACTTCAATACATGCAGTATTTCCGAAGTTATAACGACGAGAAGTTTACGCCCTTTTTTAAATTTCTGAAATTACGCGGGCTTATGATGTGACGTCACAACCAGACACAGCTCGGCTCGCGCGCGGCACTATTCGGTCAGGGGGGTGATTCACTATGACCAAAGCCATTCCTTGCCCTAAACGTGATGACGTCACTCCGTGATCTAAACACAAACACGTTTTTATCGTGCCTTGGTGTGGAATTTAAAAATGGCATTCTGGGGGGTGATTCACTATAACCAATTCAAACGTCTTACCCAGATACGACAAGATATCGGCGTGGAATCGGACCAAACTGTAGTGTACGCTATTGTGCCGTTTATTAATACAAGTTACACCTGATTATTGTGATATTTAAATATTGGTTCGCTGGTGTCGTGCAACGTTTATCACCGGCCACGGACACCCGCCAAGTGATCCGTCCAGCCTGCCATGACTTTCGTCCACGCCACACCGAAACAACAGATTGCCTTCATGCTCCAGGCATTTACTTATAATGTATATACTTGTGTATACTACATCCCTCCCTTGTTTTTATAAATAAAAAACATATATTAACCGACATCATGTTTTTAGTAATCACAAAATAATCAATGATTATGAATTTAGTTTGACTTGAATTTATCTTCCATTGACCTTCTATTCTTTTCATATGTAATAATATGTTCCTTCTGATCTGATGACCAGTTTCATCGTTTCAAAGACTTATGTCTCCATCCTTGGCTGCCTCGACAGTATAGGGCTCAGGTTCGTAATTAGTTAGTAGTTGCTTAGCACGTAATTGCTAAGCATGTAATTTTTTTCTCCATTATTTTTTGTTACATACATCTTGTCACCAACTTTAACCTAGAGTCTGTTGCTCTTCTGTGTATGTCCGCATACCTAATTACTTCCTCTCTCCTTACGTTCTTTGTCTCTGTCTCTCATTTTTAAAAATCGAAATATGTTTGATAGCCGCGTTAGCTCGTCGCATGTTGAAACACAACCGAATCGCTCTTTTATCTTTGAGCACAGAAACTATCAGTGAAATCCACTTCGAAGGACCTTATACTTTCGATTATGTCTTTTTCCTGTAACTTATTTAGTTTCTTTCTTTCTCTGATAAAGTTAAGTTACCGGTTTAACTGGGTTTAACTAATTCGTCAATATCTAAACGTCTTTGAATTTATGAAATTCATTAATATGAACACTGATCTGATATGAGGGTATGTTGATCTCGAATTAGAGTTTATCTGGATTTTAATTTTTAATTTGTGCATTTTTCTGTTTGATGATTCTCCAAGTCTGGTGTGTTGTGTTTGCAACCAGAATCTATAATCATTATATTTAAATAAAATAAAATAATTATAACACATTTCTACTTCTGCCCTATCTTGCATGATACTTTTGCGTCATCTTCACAATCAAACTTCTCCAACCTGTACATTGCCATTTCGGACTACCAGTAGACAAGAATATTTCTTGCATAATTTTATGATCTAACTGGCATTTTTTTGTGCTTTAATTATTTTTAGTTTTTTTTAAATTTTGTTTTGTGTGTTTGCCGACTAATCCCTAGCACTTTTGTGCCCCGAAATTTAATAGTACTTTCGCAAATTAATGTCCGGTACAAATAGTAACACGCAATTTAATACAACTTTCGCAACTTATTGCCCGATACAAATAGTACCGTAAATTTGTATTGACGTAATTTAATACGACTTTCGCAATTGAATGCCCGGTACGGATTGTACCACGTAATTTAATACGACTTTCGCAATTTAATGCCCGGTACTAATTGTACCACGTAATTTAATACGACTTTCGCAATTTAATGCCCGGTACTAATTGTACCACGTAATTTAATACGACTTTCGCAATTTAATGCCCGGTACAAATTGTACCACGTAATTTAATATGAATTTCGCAATGTTATACCCGGTACGAATTGTACCACGTAATTTAAAACGACTTTTGCAATTTAATGAACGGTACAAATAGCACGTCGTCATAATTTTAATACTAATCTCAGGTAGGCAATTAATTAGGTACATTATGTCTCTCTACTAAACCTTCAAGTCCGAATATTTTACCAATTAACTTCAATGAAGTTCAATAGTATGAAGAAGAACAGTGTAAATTGTTATCTAAGGTATTAGATAACAATTTACACTGTTCTTCTTCATTTATAAAGCGATTAGTTTACAAAATTAGACATGTACAATCTGTTACTGTTACCACGTCTAACAATTGTTACAATCTGTTACTGTTACCGTGCATTACCCAACAATAAGTAGGAATTTAGTCGTCGGTTTTGAAAGAACAATAATTCATTGTACCCACGGTGGCGACGCGCACCGCCTCCCTTTACTCGATACCGCTATACTCGATATCGCAGCAAATAATGTCAACAGGGGTTAATTAAATACCAGTAAAAACTTATCACCATTGTAGATAGTTGGTAATTATGACATAACTACGTTTCATGTAAATAAAATATGATTTAATATATATTTTTAGTCTAATACTTTGGTTTTTTGCAAAGATATATTTAGAAACATATTTTATGAATCTGGTTACATTCTAGGGAAAGCTAGCCACCGCCTCCTCGGGGCGCATTGGTACTGTGGGGTGCACATCTTTTGTAGCGATATCTTATTGTTTTATTTTTATTTTAGATTGAGCATTTGCTAGCGAAGCAGAACTGTTTGTCAAGAAACACATGGTCGACAACCTTACGGCCAAAAAGAAAATCATGCTTTTTGTATGGGAAACGGGACATCCCTTGCCTTTGGACTTTAACTTCCATTACAATCACTATGACCTACGGAGCTGAGACGTGGACACTCACGATAGGGCTGGTCCACCAGTTTAAAGTCGCTCAGCGAGCTATGGAAAGGGCTATGCTCGGAGTCTCAAATTCAAATTCAAATTTAAAATGTTCTCTGAAGGATAGGATTCGTAACGAATACATCCGACAGAGAACCAAAGTTATCGACATAGCTCAAAGAATTAGCAAACTGAAGTGGCAGTGGGCCGGCCATATCTCGCGAAGAACCGATAACCGCTGGGGTAGAGAGTTCTTGAGTGGAGACCGCGACTCGGCAAACGTAGTGTAGGACGCCCTCCGGCCAGGTGGGATGACGATCTGCGAAAGACTGCAGGCAGATGCTGGATACGTCAAGCTGAAGACAGGGCGCTATGGCGCTCATTAGGGGAGGCCTATGTCCAGCAGTGGACTAATATAGGCTGATGATGATGATGATGATTAAGCCGCTGTGTGTAAGGAATCGCTCTGGAAAATCACCGAAATCGTGCCATACAAGACGCGGTAACTAATTAGCGGCTTTCGGTGGAGGGCTTTAATTAGCGTCTGTGCGCTGAGGGCTTGATGCGACTCAGAATCGGAACATGTTATTTCTTACCGATTCGCACTTTCTTCGATTAATCGACTAAAATCAAATTGCGTCCAACTCTACTGAACGAATGTAATGAAATACGAATGAAATTGTCTATGGTCTTCATTCCAATGTTTCGACTTTAATGTGATTTTATTCAAATAGGGAAACAAAATCTTCACAGGAAATTTTGTAAAGCGTTAAAACGAAGGAAAATTTTCATAACTTTACTTATTTTATAAAATCTAGCCATAAATGCCATAAAACTGCTAATTAGCCGAGTTAGCAGTGAACTTGTTATATGTCCCGAATAATTTTTAACTAGGGTAAAAGTAAATATCTTACTGGAAACACTGGGAATAGCAGGAAAAAAGCATAGACAAGCAAAAAGTATGTTGTTTTGCTTGGTAGGTAAGAAGACATGCAAGCAATGTAAATGTAATCAATCAATCAGTCAGCAGTGTTGCCACCTTAGTGGATTTTCCACTAAAACTGGTGGTTTCGACCCCCGCTTTAGTGGGGAAATATTGATTTTAGTGGCTAGTGGATTTTTCTAGCGGTTTAGTAAAATTTCTTTTTGTTAACTTTTCTTTCACTTGCTGACTTTCAATTACTGAAAATACTATTACTCAACCACTAAGCCACGTTCAAAAATGGTTTTATTTCTACTTAAGTTTAATTCGGGAGTTTTTACATCTGTGTAGGCCACACTGATTGATCTGTCAGAATCACTGAGCTCCAGACTATTCTATACGCAGGGATTCCCCGTAGAATATTTTCTGTACTTATTAGTTAGTTTACAATAAACAAAAGACAGAGTCAACTCTGTCTCGCTTGTGCCTCGCTCGTCTCGAACTGCTCCGTACGTCGTTCAATATTTCCGCGAATGCATTCGATGCGTAAATAGTATGTTGAAACCACAATACACGCAAAAGTTTCGGGATTCTTGGCTTCAAGACCCACAATTAAAAGACTGGCTTCAAGTTATTGAAAGTACCACTGGTCCAGTAGCGAAATGTAAATTTTGTGGAACAATTTTAAGAAATAACTACGGAGATTTGAAATCTCATGGGATGTTGAAAGACTATTTAGCAGTATGAATATAATAAAAAACAATGAACGAATGAAGTTAAATCTTTTAACTGCTATATTAAGAATACGCTGTGGTTTGAGATTGAAAGGAAAATGTTGCAGTGAATATACAATTCCAATCAACGTCACAAATAAAATCGGTACCAAAGAATCGTACAAATCTGAAACCGAGGATGATGGTGTAGTAATTTTTTAATGAATTATTTGATGTTCCTATAAAAAAAAATCATGTTTATTTACTAATAATTGTTAATGTATTATTAGGTAATAATAAAGGCTATTTACTAAAATACATAGTGTTAAATTTTGTTTGGTGGAAATTTTAGTGATTTTTAGAGTAGGACCGTTTTTCGTTAGTGGTTTTCTGGTGGTTTGAGAGGTTGAATCTGGTGGAGAGCTCGGTTTACTGTTGGCAACACTGTCAGTCAGTCGCCAAGCCAAAATGGCGACGACGAATGATTCGAAGGCGCCTGTGCGCCAAGTAAAAAGAGTGCAATTCGGTATATTATCTCCAGATGAAATCGTAAGTTACATATTTTAGAAGCATGGACCCATAGCTTCTTTTCTGCAATAGGTTTTTGTCTAAAGATCCCCGTTCTTAGTATAATTGCGCAAGTTTAGTTCACACGCACCATGTTTATAGCTTGTCTCCACCACGACAACCAAAAGTATCAAAAAAGTACATTCCGTGTTGTGTTTAATCTTTAGTCCTTCGTTATCGTATATTTTGGGTCTATTAATCTACGAGATAAAAATGTTGTTCATAGCGACGTATGTCCGTCACCGAAGGGGGCATTCGCTACCCTGAGACCATGGAAGGTGGAAGGCCCAAGTTGGGAGGTCTTATGGATCCGCGGCAAGGCGTGATTGACCGAAGCTCCAGATGCCAGACGTGCGCCGGAAATATGACTGAGTGCCCTGGACACTTTGGACATATTGATTTGGCTAAACCTGTGTTCCACATCGGTTTTATCACAAAGACAATAAAAGTACTAAGATGCGTTTGCTTCTACTGTTCAAAGTTGCTAGTTAGTCCGGTGAGTACTATTTTGTATACTAATCAATCTGTTAATATTATTTACAGGATTTTGTAGGTACCAATAATGTATTTGATTTTTCAGACAAACCCAAAGATAAAGGAAGTTATTGTAAAATCTAAAGGCCAACCTCGTAAAAGATTGACATTTGTGTATGATCTATGTAAAGGCAAAAACATTTGTGAGGGAGGTGAAGATATGGATATAGGCAAAGAGGGTGAGGACGGCAAGAAAGGCTCAGGGCATGGTGGTTGCGGTCACTACCAGCCATCTATCAGAAGACAAGGCTTGGATTTAACCGCTGAATGGAAACATGCGAATGAGGACACACAAGAAAAGAAAATTATTATCACAGCTGAAAGAGTTTGGGAAATATTGAAACACATAACAGGTAATTCCACAATAGGTTGTATTGCTTTCTGTTTTCTGATTATGCAACACCTATTAACAGTTCATTGCATTTCAAAATTATAATATATAGCTAATTGACATAATATGATCAAACTAATCACAACTATTAGGTACACCAATAATGTCCGACCACCTCTCTGAGGGTGGTACTTCAATGTCCGGGGGTGGTACTTCAATGTCAGGCTCAGCAGTTAGATTTCTATTTCCGTTATCAGCTAATCTAGCTTCTGCTGTAACTGTTCTCACCAGTATCTGATCTGCATGTCTCCGATGTAACTCTCCATCTTCCGTTCTCACCCTGTATGAGCTGGGCCCCTCCACCATCTCTACAGTGGCCCTCTGCCACTTCTGCCCGGCTCCATACATGTGAATCAGCACAGGTTGGTCCACCACGAAGGCCCGTGCAGGCACTCTCTGTGCCGCAACCTCCAGCTGTTCCTCGCCTCGGCTCTGCCTAGAGTCAGGGTGATGAAATAGCAGTCCTGTACTTACAACCGTTGAGCATCTCAGCTGGGGTTTTATTTGTAACGCTATTAGGCACGGATCTCATGTGAAAAAGCACCTTACTTATCATTTAGCTCCATGGCATGTTTAAATGCTGCATTTTCTTTATTTTGTTTTTAAATGTCTGAATAGCTCTCTCTATCTGTCCGTTGGTTGCTGGGTGGTAAGGCGGGGAGAGCAAGTGTCTAATTCCATTTTTCTGTAAAAATTTACTAAACTCATCCGAAGTGAATGCTCGGCCATTATCAGACACCACCACATCTGGTAAGCCTTGTGATGCAAAAATTCTTCTAATCACTGTGATAACCGCTCCTCTACTCATAGAGTTCACAATTTCTGCTTCCATCCATTTACTGTGACTATCAATCATGACAAAGAAAGTCTTTCTTAGAAATGGTCCAGCAAAGTCTATGTGCACCCTCTGCCATGGCTTCTCCGACATTACCCATATCTGCGGATCCTTCAGCGGACTGTTCCTTACTAGCTGGCAGTGTTCACAGCTGGCTACCATCTGCTCAATCTGTTTATCCATCTGAGGCCACCGTACATAACCTCTTGCATATGCCTTTGTTTGGACTATACCCGCATGTGGGGCATGTAATATTTTAAGTACCTGTTCATGTAACTTAGCTGGTACTATGACTCTGTTACTCCACAATAAACAGTCTTTAGTGTGTGAAAGAGCCTCCCTTCTCATCCAAAATGGCTGTAACTCAGAATCAGTAATCTTATTTGGCCAACCATGCAGTACATAAAACCATACCTTCTGGAGCAAAGCATCTTTTCTGGTCTCCGCAGCAATACTTTCAGCGCTCAAGTTCCAGCCTCTAGGTTGTTGTTCTAGCAACAATACTTCTTTGAGATCCTCTTCAGCCAATGTCCCTGTAGTCAGTTCAGTCCATGTACTTAATGCATCCGCATTGCCAATAGATTTCCCCGGTCTGTGCTTGATGGTGTACTCATAACATGCTAACTTTAAAGACCAGCGTAGCATCCTGGGTGAAATCTGGTCAAGGATCGGCTTACCTGGATTAAATAAGCCCACCAATGGCTTGTGGTCGGTTACTATGCAAAACTTGCGACCCAACAAAAATTCATGGAATTTTAGTAATCCAAACATGATTGCTAGAGCTTCCTTGTCGATCTGCCCATACTTTCTCTCATGAGCTTGTAGGGTGCGCGACGCCATCATGATTGGTCTCTCCGATCCATCTTCCATCACATGTGATTTGATAGCGCCCACTCCGTATTCAGATGAGTCACATATGAGTAGTAATTCTTTATTCAAGTCATATCCCACCAATGTCAGATCCGATGAGAGCGAATAAGAGCTTAGCTTTATCAAACGCTCTTTGCTCACTTTCACCCCACCTCCGCCGTTTTAGATTCCAGCAGCCGATACAAAGGTTCCAATAAGGTGGCTCGGTCAGGCAAAAATTTTTGGTAAAAGTTGTACAAACCCAGAAAAGCTCTCAAAGTTTCTTTATTTGTCGGCGCTGGTTTTTCTTTAATTTCTTTAATTTTGGCCGGTGCTGGGTGTAGTCCTTCGCTATCAATCATGTGACCTAAAAATGTGATGCTATTGGCAGCAAATACACATTTGTTGCTATTCAGTCGAAAGCCTACTTCATTTAGCTTCTCCATCACCTTATGCAGCCTCTGGTTGTGCTGCTCTAGCGTCGCACCGGCCACCGTCACATCGTCCAGCAAACAGGCCACGCCCTCCATGCCCGTCAGCGTAGACGACATCACTCGCTGGAAAATACATGGCGCTGCACTTACACCAAACGCCAAGCGATTTACTTTCATCAGACCAATGGGCGTATTCAGAGTTAATAGCTTGGCCGTCTCATCATCCACCTTCATTTGCGTAAAGGTATGATTCAAGTCGAGCTTACTGAAAACTCGGCCTCCACTGAGCTTCTCAAATGCCTCCACAGACGTTGGTAGAGGATACCTGTCTACTTGAATAGACGCATTCACAGTAGACCGGTAATCTCCGCAGATTCGCAACGATCCATCGTCTTTCTTGACTATTCTCAATGGAGTAGCTCACTCTGAGTATCTCACCGGGGTTAGCACACCTGTTTCGACCATCCGGTTTAGTTCCTCTTCAACTTGTTGCTTCGTAGGAAATGGAACTGCGCGAGCTTTTAGAAAACGCGACACTGCATCAGGGCGCAAGTGTAGTGAAACTTCTGGACCTTTGTATGTGCCTAGATCCTCCTTGAAGAGCTCTGGAAATTCATCCTTAAATGGCACCAAATCTTCTTCAACCCAGTACAACCCAGTCACTTGTAGTCCCAACGACTGAAACCAGTTGCGGCCCAATAGGCTAGGTCCATCACCGGAGACTACGATTAGTTCACACTGCGCCTCCTTCCCGCCCAGAACAACACGAACGTTCGCCACTCCTAGCACTTTCAATGCGTCTTTGGTCCATGTAACTAATTTCACTTTAGTACTATGTAGTCCAGGCGGTGCAGACCACAACTTCTTGAAAGTCTTTTCTGACACAATGCTGCGAGACGCACCAGAGTCTATTTCCATCACCAAACTAGCTCCATCGATGACCACATTTGCTTTTATTGGCGGTTGATAGCTGTCTGCGCTCACATAAACTCCCATCATGTCTTCCGTTACTGATGACTTCTGTTTATCAGGTTGCTCGTTATCTTCTACTTGATTTACTTTGGTCTTCCTATCACAGGCTCTTGCTATGTGACCATACTTATGACATTTAAAACACTTTGCCTTCACAAATGTACACTTCTCTCCAGCCTTGTGTATTCTTGTACAATGTTTACACTCGTTGGTCTTGATTTTGCCAATATCCATTGACTCAGCTGCTGATTGAGAAGAACTAGGTTGAGCAGCCTCAAATCTCTGGCTCTCAGGATACATGTCTTCAAAAGTAGCTTGGTAATTGAGACACATCTGTATTGCCATCATGCAAGTCAATCCTTTGGTCTTAAGCAGTTCACGGCGCAGACGCTCGTCTCGCACCCCCAGCACGATTCTGTCCCGCAATTGCCGTTCCAAATCTGTGAAGTTGCATTTAGCCGTTAACGCACTTATTGCTGCCACAAAGTCCTGCACGCTTGCCTTACAAAGTTGGGCACGTATATGGAACTTTCCCGCTTGTAAAATCTCATTTACTTCTGGCTCATAGAAACTGTCCAAAAGTCGCAAGATCGCGCCAAACTCTGCATCACAAGGACGTAACGGCACTAATAACGAAGCAAAGTGTAAGTGTAAGTGTCTTTAGAGAACTGTGACAAGAACAAAGAGCGCGATTTATCTTCGTCCTGCCTCGAGTCTCGCGACAGACCCGCCGCGTCCAATGCACACAACAATTGTTCCTTATAATCGCACCACACCCAGGCAACACAATATTTGTCATATTGAATGCCATTCTAGCTTTATTAGCACTTATTTTCCGAAGTCGCCACTAAAAGATAACACCATGATTGAGTTCATTACCAAAACTGGCTTTTAATCAACTACCTTCAAATAGGTTACAGTTTACTAATCTACCCTCAACTCTCAAATACATAACAATGTAAAAGTGCATAATTCAATTATGCATTGTGAATACTGGCTCAAATAGTTGTTTTTTTCCTTTTGTATCTACAATCGGCTGTTTAGCCATAATTAGATGAGGTCTTTAGTGGAATATTCGGTGGCCATCCCAGTGAATAGCACCATCTTAATTTTGGATCACATCATTATCACTGGTCGAGTTCCAGTATGTGCCATCTCATGAGGAAGGGAGGAGAGATTTTTTATGTGGTCTTTATCTTGAACGAGATCTTTAGCTAGTGTGTTGCTGTGATTGTTTAGTCTGTCTTTATACTTTTTGTTGTAGTTGTTTACTTCTTCTCTTATGGTCGGCATTTCTAGGTATTCATGTAATTCGCAGTTTCTCACAAACCTGTGTGTGCTGGAGATGGTTCTAAGTGCTATGTTTTGAAACCGCTGTAGCATATTGATTTCTGATTAATATTCTTCTCAGTAAATAAATTATTTAAAAAAAACACTAATTGTTATTCCTTTTCAGATGAAGAGTCATTCATATTGGGTATGGATCCTAAATTCGCCAGACCAGATTGGATGATTGTCACAGTACTGCCAGTGCCCCCTCTATCAGTGCGACCAGCTGTAGTCATGTTTGGCGCAGCAAAGAATCAGGATGATTTGACCCATAAACTTGCAGATATTATCAAAGCCAACAATGAACTGCAGAGAAATGAACAGACTGGAGCGGCAGCACATGTTCTGGCAGAAAATATCAGAATGCTACAATTTCATGTTGCCACTTTTGTTGACAACGATATGCCTGGCATGCCTAAGTGAGTCACATGTGATAAACACATTTCAAGTCTGTACAAGTAATCTTACTATGATAATAATAACATATTCATGTTGTTATCAGAAGAAATCTTACTAAGTTATTAATACATTTAGTTTCTTTCTATTTCAGAGCTATGCAAAAATCTGGTAAACCACTCAAAGCAATAAAGGCTCGACTGAAAGGCAAAGAAGGCAGGATAAGAGGAAACCTCATGGGGAAGCGTGTGGATTTCTCTGCTCGTACTGTCATCACTCCAGATCCTAATCTGCGTATCGATCAAGTAGGAGTACCTAGGTCAATTGCACAAAACTTAACATTCCCAGAGTTAGTAACACCTTTTAACATAGATAGGATGCAGGAGCTTGTTCGCAGAGGCAATGCTCAATATCCAGGGGCGAAGTATATTGTTCGTGATAATGGTGAAAGAATAGATTTACGTTTCCATCCAAAATCATCTGATCTCCATCTGCAATACGGATACAAAGTAGAGCGTCATTTGAGAGATGACGATTTGGTTATCTTCAACCGACAGCCAACACTTCACAAGATGAGTATGATGGGTCACAGGGTAAAGGTTCTCCCCTGGTCAACATTCCGTATGAACCTTAGCTGTACTTCGCCTTACAACGCTGATTTTGACGGCGATGAAATGAATTTACATGTACCTCAATCTATGGAAACTCGAGCTGAAGTAGAAAACATTCACATAACACCAAGGCAGATTATAACACCGCAAGCAAACAAACCCGTCATGGGTATTGTACAGGACACACTCACAGCTGTAAGAAAAATGACCAAAAGAGATGTGTTCTTGACAAAAGAACAAGTTATGAACCTGCTCATGTTCTTGCCAACATGGGATGGCAAAATTCCTCAACCCTGCATTTTGAAACCACAACCACTTTGGACGGGTAAACAAATCTTTACTCTGATCATTCCTGGACACGTCAATATGATTCGTAGGCATTCCATACATCCTGATGAAGAAGATGATGGTCCATACAAGTGGATATCGCCTGGTGACACGAAAGTTGTTGTGGAGCATGGAGAGCTTCTTATGGGTATCTTGTGTAAAGCATCACTTGGTGCCTCAGCTGGTTCTTTGCTTCATATTTGCATGTTGGAGCTTGGACATGAAACGGCGGGACGCTTCTATGGTAACATTCAGACAGTAATCAATAACTGGCTGCTGCTTGAAGGTCATTCGATCGGTATTGGAGACACTATTGCCGATCCTCAGACCTACCAAGAAATTCAGCGTGCTATCGTAAAGGCCAAAGACGACGTAATAGAGGTTATCCAAAAAGCTCACAACATGGAACTTGAGCCAACGCCCGGTAATACACTGCGTCAGACTTTCGAAAATCAAGTGAATCGTATACTTAACGACGCTCGTGACAAAACTGGTGGTTCTGCCAAGAAATCTCTCACGGAATACAACAATCTCAAAGCCATGGTGGTGGCTGGTTCGAAGGGTTCTAACATTAACATTTCTCAGGTTATTGCTTGTGTAGGACAACAGAACGTTGAAGGTAAACGAATTCCGTTCGGTTTTCGTAAACGAACTCTGCCGCACTTCATCAAAGACGATTACGGTCCTGAGTCGAGAGGATTCGTAGAGAATTCGTACCTTGCCGGATTGACGCCATCAGAATTCTATTTCCACGCCATGGGAGGTCGCGAGGGTCTTATTGATACTGCTGTAAAAACCGCCGAAACTGGATACATCCAGCGTCGTTTGATAAAGGCTATGGAGTCGGTAATGGTCCACTACGACGGAACCGTGCGTAACTCGGTAGGACAACTCATTCAGTTGAGATATGGAGAGGATGGCCTAGCTGGAGAAACTGTAGAGTTCCAGAACATGCCTACGGTTAAGCTTTCAAACAAAGCCTTTGAAAAGAAATTCAAATTTGACCCTTCAAACGAAAGATACCTAAAGAGAATCTTCAATGAAGATATCATCAAGGAGTTGACAGAATCAGGCTATGTTATTGCTGATTTGGAAAGTGAATGGGATCAACTATCTAAGGATCGAGAAGTTTTGCGACAGATTTTCCCCAGTGGTGAATCTAAGGTTGTACTGCCTTGTAACTTCAAGAGAATGATCTGGAATGCTCAGAAAACATTCCACATCAACAAGAGGGGACCTACTGATCTTAGTCCTATCAAAGTAATCAAGGGTGTCCGAGAACTCTTAAAGAAATGTATTATTGTGGTGGGAGAAGATCGCCTGTCAAAACAAGCCAACGAGAACGCCACGCTTTTGTTCCAGTGCTTGGTGCGATCGACACTATGCACAAAGTTCGTTTCTGAAGAATACAGGTTGTCGAATGAAGCATTTGAATGGTTGATTGGTGAAATCGAAACTAGATTCCAACAAGCTCAAGTGAACCCAGGTGAAATGGTGGGGGCTTTAGCTGCCCAATCTCTAGGAGAGCCTGCTACTCAGATGACACTTAATACTTTCCATTTTGCTGGTGTGTCTTCGAAGAACGTAACACTCGGTGTGCCACGTCTGAAAGAAATCATCAATATTTCAAAGAAACCCAAGGCTCCATCTCTAACGGTATTCTTGACAGGAGGAGCTGCAAGAGATGCAGAAAAAGCTAAGAATGTGCTTTGCCGACTTGAACACACTACATTACGGAAAGTGACAGCTAACACGGCAATTTACTATGACCCTGACCCACAAAACACAGTCATTGCCGAAGATCAAGAATTCGTCAACGTCTACTATGAGATGCCTGACTTCGACCCTACTAAAATTTCTCCATGGCTGCTGCGTATTGAACTTGATCGCAAGAGAATGACGGATAAGAAACTGACCATGGAACAGATTGCGGAAAAGATAAATGCTGGTTTTGGAGATGACTTGAATTGTATTTTCAATGACGACAATGCAGAGAAGCTTGTATTGCGTATAAGAATCATGAATAACGAGGAAAGTAAATTCCAGGATAATGACGAGGAAACAGTTGACAAAATGGAAGATGATATGTTCTTGAGATGTATTGAAGCTAACATGTTATCAGACATGACGCTGCAAGGTATCGAGGCTATCGCAAAAGTATACATGCACTTACCCCAGACTGAAGCTAAGAAACGTATCATTATAACCGAACAAGGCGAGTTCAAAGCTATCGCGGAATGGTTGCTTGAAACTGACGGTACATCTCTGATGAAAGTACTGTCTGAGCGTGATGTCGATCCGATCAGAACATTCAGTAACGACATTTGCGAGATCTTCCAAGTGCTCGGTATCGAGGCTGTACGTAAATCTGTGGAGAAGGAAATGAACGCTGTATTGCAGTTCTACGGTCTATACGTGAACTACCGTCACCTTGCGTTGCTTTGTGACGTCATGACTGCTAAAGGTCATCTTATGGCTATCACTCGTCACGGTATCAATAGGCAAGACACTGGAGCGCTCATGAGATGCTCGTTCGAAGAAACGGTTGACGTCTTGCTCGATGCCGCTAGCCACGCTGAAGTAGACCCTATGAGGGGCGTGTCTGAGAACATTATTATGGGACAACTTCCAAGAATGGGCACTGGTGAGTAAAATCCTGCCCACTTTAGATACCATATTTATATCTGTGGATAGTACAGTAATACCTATTTTCCTGTTTTAGGATGCTTCGATTTGCTTCTTGATGCGGAGAAATGTAAAAACGGCATGGAAATGGGCGGCCTTGGAGTCGGTATGGGCGTTGGCGGTGGAATGTACTTCGGTGTTGGCACTCCTTCGATGACGCCACAGATGACTCCTTGGTCCACCCAGAACACTCCTGGATACAGCAGCAGCGTCTGGTCTCCTGGCCAAGGTAAGATATACCTTCTTGATTCCTAAGTGTCGAGTTTGGTGAGTCGCAAGCAAGCATCATCTTGATGAAACTTGATTTTTTATTAGTTGATTGCTACCTTGAGGACATCTGCCTACTATGTATCCAAATAAAAAGGGAACATCGTGTCGTTGAGGTCATGTCGACTATCGACTCACCAATCTCAGACCAAGCGCATACCTATCTTTAATCGATTTCGAGAAGAAGCGGAGTTTCTATAATCTCAGACTATGACGATGAATTCCGAGGGATTACTACATATTTGCACCCGCAAAACTTAAAAATACAGTGTAAAGGAATTCTACGTCAGTTTTAAGTTTTTATAAAAAACATCAAATTATGTAGTGAAGTGATTATGCGTTTGAATATTGGTTCTCGCCACGAAAATGATTCACCAAAGATAGGGCCTAATGAGATTATTTAATATTTTCAGTGGGAAGCAGCATGACCCCTGGTGGTCCATCATTCTCACCATCCGGTGCATCCGACGCCTCTGGTTTATCTCCGGCATACAGTGCATGGTCGCCTCAACCTGGGTCGCCCGGCTCCCCCGGTCCCCCGCTCTCCCCTTACGCCTCCCCTGCCGGCGCCTCCCCCTCCTACTCCCCGACCAGCCCGGTCTATGCGCCGGCCTCCCCCAGTCTCACTCCCGCTTCCCCCCACTATTCACCCACAAGCCCGTCTTACTCCCCAACTTCCCCCAACTATTCACCGACGTCTCCGATCTACTCCCCAACCTCACCATCCTACTCTCCGACGTCACCCGGCTATTCACCGACGTCTCCTTCCTATTCGCCGACGTCGCCCAGTTACTCCCCGACGTCGCCCAGCTACTCGCCGACTAGCCCGGCGTACTCGCCTACTTCTCCAAGCTACTCACCCACTTCACCGAGCTACTCGCCGACTAGTCCGTCCTACTCGCCGACTAGTCCGTCGTACTCGCCCACTAGCCCGGTGTATTCTCCAACGTCGCCCGGCTACTCACCGTCTTCTCCTAGCTACTCACCGACAAGCCCGGTGTACAGCCCCGCGTCGCCCAGCTATTCGCCATCCTCTCCGAACTACACTCCAGCGTCCCCGGCCTATTCTCCGACTAGTCCGTCATATTCGCCGACATCTCCTTCGTATTCCCCTTCTCCGAGCTACTCGCCGTCATCTCCGAAATATTCGCCTACATCGCCGAACTACTCGCCGACATCCCCGTCGGTTGCGGGTGGCAGCCCGACATACTCGCCGACAAGTCCGCAGTATTCTCCGGCGAGTCCACAGTACTCACCCACAAGCCCGGCCTACTCGCCTTCTTCCCCGCAACATCCCGGCAGTTCTCACTACTCGCCGTCTTCCCCCAACTACTCGCCGTCGTCACCGAACTACTCCCCGTCGTCCCCTGGCTACTCCCCCATGTCGACAAAATACTCCCCGACGTCTCCTACCTACACGCCGACATCCAACAACTACTCCCCATCCTCCCCTGCCTATTCGCCCTCCTCTGCTGGACCCTCTACTTACTCCCCGACCTCCCCCAATTACTCCCCCATGTCTCCTAGCTACGATGAGAGCGACGATTAGACTTGTTATGTTTAATCTTACTATTTTGTAAGCTAAATAATTTACCTTTAATTGTTACTCCTACGGATTGTAGAGCAGTTTTCTGTAATAAGAAGGTCTATACGCTACGCTCCAAGAGTTAAATTAATATTATGCTCGCAGTTTATTGTGTTTTACTGTGAGAACTCTAAACTAAACGTACTGTAGTTTAATATGATATTTATAATTAAGTGCAAAAAGGTCAGACTAGAAAGAAAACGTGTCAAAAATTATATAAAGTTTAAAACAAACAAAAAAATCTGAATTGATTATACCATAAAAATGTTTTATTTTTTATTTTTTTCCTTTTATGGGCTTTGTAGCACATGCGATTAAGCGGCCCCGTATTTTTCTGTCCTGAAATAAAATGTTTTGATAAAACTTAATTGATGTTAGATATAATCAAAAATGTATCAACATAATCAAATGTTCTATTTTAGGAGGTGATTTGATAAATAAAATATATAAATCCAATATACTGTTTCCATCAGACTTGCCTTACTATACAATGGTCTAACATAATGATTGAAGTTAAGGTAGGTACAAAAACATAAAACAAGTGTTACATTACAACTTATTTTATTCTTAACATGATTACAAAACTTACAAACTACCTATTGTTCTTTATAAACTTCGAACACAGCCATTTTAGATTCTAACAATTAGGTATGTTACTTTGACTAACATCATCCGGACAATTACAATGGAAATGGCAACACATAGGTAATTCGATGTCTTAGCTAGTGACGAGATGAAATTCTAATCTGTGCTTACTTCTAATAATAGGTACCCATAATTGCATTTATACTTAGATAGCCTACTTTTGGAAGAAACATGTAACATTAGGGACATGGAAGCCGCAGTGTTATTTCTAACTGCAAATTACTTTACTTTCCTCTATATATTTCAATAATGCGGTCTTGATCCACGTACTCGAAGATATGGGGAGCATCCATGAGAATGCCGATGGTTCCAGCGGTGGTCACGATGAAGAAAATGTAGAGTTGGAGTCTGTCGATCACCATGGCAACGTACTTCCAGTCTTCGCGGGTCTGAAATATAAGTAAGTTAATTTACTAACTTATGTAATGCATAAGTATGGAGTAAGTAGCTATCTTACTTCTATACTTACATTCTCAAACGTAGATCAGATTTAAACTGGTCTATTTGAAATATTTTCGTTGAAAACTGTCATTATGAGACATAAAGTCATGCAAAGTCGAAATATTTACCTGTATGTAAAGATCCTCATTACGCAGATGCTCAGCAATGAACTCTACAGCCTCGGTAGCCTTAGCTGCTTCGGGCGACAGCAGTAGAGAATCAGAGCTCTCAGATTCCCTTCGCTCGCAACCAAGTCCTAGGCCTCCAAGAGCGCCCAGGCCGCCTAAAGCCCCGACTTCACCTCCGCCGGCCGCACGGTTGATTTTACAGTTGGGGTGGTGAAGGTCCGATAGCTCCATTGTTTCCATTTTGCTTTGGTTCGTTCCGATCGCACTGTAATATGTGTAGGCATTTTATTAACATCGTTCTTTAACTGGCATCTAGTACCTAAGTATTACATCTGATATGATGAGTGAAAACTGACTCAGTTTTATGTCTACCTATAACCTATTCTAGCCTATAATATTGTGCCTCCCCTGATCCTTTACAGCTGTTATCATAAGAGGGCAAGCAGCGCCTCCTACAGAACAGTGCTACTACCGAACGGCGATCCCCAACCCGCATGCCTAGCGTGGGTTTTATTGGCATTAGGTAGGTAGGTACCTCTATGAGATAAAAACCAATAAGGCGCATATCAGGGGAAGGCCTGTGTCCAGCTGTGGACTAAATAAAAAAAGGCTGTTGAGGTTGAAGTAGAGTACTTACCTGATGTGTTTCGGCAGGTCATGAGCCGCAGCTGCGTGCGGCGGAGCGCCCATCCCCGGCATTTCCATCATCCAACGCAGGCGAGTCTTGCGGGGGCGACGCATCAGCAGGGCGGCCGGCAAGTAGTGTAAGAAGACGCTACGGATCCATAGTGGCATTCTGTTGACGAGTGTAGTGTAAGTTGTAATGTTTGCTGAAATCCTGCTACAAAGATTGTCATAAAGATTTTCTGAATTCTAAAGCGTCTCGTGGAAAAGTCAGTTTCTATACTCAATGTTAGAGTCAGAGAATGTTACATATGTAACAAGCAATTTTAACTAAGATATTCGTACCAAGTAGTACCTAAGTACCAAGGCACCTAAAGCTTAAAGACCCTTTACTTTGAGTTGCCAATCTATTTATTTATTTATTTATTTAAACATCAAGATATAACATAACAGGACTTAGCCTAAACCGTTACATCTGTCATATAATAAAAACCATTCTAGATTCTATCTAGATTCCATCTAGATTTTGACAGTAGGTATAAACCACTTACAATGATAGATATTGGTTTTTAAACCGAATTTGCACCGTTTTCGCTGCGGTTATGCAATTATGCCTTGTTGAAGTTCTTGTTATAACTATATTGTCATCAGCTTTTGCTGGTGTTTTCATTCCTAAATATCTTTGTTCACACAAAATATCTTGAATTTTAGAGACAAATATAGATCTAGCTATGGTTTATCCATCCAAAAACTCACTTGCTTGGCGTCGAGTTTCAGATATAATTGTAAGCAATTTTTATTGAAGGGAGGATCTAAAATCGACAAGTAATGTGAATTACGTATAAAAGGACGCGCCAACAAAGTGAATTTTAGGTTAAGTATGGGCGGTTTGTATACGTTTATGCCTCATTCAAAATGGACACTATATAGTTAATACCAATTCAAGTTAACATTTCACCTGTGTGTCCTAGGTCCCCTGAAGTTCCAGTTGATGATGATGACAGTCACCAGAATACTGACAGTGTTCATGATGAAAGTGAAGAGGAGGTACTTGGCGATCAATGGAAGCACGAGGGATGTTGGCGGAAGGATCTTCGACACGAGGAGCAGAAACACGACCAGGGAGAGCAGAATGCTGATACCCAATGTTACCTGGGGAGGAATCAGTGGTGAGTTTTTAATTATATTAAAAAAAAATACCCTAATGACAATTAGATGTAACTACGTAGGAAAAAGTCGAACTCTTATAATTGAACTCGGTATATTTGATTTTTTTATGCGAATAGATCTCAAAGTTGATATTAGAACACAATTTAGCAGGGTTTTATTTGGAATTATATTTTGTTTGGATTTGTTATCATCACACCTTGCTGCTTACTAACTTCGACTGTAGACTAATGAGGACTTTACAATCGGCGTAATCGATTATTCTACTCTAAATTCTATAAGTTAGTTAATTAGGACGATTTTACCTTTTCTCCAGCCTCAGCAGGCAAATAGAATACCAAAACGCAAAGGAAAGAAATCAGTACAGTAGGCAGGATCAAATTGACAGTGTAGAACAAAGTCTTCCGTCTGATGATAATGTAGAACGTAATATCCGTCTCAGTTGGGTGATTTCCCTCATAAATGTTCAGATAAGCTGGTACTTCGATGATGTCCCAGGTACCGGACTTCCAGTAATCAGATAGATCGACGAAGTTCTTGTTATTGTAGAGCGCAAGAGATACTTGGTCACCGTTGAACGTCCATGATCCAAATTTCATGATGCATGTTTGCTGATCGAACGGGAAGTATGTCACGTCGATGGTGCATGAACTCTGAAACATAATTCATCAAAAAAATTCAGTAAAATCAACTCAAAAGAACCTAGTATAAGGTTCAAATTGTGAATAGAAATTACCTGGTAAATAGCCGGAGGTACCCACAACACCTCACCATTCGGATAAATAAGAACGTTGGACTTGTATCGTACTTCGTAGTTTCCGTCAGCGCTGAAAAACGAAAAGTTTAACCATCTGCCTGTCATTAACATTCTTTGTAATGCACTGCCACCTGTATCCGGGAGGGTTAGGATTACACTGTTTATCGTTATTGTGGAGATAAGTACAAGTAACACAATTTTTATTCATTACACTTAAGTTTTATCAGGTTCATCATCATCATCTTCTTTGGAAGGCAATGTTTCCGGTCTGTAATTTAACTAAATGATTACCACGTTAAGGTGGAACGTGACGTTATATATATGTATATGTAGACAAAAATCTATCGTATAATAAAAAATGTCTATTTAGTGTTCCAGTTATCTCTGCTTAGCTTGGGGCTAGATAATGTGAATGTTGTATGAATTGTCTAGCATTATTTATATTTTTTTTATGAATTAGGCAGGTTCGACGATTTACTTTGATGAATTTATGAATACTTGTGTCAAAAACGTCACAACAACTGTTTAAAAATCCATCCGACGAAACAATTGAATAATCTCATAATAATAGTCGGTTTTATAAAGTGAGCTATTTTACCTATTTATCAACTACATAATACTATAGCTAGGCATATAAACAAAGGTACTTACTTATTGAAGAGCACGATATCGGGTTTCCAGACCTTGTCCGGCGGCAGCCGCAGTACGCCAATGCCACCGTAGTCGGCCTCATCCCACATCAGCTGATAGTCCATCCACACCAGACGCAGCCATACGTTCGATTTCATGATCTGGTTCTTTTCGTTCTAAAACATACATTAAACCAAAGATTTAAGTCGTTTGATACGCCCTTACGCCCAGAAACCGGGGCATTTTCTTTGAATGCGTATGCGTATGTTAAGAAAATGCCGACGCACGCACACTATGAGTAGATGAGTAGATAAAATTAGTGTTTTTGGCAATAAACCTGACTCTTATTATTGCTTTTTACTGTGCAATCACATAGCATGAAATTTTGTGAACAAGCACACCACAAAGAAACACAATTTACCTAGGTACTATGATTCCAAATGAAAAAGTCAAGTCAAGAGCTCACAAACTTCGTTTGGCAAGAATTACGGCGCTGTCACACTATAGATAGATAGATAGTGCTTTACAACAAAATTTACAGAGAAACAAGAAATACTTACATTAATAATTAGTACAATTAACAATTCGTAAATTTACCAAGAACATAAACTGAGGTGGGAGCACACAATATGAGGTTGCCATTTTCGAGAAGCTAGTACATCATCTTCCATTTTTAATTAATCAATGCATAGACCTAATAAAATATACAACTTACATGGAACTATGGAAAGGGCCTATCTAACGATTTTAATCTTTGCATCAAACCTACATAAAAGTAGCTTATTTTAGGTCAGTTGCGAACACAACTAGTTTAAAAGTTGAGGCAACTGAATTAATGAATAATAGCTAGAGTGCTCTGGCTGGAGTGTATTTGCCGCAGTTGAGCTTGATTATATTTTGTGGATCATATTACCGGATGACCTAAATTCAGAGTGCCACTGCTGTTCCCGAAACTCTTAATATCTTACTGCCAAATAATAATAAAAAAAAGTAGCAATACAACGTACGACGTTGATAAGCTGCACGAAAGCTAGTCCAAACCGCACGTCGACTTTCTGCGTCATGTTCTGTACGGGCCGAATGAGTTTGTTGTACCCGCGGAAGAGATCGCGAACTAGTCGCTCCTCGTCCTCCGAACACCATCCTGAAAAAAACAACCTTTTTCATCCGCATTCCGCGAAATGCTACCTTGACTACCTATCGATAGAGTCGTTTGCAAAATCGCGCAAGTTTTACCAGACTAGAATGTAATACGACATTAACAAAGATACAATCTAATTTTGAAATTTGATGTGCTACCGTAGCCTACTTGCTTTGGCATGCCTACATTAGGTCTCTAGAGAGTAAAGTAATTTCCAACCATTATTGGTTCACATGCCTTCATGGTATAATACGTGTAATTCACGCTTCTGCAAAATGAACCTTAACTCCATATCTCTAGAATCCATTCGCGTTGAATAGAGCCACCGACGGCCATACATCGTAAGCTTTCGAATTTGAATTTTATATATCCCGTACTTCGAAAAGGATTTTGTAAATATTGTGAAAATCTTTAAGTTAAATCATTATCAATGTGTTTAAGCCAGCAATGAATAATGCAGAGGGTTATAAACGAGAGCCAGCCTTGTATCACGACGGCTCTCGCTCACCCGAGGATGCTGCGCCGTTGACAGATCAATAAAGAGCGACCTGTCGAGATAAACTGAACGGAATGTGAACTTATGTTAATAATTTAAAGCACTACACGTCTGCATACATATTTATATGACTAAAATGATATTATTTACTCTAGATTTGTCTAAATACAAGACTAAAGCACGTAATTCGATGATTGGAAACTGGAAACGTGTTAATATCTAAATTATGGTTTCTCTATACGTTTAGCGTTGCGTTTTTTTTAAATTGACCAAGCTTTTCAATAAATTTCATGACACAGGTGTTATCTAAAGGTACAACCCATTAATAAAGATGATAGAAACGTTCCGTCGTATACAGGATGTGGTTTATCTGCTAGCGTAGGAAACCCTAAGAGTACATGGTTGGTTGTTCACGTCGACTTTTCTACTTAATCTGGTAAAGCCAGGGTTGATTAATAAGAAAAGGATGTTACCTGAATAAAAGACGGTGAGGAGAGCGAAGGCCAGGATAGCGGCGCGCGTCCCGGCCGTCATGGCGGCGCGCAGTCGTCCACTGCCGCACGCAGCCGCCTAGCGTCCCGCCCGCCCGCCTGCATTCCCGCCCGAACCCGGCCCATAGATAAACTAGACTTAGTAGGACAGAAACGGGAAAATCATAAATTCCCGTTCCTGTACAACAAAGTGTGAGCGAGCTATGGAAGGAGCTATGTTCGCAATCTCTCTGAAGGATAGCATTCGTAACGGATACATCCGACAGAGAACCAAAGTTATCGACATAGCTCTAAGAATTAATAAGCTAAAGTGCGCCGGCCGGCCATATCTCGCGAAGAACCGACAACCGCTGAGGTAAACTGGTTCTTAAGTGGAGACCGCGACTCGGCAAATGTAGGACGCTCTCCGGATAAGTGGGATGACGATCTGCGAAAAACTGCAGGCAGATGCTGGATGCGTCAAGCTGAAGACAGAGCGCGGCGCCCTTTGGAGGCCTATGTCCAGCAGTGGACTGGCTGATGATGATGATGATGTACAACAAAGTTAATAACACCAGTCCACCGCTGGACTTACGCCTCCCCACTGCACCTATTGTCTATAACATTTCGATTTATTCGTTTAATTTAGTTACACGGCTCAACCAATTACTTTGAATACATGAATAAATAAGAATATTAAATTAGTACCTATGTCATAAATCCTTTTTTAGTGGTAATGCCATAATCCCCATATTAGGCGGGTTGTAGATCGTGACTGCACAGCACAGTCTTGCCCTTTTAAAGAAAAACCTCTTCAGGTTAATTTTTCCTGAACAGTGAACGTACCTGAACAGCACGCTCGGGTGTGTAACGCTTTCTCGGGAATACTCGGCTTTGGGTTCTGGTCATATGCACACAAATAACTTTTTATTAAACCTACTTATAAATTGACAAAAATCGACTTACTTTTGAACTTTATGACTTATGTCTGACACTCACTTTTTCACAATATAACACAGGGACACACCCTTAGGGTCGGTTCACATCTGAAGGAAGATGCGTCGCGTATTATCGGTCGCGTAACGCCACTCTTTGAACCTTTCACACTTAACCGATGATCGCCCGACGCATCTTCCGTCAGATATGAAAACACCCTATTTGACCGAATAGACGCGAATGCATATGACTAATAGTAGAGGTGTAATAACCTATTAATAGATATCTTGGAACCTCTACTTTAAAGCTAGCGTCGGCAAGCCGTCACTGACAGCATCAATTGGATTTTAGTATTATTTGTATGGTGCTGACATAGAAGTTCATCCACTGGTCCGCACCGCACGGAGCGGATGCAATGGACTGTCGGCAATGCCGGCGATCCGTTTACCTAGTGCGGATGACGTCATTCGGATTGTCGATTATTGGACGCACGCCTGAACCCCGTCCTCCTGTCATCCTTTCCCGCTTCGCGCTGCCGGGTCGCCATTCTCATTCGTTCAAACTTCGTCTGTTTGCTACGAAAATCTGACCTGATGCGGTTAGCACTGAGCGTCCGATGCCGGCCTGTCGACACCTTCCAACACCGAAGTCCTGCGTTTCAAATTATCGAAACAATAAAAAAAATCTTGTTCATTCTTTCCTATTCCTGCTTCTCAAATTTATAATGGTTAGTCAACGTTGAAAAAAAAATTTGCATTTTTATCGAGAGTAAGTAGGTAGACCTTCTGGAGCAATTTAGTGCTGAAGCTGTACAGCAGCACGCCTTTGCAAGTTGCATTTCTTTGATGCTCGGCATTAGATGCGGTAAATTTAAACTCCTTATATTTAACATATTTAGAGAGATTATTTTTATGTTCTTAAAGTTACTCAATTCGAAACTTATCTTAATCCAATTAACTAAATATTTATCTGAAATCTGGATGCGTTGTTATCCCAATGTAAAGATTCCGCAGTAAGCCACGCTGGTTTTGTAGTTAAATGTCTTACTGCATTTCCTTTACTGTGCCTGAGAAAAGCTTATCTACGGCCTTACTCAGCACAGCTGTAGATTTTATGCACCCCTTCGCAGGATAAGGGTGAGATATCTCGCCGTGAAAGTAGGTAATTAGCTAGTTAGTGTTATTTTACTTCTAGTCTTTTATTAGGTTACGTTACATTGAGTTTTAGTAACCTACGCGTTCCAATCGGGGCGCTAACTTGTCTAACAAAATGAATGTATAAAAAAGTTAATTTCAACTCGTACCTAACATTACGTTGTTTTAATTACGTCCCTTCATATGTAACTATCACTATCAGGTAATTATTGACGAAAATTAATAGAGCACGTTAATTTTAGTCGTAAACCAACTTATTGTGAAATCTGTCTGCCAGCGAAGTGGTATCCTATAGACAAGGTATATGACGTACAGTATAGGTTAGGTATCGTATAGGTTAGGTATCGTATAGGTTAGGTCCAGATCAATTCAGCCAGTCCGGTCAGCTCGATCTATTTTGTAGTTTTGGCATTGTCTTCGGCCAAACTTTACAACGGCACAAACTTTCGCCTCTATCATATTATGACTCTACCTTCATAATCAAAAATTAAAGTGCCAACTCAGTTCAATGAAACTCCTTTGAATTTTGAAGTAGTTCTACATACACGAATATGTAATTCATGTGAAATGCGAACCGAGGCATCATATCGAATGCAGCTCGGTTGTATTAAATTTTATAGGACCTTATCTATATTTCCGTTGACGGTATTACGCAAGCCAAGTCATAGTAAATTTTGTTAATTTGCATAACAGAGGTTGGCGTTGTTCGCATGGAGTGAAGTCCTTTGCGCATGTGCGATATCCCACGGGAGAGCATCGATTGTCTTCTGGCGCTCGCTACCCGATACCTAACCGTTGTAATATAGGTCAGGAATGTGCACAATGTACAAGTTATTCCAATCTCCGCAATGCTACCCTGCCAAAGGAATTCTGTTGGTTTAGGGATGTAATAATAACTACGTTGGATTCATTCGTTTATATTTAATAAACAAAGTGCAATTCAGAGTATTAACCCTAACAATTGAACAAATGTCGAGGACATCTGATTGTCCCGATGGCGACGGACGGAGGCCGCCCATGGCGCCGACTCCCGAAGGCGATGCGCGGCGTCCAGCGTCTATGTCCAAGAACCGCTAGCGGCTCTGGGCAACATTATAACAAAGAACCAACTTATTATCAAAACACTGGCAGCTACTAATCAAAGGCAGACCACAACTTCCAGTTGATCGCTTCGGATTAATAGCTTTTACCTCGAAAAAGGGAAACATAAGCAGAGCTTTGCGTGGAACACTACTGGAACTAAGTAGCTATCCACGAGGTCACTCCGCCGCATTGACGTTTCCCGTTTGAGAGGCTTACAATATTTTGGTGTAAATTATACATAATTTATTAAAATTAATTAAATTACATTATTATCATGACAGTTTAAGAACAGAAATGAACTTGAGATGAGTTTCAGAGGGCGTGGCAGACGAATGGTATTGCCGGTCATAAAGATAATTTTCAAAAGTCGCGACAGAATGCAGGGAACTGCCCGTAGGGTTATCTGCATTTGTATATCTAACATAAGCCTATATGGGTATGTTTATTTATCATTGTACGTATGGTCTGAAAAAATATCCAAATAATATTTCGTAAATTTTGGAGAAGATAAGCACATGACATATATAGTTATTGTTTATGCATAACGAAGTTCGTAACCGTACTGAAAGAAGTATAAACTCGATACAATTATGTAATTTTATTATTTGTATAAGTCCATTCAAAAGTATGTAATGACTTTAAAAACAACAATAATTTTGTTTAACTACAACTTTTAACGAACGTTTCATTAAGCTATAGTCATGGATATTAACCATTTATAACAATATCGTCCCGTTCACAACGAGGCATATCACAACCTGTTCAAATTGCAGCTTTGTTTGTAAAGTTCTATACTAGCTACTGACATTTTATACGTCCGAAAATAAACACAGGGTCGTAACCACGATTCATGGAATCGAATAAGAAGGAAACGAAGGGCGTACAACTGCCCAAATACTATACTGTACAATAGATTTCAAGAGTCGAAGAAGTTCTAACAAAGTTAATATATAATCGTGATCAGGTCGTTCAACGGTATGAAGGAAGACGTTTTTGTGCTATAATTTTAGTTTCGGTCCCCGGCCGATGGCCAGGACCTTTTGAAACGGTCTCTAACCTAGCGTGGACTTAACTAAGTCTGCCAGCACTCGTTTCCCGGCGCACCTGTAGGTTAGCACGTACTGCCACATTTCAACTCATAGACAGATTGACCGTGGAGCTGAAGAAAACTCTGCACGGTCAATCTGTGAATACATACCGGGGTTAATTCGTCTAAGAAATCCCGTATGTAAGTCTTTCAATCTTAGTTTGTATCCTCGGAAGAAAGGTAGATAGATTCCATAGTATTTCAGGACATGAGGATAGGCAGTTGTCGGTTGAGCATTAGGGATGGCAGTTTTAAAGAGTTCTTACAAGTACAGGGAGGCGCGGGCGTCAAGGCAGGCGCAACTTCCTCTTGCGCCGTGGCGTCAGCGCCCGCGCCATTTCGCACATCACAACTTAACAAATATTCGCGGTATCACAGAACTTTACGCATGCGCATACGCAGGCGGGCGGGTCGCTACGACACCATGATGTGGGGCGCGGACAGCAGCACGGCTAGCGTGGCGATGATTGTGAACAGGGTAAAGATAATAAGGCACAGTCTGTCCACGACCATGGCGGCGAACTTCCAGTCGCGCGAGACGTCCGCATCTTCGTCATCTTTGCGCATCTGGAAACACATTCTTATTAGAAGCTGTCTTAAAATTCATTTAGAGGTTATGTGATTACGTTGAACCTTAGCCAAAAAAAAAACGTCTTCGCTTTCCGATATTAACTAAGGTTCCCTTTCTTTCATGCCTTGTAAAAAATTCAAATACCCACAGGAATAAGCAATTTTAACACATTGATTGATAATAAGTGATCTTACCTGATCTGTGATGACTCGAATCTCTTTGAGTATTAGTGAGAGTTCGTAGTCAACACCGAAGCAGCTATGCGCCGCGAGTCCTGCTCCATTCTCCTCGCCACCCCTGCAAGAAGCACGCCTCTATAGTGACAGCCAAACGGGTACCCTACTCTACGGGCGGGGCCGAGGAACGAAGGGAACTACAGGAAGTTATGCTATGTCGATCAGATTGTCCATTTCAGATCCGAAGTAGAGTTGAGAGGAAAAGTGATACATATTGATTAGAATGATATGCCAGTTAAGCTGTCAAGGTAAGGTCACTGCGGATCGTTAAGGCAGGGGTAAATTATCGAAACCGTGCTATTTACGGCGAGTAGTGTTCGTGTAGATCGTCGAGGGACCTGTAGTATCGACAGCAGGGGGGCTGCTGCGATTGTGCGTGCCGGAAGTCATCGTCGATATCGAGCACGTTCGCTAGGAGCGACTTGGAGGAGCGCTCGCGCAGCTCTAGGTCCGGGGGCGGCGGCGCGCGCGGTGGCGGCGCTGTGGCCGATCCCGGCCGAGACATGCGCAAGAACCATGGCAACCAGTAAAGGAATACTACGCGTATCTGGAACAACAATACTTGTTTAATTCTAAAGGCAAAGGCCATAAAAGCGTCATTTTTGAGTCGTAAGTCGCGTAAAATGAGATGCTTCAAATAAAAATCCTGTTTCTGTCATACAATATTGTAATTTCTGTTGAAAGCAAGCATTTTACTTAATTTACAACTCAATAAAATTAAGCTTCAGACTTAATATCCAATATAATTCCAGCCCAGGATTCAATAATAATTACACGACACAGATTTATTATTGACATCATTGATATGCATCTTCGCTTTCTTAAAGTGAGTTGGTAGCCAAACTCTAATCCATCAGCAATAAAATATATATATATATGCATACCCAGTTGCTCATTTCGTGTGTGTCCGCGTGCCTATGATGGTAGTTGAGGATCAGGATCGTAGATACAACTGATGAGGCCACCATGAACATGATGCAGTTGAAGTATGTGCCCAGTAGTGGCACCGCGTCCGACGTCGCTGGCATCGTCTCCGCTACCATGTTGAGGAACACCGTCAGTGACAGCAGGATTGTTACACCTGGGGATATAGGATGTGTTAATGCTTAAATGTGTATAGAAAGCATGAGTTTTAAGACGGCAAATGATATTAAGTTATATCATAAAACCGGTCCACACACGTGAGTTTTATTATTTTCCAATTTATTACAGTGGGAAATAAGAAACTTGGTCGGAGGCTAGAAAAGTTTCACACAGATGTAAGTTATGGGTAAAATAATGTTCTACCTAAAGATAACTTCTCCCCAGAGTCTGGTGGTAGCGTGAACCCGAGAAGAGCCATCGAGGCGATCAGTACGCAGGGTACGATTAAGTTGAAGAAGTAGTAAAGCGTCTTCCTTCTGATAACCACCGCGAAAGTTATGTCGATGTAGGGTTCTGGACAACAGTTGTAGTAGATTTCGTTCCGCTTGCCTGGTACCCCTGAAAAATTTTAAACGCTTAACGAATATTATTCAAATTTTTACTATAGAAACTTTCGTAGTTTGACGAATTCATTATGAATGTAAGCAGGTTAACTACGAACCTGGGGGAACCGGGATAAAACGTTGGTGTTTTTCCAACACAAACAAGGTTCGTAGGTAACCCGCTTACATTCATAATGAATTATTCAAATTAATGCGATATTTTTTTGTCGAATCTTTACCTATAAGCTCCCATTCACCATTCGTGACAAAACTGCTAATATCTCCGCCGGCTTCGTCTTGTAATTGTAGGTCCAACTGTAGAAACACATTAAAATAATAAATATAAAGCTCAAATCATGAAACTCTGGAAGGTTTTATTTGCTTGTTCTAGAAATCCACCTGATAACCGTCGTAAGTCCAGCTGCCGAATTTCATCTCGCAGCGTTGGTCATCGAAGGGGAACCAAGTGATGTCGATTTTGCAAGTGCTCTTAAAGATTCCGGGAGGTACGTATAAACACGAGCCGTTATTTCTCACCACTACGTTTGTAGGATATGTGCTGTCGAACCCTTCGTCCGCGCTACAACAAAAACGAATATTAGATTTCAAGCCACTATTTATCGTACGTAGTTGTTATTTACCCGCAGTATCAAAGGACGCCGCACATACCTGTTGTACATAAGGACGTCGGGTTTCCATATCCTGTGGGGTGGGACTCGTAAGTCTTTAACGCCGCCAAAATCTGAAGTATTCCATCTCAAGTTCATATCATTCCATTCCTGTAGGTATTACAAAAGGAAAATAAATTTAACATGCTGTCCAAAAGAAGGAAATTATGAAATGACAAAGCAGCTCAAATAAATAGAAAAATTTTGATACTCACTAATTTAAGCCAGATGTTTGTTATGAGAAGCTGATTTTTTTCATCCTGCAAAAAGAAAAAGAAAAACATATTATGGTACTCACTAATTTTAGCCAGATGTTTGTTATTAGAAGCTGGCTTTTTTCGTGCTGCAAAAGAAAAAAACAACACTTTTACAACATACCCATCCATAACACAAAACGTTTTTATAATGTGATTACGTAATCGTTTCCGATTTGAATAAGGGAAATCGGTAACAAAGTGAAATTGTATAATTTAGGCATATCGAAGACCCATAACCACAGCGCAGCATCACCTTTCTTTTGTACGTTGGCTGAGATCTTATAGCCTTACTAACTTATGCATTCTCTAAGCCAGTATTCGATATAGTTTCGGCAATAACCGCCCTAAAATTCGCCACATGTTATGGCGAACAGGAACAGGTTCATCGGAAGCTCTGACAATTTTGGTCAAGCAGCTCTCGAAGGTCAGAACTAGTCACTCGTACAACGGCTTAGGTCGCGGTCACACACACAATTACTACCTACCATAAATCGCGTACAAACATCGATTTCACCATAATCAACTACCCGTAATAGTCCACTGAGTCTCATTCAAAACTGGACTAGTTTCATAATTACTTTCCACACTTGACTGTTGGATTAGTGATCGCAGGAATTAAAACTCTTCGGTTATAGAAATCATGATAGAAATCATATGGTTTTAACAACAAAAGGGCTCCTAAACTAAACATTATATTGGTGTAAAATATTTTACGAAACTTAGTACCATCGGAAAAAATTTCGGATGTTCTAAATAAAGCTTGGTTTATACAGCTTTCGTTCATCATTTAATTCGTCTCTCGTACGTTTTCAAACTCAATTATGCTTTTACGCTGCGGTTATGCAATTCTGTGTTGTGACAGTGTGTTCCAGTGTCGGTAAAATATTTTCCACCAATATTTCACTGTTTTTCAGTTACCCGTTTGTTTACATAAAATATCAAGGATTCTAAAACCGATTACAGAGAACTAAACTCTACACATCCAATAGAAAAACACAATAACAAACAGGGAAGCGGAATTTGTCTGTACCACAACACACAAACACAGTAAGTAGCTCACAAACATCGATCTATACTATGGGGCTTTGATTATTTATAGTAGCTCACAAACATCGATCTATACTATGGGGCTTTGATTATTTATAGTAGCTCACAAACATCGATCTATACTATGGGGCTTTGATTATTTATAGTAGCTCACAAACATCGATCTATACTATGGGGCTTTGATTATTTATATGTCTAGATCTAGATAAACTGTCAACTGGGTAAAATCGTAGGGTTAAAAGGCCCTACAGCCTCCAAATCTTGCCAACTCTTTTCGCTTGCTAACTTGCTTACTTTTTTCTTTAAGAATATTGTTGTAATCACTCGACGCTATATGGTAAATAATCACTATTTCTTTATAACGAGTGAGTTTATACGCGAGTTTATAACTGAAATGAAAAACATCACTGTATTTCCGTGTTTAATTTTAACTAGTACTTTTCTAAAAGTACATATATTTATGGTTTTTAATTCAAAGATCCTTGAAGCCTAACTAATGTGCCCGTCAACACGAAAATTGTCGTAGTTGACATATTAATAATCAAAGGCAATGGGGATATAGAAGTATGTTGTATAATGTACCACGTCAATGATCTGCATTAGCGTAAGGCCGAAGGAGAGCTGCAGCGGGTCGCTCTCGTTGACCACGGGCCGCTCGAGCACGTTGTAGTGATCCAGTAGATGGTGCAGCAACCGCTTTTCGTGGTACCCGCCGCTTGCTCCTGCGCCAAACACACCAACTTACTAAAATATTCACGTCTAAAACAAGTACTTAGATATTCAATGAATATAAGACACATCTGAAACCGGTATCGAATAAAAAAGCGATAAGTTTCGTAAATTGTTGGCCAAAGACCTGCAAACATGGTGCATGTTGAAAATCAGCGTTGTAGGTTATTTATTTGCAACATTCAGCTAAGCATGGACCTCTTCTTATAGCGCAGTGGCACACATTTCCATTATTATTTATTTGAAAGAAAAGCATTAGTGTTAACTTGTCTTTTTTCTTGTTTTGTGTTGTGTACCTAGTGTCATAAACGAATTTCATTTTATTTTATTTTAAACTGAAACTTAAAACACAGTTAGCAGTCAGACGAGTTTATGATTCCACATTTAACAAAAATGCTTTAGGGCCCCGTATAACTAACCCAATAATAGATACGCGAAAAATATTAAGCATGGAAGCCTGACAATAGTCGACATAGTTCACTTCTTTTTATTCATATAAAAAAGTACAAAATCCAAACGAATAAAAAAGTAACTAAAAGCTTTGTTAAAACTATACTCTTCCCAAATTGCAATTATAAAATCGCACGATATTTAGAGTTCATTTTCTTTTCGTGACGCCTGAATTTTCTTTAATCAGATAAGACGGAGTTTGGTAATAGACTGCGACAGGGCGTTTTAAGGGCCCTCATTATTCTCCTGTGATAGATTGGTTACTGCTAGTGTTGATAAGTTACTTAAATAATGAAAGAATACGTCATGTTCGCTGAACTTTATGTGGATGGTCTCTATCCTACTGCTGACATTGATAATTAATGATGCCCTCGTAGCCGAAATTCGGCCACGGCGGCCAGTCTCAACGAAGACTAGCCAGGTGTGCAAGACATACTATAGAGCACAAGCGTGCGCGCAAGTCACAATCCGATAGGAAGGTAGAGACTGGAAAGAACTTAGGTTAGTAACAGCGTGACATTAAACATGCAGTAGTTAACACATTTTCCTACTAGCTTACTAGCTATTTCATCATTTACCTATAAGCTTCCTAGCTATTTAAACAGATTAAATATAAGCGCAGCGAATTAGTATCGTACTGTTACAGTCGCAAAATACACAATATTGTATACTTCCATTAATATATTTGGCATAATTAAGGCATTTAAAATAATGAAAGTATTCAATTTGTGACTGCAAAATGTGTAATAACTGTTTGTATGGCAGGTAGGTACCTTGTTTTTAATCGAATTACAATGACAAAATGAATTTAAAATACCACTCGTAATTTTGCAAAACTCGACTGTAATTGTGAATCAGCTGTAAGTAACGTGTCGGGTTACGCAAAGACTTGACAGGTTCTAAGCAAGTTTATCCATTACAGTTGTTATGAAAATCTAATCGTAACTTTTTAGATTTCAAAAGTTATATGAATTATTAAGTACAAACAAATTTAATTGAAAATACGGTTCCATTGAATAAAAACGAGAATACAGTCAACCCAAAGCTCAAGTGATTTTTCTTTTGGCCCTTAAGAGTCTTGGATATGTTCACAGAAATATTTCGTGGACGTTCAGCATATTAAATTAAGTACATAAGTCGTAGGAAATAATGTGGTCATTTTGTTTTTTTTTACTTTATTCTTCATCTTCTATAAAGCAGACTGTCATGCGTTGTTGCATATTAAAAGAATCTGTGATGCTGTCGAGACTCCTTGAGATGACCTGATTTCCAAACCCATACAATTGGAGCGTGTTGGACGGCCTATTAACTCTGGGGTTGACAATATGCTCATTCAACCTTGCTTTAGTTAACCAACAGTTTTAAGCCATCAGTACATTTTGTACTGCTGGCTTAAAACGTTACTAAACATTTGGGGTAGTTTTTAACACTGCTGTCAATTTAGATATCGGCAAAACTAAATGTAACTAATTTGTCAGTACTTAAATTATTGCTGTTCCCTTCATAACAATCGAAATAAAAAGGATGGCATCATTTTATGTAACCATAAAAGCAAATTAATTTCGTTTTCGCGACATCTGAATTGAGTCCACTACTGCACTGATTTTTCTTTAGTAGAAATTATAATAAGTAAAATGTAAACAGAATATATAATTTAGTGCCGACCTGAATAATCAAACGCAAATTAGATTTGATCAGATTTTTGTAAGATGAGTGAAGTTTTTTACCATGAATATACCTAAAAATACCCCATATATCTCTGACTGTTTTCAATATTAGGCAAATATGAGGTCCCTAAATTATTGACTTTACAATATTAAATGTCAAGTGCGAGTCGGACTCGCGCACCGAGGAGGGTTCCGTAAGATTATAAGACCTTGCTTCTTGCCAAATTTTATGATTCTAGGTTAAAGGAAAGTACCCTATAGGTTTTGGTCCATGACGAGATTGAAACATTAATAAGATCTTGCTTCTTGCCAAATTGTATAAATGGTTCTAGTCTAGTCCAACGGGAAGTAAGTACCCGATTGGTTTTGATCCATTGCAAGAATCAGCATGTTTTGTAAATTAACTAAAAATGTACGGTTATTGGATCTTCCCCTTTACATGTGCTATGGAATCTAGTTTCTATCAAAATTTTATGGTTTCAGGTCGACATGAAGTACCCTAGGTTTTGGTCCATGGCATAAACAACATATTTACGATTTTTGATTTTTTCCCTTTACTTATGCTATAAGCTTGCGTCTACCTTGCTTCTTACTAAATATCATTATTCTAGGTTAATAGAAAGAACCCCGTGGCTTCTGTGTACGTGTTTTTACTGGAAATTTTAAAATATTCGGTCATGGACGGCTGCATCTTTTGATTGAGTTGACTAAGAATTTTGATTTATATCACGGTTCAGAGGTTACGAAAATTAACATCCAATGAGATTTGACAGATGGACAGACGGACATCAAAGTGATTCTATGAGGGCTCCTTTTTGCCATTTGAGGAACCGAACCCTAAAAATGTTGACAAGAATAAGTACATCAAAAAAATTGTTCTGTTTTGTTGTCCATTGAGTCAAACTTTCCCAAAAATGCAGCATGGTAGTGAGGTGAATCAAAAACTCTTGTCATTACTACTTACTACTCTACTATAAACTTGACACTTGGGTACTTTTCTATTAAAATGACTCTAATTTACTACGTTGTTTCTATCTACTGTTGACTACTGATAGAACTTTTAAGTTATACTACATATATGGAGGGGATTATGAGCTCTACTGGCAATTCTCGGTATGTTAATAGTCTTGTGCCACTGTCCAAAGAGAATCCTGCCGCGGTTACTGCTCTAGTGGAATCAAATGAAAGATATCGGGACTTTTCTAATGTTTGTATTCAACATTTTACAATGGATTTTTGTATAGGTGATTTTGTAATCCTGAGGGGCCTCCAGGGAGTACTGGTTGGTTACAGGATGCGCGAGACGAGTAAGGTTAGGTAGGATGGTGGTGGTGGTTGTGGTCGCTCACCCCTCGGCCAGAAGAGGCCCAGCAGCAGCAGCAGGCCCGCGGGCGCCGCCAACAGCGAGCGGCGCGCCCGCCCGGCCATGTCAGCGCTGCGACGCGCCGCGCGCCGCCGCCGACGCCGCTGCCGCCCCGCGCCGCGCCATCCCCGCCGACCGCGCGACACCGACCCCCGCCTTTATTCCTTTCTATTGAACGAGATCGCTCTCCTATCGCTCCAGCTGAGGGTTTTCATAAATCGTATTCACGATGTTGGTCGCGGGCTTGCGAGCTCCAGCATCTCCGGCCCGCCGCGGATGTTGAAGTCGGTCACGCTGTGTTTGCGAGCATTGTTGTTGAGCGGAGTGCGGCCGACCGTGGGGCAGCGGAGCCGCCGGTGTGCGGACTGGCAGGGCGCTCGCGGCCGCGCAGCCTGCCCGCGCCCCACGCGCCGCCGCGCCGCCGCCGCCCATTCATCGCCGCGCGCACTCTGTCCTGGACCGCAGCGCCAGAACAACACACACTTACCGCACCCCGACCGCGCAGAACCTCTGCAGTGCACGATGCCTCCATTTAATCTCATTATTTTGCTGTTACCCTAATTTTACTTATGTTAGCAAATGAATTAGGCAATTAGTAAAAGTGGGGGCTGGAGTAAACTATTTTGTATGCGAGGTTCATGTGACCTAAGCCCAGATGAACCGCATAACAAATTTGATTCGGAGATATTCGTAGAAGCTAAGTTGCAGTTGGCAATTCATTTTTAGACATGAATCAATTCCTGAAATTTTTCCTTTCTAGAAAACCTGAATCCCTATTGAATTTATTGTTATAACAAAATATCGTATATCTGAGTAGGTTCCTAGAGCTTCGCAGCATCGCAGCCAGAGAAACATAATTTTGATGGATGAACAATAGCGCATTTCGGTAACGATAAGTTGTCGAAGCCTAACGATCAGAGATTTGAGTGTTGTGGTGTTGTCGTGGAGGCTGCGGAGGCTGCAGGCGCGGGGCTGTTCTGCTCCGCGATCAATGAGGCTCCCACCACCCCCTCGACCCCCCAAGCCCCACCACCCCGCGACCCGCACCCCCTCCTGGCTGGGGACAGGAGCCCCTCGCCACATACGATAACTACCAAACTCACTACTCGAACGATAACTTTCAAATATCGGTTGAGACTTCTATTGAAAAGAGATATGGTATCGAATATTTCCAATAAATTTCCTTTGGGTGGATGATTTATTCATGTAAGGATAGATGCGGGGAATAAATAGGAATGTATAATGTAATGCTTCTTTAAATAGACATAACAATAAATTCACAGCTTTACGGTATCTTACAAACACTGCTTTTATTTGCTTCAGCGGCCGTAATCTTAAAAACATTTCGGATAAAGAAAATGCAGACATTTTGCATATCAATGTATATTTTAATGTTAAGGTATTGTAATGTTAATTAAGTAAAATTTTATTCTATTACTGAAAATAAAATCTACTAAAGGGAATAAACACGAGAGTAAAATTCAGCAAAATTGGATTCGACTAACTATTGCGGTTGAAATAGGTTTTTTATTAGTACCCAATCTCCCCCCATTAACAAATCTAGTTTCCGCATAATCTTCCACATGGCTTCCGCATTTCTCCCGCAGTGCACCTATTTGCGCTAACTGCTATGACAAAACTTCAAAGTAGCTGTTTGAGTAAGCTGAGAATAGAAGTTTAGGGTTAATGTTGTGTTTAATTGTAATAATAACATACATAAATTTTCATGCCGCTAAAAGTTTAAGCATCATGGTCATGTATTTTCATTATGAACAACAGGGTTATGTTTTTCGCAAGGCAACTCCTAAATGACTAAAGCGGTTTTGATAAATGATGTAATAATTAAAATATTCGGCTAAATTCCGGGTTGTTATCGCAAACTGTAGCTTCAAGCACTTTGCTCCCTTATTATTGGAAAAAATAAACAATCTACGACCAATCAAGATTTTTTTATATTTTTCAAGTACATGTTTGTATGTAAAACACTTTCATGGCCCCAGACGCACATGTCCATGTGCAGCGCGCCCCTGCAGGTCGCATTGCTGAGGCTGGGCAGTGAATGGGTTAAAATCCACTCAATCTAGGTAATGCTTATTAGGAATGTTTAAAAAAATCATCAGTACTGGACAATCCACACAGCATTATCTGTGAAAAAATTAAGTATGCATATAAATTTATTGAATATCGAATATATATATATATATATATATATATATAGAGAGAGAGAGAGAGAGAGAGAGAGAGAGAGAGAGAGAGAGAGCAGGAGAAATATGCCTGCGCCTAATGTCTTGCTGCCTGCTAATAAAGGATGTTGGGTCATTACTGCAAGCAATTTGCGCTCTTCGCTCACCGCCACTTCTGCACTTAGGCATTGAAAAGTTATAAATGTTGCAGGTAAGTACTAGAAATTATGAGGATGCTCTGATTTCATGAGCTTTCCAACCAAAGCGTCTCGTAAATCAAGCATTTTCACTTGTCTTATTGTAAAATCTAAGGTTTAAATTAAAAAAAACATCCAGCAATTGAACTTACGATATGAACTTTTGCCCCGCTCCACCTTTGTTTGTACTTGATCGTATCGGTTAGCAGCCTAGCTCTACGTAGAGTAATTAATTGTAAGCGAACAGGGTAAAGGCACAGAACAAAGCCATTCTCGGAGTTCACGATCTAGTTCCAGTCTTTATTGGCATTGCATATGTTTGGTAAATGGCAAATATTCTCTCAACTAGGAAGTTTACGAAACTCGGAGAAAGCGGCCTAGGAGTAGGGTACCTATTGAATAGCACACCACGAACAAAAGCGGTTCATTTGCTAGAAACTGGGCGAAATAATGAACGTTATATACGTATACCTGAGTGAAATGTCAAAAGTAAAGGTTAAAAGTTACGAGTGTATAGAGCGCAGCCTCTGTAGGCAACTAGAGAGCTGCTGGGGTTATTTTACTGGGCTTCACCGCTTAGAGACGTCCGGCCATATGTAGGGTGCCACGTAACACGTATACTAAGACAAAATGGGGTGATTCTGGAGTTGATCCCTGAGGGATCAAAACCAGTGTTTTGTTATGAAATTATTCATAGAATTCTTTGAAATTTCAAAAAAATAGAAATAATTATTAGGCGTACGACAACACGAATATGAAGCAATACGTTATTAGTATTTTTTTTGATAAAAGTAAAAATATGTTCGAAATAAAAAAGAAACGCTAGAATCATTCTCTTTCCGCTAAGAACACGTTTCGTGGTACCGTGTAAATGAACTTTTCTAGTGGCAAAGGATCTTCTAACAAAAAGTTTAGGTATGGAGTTTAATTACAAAATTAAAAAAAATATTGTTAAAAGTAAACCGAAACCAGCTGCAATAAACCCAGCGTAAAATTATTGTAATAGCAACGGAAGATTTAGCTGCCCGCTTTTAAATAAAAAAAGATTAAATTGGTCCAAGACAGATTGAGCTTCTGAGTTTTATTTCTTTTTAAGCCGGCTTGGAATCTTTCATTTCTTACGAGGGTTCGGTCCGAAATTGTGTATATCGACTCCCGTGTTCGTGACTGTATCAAAAACTCATATTTATTGTTACAGATAATGATTTATTGCGAAATGGTGTCGGTAGTCAGTTCGGAGCTAATAAATATTGGAAAAGACCGCAACCACAGCCTCTACCGTTACTTTTAAAAGCGAAGTAAGTAACCGTGTTTGATAAAAACATGTTCCTGTTTATTGTTTTTCCTTGCAATAACGGCGGTGGGATTATCGCGATCGGACAACCTGCCGATCGAAGGTTTTCAGGTTATCGCTTTGTTTTTTGCGAGTAATCAACACATTGAGTAGTCGATTTCCTGTGTTCTGAAAGGTACAAAAGGACTTATATATAACTGTTATAACTTATTATGAATAATTTATAGCTTCTGGTTTATACATCTGAGATGATGATAAATTATTGCGCATTTGATGACCTCATTTGTACCTAGTAGGTACCTACGTGTTGGGTATCACATCACACTAATAAACGTGCTATAGGTGCTAAACACAGCAATGCTAATACTATTTAAAACTGTGTCTCATGTTGGTATTAGTACCTACATTCTTGTTTACTTGAGCGGTTGTTTTCTTACCACGCAATCAAATGAGGTGACCGGTGACATCGAAAGGAAATGCAGAGAAATGCATAAAAATAGAGAGGCGTCCTCGGTACGTCGCGTGACCGCTCAATGGGTGCCTGCAAATTGCGCATTACACCGCGCACACGGCCGCAACCGGTCATTAGTGCATTCCCTCTGATTACTTCATAGCGAAACCGACCATGGAAACTGTTACAGTTTTTAGCTGTCTGGCGAAATTTGTGTTGTTTTATAAATACTTGGAAACAATACGCCAACTTCCATTAGGGACGTTCGTTAAATCCTTATTTATTACTTGAAGCAAAAACAACCTTCTTTCACGAGTTTTTGGGTGGTTTGACTGTGAGCAATTTCGCTGTTTAAGTGCATAAGGTTATAAACAAACAGCGGAGATGGTATCATTTTTGGCATTAAAACTAAGCCAAGAAAAGTATGGAAGCTCTGTTTGAAAGTAATCTTTATACACCAACAAATATCTGTGTAATGCCAAGATTGTGTCTACGCATAAAGTTCTCCAGAACCGACGAGGCTGGTACGGTTGGCACCCCATTCCCGACCTCTCGGAGAATGCTAATGACAATAGGACTCTACCTACACGAACTTTATACGTACAAAGCGCCAAGTGTGAGTCCTGTCGCTCGCAGTATTCGAGGAAAATGTTTGACAGATCGAAAAATTTGCTTAGAAACATTGTTTGGTACCATAACATTGTGTTTGAAAACTCATGAAACACTGATTAATACATTGATGGGTCATTGCATACGACATCATCTAGCCCCAAACTAAACGGTGTGGATAGGAAATCTTCAATGGTCAAAGTCCTATTTATTATTCCATTGATATCATGTTAGTTTCTAGATAATTATTACAGCAATGATACTAATAACACTGGACTCTGCGTGTATCCGGGACGTTTCAGTGATTAACAATTACAGGCAATCGTGTAATTTGTTTTTTATAAGATCTTGCGCACGCTACGTTTATGAAAGCCAAGGAATTGTTATACCTACTATTTAGTATAAAATATAATAAGATTAAATTTCGTGTGTCAAGTCACAGATGGAATCTAATCAGACGGAATCGAAATGGAAAAGGGGTCATCAATAATACAAAGGTCGGGAGAATTCAATACCTTTTTTGTAGATCTACATTTTTGGGATATTGTATAGGAGCGACGCGACGGCTGGTCACACTGATTACTTATTAATGACTACGGACCGATTTCCCAGTCCCTGCCTATGATAAATTCGGGTCAAAAACAAATTGAATCATCGATCTTCTGCAAAAAGCCAGCCAAGGGACAACGTTGAAAAATATTTTTAAGGTAAAATTGTTTGCTTTGGGGTGGGCGTCTAGTGGGGAGCAATATATGTACCTAATACCTGTGGAAAAGCGTCGGCGTTTTATTAATTTCTCAATTTTCATACTTAAATTTAGTTAAAATACTAACATTAAATTCGTGTTTAACACTAATTTAAAAAGATAAATAAATCAGTTTGACTGCCAATGTTATTTAGCGTAACGAAAAGGTTAACTTATTAAATACTGATAAATCTGGCAGAAGTATTCATGGGTTTACGCATAAGATATGTTGTTAACAGCATTGGTTTTTGTTATTATCTGTTATCTAGATACCCGTTTATAATTTTTTGTCAGTCCTATAGCCAGTATCATAAAATCCATCACCATTATCGAGTTTAGCATACAGTTAGAAGCTTACATCATGATACCTACGTAAACGCAAGATGTTGTACAGCTATGCATATACCTACTGCGGACCGGTTATTCCGGATGAAATTTGGACGTCTTCCGATCGCTAAAGTTCAAGCATCCACGAAATATGAATGAAGTAAAAATAAAGAATATACATTGTTTTTCAGTTCATTGATTCCATCGCTTTGTTGTATGGATTTGATATTACTTTTCTGTTTTTCAACATTATGGTTACCCATTATTTAATGCGAAGTTAATATTGTGGATCAGAGTAGGTTAACTAGAATTTTTACAGCTAACTGATTAAAGTTTTATAGTTATGGGTATAGATGAACACACTTGGCAGAAGTTAGAATTTATGCAAATATTTTGTTATTATTATGCAGATTCTTTAAGTAATATAAAAACAATAATAATAATGCAAGAACACGCGTAAAAAAGCGCAAATTAAGAAAAAAAAACTCAAATCAATATACGAAATTCATAATTGTAGAACAAAAATTGACCCTCTCTAGGTCCAGAAACATCTCCTTACGGCTTTACACATGTTACGTTGCACCCTATATCAGTGACCGATATGGGAAGTTTGCGAGATGGGCAGACGATAGTGTAAGCATCGCAAGGCAAAGCTGGATAAGATTTGAGCAGGACGACCACCGTAGTGGGTGAAAGGGCAGGTGATGATGGTGGTGGGGAAGTTCATTTAAAGAACCAAGGGTAAGTACATAAATATACCTAACATAATGAAAACTTGTAGTTTTAGTCCTGATTTCGAGATTAAAGAAAGTTATTTAGCTACCTTACCTACATACGAGTTATTGTTCCCAATAGTACCGTATGCTCATTTCAATTTAAGATCAGGTCATTCAAATCACACGGCCAAAAATGATTAAAAATAAATTGTTTCTGAATAAATCGTGACTATTTTACTATAATGTACTCCAATCCAATAATCATTATATTTATCTTGTTTGGCCGGTCATTATCCATCGCAAAAACTTTCTTCGACTAAATTGGTAATAAATATTATCTGAAATGTATTTTATGTGAGGTTCTACATCTAATTGCCTTATATTTTATTGGGAACCTAGATTTATCAATTCAATTGGCATCAATGATGTATTTTACAGCGGACCATCAAAGAAAATGTTGCAATGTTAACTAAAACTCGTTAGGAGAAATCATTGCCCGAGTTGCTTGATGTGGACCACGTCTAATAAATTACTTTAGTTTTTGAGTCGTGTGACAAATTGATAGTTAAGTACATTTCTAGAGGCAGAGTAGTTTTAATTTATGAGCTGTAAATTAGCCAGGTTCGTACCTTCATAATGTGCTACTAACCTACCGAGAAGGGAATTTTGGTACCCATACAATTCCACTAAGATAAAAATGCTTCAGTCCAATCTTCTGTAGCTGAAAATGTTCCTGCTTAATACCGACCTGCTATAGGTAGGCACTAGGTAGGTGTATGCTCATTTCAAGATAAGACCGTGTACTCACACACATACCGTCTCGTAGCGCTCGTGTAATTGGGTGAGCCTGTCTCCCACTTTGGAAGACGTCGACGACTCGTTCGTCTCACTGCGATTTTCATTAACCTGAAATGAGAAAAATGCAGCTGTCGGCGTATTTGTTCCTCGTTTAGCAGCCTTGCTAAATGAGCTTTGGATTGGTTATTAGAAAGGAAATTCGAATGTGGCTTTACCGTGTATGTAGGTGTATCTATTGGTTTTAATCGGTTTCATCCTGTTTTGGTAGTCTTGGCGGAAAATGCGGTCATCGCGACCGCATTTTGGAGTGAGGTAGAGACGACTCTACATTATCTTTTTTAGTATTGGCGATCTATAGGTAGATACTATGTGAATTGAAATCATCAGAATAAAAAAGACATGTCAGGAACCTATTTTTATTGCGATGCATATAAGATTTAAAATATTAAGTCAAGAATATTCTTTTTGACATTTATGAAGAAAACAAGAACGATATAAAACGTACTATGTCGAATTAAGAGTTTTTATGTCTAGTACAAATAGCTGCGCTCACTTTGGCAGGTGGACTAACGAATAGGGGCCAAGCCGGAATCACACTAATATTATAAATGCGAAATTTTGTATGGATGTATGGTTTTATGGATGTATGTTTGTTACCTCTTCACGTCAAAACTACTGAACGGATCGGGCTGAAATTTTGCATACAGGTAATTCTACTCCTGGAATCAAACATTGGCTACTTTTATCCCATAAATCAGTTTCCGTGGGATAAAAATCACCTTTTAACGTTTCCATAGGAACAACGCGTGCGAAGCCGCGGGGCGCAGCAAGTTTACTAGAAGTTCACTTACTTACTGGTCATTTGCAGAATTCTATAGGCGTCAACATTGTGTAGCCTAAATTTGGAGCGGTCGTTAGCCGTTACCATTATGTTAGTTAGGGGTCTTATACGTTTCTGCAGTAATTAATGACAAGTTAATTTTTATACCGCTTTTTATTTTTAATAGGCATCTAATATGTGGCTATCCGTTGCCCGTATATATGGATTTAATTAAAATCTCAATCTGCAGAGAGTTCGTTTCGAATTAAGGTACCTATCACTTCACAGCTGATATGCGAAGTCATGCTTATATTATGAACATGTCCATGTTTGAAGACTTTTTTGTTGCAAATTCTTAATTGATAAGATTGAAAGTCGAGATTGCCTTTTGTTTTGTTCTATTTAGATCCAAGATGTTTTTGTTTTCTACGGGGAATTAGTTAAAGCGTTAAATAATTGAATTAGCGGATGATTGTCTATCTGACAAGAGGGAAAAGTGGCAGCGGACTTATCGCCCGTGTTATCTTCTCGGAGAGAATTGGCAATTACTTTCACTGTCTTTCTGCTCTTAAAATTTTATACTACATCATGATCGATTAGCTTGGTATGCGAGATTTTCCTTCATAAACGTTTTTGAAAACCTCTTTCAGAATTTTTTGGCATTGACTCTACATAACTAAAGGAAAGATGGATTGTCATCCTGTACCACCTAATTCTACACCTACATGGAAAACCTACACTGTCTGTCATTATGGTACTTCAAGTATATATATTGTTCAACAGAAAATAACTAATTTAATTAGCGCCGTATTAGAGGCTTCACATCAGAGTAAGATTGTATAATGTTCGCGGCGGTCGTTAGTAGATAAATAAAAATATCGTAAAGCATCGAGCTATAGAATTTCCTCGGGCGGATGACATAGAAATGTGAAACTTTCTTGTAGATCGAACGAGGCACGGTGTCAAGTGCGATTATAGGCAACATAGTGGCAGGGCGCGCGGTGAGAGCGCGGCCCGGTTGCGACCGGTCGGCCCCACCGCGGCCGGCGCGCGCGCACACGCCGCTCTGCGCCGCCGACGTAGCGACGCGCCACCCGCGCTACCCGCATCCCAACTGCACCGCACCAACTAACTAAATTATACAAACTTACGCGAAACCCACGCAAAGGACTGCCATGTTCAAATGATAAGTGCCGCGGGACGTTATCGACCAAGTGGTTGTGGGTTATCTTTAGTGACCGAGGAGATTGTTAATTAGTTGCTGTTTGCTGGGGTGAGTTATATTTATTTAATAGATTTTTGTTAATATTTATTGTGGGGTGCGGAGAGACGGCCGCGTGCCCGTAATGCGCCCAGGAGTATGCGCGGCCGCGTCCCGGCAGCAGGTGCCCCGCGCCCCGCTCCCCCACCTCCCTCACCCGCGATCCTGACGCGCCCACACAGCTCCTTATTTTCATTTTCCGCCCGCCCTTTCAAAGTTGCACGCAGATCTATAAAGTTATGGGACGGTTTTATGTCCTTTTTGCATTTGTGGTTCTACATAAACTTTATAATAACTGATAAAAAATAAAATTAAATGAGGAAAGTGACTTTGTTTTTTTGTCATTGTGGTACTATTGTGGTACATGGAATACACAGGGCACATACTTTTCAGTAGACCTCGCTCTATGCAAATTGAAGACAGAAAAATGCTCCATTGAGCAAATTTTAAATTTAAATTGTAATTTGATGTAATTTTTGGAGTCACGTAGCTTATAAATATCTTTTCTTATTATGCTTTCTTAGCTTATTATGATTTGATTTAATATTTTTTTCAAACGTTGTATTTGATTTATGTATAAGAATTTAAATGATCCGGTACAATAAAAATGTCCAGCATAGTAATTCGATTTTATCGTGTACATAAGACTGTAAAATGTCGTCTTGATATTAGTCCCATTTGCTTGATAGGTCATGTTGCTAATAGGACGTTAAGCAAATATGCCGTTTTGCTTTTATGACGTTCTGTTATGGGGGTGTTCTGCTTAAATGAAATTTCGATACGAAAGATTTTTTTTTTCATGTTTTTGAAGAGGTATACAAAATTGCAGCAAGACCTTGTCCCTATAAAAAGCAATAAATATATATCTAGTATAATAATTGCTAAACAATAGAAAATAGAGTCACTACATTTAATAAACAGAGTCACTATTTTGGTCAAAATTGTATCGCAGCATGATATTGAAATATCACCAGAATAAGCTTTTACTTTTAAAGTATTTTTTACTGCTTAGCAGGTCCACTCAAAAACGAGATGCCATAAAGCTGTAATAAGTCTGCGTCTAACTTGCTTTCCGATATTATTTCGAGGTTTATCGCCTCATTGGCTGAGCACGGACGCATAGGATGTTAACCTCGAGAGGCATCTAAGGCAGCGCAGCAAATAACACCAGACAAATGACCATGCCAACTTAGCGTAGCGCTGTACTTTATGACTAATCTTTCACTCATAGTTAGTGTTAAAACAACAACACATAAAATAAATCTAACGTACACCCAACTGGTATGAATATTCATGATATACATAACTTACCTCTGAAAACAACACCTCGACTTTCTGAAACAATATGTTTCAGGTGTTTTTTCTATCCGGAAAAAACATGTCTTCATACATGTTTCATACAGTCTTCATACATATTTTCATGCAATATTAGAAACTGTCTGCCATGTTAAGGTATTATATTTTACCTTGTGGCTTTGTAAACTTTTATCTAAAGGGGTTGATGTCATGGCTTTAAGCGACAATCACGTTGCTCGCTCACATGCTACTATATGTACTTTACTATAGTGTGCCGTGTTTTTCATTCGAACGTTCGCGGCGACTGCTGCTGCTCAAAAGCTCAGGATTGCAAAGTTATTATTCTTGTTCAAAGTATGAGAACTTATCTACAGGATGTTTGGTAGAACCATGTAGAGATCATTTTATACCACATAGATACTTGGTACCATTGTTAATCTTCTCAAGTCTCTACATTGCTTCACCGAACACCCTGCTTATTTGCAGTTTGTTCTCGTAAACTTTTAATTAAATTTTTTTGTAAATGAAAACATAAATATTTAAAATATGGGCACCTGTTCTGTGAATGAATGTTCATCTACAAAATATGTTGTGTGTAGGCGTGCCTTTTAGGTAGTTATTGTTTTAAGTTTTACCGTCTCTGTTAATATCCATTGATTCCATCTTGGTATAGTTACTCAAGTCATTATTAATTCAAAAACTTTGTAGGCGGAATAGTTTAATGGGAAGCCGCATCTTGTTTATTTGAGCACAACGGCACATTCACCTTTTGAGCTGCGGAATAATTTGCACATTATTGTGATGTAAATGAGGTCGTTATTAAACCTGACGTTTGTTTTATTTACGAAATTCAAGTCACTCTCCAAAACAAAATAAGATGTTCGTTTTCGGCTATCACAGATCAGGGCGGGCGGCGTTTGTTCCGCCTCTCAGCGCTCTGTTTTTGGCGACACATATCTAGATAATGTCTAGAACACTCGCCTTTTGCGGGCGGTGCGCCTCAAAGAAGAGATTTTATCAAACTTATTTCAATTTCGTGTAAGATAAGTATGGAGGGTGCCTCGTGATAGCTCGTCGGGTCGGTTAGAGCTATTTGTATTTTGCTTGAATCGCTTACCGTACCGCTATGTAAATGTCGCGTGCCGATAGAGTCATAAGTTCGAATGCCAATACGATAAATTGGTAAATTATTTAGAAAACGGTTCTTTTGCATAATAACGGGTATAAAAATTGCCAAAGTGCTAACGAGTAATCGGTTCTTTATTATGAAATCATCATTATTTATAAAATATAAAGAATTGTTCGGTTACACACGTGTGCGTTACACGTTATATAGTTTCATCTTACTGTATGACAAAATAGAGTTCTTGAGTGGAGACCGCGACTCGGCAAACGTAGTGTAGGGTGCCCTCCGGCCAGGTGGGATGACGATCTGCGAAAGACTGCAGGCAGATGCTGGATGCGTCAAGCTGAAGACTGGGCGCTATGGCGCTCATCAGGGGAGGCCTTTATCCAGCAGTGGACTAATATAGGCTGATGATGATGTATGACAAAATATGGGTTTACCTCGAGTAGGTACCTAAGAAATCAAAAAAACTTTATTTAGAATAAGCAAGTTACTATGTTCAATTTATAGAATAACTTAAAACATTGTTGTTTATGTTCGACACAACAGCTACCTAAGGTTACTTGGAAGAGATCACTCAAAGCGGTTACTTGGAAGAGATCACTCAAAGTTTGTAATTCCTTGATTTTCTACATTTCCTTCTGTATTTTTTACAATAAAGAGTTATTTATCTATCTTTATCTAACTAAGTAAACTTTCGCTTCCGGTGATAGGTACCTGCCTAAAGACTTATAAAATGCACCTTTAAACTTATGTAACAATTTAATCCTATAGATAGGCTATAGCCTCATCTACATAAAACGTTAAATCAAATCGCCGATTTATTTTCAATGAATACTAAACGAGAGCTAGGTGTGTGCGTACCCGCCTCGAAATGGCATTGGAACGCACTCAACACGAACTGGAGTAATAAATAAATCGTGCAACGAATTGATATCGGTCGGGGCACGCTTGCATTGCACGTTACCTTCGTTGCACAACCCGGGGATCGCCTAATTAGATGAACTACCACGATTGCCCGGTTGCAAGTGTTGCTAATAATAAAATTGCGACACTTGTACTTTAACTGTTTTGCGTAAATCTGATCGATGTTTTTCATGCTTAGCATGGATATAACACGCACTCAACCCTGACCTGAATATCTTTTGCTAAAAGTTCAAACAGCTTTGCACATTCACATAAGCCCATGAAATTGATATTAATATACAGACTGAGCTAAGTCTTCCTTAACAATATTTTAAAGTATCGTTCAAATGATGCCTGGACTTTTTCTAAAACTCGTAAAACAGGTCAAAGTTCGGAGATGGGTGGGTGGTATGAATGTGCAATATTCGTAACTTTTCTGGATTATATGTATAAGTTTAGCTTTTATTTTCTTCTAAATAACGGGATTGACTCGTCTTACTCTGTTTAATGAGTACCTTGTCTGTTCCTCCTAGGTTTCAAAAATATACAGTGAGTTTCGGCTTGAGAAATAATAATTAATTTTGTTTGAAAAACTATAAACCGACTTCAGTTATATAGTTTTTTCATGGATCCCATTGTCAGAACTGGAACAATTACAATATGACCACACAAGAAGCACCAGCTTTTAAATAAAAAAAATCATGAAAATCGACCACACAAGAAGCACCAGCTTTTAAATAAAAAAAATCATGAAAATCGGACCACCCAGTCAAAAGTCCTGAGGTATCAAACATAAAAAAAGACGAATAAAGAACCTCCTCCTTTTTTGAAGTCGGTTAAAAATGGTCTAGTAATTGAAGTTTAGACTATACTGATGATGAGGTTGAATTTATTGAAGCCATTTTGTTTAATCCTATACAATGATACACGCGCAATGCCAGTGAGAAGTCGTATGAGTGCCCATGCCCATCTTATTACGGTCCTCAGTGAGGAATGCGAAGTCGTAAACTCTCGCGGAAGTAATAACAGCTACTCCATCAAATGTCCATCCATCAACTGAGTGGTGCACACAGGTGCAAAAACTATTTGAACATAGGTGAATCGATTTAGTAACTCGTTTTTCTCTGAGCTGTCTCTGTCTGAGTCCATCTCCATAGAACAATTGTTGTCCGTTGTCAGGCGATTTAGTTGATTATACACCTACCTTGAATCGTTTTCAAAATAGCGGCATGCTTACAAGCTTAGGTCATTGTAGGTATACCTGCCTTTGTATCTATTTGTGTTCTATCTAAGCTAATTATACTCTTAGCTCGATTATACTAATGAGAGAACTATGCATTATGATAACACTGTTTGCATGTCTGATAGCAACTGATAAATGGTACATTTACCCGAGCTAATGCAAATTCCATTTCTCATATAATTTGCTACATCATTGCTCAAGCTTAAACGATGCATTTAGCTTTAATTTATGAATTGTTAGTTTTATACTAGTAAGATCGTTTAGCCACAAAAACAAAGGTATAATAAACAGCTACAAAATAGCTATCATTACACGTTACCTAGTTGTGCATCTACTGTGAAGTTGTTGTCGTCTCGAAGACAAGGTAATTATGAATACTTTAGCTAAACCAAAATAATTATGGTGCGGATGCTTCGCATACGCATAAATATTCATAGCTTTTTAGTTCCCTTTTAAGTAGGTTTAGATTTTGTTCGGCAGGTATGTGTGGAAAATATTCAATTGTAACGGTACCATTCCATTTTGAATACGGACAGAAGAACGGACTCCGTCATAATACCTATTCAGAAATTTTCAATAGACGTCTTTAAATACCACGTGCCTTCATCTTCGGCATTTGTAGGTTACAATATAAAGATTCAATTATAAGATATCGTTGAACAATACCATATGCGATGCAGCAATCTTTCTTTGTTTACCCGGGAAACAACGAGAGACGAATATGCTGACTTAAAACAAGTACATGACCTCCTTTGGCTTCGCATTGATACTTTGAGTCACGTAGGTATGTCTTGCACAGCGAAAAAGTACATATGTAGGTACTTGTATTCTACGAGATTGTGTCTGGTGATAGTTTGTGAGTGATCGAACAAAACAACTAGATGTTTTGTTCACCTTCCAATTTCCTAGTAATTTTCCTAGCCTTGATGGATAGATTAAACAACGTAACTGTTTATCAAAACTGCAGTCAATTTTCCAGAAAATCATCTCTAAGCGAATCTTGGAAGTAATCGTCGATGAAAATTGTGTAGAGCCGTGAGAATGAGTGGCCCTTCAGAACGGGACGCGGGAGTAACGGGCCGAAGCCCGGGGCAATATGCTAATGCGCTGATTCTCCGCGAAGCTGGTTGCGGCGACGCCTGCGCCCGCGCTGCCTCCGGTGCGGTGCCACTAACCTACATCTCGCCCAATGATGCGACTATCAGTGGTCAACGCGTTCCCAAACACGCTCGTTACACTTTCGACCGCTCAACGAAAGTTTCAAGTGATCGTCATGAACAACCTATCTATACGTATGCTTATGTTGCTGACTGCTATTCTAAGAACCGCAAATTATTTTGGTAGTTATTAGGACTATGTATCTAAATAGCCTGATAGTAAAACACATAGTTCTTTTTTTTCTTAAATTGAATATTTTAGAATCGATAATGATTGTGCCAAATGTTAGGCAATGTTGCTTTATTAAGTTTGAACGTCAAGACCACGCATCTCATCTTTAACGTGAAGGTTATACAATATAGCCTATTACTGGGTGTTCAAGTGCAACTGTTAAAAAGAGAGAGGGCCTTGCAGTTGATGAGCGTCAGACGAGTCGTAGGTGCAGCTAAATTGCATTTTACGATGCAAACTCATGAATTTCTTTTTGTCTACAGGTACGCGTAAACTACGAGCTGCTGACAGTGCAGAACTGTCGCGGCATGGCGACAGACGTGGCGGAGGACTTCGTCACTATAGTCCCAGTGGGCGAGGGCCGGCTCGCGTCCAAAGACCCCGCCTTCGTCACAGTGCTCATGGTCGGAGCAGCCGCCGGCGCTGCCGAAGTCACAGTGCGAAGGCCGAGAGGGGAACGACTCGGTTTAGGCCTCAAATTCGAAGGTGGATCCGCCGCGACGGAAAAAGTGAGAAGACTTCTCGTACAGTCATGTTCGGAAGACAGCCCGGCAGCAAACGCCAGCGCTCCCTGGGGTAAACTCATACCGGGAGATGAAATCTTAGCTATTGATGGCGTTTCTGTGTCAGAGCTAACGAGAATAGATTGCGTTCGACGACTTAAAGATTCAGATGAAACGTTAAAGCTTTTAGTGAGGCATTTCGAACCAGAACCCAAAACGGAAACAGCCAATAAGGACATGTCGGAATATGCAACTGCGCCAAATTTGGCGAAACCGCCTACGGAAATCATGCGGCCGACTACTTTGCCTCCTCCGGTTCCACCCAGAAAGCTTGGGAAGAAAAATTCTTTCAAAGATAAAATGTCACTGCTTACTTTAGGAGAGCAAGCAAATAATGATGGAACACAAATCGACAAAGATGGCACTGCAAATGGTAAACATAACGGTATGTCAACATTAACTAAACTATCGAGAAAATCATCGTTTGACAGTCATTTACTGCGACAAAATAAAGAAAGCATTGCTTATTTGAAGAAGGGTTCTCCAGAAGAAGTCAGGCGCTTGGTGCGACGACTGTCGGATGGTAAGGCTGTGCCTGCAGAAGCTGAGATTTATATTGACCTCCTCTCTTCTGAATGGGAACGTTGTCTAGTTTTAGGAGATGCAGAATCCGATGACACTGGTAGTTCCATCAGCACGGTAGTCGACAGACTAGGCTCTATGACTAGCTCTGTTGCAAATAGTATCCCCTCAACTCCTACCATGCAACCCAAAACTATCGACATACAAAAAGTACTTAACTGCATTGAAAACATTGATACTGATATTCTAAGAGATATGAGAGCAGCCAAACATTCATTACTCAAGCAAATCGATATCCTCAAAGAACCTAAACTGACAGAAAACATAAATTCATTACACAACTCAAACGGCCTGACACAGAATTCACAAAACGCAGAAGAAATTCAACAAAAACTAGTTCAAAACGACAAAAACAACAACAATACAATTTCACAAAATACTCATAGTAATATGAATAATAAAAGAAATCATAAAACAGATGAACCAGCCGAAAAACCAAAACCGATGCCGAGGAGTGCAAAAATTGAGCGATCTTCGAGTGACAAGAAGCCGCGACCAATCCCCATACCTGAGACGCCTCCGCCGCCCGTGCCAGACTCCTTGCTGACACCTACCAAAAAAAACTGCATTGAGACCTGGCTTCAGCGTTCTGAAGCCGAAATGAATAACAATAAAGTGGTGGAGAAGTTAGAAGAGAGTGTATTACCGGAGGCGCTTCCACGGCTGATAGACTTTGTGCCGAAGCCACAGTTCAAGGATGCCGGCGCGCACGAGACCCCCCTGAGCAGACCCACGGCTCCGCCGCCGCCGCCGCCGGTCGAGGCGCGGGAGGATGGCTCCGGTGCGTCTCTAGACACCATCGGCGAACTCGACGAGTCTACCGACGTTACAGACAATGCGTAAGTACCTAAGAATAAATAATGCTTGACATTCGTAGCATCATATAGTCCCAAGCTAATCATAGCTGTGATGTGACGCCCTCTGTGGTGCAGCAGGCGAATGTCCGCCTGCGACGGAGGAGGTTCGATTCCTGTCTCGGGACAAATGTTTGTACGATCTGCAGATAGATATTTTTTCAGGGTGTTCTGGATGTTTTCTATGTATAATAAAAAATATATATCTATGTACTGTCACAGATGTATTTTAGTACTATGGGTACTGTATATTGTATATCAGTTATCTAGTACCTACTCATAACACAAGTTCTGCGTAGTTTGGGCTGTAATGCTGTGTAAATTGTCCAACATTATTTATATTATATGTATGGGCACTAGATAACTGATATATTTAATACAAAACATTTTTCCATATTTCAGTTATTTTGCCTGCATGTACAATATTTATTATATATTCATTATTAAGTCTAAGTGATTGGTTAGTCCGTAACTGGGTACATGCACCCTGGAAGGGCACTGCAAAGCACACAATGTCAAACATAGTTAAAATAATAAAATAAATTTCATACAATAAAATAAATTATTCTATAATAAATTACATTTGTATACAAAGAAAACACCTAGAATACTCAAAAATATATAATATAATAAAAATATACGCAGACCCTACAAATATTTTCCCGAGGCGAGGAATCAAACTCAAACTCAAAATCCCGCTATCTCCCAGGAAGACTTCGCCCGCTATAGGTGCTATACATTAACTGAAGTTATTTAATTGTCGTAGAACACGGAAAGGAGACATAGGTACAAGGAACTATTCAAGTAACGAATTCCAAAGACGATCACTAAATAACCTTTAGGCGCGACGAATGCCCCATCTAAAGATTCGCTTCGCGTATTTGTCATCGGATTTGCCTGACTGCGAGCAATAAGAGACAATTTAGATGTAAACCCCAAAGTCTTGCGGCAAACTCAGAACCCGTTAGCAACCACATTGGGTTTTTATGGCTGAGAAATAAAAAACGGTATCCGCTTTTTGCACACCTGGCATAAAGTGTATTAAAACGAATTTATTGCTTTAAAAATATTAGCAGAGCGGTGCGAACTAATTTCTTTTCGGTCCCTCCCCTACACTTTCCACTAATTATCCATACCGTACTGAGCAAAGCGGTTTGCAGGTCGATGATTTTCTGACTTGGCACCCTAAATTAACGTTGTTCAGTGAGAGGAATTTCGCTGCCAAAAGTCTTTTATTCGAAAGTAAGGTTCACATAAAAGAAATCGCTTAAATGCCTTCGCTCAACCAGAAAGTCAGACGGCAATGAAGGAAAGCAAATTTTCACCGAGCGAGGGAAGTAATCATCGAGCAAACATCCATTTGCGAGCGAGACGACTTGACGTTAGAAAATTAACCTTTCGATTCCAACTGCTCGAAGTTAATTTGTTGGGTGACTTGTCTTTGTTCGTGATTTCAAATGCGTACCTTAGGTGCCTTTATGTGAATCTTATTCGATATATCGACTTACATGCTATTGTATGTCATGTCATGCATTGTTTTATTGACAGTTTTCTCCACTCTTCGTAGGAGACAATATGGTATTGTAAACGTGACAACCATCTCTATATTTCACTGATTCGCACATCGGGTTCAGTTTAAAAGTCATTTAGTATATTATGCTCTTTCTAAGTGTTTAATATGTAAGTCCAAATTGTTTCTAGTGTTACCGCATGTTTCGCTCTAAAAATCTAAAATAGCAAGTAGAGTTGCTGATGAGCTTAACTATCGAGGCATCTTTAGTTGGTTACACCCATTTAACAATGTGCGTGTTTGAACGGCATGGACAGATTATTACATAATTGCATGTTGCGCGGTTTTTGTGATGGACTAGTAATGCTTGCTTCGTTTCTGGCTATTGCAAGGTATTATAATAAGAATAAGAATAAAATTTATTTATTTGTACCAACAACAGACCCTTTTACATTTTTGAACGATATAATTCCTACTTAAAAAATTAAATCCGGCGATAGTCGCCATCTATAGCTACACTAATATTATTATTAAATGCAAATGATTAGATTAATGGATGTTTGTTACTTCTTCACGCCAAAACTACTAAATGAACGAATCGGACTGAAATTTTGCATACAGGTAGCTCCACGCCTGATTATCCCATAAGTCAGTTCCGTTGGGATATAAATATGTAACTTGAAAACGTTAGCATAGAAACAACGCGTTCACGTCGCCAAGCCACCGTAAGAAACAACTAAAAAAAAAGGTAGTATAGGGCACCTCATCTCTGCATTCTATTTAAATCGATTCATTATCGATTATTGGTGGGATCCCTACAAGTCATTTCTGTATTCATTCTATTATGTCATTCAACGATCCCATTCGCTCTCGCTTGAACAAAAGTTCCGTTGGGATTCTGTACTCCTTCGCCACGTATGTGATAGATGTTACCTACATCGAATAAATTATTATGTGAAACCCTACAGTAGAATTTTCAGAATCGGAATCCAATTAAGATTGAAATTTTTACGTGAATTAAAACCCATGTATACGTCGACGCTAGAATCTGCAGGCCTCTTCACACCGCTCCGAATTTGATGACAAACAAAGACCGTGGTAGATCCTCAGGCTATAAAAGCTCAGTATGCCTTCACCTACATAGAGTTTACTGTGAATCTTTCTAATTTAATAAATGCGAAAGTCTGTGTGAATGTTTGTAACCGCGTTTCTCAGTAACTACTTAATCGATTTAAAGGAAATTTGGTATTATATAGTTTTAGTTCTTGAATAACACACAGGCTAATTTGATTTAAAAAAAATACCATAATAAAAATTTACCTCTTTATGAGTTAATGGTTATAAGGTTTCTATGGACAATTAATATTCCTTCGATTCAGTAATAACTCGGTATGTAATATAACGTATTTTTTATTTTCATAAAATTACCCCTACTGGGTGTGCGTGTGCAGCCAGAAGTACATAATTCTGGCACTGCAGTGATAATATTCGGTATAACAAATTCAGAGAACTTCCAATAATACTTTAAAAAATCTTCTAACACTTTAACCAAAACAAACAACTTAGAATCTGGTTCAACATAATTGCTACCGCAAGCCTAATAACTCCGTGTGAATATTTACAATAAGGCCTGTTTAAAAAGCTATTTACATAACCACCAAATCATTACACGAAGGTGCTTCTACAAGATAAAACTTCATTGTCTGCACGAACAATACTTTTACCAGTTGCACAAATGCACAGAAATAACAGTTGTAGACAAAGAAAAGAATATTTTATTCGGAGCGGCGACACACATGGAGAGTTTTCTCTATTTTCATGCAAACTAGAGGGTAACAATAGCGGGGGGAGAGAGGGGCGGGCGCCCTAACCCTCCCGGCGCACTCTGAAAATGCACCCGACCCATTAAAACATACCTCCTACACTTTGCTATAAATCGAACTTGCTGGTATTAAACGCAAAAATGAAAATCTCTTGTCAATGCTCTATGAGGTTATAGCATGCCAAATGCAGGATTTCGTATTTCGTGTGCAAGAACTTAGTCTTCTACTGTACTGCCACACTTTACTATACAACGGACTTTGCTAGTATCAAACGCCAAAGGGAAAATAATCTTATCATTTCTCTCTGAGGCTCAAGTCGACCACTAACATTACATTTTGGACATCGACATGATCAATTTGTGTATTATTCCACGTGCATTATGAGTGAATTTATAAGGCTTGTGAGGCCTGGTGTCACCAAGACCGGGTCAATCTGAAAACCAGCGCTGTTTTACACCCTGGTGCAAAACAGCATAAAACTGAGACTGATCGGTTTTGGTTTACCTCGGCAGCACTGACACTCCTACCTGTTATGAGTAAGTAGGTTAATATAAGTTCTGAGATTACTAAGTATATATTGTACCTAAACATAAATTCTAATTCTAGTTTTTTGTTTGTTTATATACTTACCATCTACTTGTTTATTTCTATATAATTGATGTTGATTTAAAAACTATAAACCGATTTCAATTATATAGTTTTTTCATGGATTTTCATGGATCCCATTGTCAGAACCGGACCAAATTAAAATGGAATCACAGGGGAAGTACCAGCTTTCATATAAAAAAATCAGACCACCTAGTCAAAAGTTCTGAGGTATCAAACATAAATAAAATACATACACACGAATTGATAACCTCCTACTTTTTTGAAGTCCCATGTTACCTCAGAACTCAGTTTGTTACCTCGGAACTTTTGACGGGGTGATCCGATTTTGATGATTATTTTTTTTATTTAATAACTGGTGCTTCCCGTTTGGTCCCATTTAATTTGGTCCAGTTCTGACAGTGGCTACCATGAGAAAACCATAAAATTGAAGTCAGTTAATAGTTTTTTAAAACAAACCCAATTATTAAGTAGGTACTTGTACTTTCTACTTGTACTACCTATACCTAAACCTGTACAACTGCAGGAAAGTTTTATTTACACTAATAACTATTAAAAAGAGGAATGATTTGTATTTTTGTAACGAATAAACTCAAAAAGTACTGGTCCGATTTCAAAAATTATTTCACTATTAGAATGCTACATTACGAGTATACCTGAGTAATAAGCTATATTTTTGTGCTTAAAAAAAAATATTTGCTTTTTGGTATTTAATAATCTTAGGCCCGTATTATGAAAGCTTGCTCAGTCTTCAATCTCTGCTCGAGTAACGCTTTTCTATAGCATAAACGTCACTCAAGCATGGCTCGATGACTGAGCAAGCTTTCATAATACGGGCCATAGAGTACCTGCGTACCTGTGGTGGTAGACTACTCGCCAGGTACATTTAAGTAGATGAACTGACACGTTGGGCTTAGCAATGTCTGCATTTGACATTCAGCCTTCACCTAATTTTACCCATGTTTCAGACGTTAATCATATAAAACTTGAAGCATACTAATTTACTAATTGACTGGTAAGGATTCAACTGAAGCAAATTTAATTAGCACTTACTTACCGACTGTATTAAAGACTTTATTTTACTGTATTAGTAAATGTAGTAAATAAATATACCAGCTAGCACCCAAGCCTGGTTATTTGAAACAATTTTTAAAAAATAAATAATGCTGGACAATCCACACAGCATCATTTAGCCCCAAAGTAAGCAGAGGTGCTAAACTTGTGTTATAAGTACGTAAGTGGGAATTGAGGGCGTTCGTGTGCCAACTGACAAATTTTGTTGCATTGATAACACTGCTCTGTCATTGCAGTACGACTAAAAGTGTTAGTTCACCGTAACGCCACGACTCTTATCTTTTTGACTCTACACAGCCTTATTTATTTTATAAATTGAAAATACCTTGAACAACAGGAACAAAAATCTGCAGACTGTAAAAACATTTGTTCCGAGGCGAGAATCGAACCCGTAACCTCCGGCATCGCAAGTGGACCTTCGCCTGCTGCATTACAGAGGTGACAGAGACGGTGACGTCATTATGCTTTCTGTCAATGAAGAACGCAAATTTAAATGGTTAAGGCGCATACGGGAGCCAATATGACAGCGCCACTTATTTTATCATATTATTACGTTTAACATAGGAAATTTTTAAGTCAGTTTGTGGTATCTATTATTAGCTATTTTTTTATACCTCTGTAATAGTTTCATCTTATATAGTTTAGGAAGAGATGCAAAAATAGAGTTTGGTGGCCAAAAAGCGCAACTTCGTATCTCTGCATATGCTTTACAAAATGAAACTATTACAGAGGCATTAATAAATACCTAACTTGTAATAGATACCACACACTGTACGATAGATTTTTATTTAACGTAACAATAAGATAAAATATGGTGGGGGCGCCACTTTCACTGGTGTATGCGCCTTAAAGGAGCGTTACAAGCGGCACATGAAATGGAAAGTATATTGCATTTGTTTGACCACTTGATGGAGTTGCTCGTTGGTCAATCAGCATCAATTGGCTATGAAGATACGCGCGCATTCCGTGTCTCACACACAATGAACTCTAAAGCCTTGGTCTATTATCACTACGCAGTACGCTGCGTTATGCGCTATGTGGTACCGGACACATAAAGATAAAGATTTTTTATTTGTTAAAACACATGTTATGTAAGGTAACAAGATAATTGGGTTTGTTTAAAAAAAACTATAAACTGACATCAATTTTATGGTTTTCTCGTGGATGCCGTTGTTAGAACTGGATCAAATTTAAATGGGATTTTCTTATTTGAAAGTGCACCAGCTTTCGAATAAAAAAAGAACCATCAAAATGGGATAACCCCACAGAGATTTAGTTTCTGATATCTGTGGATAACCTAGTCAAAAGTTCTGAGGAAACAAACTAAAAAAATATGTATTTATATTCGAATTGAGAACCTCTCCTTTTTTGAAGTCGATTAAAAATACATTTTATGGATCAACATGACCTTGACCCTTAATCGCTGTGCAAAAATATTAAAGAGAGACTGACGTGCAATACCTTAACATTTACTACAGTTTGTCTTTGAAAACTCGTCAATCGTCAATGTTATAATATCACTTATAAACTAATTACATTTTAAATTTTCTTCTAAAGTAAAGAGCACAACATATTAATAATCAACTGTTTAGGTATTTTTTGATAAATTTTAGAAACCGTTCTATTAACACTTTCTTATAATACTCATAATCGTATAAAAAACGTCTAGAATGGTATTTTGTTCCGTCCAAGTCTGCGTTAGCGGCAAGAGGCAGTACGCAACGTACTGCATGGTAATCAAGAGACCAAAGCAAAGTCAAACTTGCATGATGAATTTGAATTCAAACCTAAACAGATAACCTTTCAGATCCATCGGCGTGATGAACGGAGAACAGATTGATAGCTTTTACATTATTAAGAATGCGTTAGTTTGTTCCATTCTTCGGTTTTCTTTTGTGTTCTTTTGAAGTTGCAGCTAATTTTTAGGGTCCCTTACCCAAAGGGTAAAACGGACCCTATTACTAAAACTCCGCTGTCCGTCCGGTCTGTCTGTCTGTCCGTCTGATAGTTAGACTGTTGCAATTTTCACAGATGATGTATATCTCACTCAACAGCCTGTATTGGTCCACTGCTGGACGCAGGCCCCCTGATAAGCACCTTGTTGGCGTTTATCTAATGGCAGAAAATATTAAAAAAACAGAAGTTAGTCCTTCTTGATTCTTCATTTCCTTCTGTATTGTATTTTATGTTTGTGTGGTATTATAATTCTTCTTTCATACTGGTGGAACAAGTATTGCCTATAAGCAGTATACCTCGCACATCTCTTATGCATAGCACCTCTATATATAATCTCTGGCATCCTTACATGGTTAAGATTTATCGACACACAAGACATTCTTTGCACCATATACATTTACACTATTGAAGTTTATTTGATCATAATATTTAACTGCGAACACATATTTACACTCCAATTGAATTTCACACTTTCATTATCATTGCTTCTCAAAAGTTTTAAGTGGCTGATAAGTTCTCACGGGTAGTTCAAAACTAAGATAATGCACTTACATACAATGCATGTTTAATAACGCCACTTAATCAAAGTTATCTAGCAGATAACTTATTATATTGTACCCAAACATGAAATTACTCATTCGTACCGACATAATAGAATAAAGAAAGCCGATAAAAGTAAGACATTCAAATAGAACAAAATTGTATGAAATTTCATTTTTCCATTATTTTCCAAGCATTGCCTTATTGTATGAAGGTTATAATGCCTTGTGGTTTTAGGCCTTGTTTACGTTGACGCGGAGCGTGCAGCGGCGCGTGCAGCGGTCGCGTAATCGCACGTGTAAACACAAACATATTGCAATGTATGGCGATGTTTATGGATAGGCGGGTGTGCAGAGTAACGGTGCACGCCGCGTGCAACGCGTCAAATCAAATAAACGCGTGGAAAATCGCTGCTCTGTAAACACACTCTACCAACGCCATATGTTTGGATTTAGTGCGGGCCGCTTCTCCGTAAGCAAGCATTACTTAGTTAATTAGTATTACTTAGTTCAACTGAAATACAGAAATACATTGTTTTAAATAAACTCCTGGTTGGTAGTTTCGCGACGTTCATGGTCACAGTATGGTCATTATTCTGTGTACCTACCTACTTACTGTGTCTCACGGAGATGTGTGACATCATGCAAGTTTTAATGCTTACGTAAATATACCTTACCTACATTAAACATGAGTAATATGTTGTATATTTTGAGCTGAGGTTAAAACAAACATTTTAAAAGACGGCGTCAATAACCCTGTTTTTCTCCCTCTCTCTCACAACACTCCAGAATTTAAACTTGACTGCCTTATATTCAAGGTTTTGTAAATGAGCAGAGCCATTTCAATCCAAGTTATTATTGTATATTTCCTTAAAACTATTGAACGGTTGAATATCGCTTTAAATGTTGAAAGGTCACGCTTGTCCAGCATTACCTAGGGTATGGCTATTTTATTAGCAACGACTTCAGCATTCCGAAGCGTCCGTTGCCCTTAACAAAGGAATGTCTCACATGCCTGTAAATTTTGCGGCTGTTATGTCTTCGCAACCAGGATTTATAGCTCAGGTACCCTGCACAGGATATGCAAGGTCTGTACTCTCTAAGATGCTTTATAGAAAGTTCATTATGCATTATTAGAGGTTCTCTCCTACAAGTTGGTATTTAAACACAATTCAATGGCCATAAGTTTAATGACACTGTTCTAAGAACTAAGCTCAGCCTCTTATCCTACAAGATCATTATGCTCAGTGGAAGTTTATGAGCTTGGTTTAAGTTTAAATAGTAATTGGCATTTATTCTCTGGTAGTCTTCTCTATAGATTACGCGCTGGTTCATTTGGCGTATGGCAACGCAAACCGGCTGCATTCATTACCGCATTGCGCTTCAAACTACCTCACACACATTAAGAAAACAAAAAATACTGTGTTGTATAATGTTGACATAATAATTGTAATTCGACCTGTGATGAAACGTGAATGGCCTGCTGATCGTTTTTTTTGCAAGAAAGCTGAATTTATTTCTATATTGCATCTAGACTCGTAGAACTTGTCATAGAAAATGGATAGATTTATACAAAGGCGTGCAAGCCGTGCAGGCTTTTGATCTTTTAACAAAGGTGCTGGACGGAAAGCTACGTGAGTAACAATTTATGCCTGAATAGCTTTGCCTGCCCCGACTCCAATAAAACATGTATAAAATATTCCTTGCTCCCTTTATATACTTTCTATGTTTTACTGTAGATTGTATATACATACATAACGGACAAACTTTAAAAGTATATTCCCTGATTTAAAAACCCAGCTTAAATTATAGGAAACAAACAAAAATATTGTTAGCTTCACTGGGACTGCAAACCGATCGCAACGATTCGGTGACTGGAAAATGGTATGCAAAGTCACGTAAGCTATCCTCGATGCAATTTCCCAAGCAATATTGCATTAATAATTGAGGAAGATTATCATTGGCGACCAGAAATCCGTAACTTACGTACTTGATGACAGCTAAAGATAATTCGTAACTAAAATACAAGTAGAGCTTATTTAATTAAATTCAGAGTTTTGATGAATAGTTTCTTAGTTATTAAAATTCGGTTCCAATCTGAACTTTTACTCTAGATATCGCTATCAAGAGCTAATTTCATGACCTCACCAATACGTAATAGGGAGTCTTAATACCGATATGAATTACTTCTGGCATCATATTTGTATCCTTAGACAAGAATGTCCTCAATCATGTCAAGAGAAAGCCTTGTTAATAAATAGGAGGCTTAGTTTCAGCGGGCATCCCTATTACTTTCCAGGAGAAAGTTTTTGCAGCAAATAATAAGAAACAGTACGGTCGATATTACAAATAACACCAATTTCGAAGAGAAAACGTTTACGATAAACATACTGGCATAACAATAAGAGCTTTCCGAGCTTTCGATCAGTCTTCATAATGGATAGCTTTAATAGCTCTAATGATCGTTAGTGGTACCTATACCATATAAACTTGTACTAGAATGCGGACGGGCGTGGTCGTTGCTAATAATTATCTGAAATTATATTTCCTACTCTCTTACAAACTTTTATTAAAATAATTTATATAGTTCTTGAAAATAAATGCGTATCTATGCATATTATGTACTACGAAATTTCGGTTCAGAGTAGGTACCGATGACAAGTGAAACAAAGCACTAATAATATTATGTATTTCGGTGTGTTAAAGTAACCGACCCGTACCATTCCATGGCTACGTGGCAACATTGTGTGCACACGCGTCTTAGCTGTACCTTAGTAACATACTACGCGTACGTCGCAGCTAAGCAGCCGCGTAGCTGTATCGTAGAGTGTTCTTAGCAGTTCCGTAGACGCGTCGTAGCTGTATCTTAGCTACTTGCTACGCGCACGTCGCAGCTAAGCAGTTGCGTAGCTATTTTGTAGCGCGTTCGTAGCATTTCCGTAGACGTGTCGTAGCTTTACCTAAATTACATGCTACGCTTACGTTGCAGCTACGCAGTCGCTTAGCTGTTTCGTAGTAGCTTCTTAGCATTAAGCGTTTAGTGGATGCGTCGTCGCTGTAAAAAAGTAAAATAAAAAAAAGCTGGATAATTCACACAGATAATTCACACACTTACATGCTTATTGCACACTACATAATAAATATATTTCACCAACATATATTATATGCACCCAGCCACGGAGGTCGTCATTGCTTACATCTTAGATATCTCGTAGTATTTCACAATTTCGCAGCATACTTAACATACTAACGACCAACAAATCACCTAAGATGAAGAGCATTAGACTAAATAGTGACTTTCAAATTGCCCGTAAAAATGTCAGGGTCATCGTTTGCATTCCTTGTATGCTAAGCCTAACGGATGTTCTGAGAGTTGGTAAATATTTTGTGTATGCTGTGTCCGTGTGTACATGTAACACTTATCTGTCGAATGTTGGCCACTGTTGGCTTGGCTTTGCAATTTAAGTAGCACCTAAATGCTATGTGGATTTAGATATTACTCTTACTTTTGGAGTCATTATCTATGTTAGTTTACAGTAGGTACATTTTCATTGCCCATGCTTGACGCATATGCCCTTCGGGTTCCCCATGAAGCGACGTTACCCAGTGAATTTGTTAACATATAACATCACCTAGGTCATGGAAACTGGATAATGGAATGGTCAATCATTTTCTTTTATCAATTTATTTCATATGGTTTTTTATCATTATTAATAATATTGAATATTAAGCGAACTCCCGTGATTGGCACTTTATGCCAAAGTAGGCTGCGATGTCAGAAGTACGTACTCGCTTGGTTGAGACCTAACGGTACTGGGTCGCCGAGCGGCCGCACTGATTGGCCCTGCAACTCTCAGATGTTGTCTCTGCAATCCAATACATCTAATACTGTTATTAAATTTATGTTTGTATCTCCATACTTTCTCTCGTGTATGATGATAATCACCGGCATCGATCACGGCGGACCCATCGATATTCTTATTCTTATACGCTTAACATATTTCAACACCCACGTGAATCCATGTTTTGCTATCAATTAAGTTGATAGGAAAGATAAGTTGGAAATATCGCGCGGTTTATTAGAATTAGTTGCTTGCAATTTCATTATTTAGAATATGTAGTTCTACTTACACCGTTGAGTGTTCTGTGCCAAGAGATTTGTCGACATGAATTTGCCGCACGATTTCAAGTTTCACATCTGCATTCCGCTAAGAGATAATAATGAACGGAGGAGGAAGTAAATTCTTTATTACGGTGTCAGCCATCGTCTCATGCCTCGTAAAGACAAATTGATGAGACGAGTGAAAACATTTCAAATTGAAATTGTGCGGCAATGCGGTTGTAAATGACAGCAAATGCTTGCCTACTTTTTACTCGCATTTAATTAACCAGTGTCGACTTGTTGGAATATATGAAATTCCAAAGTTGAATGGCGGAAGCGGGAATGGGTGCCTTGATGTTGTTCAATTACGCACCCTCCTTACATACGGCCTATCCACAGTGACACGTGTAGCCAAAGGAAGTATCGCAAAGTGACGTCTTCGTGACGATGACAAGGTCGACCTTGTTCACAAGCTCGTCCCACTCTCTCCACTTACGGACTTGTTCGACGGCCAGTTTTAAGGGTTTGTTTAAGGACATCGAACATCCATTAGGTGTGTTAGGGCTCGTTTACACAAACTGCACTTCTTAAATACACGGACGGCAAGTTGCCGACGACTGCAAGGCTCAACGCAGACGATTATGCAGTCCGTGTAAACGGGCCTTTAGCTGTATTTATATTATATATTAAACTGTGAGCTGAGCTTTTATAGTTCGTAAATTGCTTTTTAGCTAAGGAAAGATCAGTAGTTACTAAAACAAATTTTCAATTAATTTCTCTAATTAAACACTGATCGTCAACTTTAAAATGTACCGAACACATTGCTCGCTCAGTGAACTACCAAAACTGATCAATTTTTTCGACGACAAAACCGTAAAATTCCATTTTAAAAGACTGGCCTAGAATCGCAAATATTCGTAGAGGCGCGGCATACGGTCGACTTCGAAATCTGGCTTCTGAGTAAAATGCTAAGGTATCGAAAAGGGCGACCTAGTAAACTAGTATTAGCTATTAAGCTATGTTAGTTCAGTCAGTTTGAATTCACATAAACATCAATTCTTTAACACCTTTATTTGTTTGATTTTCAAGGTACCTTTTTTACATTGCATTATTTTAGGTATTTTCAATTATTCACAAGAGTTATTAAATTTCATCTACAAAAACGTATCTCCAGTAACAAAAGTAAATAAACATCGAAACTGATGCAGTAATAACAGACGCATGCCAATTTGAAAATACCTTTGCAAATAAACAAAACGTTGCAACGTTGCAATTGCAACGTTTTGTTTAAGAGGCAAAAAATACATTTACCCACAGTGTCGACTATTCATATGGCAAAACAGGTCCTGCAAGGATTGGGATTGGTCATTATTATTGGCACATCTGTACCGTACCTATGCACTTATAATCTAGTGGCCTTATTAGGTAAGTCAGTAACTTGACATCGCCTTGCACAATTTAATAGTAAACATTAGCTTCCCACAATTAAAGTTGACCAGTTCAGGTTCTTTGTTGTTTCAAATAGAAGATATCAAAAAAGTGGGAATTGGCTGGACTATCAGGTTATTAATCTTAAAGTGTGAAGAGCAAAACAGTAGAGTGGTTCTTGCATCCATCGAGTGCATCGTGTACCGGTTGAGCTAAGGAGGTTTAGGTGATCGAGTAGTTGGATGTGAGAATGTAACTCGATAATAACGTGAAGGTTTTCCGGTGAGTGGTCCACGGGCTGCGCGGGCGCAGCGTCGCGCGACCGCGCGGGGCGGGGGGCGCGGAGTCACGACGTTGTTTGCCTAGACTAGGTTCGCTTGGACCTCGCTGCCTTTCTCGACAGTGCATTTTCACTTCTCAGGAATTCGCTCTCGTATGTTCGATCTAGAATAAGAGCACAACGTTGGCCTTTGTATGAAAATGCGTCTGTTTATAATTCAGAAGAACAAAGGCTTTGGTTCTAGATTTCTTTAGATTGAATTCCTAAAGCTTAAAGAATGGAACATCGAGATAAATGAATTTGTCGGAGTTTCCAATCTTTTTTATGCAAAATTAAAAATGTTATTTTTAACGTTGTTTGTTAGCAAAATATCGGTGGCATTAAATCTTTGCCTTCTCTGGGACCCTGACATTTGAGGCGGCAGCCGATGACCTGTTTTCGATGATATTCGCTCTCGTAACGCGCTTTTAAATACATTCCAGTTCCAAGAATTCTTTCTATCGGAACAGTCATCGACTGAGAATATTTGCGTTAATTCGTTGTTTGGTGTTCCATCGTGTTACTTAAGTTACCTAAGTAAATTTGAGCCCGTCAATGAACCATTTTACAAGCAAGTTAATTTATATTATATTCAATTCAATTTCAATTAAAAATATATCCATTAAAACATCACTTATTACAGGATGAACGTAAGTTGGTGTACATTGAAGCCCAATATTCTACAAAATATTTTAAATTGCACAGTTTAGCATGAATTTAACTTATACAGAAAACTTAAAGCAAAGCTGTAAGTAAAAGTAAACAATTCTATGCACAGTAATTGTGTTAGCAAATTCGTTATAGAATCTCTATTAAGTAAGCGTAAGCTTTAGAATTAGTGAATACGTTAGTGTTATATAAAGTGTAGGTAGGTTTTGTAATTATTTGTGAAAAATTAATTTATTGAGACTTACTAACACTGTTAAAATATACCTCTCTTACACAAATACTTTTATAATATACAGGGTGTAACATAAGGGGTGGATCATCGGTGGCTGGGGTCCCCTCAGTACCTATCAATTTAACCCCATGTATGTTCTGCGATATTCACTGGTTCAAAAGTTATTTTGACTTTTGTAAAATTTTGGTTTAAATTTTTCAACATGTTGCTTTCATCCTAGCCAAATGAAATTTTCAGGGTTTATTCTTCATGAAAACCAGTAGTTTAACAGATAGTTTGCAGAAAAAAATAATATGTGATTTTTTATTTTAGAATCACTGAAAGTTACTGTAAATATTCGATTTTGAAAAAAAATTGGCTTTAATTTTCTTTTTTCGTAATTTTTATAAATCTTAGACTCTGATTGGTAAAAAGGTACCAGAGGTCCACTTTCGACCTTGTTTAAAATAAAAAGACAGGGTCGCAGACCTAATATTTGGGCTGCAATTGCAAAATTCATTCTGGAATGTAATAGTGACCAAAATTTTACAAAAGTCAAAATAACTTTTGAACCAGTGAATATCGCAGAACATACATGGGGGTTAAATCGATAGGTACTGAGGTCCTCCACCCCCCAGCCACCGATGATCCACCCCTTATGTTACACCCTGTATATGTAATTATTGTCTTTAAAAACTTTTTAAGGATTCTTGCCTCGCATATAAGATATCTCCTCTATCCTTTATTCTAATATTTTCTAGTTTAACGAAGTTTTTCTGTCAGTGGTTTTAAACCTTGACCTCCATAGTGTCTCTAGTGGCAAAGGAATATCACGTGTGTGTGACTGATCTGGGGGCTTACCACGGGTTTACTAATATTTTGTGCTTGGAAAACACATTTGCTTTTACCGAGTGTTGTTTGCAAAGCCAGTCGAGTGTTGTACGTTTTATTTTATTTTTTTGCTTTCACCATGCTCAAAGGGCCTGGAATTTACATAATCTCGGTCCAGCAGATTTAAAAAGACACCATGAATTTACAGGCGTGAAAATAAATGTCGCGAATATTGCGGTGAAAAGTTGCGAAGTCGCGTAACATTATACATTATTATAATGTAGATGGTGAGTGCTGAGGTTTTATGTCATAGACTGCGGAGCCAGGAACTAAGTGTTGTGCAATCTGCGGCCGAGGGCGGGTAGCGCCACCCGCTACCCACTAATTGTTGCTATTACATAAATTGGTCACTTAAACAGAATTGCGATAAATCAGTACCCTGGGCGCGGCTTAAAGCGCGCACCGCAGACGGGTTACACGATTATACACTTGTTTTGAAATAAATAAACACTTCACGTAAATGCCACTGTTTTGTTAGGCTTTTTTTGCGGCCCTGCTTCTTTGATAGAGTAGTACAGTAATGAAAAAAAGCTATTTGCAGCCTATTTATAACAACTTATCCTGTGCAGATCGCGTGTAATAAGCAGGTAATTACAAACTATGTTTTTTTTGTTTCAGGAAACCGATAACGACGATACAAACGAATGAAATAAAGCCATCTTTCGAGAGGAGCTTTTGGGAAGGTAAGTCTTAATTTTAATTTCGCTTCAGACAGCAATTTTATACACAATTTTATTTTTTATGTTCGAATCTTAGGAAAACTTACAGCTAAAACAAAGTATGAAATCTCAATAATACAAACACATGAAAATTACATGTAGGTACCTGAGGGATATTTATAAGTTTCCACTGGTAGTAAAATTCATGATAGTTACAACAAGAACATTATACTGTTATTTTTCATGATTGAATATCTACTTGAATTGTAAGCTTTATATTTAAGCTATTTGGGTGCCACCGCTTTGTAGGTTACTTAATTAGTATGACGAACATCTGCCAAAACTTATTTTGGCTCAAATCCAATTGCACATTTTCCATTTACCTGCACAACTAGACTCAAAACAATTTGGCTAAGCCGTTGTATTGTATGGGTAAAGTCATTCATTGTAACCATGCGAGAACATTTCAGCGATATTACCTTTTCTAGTATAAAAAAAAATTAAGTCAGCTTATTGTTAAGCATCAAAGTGGCTCTAAAGCCAATACACTAATAAATATTCCTTTTATGGTTATTTTATCTGATTTCATAACATTCCAATGAACAATTAAGATAAAAATAGAAAGAAATTATTAAAACTCCATTAAGTCACAAAAAAACTATAAAAGCTGTTTTGATTTGCATGATGTTCGGTCATTTACTTAATCCGCATCACAGAACTAGTTTTGCACGTTGGTTGTTCAAATAAAACATAATTGGTATAATACGTCATAAAACATAATTCAGTTGTATAAACTAAGTTTTAGTAAACGTCGAAGACAATCTAAAATTGTGGTTGGTTACATAGAGTGTACTTTTAGATTTCTCTACTTACCTCAAAAGAAAAAAGAAAACCCTTACAGGATCTAGAGATACAGCCGTTTATGTACGAATATTTAGAAATTTCCATTACATGCACATAAAACTAAGGGTACTTCTCGTAGACCTAGAAACATGAAATTTGGCAAGAAGCAAGGTCTTATAGGACAATAAATATTGGAAAAAATCCGTAACCGTAAAGAACAATGGCAGGTCTCCATACTAAGAATTGTCTGGGATCAAATTGAAGTGTCCCGTAATGAAAAATATGTTAAAATATTTGGCGTTAGCTCCAGAATCTATAAATAAGACTATTTTCATTTGGGAAAGCCGGAAAAAAAAGATTTCGGTGTTTGAACTTTTAGGTTATGAATGAACATCAAACAAAAAATTATCTATAAAACATCGCAGATTGAAATTAAATCATAAAGAAATGGATAATTTGGTGTGGTCTCATTGAGGTTATGAGTATTTACGGATAAACGAAATGAGAAAAACCCAAATAAATAAACCTTCGGTGTTGTAGTACCTACTCAATTGCACTTATGTTTACGAAAGCTGGGCGCGTATTTAAAAAAAGCATTTGGTCCGTAAACACTAAAACTGAGGGTTACCTATATTATAATAAAAATAATTACTTATAGGTATATGTTGGACAATCCACACAGCTTCACCTAGCCCCAAGCTAAGCAGAGCTTGTGCTATGGGTACTAGATGACTGATATACTTACATAATACAATATTATAGATATTTTTTATCATACATATAAAGTCCCTACTCACACAGGCGCTAATTTTCATACAGCTAATCATACAGAACAGGACGACCCTTTACTAGCGTTATAAATATTTCGCTACCTATTCATTACAAACACGTGCAAACTTGTTAGAGTCTAAGGCGGGGAGTGGGCGTCGGCGGCGCTGCTGTGTGTAAGGAATCGCGCTAGAAAATCGCTGAAATCGCGCTTCGCAAGACGCGCTAATTAATTAGTGTCTGTGTACGGAGGGCTTAAAGACAAATGAATAGAGCATTTCAATAATTATGTTAAAAACAAAACCAACTCTGCATGGGTCGATCGATCCGTCGATTTTATCGATCATTCGTTTAGTTATTGATATCGATAAATTGCATTCATACTATTTGTACTCGCACCACTATTTTAATGGTAACATTTCTAATGTACCTTATTCGAATATCATTTGATAAGCTTTTATTAACATAAAATAACTCCGGCCTTTACGAAAAGGAGTAAATAATTGAAAAATCGTATAAAATTAATTAAATTTGATTCATATATATCAAATCCATGGACGCCAGAAAAAAGTCCAGACCAAATTCTGCCATTGTTCTTTGTAGTTTATTTACAAAAATAAATATTCTTGCTATGAATTAAAGCCTTTATGGTAAGTACTTCCCGTAAACCTAGAATTATAAAACTTGATAAGAATCAAGGTCTTACAATTGTATGAAACCCTTAGTGCGTGAGTCTGACTCGCACTTGACGTTTGTTTTGTTGAATTTAACACTATTGTAATTAAGAATTACGGGGGCGACAAGCCATTAGCCAAAACGGTCATGCACCTAATATATGATTTTAAAAAACAATATAGCGCCCTGTTTTCAGCTTGGTTGTCCGTCGGATGTATTCGTTACGAATCTTATCATTCAGAGAGACTCCGTGCATAGCTCTTTCCATAGTTCGCTGAGAGACTTTGAACTGGTGGACCAACCCTTTCGTGAGTGTCCACGTTTCAGCTCCGTAGGTCATGACGGGTAGGCCGCACTGATTGAAAACTTAGTAATTTAGTAACATTAAAATACTTCATTGCGTGCAGGTGAGACATTTACCCAACAGTAGGACAGCTTATACATATACATCAAAAGCGTCAGACACTCTTATGAGAAGTTTTAAACGCAGTTAATGTTATTAAGTTTGAATTTATTTTAACTATTGTTCCTGCAACTGTATGTTACTCAAGCATACGTATCTTCACGTGTACAAATGAAGTCTAATACGATGATCAAAATAGAACGTTATCAAAATCCACGCTGTATCTAAGTGCTGTGAAAGTGCACCTTGCTTGGCGCCGATACGCCGCACCTGCCATTCCTTGCATATGGCGTAATGCATTTCGGTACAAAGCTTGGACCACATTGAGCGAATACTTCAGTCCAATATAACCGGTGAAACCTTTCAAGTGGCCACATGACTAGAATGAGCACGTGCATGTCTACTCATATCGAGTGACATTAAATAGTTCGTGCTCAAAACTGTCTCTGTTAACAGTGTCAGCACATTGTGGTTGCTTGCTTACTTTTAAAACTATGATTCAAACTTTTCGTAATCATGAGTCATATCAAAATTTTTAATAAGTTATAATCACTAAATAGTATAAAACAAACTCGCTTCCCGCTATCTGTCTGTCCCTATGTATGCTTAGATCTTGATGCGGTTTTTTTAATAGATAGAGTGCATCAAGAGAAACGTTTATATGTATAAATCATCAGCATTGCACCGTGAGAAGCCGGGGCAGGTCGCTAGTAATAATATAATAATGCTTAATCTAGTTCCAAGCCTATAGCATAAATATGCAATGCCTTGTGCTTACTACGACTATACTTCCATAAAGACCAGTGGAAATTCGGTTTTATTCTGGTCTAAAAATTGTATTTTAATTGTTTTTGCCAATTTTTTACTGTATTGTTTTTGTAATCTGTTATTTAGTTAACTTACCTTGATATTTTAGGACTGAAATTACATAATTATTTCGCTCATAAAATGCACTTTCAAGCAAATTCCCGCGATGAAAGTAACGTCGGCTGGCATCCCGCTGTACGGTCATAAAACGGGGCCTGACCTGCCCGCCATCGCGTCATTGTTCTCCCAGCACTTTGCATACTCACTCAGCTAATAAACAAGCATCGTAATACTGAAAGTAATAGCAACTTCACAATCGGTTCCACTGTTTCAAAATAAATAGCCCAATAATCTATAACTTTTTATATACATATGTCTGTGTTGTGAAACATTCTTTTAGAGAGCAAAAAATTAAGAGCCTTTCAATTCAGCGGTTGTAAGTAATTAAACTTCTTTCACATGATCGTCATATAAATTGGAAGTCTCGGCATTTCCTCCGAGGAAGCGATAAAAAGTTTGAGTTGGTGGAACCTGCGAGAGCCCAACGATCTCAGAATTAAAGTCGTTATTCACATAGCGGTCTGAAAGAATCGCAACGTTTAGTGGATTCCTTCGCTGCCAGCATTCAACTTGCCCGCTCGCATACCGACACTAAAATATTTTTATTTGTACCGCTTTTAAATGTGTATACATGTTGAGTTGCAGCTCATTCACAGCATGAGGCAGCCTCATGTCCATAAGTACGTATTCTTGGACTAAAAAGTGGTTCATTGTATCATCTTAGGCTTTTTATTCTTTAAAATACGATCACGTTTCTGGAGTCTTTGTTCGAATACAAAGTGCTGATCAATCTCCTCCCTTCATTCATGGCTACTCTCAAACTGAATGAGTGATTTAATCGGCGATCAATAATATCTCAAACAATTATACGCAACATTATATCGATAATGTAACTTTTTAAAATGTTGACCATCGACCTTTACAGATGTTGTGGTTATGGCTCTCTTGTTTTGTTCAAATTACATAAGACATGTCACTGGAGAAAGTTAATTTAGTTTTTGAAAGTGAAATCTATTGCACTTTCTTTCACTAGTACATTTAATAGCTAGGCCGTCTGATCAATGAAATAATTGATCGGTTTCAAATCCTTATTATGCGCCTAAAATTGCTGCATCACACTTTTATTCAGGCAAATCGAGGTTACCTGTGTGTGTTGTTCACTTGTGATGTTTTGAGAATGGTTTTCGACTGGCTACTAGAATGGTTCGTTTATATTACATTCCTGGAATAATAATCCCTGTATATTCGCACGGAGGCTAGGCTGTAGGTACCTATTACTGGAGGGTTTAATAAAAGGACGGGAATGTAAAAAAATGTGCAAACAACTCTGCAAACACGTCGGAGCGGTTTAAAGGCCGCGTCCGGATTGCGCGGGGCGGGCGGTGGCGGAGGGCACCCGGGCAGCATTCCAGCCTCCCGTCCGCAGCTCGCCTCGCTTCGCCTCGCCTCGCCGCCGCCGCTGACCCGGGGCGCACTCCTAGATAACATTTGCCACAAACATTACCATTTTTTTAGCAGCTTTTCTATCAAAACATTATTGGAAATGCAGATGATGAAAAATGAGCTGCAATTCAACTAAATATTTGTAAGTGCGCAGGCGCCACTATAGTCTGTTCAATGTTAGAACTAGGGTCGCCGCCCTCGGCCGCCTTCGATCTAAAAATAGCTTGCGATTCCGATTGATGCTTATGTATCGGTTAAGCAGATGAAAGTTGTAAACTCTAGAATGCAATCGTTAATCGTAGTTCGAAGAAGTTCATTTCTTTAACTGACTTCGATGTCTGAAGTGGTCTGAACACATGTTGCGGTCGGTCGGGTCAGGATAGCCGTTAATAATAATGTGTCGGTGTCGGGTTCGACCTTCGAGAGCATGAGGGGTGCGAACGGGTCCTTGGCGCGGTGACGACGCCGGCGGGATGCGGGGGAGCGTCGCGTGCGCAGATCGGCGTCGTCCGTCCCTGGCTCGGAGCAACGCCCCCGTCAAGGGCGGCGACGCTGCAAATTTCTGCAAGTCCACCGCGAGTCAGTGCATCGCGCCCCGCCGCGGCGGCTCCGCGCTCGCCGCTCGCAGTTCGCACGTCGCCGTGGGCGCACGCCGCACTAACCGAACGCCGGCGCCGCAAGCACACGCACCGCCCTATGAAAAAAACTGTTATTTCGGTCGTTAATGGACACGTTCCGCATTCTTAACCTGGTCCACGTTCTCGCAGTGTCATTGCATCTCTTAATTCCAAAAATGGACATCATCATCGCGTAATGCTTTTACAAAAATGATTTATTCCGGTAATGCTTACCTTCTTTGTGAACCCGTGAGCCTGCAATGAAAGTGCCCATTTTCAGTATGAACAGGATCCGGAAACTGGTTTCATAAATGAAAGTGTTGTGTAAAAATGATTTAGGTCAAATGACTATAAGCGCAGGAGTTTAATTGTTAACGCTACAATGATGGATATGAGAAAATTTTCGAGACTTTCGAAGTCTTTTCTTCAGGGTGTGTATTGTTTTGTTAACTTTTATTTATGCTTTTTTAATTTAATTTGTGCCTACTGTTAACTTTTTATGGACTCTTCTTATAAGAGAAAACTTGATGATATTGAAAAGGCTGACCTCAACTACGCGTTTTATAAAGTTTGTAGTCTTGTTTGTTTTGTGTCCTGGCTCCAAAGCCACCTACATATTAAGTTCATGTCCACAGAGAGCCTCCCTGCCAGTTGTTCAGTCCGCTTCCTAGTATGTTCCCTCCATTCGAGAACCCGTTTTCATCCCAACGCGATTTTATGTTTTACCACAAATTAAATTTTGCATTGCATTTTTTTACATCTCAAGGCCAACTACCTTTACCATGTCCGTTAACTTTTTTAGGACTGGATAAATTTAATAGAATTGTCAGAATATTGTTTAAATACAAAATTTGCTGGACGAAACCAAGACGGTAGTAAGAGAATTGGTTCGTGACGAGAACATTAGCTCTATTTATGATGTAATTGAATTTATATCATTGCAGTAATTTAAACTCGTGACGTAACTGTATGATGATGCTGTGCAGATTATATTGGATAGTTATTATAAAACAGTATGACATCTGCAATTGTAGAGCTCGTCTCTAAAAAGAATCTTATAAGGAGAGTCTTGTTTGCGAATTCAAACAACGCTGGATACTGTGAAAGAATCTTATAAGGAGCCTTGCATTAAATTCCTTTACGGGCTATTGTTTATCTTGCGGCTTATTTCTTGAGAAGAATTTTATTTATACATAAACTATAATCTTGCAAAACTTATGCTTGTAAGTGATCTCGTATGTTTACAACATACTTACGAGGTACAAGCATACGTTTTTGTTCTTTATAATTATTAATTATATGAAATTAGATTACAACGACATCAAGTGTACATATGTATAAATGTACCCATGGTGGAAAAAATAAATGAAATTCAATAACATGTCCAGCATCCAGCATTAGGATCGATATCCTATCCATACTGTTCTTTGTTCCGTGCCACTACATAATCTGTACAGTATATTGCGGCGAGCACCTCCCTCGGGATTTCACACAATCCTTGGATTCACATGGTGTGCGGATACTTCAACCTTAATCATATCGGCCTTTGCTCTATGAAAAATATATAAAAGAGAAAAATGATTCCTACGAGTGGGTGGCCGTGGAGATAATATCCGGAACTCTTTGGTGGACTCTAATACTTACCTACTTTTATATAGTTACGTAAAAGCTGGCTCAAATATTGGTGCATTGCAGTGCAGATGTGCTACTATTACGTGCTTGAAATTGCGATTTGGTGATATGTCTGATTTGTGAAGATATCTTAAAAAAATCGGTTTTTAATCATAAATTGATTGAAATAAACAACAAAGGTGGAATTCAACGGAGGTTGTTGTATTAAGAATGGACAATATCTCACGTAGCAATAAATTCCTAAAGAAAATGCAATAACAGAATTGCTTTTACACTCAATAACAAAAATATAGCGCAGTGCATACCAAACGAATGCTAGTCTAGACGAAATCTGATACAACAATGAAACTAAAAAAATCACTCTCCGTCAGCGAAACCCATAAAATTAGTTCTATCGAATCGAATAGTTTGAAAAATTGCAACATGGACTTCCTGTTATATTTAAGAGCGGCGTTGGAATTTAGCGAAACTAAACCATTCAAAGTAATGTACAATAACTAAATGTTAGAAAAATAGACGTATACTCATTTTTAAGAGAATGTGTGACGTACATATATTTCCCTTTACTTATTGAGTTGATTTATATGTAACAAGTACAGGTAATTGCACTACACCTATCCACGTTTGCACAACTGAATAAATTGAGTCAATGTCTTTGTTAACGTTAGTGACGAAATTAATATAAAGCGCATAGTAAGTCCAGTATAACATATTTTCCGTACTTTTAATAAAAACCTTTCAGCTCGGCCATGAAGGCAGAATTTTGTCAGACTACACTTGTCCAAATAAATGAAGCGTGCCAGTATAAAAACAATTTCCGCCATCATTGCTTTAGTTTTTATAAATACAGCACAATATCAGTACTATAGGATGTACGAAAATGTACACGAAAAATGTTATAGTTTTGGTTACTCAAACGTTTAGTGTTGTTAAAATTCTTCATTCACGTTGTTTGCATTCTATTGAAGAAAAAAGAGAAGGTAAATGACGCACCTGTTATTATTTATGAAAATGGAAAATAAAAAATATTGTGAATCTAATATTAACTGAATTAATTTACTATAAGTACCTAAATTGTTCTATGTTTTATTTATTCCTTCACGTATAGTGCTACCTTCTTGGGTGTTGCGATGAAGTTACATTTCGTTCATTTTTCCTAACTTATTTAGATTCTCGTAGGACACAATCACTAGGTACTTATCTACCTTGATTGCATCAAGGTATCGGTGACTAAGTAGGCAAATGATGGAGCAAGGTGACGCATCTTCTTAGCAAATATCAACTTGGTCAGTAATAGGACACCTCAAGTGATTCATTGGGTAGTAAACACAATACAACCTTCAAACCCTGTTTCAATTTCAGCGTGATTTCAACATCTTAGCACGTAGGTGTCTTTATGATTGAATATTTTTGAGGTAGGTAGGTACGGGTACTCACATGATATGTGCGTAATCTTCTGGTCAGATAGGAGAATTAATTGTAGGTACTTTCGATAGGTGGGTACCAAGTTTTCCTTGAAAAGCTTTTTGGTTTCGAAACAAGAATTAAAGTCCATATTAGGTTATGGTTTCTGCGAAACTATTTGAGATTTCTAAACTACTAGCTGCTACGCAACTGATGCTTTTCCCTCAGGGATATCCTACCAACTCTCCAGACACAATGCAGACGAGTTTGCGTGTCGATAATGATCCTGAGAAACAGCGCATAATCTTACGTTAACAGAATATTCATTTGTTTTTACTTTGTTTTTCAGATCGCGTCAGCAAGAGCGATTCAGAAGATAAAAGCCTTTCAAATGACGAAACACCGCTTCCGTCATGCCCCAGGCAACCACCCGACGGGGTAGAGACCCCTAGTGATGTGATAGAAAAGCCACCTCCGGAGCCACCGACTCGACTGCCTCCGCTACACTTCGTGCGACCTCGGTACTCATACTCGAGGACACAAGATGCGAGAAGTGAAGCGAGCGTCAAAGATAAAATTGCCATGTTTTCAAACGATCACGCCGTATCGACGGATCGCCTCGACAAATGTGGCACGCTTCCAACGAAAAATGGCTACAATACGAGGAAAAACACTTACTCAAATTATTCTGATATTTCCTCGCTGGACAGGCGCTTAACCAAATCTCAAGATAATCTCGATGAGATGCCACGGTTTTGTAAAAAGCCTCTTGAGAGGCCGGAGGTATCTGGCAGTTTCGGAAATACGATTCCTGCTTCGAGTTATGACGTTAATAAAACTCTGAATCGGTCTTTGTATTCTGATAATAAACCTCTGTTCTACGGCAGTACGACTACGCTACCTTCTAGTACCGATTCGTCGCTAACTCACTCCGTTTATCATTCGCGTAGTACGAGCGATGACACCAGTAGTAAAAGCATATCCTCGCATAAATCAAACCTAGAGTACTTGATTGAGCAAAGAAAGAAATCTATGTCCAAATTAAGAGGCTTGGTCATTCCCGAAATTCAAGGCCCACTGATAGGGCTACCTGAAATTAAAGTACAAGATAATATAACTAAATCATTCCTTCAAAAAACAAGTGAGAAAAGTGTCAAAAAGAATATTAATAAACCAATTAGTGCAAAACCAGTTGTGATAAATGAAACTAAATGGAAAACTATTTTACCGAATAACATACCAAAATATTCTCCAGCATTCAAGCGGAAATCACTTCAAGTTTATACACCGACGTCGTCTTTGTCAAAAGAGTCTACTCCCGAGCGAAACTTCAGTGAGAGGATAGATGTCCTGAATAAAATTAACAACAAATCTATTTATAACAAGCCAGCCAGAGCTACTTTAGATTTTAACGATACCCCAAAACAACTCTCGACGTCAATACTGCCTTCAAAACCTTACATAACCAACACTGCGTACACGCTGAAAAAAGAAATAAAAGACAATCTTAATTACATACGTGATTACAAAAACTTTGATGCAAAAATTTGCACCATTACTGACGTGGTGGATAGCGATAACGATTCCGCAATGAGCTCTACTCAGTCCAGTTATAGATCATCTGCTTCATCGCCCATGCACACCTTAGAAAACATGGAATCGGACAGCTCTCGTCTTTCACCGAGGATATCTAATTACACCTACTCAGTGGTCAAATCAGAGATGCCTGCAAAGATATGTACGGAGAAGAGTTACGAAGAGTACATGAAACGCACGGTTTGTCGGTCCATGTCGTCCGACACGAATGTATCGCTGAGCTCGTCCGCCGGCTCGGCAGCCACTTCTGGGTCTCAAGCGAGTTGTAGCTCACTCGAAAGTTCTGTCGCAGACTCAGACAAGAGAAAAGTTTCAAAAACGTATAACATCGACACTCTGAACAGAAGAAACATATTAGCTTCAGCGAAATGTAGAAGTGGGAAAGACAAAAAACTCAATTCGCCAGTTATTGAAGCTAAATTCTCGCACGAGTCATCCGACAGGTCTCCGAGTCCAGTACACAAAGCGTCTGAACGCCTTTCTACGCTCACGACATCGGTGAGCGCTGTGTCGAATAAAGGCGAGAACAGACGACGCAACAAGATCATTGCCGAAACCGACTCGGACAGCGATAGCGATCTGAACATTCGACAAAGAAAGACTGATTTTAAAAACTCTAGACTGAAAAGAAGTTCAAGTAACAAAACCAAATCTACCGAAACAAATTCGGAAAGCCCGAAAGCTGAAGACGCCCCGAGAGTGATATCCGAGAAGATAATCAAAGAAATCAAAAAAGCCGGCCTTGATAACTTTACCGCAAACAAGCCAACACACAATGCACTGCTGGATAAAACGTTCGACATTAAAAACGACAGTGTCGTGATTAAAAAGGAGGAAAAGAGTTTAAAGAATGGTATTTCGCAAATCAGTAAAGATGTTTGCGATAAAGTTGATTTGGTACACAAGGAAAAGCCTTCGTTGAAGCAGGGTCACAAAGCAGTTCCTGATAATAAATCTGAGAGGGCAGATAGTGTGCAAGATGTTAAGATCGGGACCCGCACGATCCGTTTGAAGCGTGGGGCTGGCACAGGCGTGGGTGTTATCTTGGCCGGCGGCATCGACTGTGAAGCTAAGGATGTTACGGTAAGGGACTTGCGCCACCTACACTTTGCTCACTTATCTTTGACTTCGTTAGCTACGATTCGAGTGTCATGACCTCCAACGTTTACTCATTATAACTCGTATGTCAACCAAAATATACTGCATTATTTGCGCGATATTTTAGCTTACCCGTAATCACACTATCACATCACACTCACACTATATCACACTAATCACACTTAATATTATAAAGGCGAAAGTTTGTATAGATGTATCGATGTATGGATGTATGGATGGATGTTTGTTACTTCTTCACGCCAAAACTACTGGACGGATCTGGCTGAAATTTTGCATACAGGTAATTCTAATCCTGGAATAAAACATAGAATATAAACATACTTTTTGTCCCATAAATCTGTTCCTGTGGGATGAAAATCACCTTTTAATGTTTCCATAGAAACAACGCGTGCGAAGCCGCGGGGCGCAGCTAGTAAACTATAATTTTGTTGTTCCAGGTCCATCGAGTATTATCTGACAGTGTAGCCGCGAGTGCGGGTTTGAAGCGAGGTGCGAGAGTTCACAGCATCAACGGCTGTGTCATGGCGGGGCTCACGCATGCGCAGTCTGTTACCATTCTAAAGGTAACTACATTATGGGACTTCTTGAAAAGTACCTACTTCTATAGTTTATTTTTTTAAAGGTTTCTTTTCAAAACGTTTTTAGGAAGCCAGAATGTTTAGTTTACATCATACATGTTTTTATGTTTTCCCACCTATATGTGGTAGGTAACTAACTATGTAACTAAAACAGGCACGTTATATTTTTTCATGTAAAATATAGTATAACCTCTTTGATGTATTAGATATCAATCTCAGACCAGTTTACAACACTCTCAAGACTTTTTTGTAGGTACTTACGTACCTTAAGTACCTGAAGTACTTACGAGTTTTCGAAAGCAGAATCTTTCCCAAGATAAAATGTATTCCGGGAGAATTTTCATTCTCTTATCTACTGTGATAAATCTCTCGTAAAACTGTGGAGTCGTTCACGGGACAAAAGCTAGTGCCCTTTGTTCATTACAGCGGTTGTTGTTTCAGGAGCAACGATCTGAAGTAGTGATTGAGTTAGATAACGAGGTGGCAGATACGGGACTACACGGGAGCGGCTCTCAAAAAGGTAAGGCGAGATAGGTTATACGAAGAATTGAAAACCTTCTCAGAATAGTAGCCTGAGAGAATCCCGAATATTATGTTTATTACTCCTTTTTTAGACAGTATCAATTTCTGAACCTCAACAGCATATAATGGTCCACTGCTGGATTCAGGCCTGCCCCTGACATCGCCTTATTGGCTTTTATCTTATGGGGGGTAATACCCATAATCCCCGTGCTGGGCATGCGGGTTGGGGACCGCAGTCTAGTGGAAGAATGGTTCTGCAGGGGGCGCTGCCGTCCGCCACCCGATGGATCCCTAGGTCTGGGATGAGTTGGGGTGTTGCAAATTCTAAGCCACACGACCATCAACTGAGATGTCGCCAAAACTAAACTTAAATAATTTAGAAGAAAATAGAATAGAATAGGAAAATCATTTATTCGGACACAGGTACAAAAATAGTTAAAAATTTGACAAACGAAAAACAAAAACAGTATAACATGGAGGTAAGTGACAAGCAAGGGTGGGTGGTTAGTTCACAATAAATATGTGGCTCTGCCTCGGCCTCAATTTGACAGCTTGACTTATAAATTACGGATGAACGCGGGTTCACTACGAACCATATTTCTGTTGGAAGAACACCAATGTTTAATATGTGCCAGACAGTGGACAGAGAGCTCACTTTTCAAATCACCTTGATAACGACTTGAAAAAAAAACACAGATTTAGTTAAAATATTGTAAAAAATGAAGCGAAGGTCCATCCCAAACGAATGCAACATTTTATGGCTCAGTAGCAAACAAATATACATAAAGTACGAGTAGAGTCAACCCGCGCTACATGTCAGTCCTTTTTTGCTTCCATACAAAAGTGTAATGTCTCCTAAAGTATCACATATAGAACTACGGACGATTCGTCGACGTTTGTTAAGAAATGGTTGAAAACATTGACCTAGCTTAATTTATTCTCGGAGGTTGAACCTAGCCAATATAGACGAAAACATGGAGTTCTCATTTTAAATGATATTCTCTAAAACTTCTAAACTATTAAATTTTCAGTAGTTATTTCTTTCTAACAAATGCACACAGGTGCTAAACTACATACGAATAACAAAAGTCAAATAATACGTTTTGATTTTTTGTACTTATCTGAGAGCCCTAGTTGAACATCTAAAACTCTGTAACAGCATTTTCTAGCGAGTCAAAAACTTCAAATGGCTTTAGAACATTCTTAACAGAATTCTAAAATAAAAATTAGAAACATAGACGTAGTAATTTCTGAGCGTCTGCCTTTTATTTAAGCGTGTGGACTGAGAGCTCTACTCAAGGTGTTATACGGGCTTTGATTTAAGTTTAACAATATAATGGACCTTCGCTTCATGTTTTACAATATTTTAACTAAATCTGTAATTTATTTCAAGTCGATTTTCAAGGATTTCAACAGTGACCTCTCATTCCACACGCACACAACTTTTATCCTTTATCTCGATAAAGGATGAAAGTTGTGTGGACATATTCAGGGTAAATGCGGTTCTAGAAAAATATGATTTAATTCACCATTCCGTAATAATTTACCAGCACTAAAAATGAGGTCGTCCTTTTTATTTCAATCGTTTTGAAAAGGACCACTGCATTTTTAGTGCTATAAATTAATTAGTTTAGGTAGTTGGCGACATATGAGTGACAGCTATAAACAATACAACCCAACTTGGCTAGTAAATAAGTCCATTATCTATCTGTCTTTCCGTCTGTCAAACGCCTTTTTTCAGGAACGCGTGGAGCTATCGAGTTGAAGTTAACATTATATACTCAACTCCATAACCCCAATGGGTTATCTAACTAAGCTAAGCTTCGATATAATTATAACGTCTAGTCAACGCAATCAAAACTTACCCGTTTATATCAGAAGATTTGGAAATTCCCAAGGGAATCCTCAACCTCAACAACCTCTATTGGTCCACTGCTGGACGCAGGCCTCCCCCTGATAAGCGCCTTACTGGCGTTAATCCAATGGGGGTAATGCCCATAATCCCCAGGCTGGGCATGCGGGAGGGGGTCCCAGTTCGGTAGTAGAATTGTTTTGCACGGGGCGCTGCTACCCACCCGCCGGTATATCCCTTAGTCGCCTCTTACTGAAGGTGCAACTTCTAAGCCGAACAGCCTCTTGCAGAAAGAGAAAGCAAGGGAAACACATGCGCACAAAACTTAGAGACTCTATAGGTCTCGTATTGAGTACTTCCTATTGACCTAGAATCGTGAAATTTGGCAAGAAGCAAGGTCTTGTTAAAACCGTAAATATGTAGACCACACGTAAACTTCGTTTTGCGTCAGGGGTCAAATACCACCTTCTCTCGTACTACTAAGTAATTGAAGTCATATCATAGGACCGGCCCTTATTTGTTTGTAAAGACATGATGCAAGCTTCAAGTTATTGTCTATGGTCGCGCCCTCTAGTCGTTACATGATAATTTTGTGTGCTGAACAGGTTTTTAACTTAATTGAACTTATCCATTACAATAATTTTCAGTTTAATATGTGGTGCAAAAATAGATGGATATAGGAGTTTGTTACTATTTCACGCCGAAACTACTGAACATATTGAGTTGAAATTTTGCATAGCTCTGAAACTGAGAGCAATCATTGGCTGCTTGTTATCCTATAAATTGGTTACCATGGTATAAGATTAAACAACGAGTGCAAAGCCACGGCTCGAAATTAGTAGGTAAAATAATACGTTTTGTAAATTCCAATAAATATTTAAGAAGTATGCCATTTTTTCGAGACACGCGATAGGTGTAGTGTCAACAAGTTCGTTTGTGATATTTTACTCAATGTTTCCGTTACAGCGGAGTCGAAAGTTCGTCAAGAGAGTGCAACCGATGGCGCCACGGGTTCCGTAGTGACCGTCGTGTTGGACAAGGCAGGTGGAGGCGCCGGCCTGGGCTTCGGCCTCGACGGGGGCCGCGACTCGCCGCGCGGTGACTGCCCTTTGACCATCAAGAAACTGTTCGCAGGTAAGATGTGATGCTTTTGGTAGTTAGACTTTTTGGGATTAAAAGTTTGTTATGTGTTATTTCAGGTCTAGAGTCATATTTGCAAAGTTCTAGTACGATCTCTAAACGTCTGTGGACTCTCTACATAATAAAGTCCCCCATTCAATCCAAACTTTCGCATATTATTTAATTTTAAAATTATAAATTAGTGTGATAAGGCCCTAAGCGCAGCTTTGTTGGTGTAGTATCTGGATGAAACTTAACAATTGGAACTCGGAGATAAAGATTTACCAGCCTATAAGAATAAGAATTTTGATAATCGGACCAAAAGTTCTGTAGATACTTAAACTCTCGTTTCACTTTGCTGTTTCATTCATCTGCAGTAACTTTAGCGCCATCTGTAGGTCTAGTTACCGCCTCCACAACGCGCGTTCCTTAACATACTTGTGTACTATGCTCACGCCATCTAGTGTAGGACTTGTGTACTGTGTATACAATTCGGTTGCCATGCTTAATGCGTGTAATATTTCAAGCATGCTCCTCAACGTTTCTACTTCAAGTATAAGATCACTCACGCCATCTAGCCGAACTATCACAAACTGTTTGTAATGCTAAGGTACGTGCTTCCAGGAGGTTCAGCGGCCCAAAGCGGGCTCGTTCTAGTCGGAGCAGAGCTCCTGTCGGCCGGCGGGCAAGCGATGGAAGGCTTCACGCGCACGCAAGCCTGGGCGGCCCTCAAGGGCTTACCTCCCGGGCCTGTGGCTTTAGTCCTAAGGAACCCTAAATAGAATCTATTGAATTTATTGTGTAAATAGTTAGGGCGCTAGCAATTAAATTGATATTAATCAGACTCCTCTTTGCTGAAAGTTTGTTTTATTTCGTGATGCTCGTCAACAGGAAAACAAAACACTGCGTTACATTGTTAATATTACATGCAAGATTTATAAGTAAAGGGGATTAATTGTAACTAGATATTAGTCGCTGGCAAGTTTCAATGTTCAATTATTTATTTCAATTAGATTGGCTAGCATTTCAACAAGGATGTGATCCTTTGATAGAATCAGACTTGAAAACCAAGTCGATTTTACATTGTTAAATTATACAAATGGGTGTAAATAAATCGTGAAAACTCTAGGTTAAGTATGACTGCCTTATCGAATGTTTTCATCGAACTACGAAGTTATTATATTGTTTAATTATTGAATAATATTTAAATTATTAACTAGTCTAGAAGGATGCAACGATGTAGTCTTTGTTACTAGGCTTTTTGATAATTGTACCTATCGAAATTTGAGTGCCATCAGTTGGGTCTGGAATGTTAGTAATGAGAATCGGCACATGTTATAAAAAATCATAATAAAGATAAGCAGCAATATAATAAATATAAACAGCTTTCAAAGCTACATATTTATTGCATTTTAACTGTTTAACTGCAGAGTTCTGCGTACATTTATGATGATGATATCCTTCTAACCGGAAATCGGTCATGGTAATAAAAAAAACATATAAATGCGAAATGTAAAAAATCCTTAGGCATACATATTTGAACAACTTTCCAAATGCAGTATTATTTGTAGTGCTATACCCATTTACGTATTACGTAAAATAAAACCCCATAAACAATTTTATAGCCTTTAAAATAAGGAATGCAAACGACATTTTCAGAAGTGATAAAAACTACAAATTCTTGCCGAATTGTGCTGCTATTTTACTTTATTTTTATCAATTTTGTATTGTTGTGTTTCCTTGCCATTGTTTTCAAAAGCCTTATTTTACCATTATTTTATTATAGCTTCTTTAGGCTGTAACTACTGTGAATAATATAATATTTCAAATTTTGAAATCTCGCTTGTTGTTTTAGAATGTTATTTATATACCTTTGTGCCTATTAAGGATATAAACTGTATTATTTTATTACTCATGTTTAGTTACACCTATAAAATATACCTTATACTTAATAATTTTGCTTTGTTTTACTAACATTACCCCATTAGTTATTTTAAAGTATTGATAGAGGTATAAACGTATGCAACTGGGTAGAGTCAACACCCGCACGAAGAAAAAACGTATATCACTATTAAACTTTTATTTGTCAGATAGATTCTATTCCTATTATATGTTAAATATTACAAAAATGCAAAAATATCTACAATTTTATTTGGGTCCGTAGATTGTTATTGGTTTCAGTAAATTCATGTATAATCTTTGAACTCGTTTTAAAATACCTATTATAAACAAACATGTTAAATAATAATGGACAACAGCTACTGTTACATACAGTATTAAATATTTATAAAATTGCAAATTCACTCTAATAAATAAGAAATTTAAAGTACACTGGATAAAAAGGCAGTCCTTTTAGCTTAAACAAACCTTACTACCGACGAAAAAATTTGAAAGGTATTGGACATTAATATCAAGCTGTGGACAAGGTCATTCTAAATAGCTGTTCTTTTATGTACAACATACGAGTAAAATACATAAAAGATTACACTTACATGATATTTATAAATAAATAAAACTAAAATATAGTGCTAAACTGCTTTGAATTTCAATATCACAGTAATTTTCGAGTCCCGTCAATAAATCATTGTGGAAGACTCACTCGATCTTTGCTTAGTGCGCTACATATTCATATTCTTTATAGGGGTTAGTTTTCAAACTATGAAACTAATTTATGTAAATATACTAAAATATATAGTTAGGCATAATGTTCACTAAACAGCTACTTATAGATATCTAAATACGGAACAACAAATTTGTTTTACAAGCTGCTCTCAACAGCTGAGAATATACCTTAAGCATCTCATATGTAGAAAGCAACCGCATCCGCACAGAATAAGAATGTGCATTCATTTTTATATTTTCGGCATCAGATGACAGCTCGCAGGGTCGTTTGAAGCATGTTGAAAGCCATTATAAGCTGTTTTACTGCACATTTGTGTACTGAGCGGTAGTGGTTTTGGATAAATATGCCTAGAGATTTACTTACTTTTAAATGATTTACAAAATTATGTATAAATTTTCTTATACTAAGTATAGCAACATTTTAAAGGCATTTTTCGTCGTTGTTAGTCTACCAGATAACTTTACAAACTCTTATAAAAAGCTACCACTTGTTTAGTTTATTTGATTTTACATAAAAAACGCAGATATATATAAATAAACACTGTAGTTCTGAAACTATGCAATAAACATCTGCTCAGATTAAGCCATATCACGTTACAATTTTTTTAGATAAAGATTCCCACTCAATCCGTGGATGTCGTAGAAATCAACTAATTGAACCTACCAGACGAAAGGTAGCAGCTTCTTTCTATGCATTTAACACTGCGATCACCAAACCGCCTGCTAATCGTGGTTATCAAGGCAAAAACCCCCTAGTTTGGCGGAGACATATTCAGCAGTCTACCTATGTGTGCTGAGGAAATCAAGGTTCCTCGTCGACGGATACGTGGAGTCCATCATCATCGGTTAAGAAGCTCATTCGTTTATTAAAGCGTAGAGTAATTATCGGGGTATTTCTGCGCCTGTTGCGTGTTGCAACAGGCGCACGGCAGTCAACGGACGGGTGCTCGTCTTCCGACACGCAGGAGCACGGGCCCGGCGCGCACGTCTTTGAAGAGTCGGATTGCTTCCCCGTGGGTGAGTCCCGCTGTGCCTCGACCGTTTACTGATATTATCTCGTCACCTGGAAAGAGATGAGAAAAAATCAAGTAACACAATGTAAAATATACTTCGCGAGCGTTCACTGATTGTGCTTATTATTCTAATAATGAAATATTCGAACCTTACTTAGGCCCAGCATTAGACCCTCAATATCATGGGGGTATCGAGACGAATCAATTGATACCTCATTTATTGAAATCTAACGAGTAGTTTCAGTGCTGTGGAAACATACAAATCGGCTACAAACAAACAAACATAGGGTGCTCATAAGCCCCCTCAGCTGGTAGTCGGGTAAAAAGAAACCTCTCTAGATATCGTTCCTCGATTAAGCAATTTCCGGACTTGGATTTTCAGAGATCATTCAAACCATAATCGAATGAAGTCAGCTTAGGTATCTCAGTGGCAATTGTCATTATAATTCTCTATCTGATATTAAAGGCGAACTAGCGATATGAGGGCAACATACGTTGGACTTCGAGGATCATAGAACAATAAGTCATTGCGTTTACCCAGCTTTGTCCTTAATTTTTCTACCAGTTCGTTTTGACAAGGGCACTCTTCTATAGCTACATTCAAACGCAATCAATTAACTTCATTTACTGGTTTTTACATAAATGATGTAACCTTTTTTCTCAAGGCAGGTGCGTGAGGTAATATAGGAACAGCTGTCATTAACCGACTTTGTGGAATGTGCACCTTTCCCATTCGGAAATTAGAGTTATATTGAAATTTGCAATTTGTTCCTCCTTTATAACTGGCAACAATTGCAAATCTCGAAGATATTCAATTACAAAAATTATGTCACCCAGGTATTAATTACTACACAACTAACCTTCTCGAAGCACAGATTCCGCTGCCTGGCCGTTGTTGAAGATAGTCTTTACAAAGATGCCCATGTCACCTCGCGGTGAGTCTCTGCCACCAACAATGCTGAATCCGAGACCCTTGCCACCAGCTGACTTTGTGAACCGGACCTGGAAAATCAAGGAACTGTGTTAAAAATATTGTCTGTATGCTAATACTGAGGTGGCTTTTTTACACATGTGGTTTTTTTTACCTCAAAAGAATGCGAGTCTCTAGGTTCCGGAGGTGGCCGTTTAATAATTTGGTGTCCGTTTGTAGGTGGTGCGGGAGGAGGCTTCGCTGACCTGGGTGTAGCACTCACTCGAAGCTCTGCCACTCCATTCCTTAACTGATTGATTGTATCTTGCCTTGATTGCACACGCGGTAGTTTATAGGGCTCCTCCCATATCCTCTGTGAAGCATCGGGAGGAACACGGCTGTAACCATTCCGATAAGGCATTTCTATATCTACAGCTTCACTGTACGGCCTTCGACTACGACCTTCAGACGTATTTTTTCTTCTTTCTGGGATAAAACTGCTATAGTCTACGACATCTAGAGTTTCATCGTCTTGTATCAGAGGGGCTCGTTCTTTGGGTTGCAGAAGTTGTTGAGCTTTATTTGCTCGGTAAACGTTTGGCGAGCTGCACCGTCTTCGCAACGTGGCCGTCGACTGTCTCGATGGAGACGGTGAGGGTTGCTGCCGAACAGCCGTTGGGCTTGGGACATAAAACGTGGACGGCTGCTGTTGCGGCGGTGCCAACACATCGTGAGCGGATAAGGCTCGCCTTCTGAGCCCTCCGCCGAGCTTGCCCAGGGCTCGAAGTATGTCTGGAGCTCCACTTGTGACTCGTAGAGATGCTGTCGTGTAAACCTTTCCCCTGTGTCTGAACGACAGTTTGGAGGGTGGAACTGGTGAGCAATGCGCAGGGGGTCGTGGTGGAGACGGAGAGCAGCGTATGGGACTCGGTTCACGATTTCCTGATCCAGGGCGCAATCTTGAACATCGGCGCCGAAGCTTACGCCATCTTTGCGACAGATTTGCATTCCAACTTTCTTCTGAAATGAACAGAAAACTTCGTATCAAGTATATGATATCTAATTGAATGAATTCCAGTAGGGCCAATTAACGCCATGCCTTTATAGGAGTCATACTCGTATCGCAAGGTTTATGAGTCTAATAAATTAGCATAACCCATGAGATGTGAAACTCATTCACAAGGTTTGTTTGCTCTACCATAACGAATTGTAAACACGGAAGTAAAGAGTTACATTTCTTGTTAGAACCTATCCACCTCGGATTCGTAGCCAGCCACGTCGAGTCGTGAGTGTGACGCGCTGAGTCAACAAGAACCAGTCAAATATTAAACCAAACGTTCGCCACAGCGTCGAAAATTCAACTATTTGTGAGACGAGCTTGCAAAGATAAAAGGTACCTTTCTTAGTATCAGCGTCAGATGCGTAGTCGTGCGTGCGCGGAGGCTGCGCAGGCGGCGTTGCCGGCGCAGCGAAGCTGTGACGTAGCGGCGTCATCCGCAGCAAGCGGGGCCGGTCTCCACGGCTCCCCCATGCCGGGGCCCCCATCACTACCTCCTGAAAAACATTTCCATGTAATTAAGTTGCCAGTTGCCACCTAAATGGTAGAGTCACGGTGACATCACAGTTTGAACAGTGGAACAGCTTAACCTTGAACTACACTTGAAAAACTGAGACGAGTTTTTTTTCCTCAATTTATTAAGTAGTACTGCCATGTACAGGCAACCTGTAATCGCTACAACCTAGATTACGCCCATAAATAGTAAACAGATGTTTCGAATTACCACAGGTAATCACCATCGTGTCTGTTGCACTATGATCCTTTGAGGTAGGTATAAGAACACCGTGTTTGTATACGAGTAGCGTCATTCAAACACACATTCCTACTTTAAAGCTATAATTTGAAAGAGAGAATCTTGGTTTTCCCCACAGGACACTGACCTATGCAGAGCAGACTTCAATGTAAATTGGACAATAAAGTCTCATCGTTTCAATAGAGCCAGACTGCCAGACAGACTTGCATACAAGTTACGTTCGTAATAAGTTTACCGAGTTTAATAAACTCATACCATCACGCATCGCTAAATATAGTAGCCACTCGTGGTTAATAGAAGCTGGCTGTTATAATTAGATATCAGCTAAGGACGGACACTGTGGTGTTTAATGAAGGTCTGAATACATTGAATGCACACGGCTGGCTTAGTAGCTCTGTCTATGATATAAATCGTAAACATTGACCAGTAGGGTAACACCCACACCGCGTGGGCTGTGCTATGGCAAACAACGACGTCCGGTGACCGAAGCCCTGCACATAACTTGTCTACTGTGACCTAAATACTTTTAAAAGAAGTCGCCAAGTAGTGTAAGAATATATGTAGGAGCTAGAAGTAGGTATCGATCAACGCGTCTGTTAAATGTGCTATGTACTCGTAGAATTTTTTCAGTCCGTCTAAGTGTTGTTGAATCGTAAGCAACTACTGTGACTGTTATCAGTTCTAAAGTGGTTTATGAAATTATGTTCTTTGGAAAACAAAGACTTTTTGTGGCAATTGCATGATATCATTGACGACAAACATACTCTTATACATACATATTATGTATGTATAAGAGTAGGTTTTTCACGAACACGAGTCAGAAGTTACGGTTTTTGTTTTCCGAGTAGGCCTCTAGTTCCAACCATTGTTTAAATACTTACCTAGAGGTATTCAAACAATGGTAATGAACTACGCGTTATACTCGTAATTCAACAACGAATTAGTAGTTCATGTAGTTTTATGTAGTTCTTATAGTATCCGGGTTCAAAACGAGCGGTGCGTGTCCGTATGCGCCCGCGCAGGAACCCAGTACCGTTCCGGATATCCTGCGCAGTCTGCCTACTCCTCATTCATACTAAACAGCGTAAACATAGCATTTACAATTCTTATCCTTAGTTTTCACTCACTGGCAACAAAAAGGTATTTTCTACGCAAGGAGATGTGGCTTCAATTTGTATTTGAAATTCGAGTCACGGATTATTTACTTGGTTAAGCTTGTAAATAGATCTCACTCACTTTCTACGCAATTCTACAATTATATTTTTGGTGAGGTATTTTCATTCAGTTTTAATTTATAATACATTTTATTCATTGGATACTATTTGTTTTTTTTAATACTATTTATTTATTTTATATATAAATTGAATACTATTACATTTTATTCATTGAATACTTGTATGAGTTACTAACTTTAGCTCACATATAAAATTATACAATGCGGATTCATTGCAGATCAAAACCACAGAATTAAAAAATTACTACCGACTCGAAGTCGGGAATGCCCTGTACCATTAGCCTACCCTGTACTCTCACCAACCATGTTTTACATTAGCGTAGTATACCAACGAGCTTCAAATATCCTTTGGACATTGTACAATACCTACGAGATAAGTTATTACATCAATAAACATCATGGACATTCACCTTCATCAGGATATAACGAGGGTCCAGCTCAGGTCCGGTTACATCTCTAGCCAACAGAGTTAGCCAACGAAACAATATAAGGTACCTAAACATTAATTTCACGAAATGTCTAAGGGTGGGTAATAATTAATCATTGGGGAAACGCTGTGTGGACAATCTGTGGACATTGGTGAGTAATTAAATTCCGAACCCCGTGGCGACAGGGCCTCAACTACGAAGCAACGATGGAACAAGCAGTTACGAAAACTCTGGAGAAGCTCCATTATAAACTTTAAGCGACTCGTCTAGTATCGTTCCAAACAAGTCGAGATCGTTGCTCAGAGTCGAGGCCCAGTCGGGCCGATGGACTTAATGGTATACGTGCGCCAGCCGAGGGAAATGGGAAAACAAGGGGAGAACTTGATGGTATTGCCATGCATTATGTATGGTTATTTACTTACGAAAAAAAACACGTATCTGTTATTTGTGAATTGGCGATATGCATCTACGACTGGCCATTTATCGCGGGGTAGAGGGAAAACATCAACTTAATGGTGATATCCTTTGTTAATTGTTACTCTCTCTACCTTATTGAAGTAATTGATTTCATTGTTTGTTTATGTAAGTTTAACCTAAAATAATGCATGTATAGACCGAGGCTCAATTGTTTCTTTTATAGTCAAGTTACCTCACGAAACAACAAATCGAGAAACAAAAGCTTATGAAACCATCTGGAAAATACCAGAGAACGTCTAGTTGCTCATAATTAGCTAAATGGTCTATTTGCTGGTCGGAAACCATCAATAATTTCGCCGGCGCAGTACCGTTGTGTACCGAATTCGGCAACGAGTGGTCACTGATCTTCCGGTCAATCAGGCTATGCAAGTGTATAAGCACACTACCTGTTATTTAATACACTGCAACGTTTTCTCAAAACTAATGGTAATAGCGATAACGAAGTTGTTTTATTGCCTGATAAGGAAATAACCGATAAAATCTAGTAGGTTTGCAATTTATTTTTATGTAAACGGTTAGAGTAGAAAGTTTTGGAGGCGGTGAAAATCACCACGTACCCTCGTCTCTACCAATTTTTTCAATAAAAAAATATCATGAGGGCTTATTGGATTGCTTATTTTGAACACCCCACTGGATGCAATTCCTGGCACATGTTCCATAACAAGATGTTATCAAAAGCTCGTTTAGAGTCGAAGGGCTGCTCGGATTGTGTTCGCCTGCGGCCCCGCTTTGAACTCGAGTGGAGCCCTATTAAAGCTGTATTCATTAATTGTTCATTCCAAGGTATTTCAAGTGGTTTGGATAGCTCAAAGAATAAAATGTTTGAAAGTGAAACCTACAAGCATTTGTTATCATAGTCTTTATACTAATTGTAATCTTATGGAACATAATTTCAAAAAAAACGGCTGGGTATCTGTATCACACAGACCTAGCTGCAAACAAATACAGGATATTCAAATTGTCATAGCTATAATTTAGTCTAGGACAAAATTTATGGTGTAATGTACACAATAACGGCTTCGTGCCCATACAGCGCCCACACTTATTAACCAAAGTTAGATTTATGCGTAACTACGAGAGCGATAGTGGCACAATAGCTCTGAGGAATTTGACCCAAGCTCGTTTGGTTCTGAACTTATGGTATTAGCATATTGTTAGGCGTTCAATTTCATTTTCTACTGCGCATTTTTTAGATAACTTTGTTATGAGCTGACTGGTATGCCAATAATTTTATTAAAGGGTGAACCTACCGGATTTGATTGTCAAACTAGGCCTAGATCGCAGTGTTCACAGGGTCCCAGTGCTAAAAACACTAGAATTACTTTAAATTTTACGACGCCCGACTAACCTTCAGACTCTCTGTCGCACTAGGGTTGCGGTAAGGAATAAGAATTCCTAAACACCATTGTTAAGGTAAGATGTTTCCTTTGGTTCCAAAAACGTGTAATTTTTTTTTTTAAAAGTAACTGTTTCGCGCTTTGTTTGGACAAAATATCAGGAACTCGGCGGTGATTGCGCTATAGAAATGACTTATGTTTGATTCGTAGGTTATTAATTAATTACTTATTATAATTTCAACAAGTTTCTTCATAAGTGCTGTAGTTTTCTTTTTCACTAACGTCGTTCCAAAGAAGTATGCTCTGTACCGCTTATAAATGGCCGCTATGGCGACCTCTTTAAAACCTACTCGTTTGCCTAAAATAAAACAAAGACTTTGTCTACAAAAAAGTCTACACTCAAGCTATATTGAATTGAATTATGTTCTTTCACATCGCTTGATTTATCAATGAAGCGTTGTAAAGGTTCACCTGTAAAACGTTATTCATAATTTCAATGAACAAGTAGGCCGAGTACGGTATTGCAATCTCAGCTGCTCATCATAACATTGTTTGCCATCAAATTAAGAAACTGCTCTAGTTCCGTGCTCGTCGAATGATTCTGGGAAATTGTTGCACTCTTCCTATTCACGTTCAATTTCTATTATGTCTTTCTCAAGAGAAACCCGTACAGTCTAGTTCTACTTATTGTTGTGTAAAAAGAACTTATTGAGTGTGGCTGTCATGCTTTGTTTTCGTTAAGCTGCAAAATACATTTAACGGACTCATCTCCTCGGAACCAAGGCCTTGGTAGAGCCCCAGAAAGGTTGTTTCAACCTGAATTATAGTTTTGATATTTCTAAGAAGTTGTTAATTCCTAAGTTAAGGGTCTATAACTCAAGAATATTAGAACAATGAAACCGCCTCAAATGAATACACGCCTGAGTCTTATGATGTCATCAACATTAAAATCGTAATATAACCGTTATGAATTTTTGTTTTCAGTCTCAGAGGATTACCATTTTAGATATCCTACCTACCTATACAATATACATGGTGTTCGGAACAAAGTTTGTCATCACAAAACTGAGGGTAGGTGGTGAAATATGGGAAAAATATTCGAGAGGGATGTTAAAAAAACCACCAAGTACTTGTACTTGCTTCCACCTATTCCAAGTTTCCATATGACAAACGTTGTGCCGAACAACCTGTAAGTATCAATAAATTTACTTATTATAAAAAAAAAATTCCTATTATTTATTCTTGGTGTTGAAAGAAATATTAGGTACTAGCTGTTGCCCGCGGCTTCGCACGCGTTGTTCCTATGGAAACGTTTATAGGTGTTTTCCCGGCAATTATTAGATTTTTTCTCGCCGTAAAAACCATCCTTGAACTTCAACGAACATTAAAAAAAATCAGCCAAATCGGTCAAGCCGTTTTCATGTTATGTCCTGACAACGGAAAACGGGTTTCATTTTTTTATATATATAGATAGGTAATTTTCTTAAAATATGACTTTGTTATCTTAGATAGGTATCAATGGTATTATAACAGGTAGTAAGTAGGTAGGTATGAGACAAATGAAGGTAATTTTCTCGTGATGTACTACACCGTATGTGGGACGAGCTCGGAGTTTCGCAAGGCACTGTAAAAGCACAAACGCAGTACTTACCTCTATATAAAAGTACCTGTGCTTATGTACCTATACGGGCGGTTAACTGTTGTGCCGTGTGAAATTTTTCGCGTTTTAAACAAAGGCTTTAGCTACCACTGCGCATAACTTTACTAGAACAACTCTCATTATTTATTTTTACCTTTTTACTTCAGTGATGTTCATAGACACATGCTTGCGTTGTTCGACGACCCCGATCATTGTTTTTGAATCAGCTATGTGAAAACCTGATGGATGACACCGCTTCGCTACATTTTTAAAGTTTTTTTCAGAGCAACGTCAAGTCTTTGCTGCTTGCTTCTCTGAATCACCGTATTTTCTGTATAAACTGCCCGAATTTAGGCAAAGATTTCTAATTTGAGATTCGTCAGAATTATCGAAACTGTGCGTTCCAAATACTATCTATCGCAATCTTTGTCTTGGGGTCGGGCCCCGAATAAACCTTGGACCTGATTTGAGACTAGATAAACAAAGAAGTCGCTGTGGGTGTATGGTTATGTGGCGTGGGAGACCCGGAAAAACTTCTTGTGTCGAGGAAACTATGTGTTTTGTTTTTCTTTAAATGTTTCCTGTTCACCCGTTTGATCTTTACCATAAGCGATAGAGTTGTGTGAAAAGTATCAGGTGAATTGAATTTTGCCTAATTACATATGTAACTTTATGTAGGTAGATAAAGTTACATAAGTAATTAAGCACAATTAAGACGACAGGCATAATAAAGTATACAAGTATATAACCATTTTTCAAATATCTGTAAGAGTTAAGTTTGTGTATAAGAAATAACATAATATATCAACACATTGGCAGATATGTATTTCGGCTTTATAATTACAGTTACCCCAAACTCTCTTATAACTGTGAAATAAACCGAAATTTTGTAAGTCCTGAATGAATGTGAGATAAGCACGCAACAGACCGAGAGAGTAATAAAATATCTAGACGAGAGCATTGTGAGCAGACTTGTAACGGATTTGAATTACATCTCAATTGGCGTGACGAAACTTGAAAGGTTCGCTAGATGGCTCTCACAAAAGCTGCAATAGATCAAGGACTTCCCATTTAAAATACATACAGGTGTCTGTGTATGTACTACCGTTATATATTTTTGAAAGGTATCTGCAATTAATAGATTTGATAGATAAATTGCCTTATGGTAACAATTCACCATTCCACCTAATATTTAGCTTAGTATAGAATAACGTGAACGAATCGAACCGTGATGTTTGCAATAATAAGCTTTTGTTACAGGTGCCTATTCATTGGGAAACTTTCCAATCCTTCATTTGTTTGTATTTGACTCCTCCACCTACCTAACTCATACAAAATGGTTACTAATGTTAAACCCACACTGGTTAACCATAATTGGTAGAGCAGCGTTGGTAATGAATCCAGTCTCCATTTATAGAGGGGACAAGGTGACCCGAAACTGGCTTCTTGGATTCAATATCCAATGAATGTTAAATAAATCATAGTTACGATCCTTCACGAAAGACGGTAAATCTATTAAGCTTAGGTATACGAATCGATTCGTGTCCATGTCTTCCCATTTATGTCTTTCTAACGGTGACTTGATTGCATTTAGAATTTATGAACTGCAGGCATTTACTATCATTCAAATCGGCGGTAGTCTACTTCCCGATGAATTCGCACATCGATGTTTTAATAACAATATGGAGTTTAATCGCGTAATGGCTTGATGCAAGTCACAATAGGAACCGCAACATGCATACGGTATAGGTAATAAACGGAGGGTGTGGGATGAATGCACGCCGACGATGCCTACTATATTATCGTATCTATTATGCATGATGATTTAGCCCCTAGTGCTGTGACAATAAGGATTGATTAGGCCGAATAGAAATTTGGATCGTTTGTCAGCTGGAGTTGGGGGTTCAAGGTATGAGGGGACGCAGCGCGCATCGAACGACGCTGTAACGTTCTTTTTGCTAATATTTTTCTTTGAACGTTTATCAGTTCACAGCTGACTGAATTCGGAGGGAGGAAATCTCATTATTGATTAAGTTTTTTCTCAAACCCATAACTTTGGTTTCCAAGGTACTTTAACGTTACCTACAATTTCGCTGTAGGGCAATAAATAAAGATCAAATCCTTTGAAGTAAAGTTTTTAACAAAGTGGTTGGTTGGTTGGTTGGTTCAAATTCAAAGGTGAAACTTTAAATTTGAAATAAACCGTCGATTACTCGAAAAACGATAAACCTTCACCCGGTCACAAGTTAAACAAACAATAAAGTTTATCAAACTGACACACTTACCTAAAAAACACTTAATTCATCCAAGTAAACAGTCTCGGCAATTCAAATTATCATTTCAACAGTTTGGCGGTTGAACTTTAAATTGCGGGACGAGGTAGAAATGTCACTGATTACACTTTATTGTACAAGTATCGATCGCGAATGCACAAACAACCGGCTTCCCGCGCTCGCGCGTCCGTCTCAAACGAATGTCGTATTAATACTACAGTACCATAACCTCAAATTTACGCGCGCCGCTCGAGAAATTGTTTATGCTGTCTGTACAACCGTAAATAGGGTTCAGTTGTGAAGAGGAAGGGCATATGCGGAGACAGTAAGGAAAGAAAAAGACGGAGCGCTGTCATAGGTATATTATGGGGGAGTGAGCAACTATACGATAGGTATGTCGGTAATATCAAACTATTGTTTGGAAACAAAGAAATTACCATCGAAACAAAGACAAAGATCAATTGTTAATTTTTAATTACAATTAAAACAATCAGTATCAGCACTAAAATAAAAGTAATCAAAGTTCGCATTCCGTAAAAAGGTAGAGCAGCGAAATTAACACGTTATGTTACTAATTATTATTATTCATGACGTACCCGCGGTTTACCGTGCGTCCTTAATATTTTCTAAAAGAATAAACCACCATCTGTTAGTCAAAAGTCAAGAGCTCACACTTGAACATGCAGACAGGTTGAAAAAAAAACCTTTTACCGCGACATCGTGAAGTTGGTACCTGCCTCTCCTTTGGGTCCCATTCCATCCAATAGAGACCATTCAACCGTGAAGAATGAATGATTTTAAGCAGCCGCCAACAAATACCTGCTTTAGATTGTTCCTACTTACTATTCTGAACTTGTAAATGTAATAATATGTATACCTATTTTATGAAACAAGTGTTGATATTAGGATTGTTTGTCTTCTTGTGGCAGATGTTTACTATCTTGTTTATTTTATGACGAATAAGGTAAAATGTAGAGTAGACTCTTCGTCAGACATTTTATTAGTGAAAGTGTTTGCTGAGTATATTTTTAATTTATCGCTTTATTTTTGGAGAGTGTAAGCATGGACACATCTTATAATGCTTACTCTTTTAAAACAGTAGCTTGTCTCTATAATGACTTCATAGTTTTCGTCGAAAATTATAAACCTATCTCACCTAAATTAAGTGTGATGATAGGTGTAGAGCCTCATTTGCGTATAAATTCAAGACAGTTTAATATGACTCGGAAGTGTGGACGATAAAGAAACTGATTTAGCACCTAGAGCCGCATCCATCCGCATTTTAAGCAGTTGGATCGTACCCCAGCCTCATTATGTGGGAGAGCCCACTTGCATTTGGTTTTGCAGTCTGCGAGGCTCGACGTCTAGTCTGCGAATGTGAACAATAAATACTATCGATTGCGGGCTAAGGCTCACTCTGTAAACTTATTTTATGGTTTTACCTACCGTTTCTATTCTAAAAATATCAACTTATCGTGTTCTTGCTCTACTTTCATCAAAATTATAATTTTGGAATGGTTTGCTTCGATGTTCGTTAGGTATAATTACAATTATTGTTATATTCTCTCTGTACCTATGAGTACTAAACAATAGAAATGAGTTGGTACAAAGTTTTAAGAATAGGCTGTTTATATACGTTGTTTCACTAAAAGTGGCAAATCCTCTAAACAATAATTTCTATGATCACATTGATCACGCTTTTGAAAGGGCAGGTCTTTTATGTAATAAGCTCATCCGCTTTGTTCATTTAGGAATTTCTATTATTTTTTAGAACAGGTAAAGGATCGGTTTACAACTTTTGAAGTCTGTTACAACTCCTGTCGCAAAGAGGTATTCAGTATTTAAGGCATTCATACAATCAGGTCTTAGTGATTAGGTGTGTTTAAGTTAAGATCACATTAGTAAAGTTTACCTACATAATAGGTTACCTACCTATTACGGGGGAGGCGTTGCAATTGAAAACTGGCGCACATAAATAAAAAAAAAAAAATACGATTTAATTTGCGAGCATCTCTTTTAGTTTGGTTTCAAACATGTTATTTTTTTAATAAGACTATTTGATGACAATAAAGACATTTTGATGTTTAATAATACGATAATACGAATATTTTGTAAGCACTTATTTTAAGTTTTCTGGGATATTGTAAATTTTTACCGCTTACCGCTTTTACTAAGTTATTTTAACGTATACCGTCAGAGATCTTTTCTAAGTGTACATTTATTGTATTTATGGAAACAAAGCATATTTGAAATTTTATTTGGATTTGATCGAAAAGCACCATAGTTTTAGTCAACCCTATCGTGTCTGACTTTCGAACTGGACCTCCTTGACCTGCATGAACTTTAACGCATTTGTCAAGTCCATTACGATCGACGCCGGCCATTGCGACGTCGACGTCGACGGTTGAGGCATAGTGATGTCGTCGGTGTTGTACAAAGGGATTGTTATGTAAGCTGTGCCTTGGGGCGGAGTAGTGATGGGACAAGTAGAAGTTTTATACATTAGATATGATACGGATACGATTTTTGGTTACTAGGAAATCAAATAAAAGAAAAACGTCGTACGTAACGTAGATGAGTAAAAAAATAATACAAAGCCCAAAAGAAAAACGTCTTCGACGGGATTTGAATCCGCATCTGTCCTTCAGTTCGGGATTTCTTATGACAGAGTCAGAGTCGGAGTCAAATCGTTTATTTCTTTAGACTTATAAGCACTTAGACAAGTCAAATTAAAAATTTGACTTGTCTAAGTGCTTATAAGTCTATACAAACAGCTTGATAAATAGTAATTAATTACTATAACATAAGAAATAAAGTGCGATTGACTCTAAGGCCCGTATTTTGAGAGTTTGCTCAATCATAAACCTATGCTTGAGTGGCGTTTATGCTATAGAAAAGCGTTGCTCAAGCATAGATCGATGACTGAGCAAGCTTTCATAATACGGGCCTAATTCACCTGAGTGTGAGGGCTTACGCACTATAATTATTGATCATTTATTGGATTTCTGCTCTGTAATAAGATTGGAATACACAATACAAGGGAATGATATATTTTTTATTGTTTTTTATTTATTTATTGTTATTATTATTTTTTATGCAGATGTTAAGCACAGCTTCAGGGTAAGTAAGTATATGCTCAGTGATTTAAAGTCTACTAATAAATGAATGTAGAGTTCGATGACTTTGATTTCAATAATCATAGTTGTTTCTGGAACGTTCTTGATCTTACTTATTAGGTATTCGTCTAAAAATATAATATAGTAAGCTTATACACTCAACTTCAAGACTTTAACTGCCCAGAATCGTCAGGAAGATCTCTTCCTCGGGATGTGCAACGTGGCACCCAAAGTGTTTTATTGTTATTTATTTATTTATTTAAATAGGACATCCAACATGAGTTCGCACAACGTAATTAGTAGCAAGTAATATGGTTCTTAAATCTATATGACTCTATAATTAAGGATGTCTCAGCGTGCACAGTAATGCTTACAATGGATATGATATTTTTCTAATAATTAATCATTCGTATCGTTGATTCGACTATCTATCTATACCGATACGTTTGTTCTACCAATCACTAGCCAACTAGACCATGCGCGTATCCTGCGCACGCGCTTGGAGGGGGCACGCGCACGACTCCCCAAGCGTGTCGTAAACGACGCGCATGTTCGTTACCTTTTGTTTACAGCGGGATCACGTTCTGGTTTAAAAAACTACACAAAAAATGTTTAAGCAACCACAGTAATATTATAAATGTGAAAGTTTGTATGTATGTATGGATGGATGGATTGATGTTTGTTACCTCTTCACACCAAAACGACTAAACGGATCAGGCTACTTTTTATCCCATATATCAGTTCCCGTGGAATAGAAATCACCTTTAAACGTTTCCATAGGACGAACGCGTGCGTAGCCGCGGGGCGCAGCAAGTAGGTATACTATAAACTATATATTTTGGATAATATCGTTCTCTCCATGTTTATCAATACTGGTACAAAAATGTCCATGACACTAAGTTCATATAACTTGTAAATTAACTCAGTGGTCCATGTTTATGTTTACGAAAACGGATGTGTAAAAAAATAATACAAAGCCATAAAAAAGCCTACCTAGTAATTATAACTATGAGCAGAATCTATAAAACTGACCAGAATTATAAGCGAAAAGATTTAAATGAATTAATTTTTGTACAATCTTCACAGTTATTTATTTATACATTATATTGCTAGAACTTGACGTAGGCACTTCCTATTTATATGAATTGGATGAGCAATAACAAAACAGGAAAATGGATCGGAACGAACAAAGCAAAACGTAAAAAATCACGTTATATAAGTTTAAAAGGTAGGAAATACCAAGGTTCTTTTAAATATCATAGTCACTAAAAACTGACGCCCAAAGCATTACTACTCACTTAAAGTTTGATGTTATATAAACTATGATATCTCATGATGATTGATTTAATCGTCTGACTAAAAATGGTGCCATCCTTAATATTTAGATCGATATGACAGAGACGGCGATATTTTTAGTGCTGTCAAATTAGTTTCGTTTATTTTTGGCAGCACCTGAATTAACACCAATGTTGGACAATTAACACATCATTCTCTAGGCCCAAGCTTAGCAAACCTTGTGTTATGGGTGATAGATAACTGATATACGAGTACATATTTAATACAACACACTACATACAAATATATTTTTTATTATACATAGAAAACATCCAGAATGCCCTGAACAAATATCTGCAGATCGTATAATCGTACACACATTTGTCAAGAGACGGGAATCGAACCCGCATCCTCCTGCGTCGCAGGCGGATCTTCGCCCAACGCGCCACAGAGGTTGTTAAATATGTATATTATAGAACTAAGGGATGTCAATTTGACGTTAGTAAAGCGACGTGATAGTGACGTTTCATACAATTTGGTACAGCCAGCGCCTCTATTGTGTGGACATGGAAGTACGCAAATCTTATAAATACTAAAATTCTAAAGTTATTTACAACGGGATATTTACCATGATTAGAATGATGATCATGGCGCATGAAACTGTGCCGAAATATTAGAAAGCTCAAAATTCTAATCGTGGTAAATATCCCGTTGTAAATAACTTTAGTATTAATAACCATGATGGATTTAAAAGTTTTATAGTACTAAAATTATCATTCAGTTACTATATTTACAATTGTTGAGTTTTAAATACTTTCATGACATAAATAACAATAAAAAGAATAATAATCAAATAGGTAATAAAACTAATTTAGATTTTTTTTCAATTAAACAACCGCACAGACTGCGGACTGTTGCAAACAATATCCAGGTAGCTCTGATCCAAATCAATCACATCACATCACACTAATATTATAAATGCGAAATTTTGTATGGATGTAATGGATGTATGGATGTTTGTTACTTCTTCACGCCAAAACTAATGAACGGATCTGGCTGAAATTTAAAATAGACATAGTCCTAGGTCTGGAATAAAACATAGGCTACTTTTTATCCCATAAATCAGTTCCCGTGGGATGAAAATCATCTTTTTACGTTTCCTTAGGAACAACGCGTGCGAAGCCGCGGGGCGCAGCTAGTATCATATAATTATTGGAATTTTTGAATAATATTTGACATTTACACACTTAATTTAATCTAGGTAGGAGTAGTAATATTAGTAATAGTATGTACCTAGTTAGAATATGTGAACTTAATGTAATTCTGGAAATTTAATTTATTTTATGCTTAAGACTATGAGACATGAATAACTGAAACTTATTTTTATGGTAACTAACATAGTATTTATTGGTTATTGTACTACTAGCATTTATGGTGAACAACCGAAATAAATGAATTTAATTGAATTGAATAAAAGCATACGTCACGATCACGTCACTAACGTCAAACAGACTCACACTAGATACCTACAATTTTATTTTAACGAATTCATTGAACTGTATATTTAAGTTATAGCATTTCATGAACAAACAAATGGTAAGTAACAAAGCAATGACTGGCAATATTACGTACGTATTTCCCTAATCGGTCGATTGTTGTAACACGCTGTATGTTGTGGTTACGAGCACGATCGTAGGTGTGGGCGCGTTTATTTTCTTTGAGCCCTTTTAAAACGACTATGGCGTGCTTTTACATGTTATCAATATGGGTTTATTCATCCCGATAGAGATTAAGCCAGTGAACTGTGTGTGTTAACTGAAAAAGGTAGAGTCGAATATCAAGTACCGATATCATGTAATTTGTGAGCAAATGCTGCACTCTGTTTGCTGAGTGTGACAGCCATCGACTGCCATACTGTCTAAGGCGCATGCATTCAGAAGGCAATATGAGAGCGCCAGCTATTTTATCACATTACCAGCTGTGCCCCGCGGCTTCGCACACGTTGTTCCTATGGAAACGTTTATAGGTGTTTTCCCGGCAATTATTAGAAAAAAAACTTATAAACCATCCTTGAACTTCAACGAAAATTTAAAAAAAAGAATTGGCCAAATTGGTCCAGGCGTTATTGAGTTATGCGCTTAACAACACATTTAGCGATTCATTTTTATATTATAGATATAAAACTAAATCATGCCTGAAAATAAATAAATAATACTTAAATAAATATAGCACCAAATGTGTCGAAATATTGGAACGTTCAAAGCAAAAGCTCATCCCGTTGTAAGTCATGAAGCAACATTTCTGGAATTGACCAAGTTATTGAACTGATTCATAAGTCCAAGGAACTTGTATTTTTATTCTTTGTTTTTAATTCAAAGCATACCTGGGTTAATACAATTTGTGCCGGTATTATTAATCTGTGGTCTCAGGTCATTATTGTTCCGGGCCGCTGCGTGGCACGGAAGCCGTTAGTAATCACGGCTGGAAAGGGAACACATGCGGCATAAAATAATGAGCGCACATTTTGTAAATATAACACAAACACACCTTGCCTGTAAAATGTGGACGTTATTATACTCGTTTTTTAGGTAGCTCGCGCGTTTTCACGTACCAGTTTTGATCAAAACTCCCAGTGCCCATGGCACGCATCTATCAGCATTAATATCAGCGCACTACGCATTAACGCCGGTAAGGTTAAAAATCTCATTAATATTATAAATACGAAAGTTTGTATGGATGGATGGATGGATGTTTGTTCCTTCTTCACTCCAAAACTACTGAACGGATCAGGCTGAAATTTTGCATACAATTAATCGTAATCCTGTAATCAAACATAGGCTACTTTTAAACCATACCTAAATCAAGTCCCGTGGAATATAAATCTCCTTTAAACGTTTCCATAGGACCAATGCGTGCGAAGCCGAGGGGCGCAGCTAGTAATAATTAATACTGGATAATCCAAATATCATCTAGTTCCAAAACATATTCAGAACACCCGGATTTTTTGGCCGTTGTACAAGTGGTCCGTAGGCAGGACTCGAACCTCCTGCGTCGTAAGTGGACCTTCACCCGCCGAGCTACATCAGTCGTCGAATCAACTGGTTGACTGCGTAGCCTCTGTGCAGCAAGCCTCCATCACGCTCCGCTGCTCTACAGTTTGAAAATGACGTGCGTCATAGGCCCCAATATATTAGACAACCTTACTTACTCTAAGAGTAAGCTAAGTAAGCTTACTCCAAGAGTACATAAGCTAAGTAAGCTTACTCTAAGACACAGTATACCTAAACCCTAACCTCAACAGCCTATATTGGTCGACTGCTGGACGAAGGCCTCCCCCTGATAAACGCCTTATTCGCGTTTGTTTTTTCATGGAGGGTAATGCCCATAATCCTCGCTGGGCATGCGGGTTGAGGTGATCCCCAGTTTGTGTGTATAATTGTTCTACAGGGTGCTGCTGCCGCCCCCCAGTGGATATCCCGTAGAGGCGCCTCTTACGACACGGAAAGAGTTGACACTAGTATAGTATTATCTGATCTGCAGACATTTGTTCAGGGCGTTCTGGATTAAAATATCTATCTATGTAGTGTATTGTATTATGTATATCAGTTATCTAGTACCCATAACACAAGCTCTGCTTAGCTTGGGGCTAGATAATGCTGTGTGAAATGTCCAGCATTATTATTATTATTATTATTATGTTCCTATGCTACTGTCCAATTTCACCGTTGCATATGAACACGTTCAATATAAGATAAGCTCAGTTAGCGTTTTAAACGAGGTCAGCGCATTCTACCGACAAAAAGTTGATCCGGTTCAAGAGCTGTCATGTCACACAATAGGTATTAGATACTTTAAACTAGATCAAGCTGAACTTAGTGTTGTTGTAAAGGACAGTATTGAATGCATTTACATTTAGGTTAGGCAGTGCCGGCGTTAGGGGGGGGCGCGATGGGGCGACGGCCCGGGGCGCCAAATTTGGGGGGCGCTGAGGTCTGGGGCCTCGGCCTCCTGGCTCACTGGCTGTGTACCTCAATGGTATACCACAACAGTATACCTAAACCCTAACCTCAACAGCCTATATTGGTCGACTGCTGGACGAAGGCCTCCCCCTGATAAACGCCTTATTCGCGTTTGTTTTTTCATGGAGGGTAATGCCCATAATCCTCGCTGGGCATGCGGGTTGAGGTGATCCCCAGTTTGTGTGTATAATTGTTCTACAGGGTGCTGCTGCCGCCCCCCAGTGGATATCCCGTAGAGGCGCCTCTTACGACACGGAAAGAGTTGACACTAGTATAGTATTATCTGATCTGCAGACATTTGTTCAGGGCGTTCTGGATTAAAATATCTATCTATGTAGTGTATTGTATTATGTATATCAGTTATCTAGTACCCATAACACAAGCTCTGCTTAGCTTGGGGCTAGATAATGCTGTGTGAAATGTCCAGCATTATTATTATTATTATTATTATGTTCCTATGCTACTGTCCAATTTCACCGTTGCATATGAACACGTTCAATATAAGATAAGCTCAGTTAGCGTTTTAAACGAGGTCAGCGCATTCTACCGACAAAAAGTTGATCCGGTTCAAGAGCTGTCATGTCACACAATAGGTATTAGATACTTTAAACTAGATCAAGCTGAACTTAGTGTTGTTGTAAAGGACAGTATTGAATGCATTTACATTTAGGTTAGGCAGTGCCGGCGTTAGGGGGGGGCGCGATGGGGCGACGGCCCGGGGCGCCAAATTTGGGGGGCGCTGAGGTCTGGGGCCTCGGCCTCCTGGCTCACTGGCTGTGTACCTCAATGGTGGGGATACCGTGCTCGAGCGTGGCGCAAAGCTGCTGATTTGTATACTGCCCTCCTAATTTAGACAACCGTAACTACTAAAAGTTCAGTTTCGAGATATTCGCGCTTAAAGTTTTTTTTGTTAAAAAAATGACCAGTGTCGCAGTTTTAAGAAATATTTGATTTTGAATATTTAAGTGTGTAGCTGCAATGATTCCCTACAGAATGATTGGTATAATGTCGTGATAGCGTTTTTACTTTTAAATTAATTTAGCAAGTAATAAACATGCTTAGCTCAATACAAATATTAAAGGTGCATATCCTGAGCATGAGAACCGTATGTCTACTAGTTACAGTTGTTATGCCAAGGAATTGGTTATACTTTGCCGATCAAACAGCACTTAACCATTTTTATATTAAACGTATATGGAAGAAAATGGATTTTTTTTTAAGTAAAACAACTAGTTAAATATATAAAGTAATTTACTTAATTATGAAGTTTTCTATGGCACTTTCAAAATCACTTCAAATATGGAAATAGGCAATAAAATCTTACACACTACATTTTTATAATTAGCTCAGTCATCAGACTTACAACATAGCTAGGTACACTTAACAAAATATAAAAATCTTCCATAAAGAAATATAAAAAAATACAAATATGAACTACAGTTACATAAAAATGCTTATTACTCCAATTTTTTAAATCGGGTTCTGTCTAATACTATTACAAAATCACATATAAATAGGAACTGTGACTCTGTCATGCCTTTTATATACCTAATTAATCTAAAATCAGACTTTTTCAGGACTCAGTATTCCCTTGTTAAATCATCTAATATCGGAGCTACAAGTAGGGATATTGTTCCAGAAACTCCGCCTGTTTTCTGGCATGAGTGGCACTAGTTTGTTTATGATATCTGCTTTTCTTTCTGCAGTTATACCTCTTGCTGTAACTTTTTGCATGGTTTCTGGAAACAAGTGTGTTTTGAAAATTTTTGTTTGAAGAAAATCCAAGGATGATTCAAACTCCGCATTGTGACTGGTTTTATATTTCAGAGTAAAAGATCCTCTTTCTACGTTCACTGCCACTGTTACTGTTCTTGTGTGTAGGTTATAGTCTAGTAAAATAAATAAATTCATATAATCGCGATAAGGAAAAGAACCGTAAGGGCTCATACGGTATTAATTACAAGGAAAGCCATGAAAAACTTCGCAGTTACGGTGCTCATGACTAAAATAACTTCGTAAATATAGGTTTTATCAAAAATACGTCAAAGAGAACATTATAGATCTCATCACGCTGATTCCGAATCTATCAATAACTCATTTTTGATAAAAACCTTACTTACGGTTGTCTAAATTAGGAGGGCAGTATACTGGTCTCTCAATCATACAACGAAAAAACCGTCCACAATATTTTGACGGCTACAGAGTACAGAGTGCACGTGCACGAATTCTTTTTCTTACTGACTTTGTAATATTGTTCTTCAAATATCCCAAACCCTTTATTCCTATTTATTGTATTAAAAAATACTTCTTATTTTTTCTTTCAAATATATATTTTTTCAGGATTGTGAATTTTTCTACAGTTTTCTACATTTTGAAAGAGTTTCACAAAATCAAAAAATTAATGAATATTGATAAATACATTTCAACAAAATCGCAAAAAGAGCATGAGCCATGAGTTTTGATTTCCTTAAGTGGGCGCCTAAATATTACTGCCCGGGGTGTCAGTGGCCCTAACGCCGCTGCTGAGGTTAGGTTTCTATTGCAATGTTATTTGGCTAGGTAATTCCTATGACTACTAGCTTACTATTTTGGACATTGACCTAAAAGGAATATTGTGTGGGTTTTGAATAAATATTTTGACTCCTACTACTCTAATTAATTGCATAAATTTTAGACCGTAAGGTCAAGATACATTTAGTCACCAATACAGTAAAGGAACTGGCATCATCGCACTAATATTATAAATGCGAAAGTTTGGAGGGATAGACGGATGGATGGATGAATGGATGTTTGTTACCTCTTCACGCCAAAACTACTGAAATAATCGGGCTGGAATTTTGTAAATAGGTATTTTTGATCCTGGATTCAAACATAAGCTACTTATTTTCCCCTAAATTAGTTCCCATGGGATAGAAAACGTTTCCATAGAAAAAAAGCACGTGAAGCCACGGGCAGTAACTAGTAATTTAATATGTTGATGATGTCTCTTCTAGACCTTCGTGATACATCGTCGGCCGCATCTTCGCTTTCCATCATGTGAGAATTGTGAGATTGCGGTCAAACGAAGGACTATTTCTGATAAAAAAAAAAAAAAAAAAAAAAACCTCCTCTATGAATTACGACCACGGTAGCCAGTCTCAAGGGAGACTAGCCAGATTCACAGTTTATATTAAAGTATGAAATAGCTGTTGTCGCACCGTATACCTAGCTAATAGAATACCAAGTAATTCCATAGAGGCGTAGATACGAGTACCAGTGGTGAATAGGGTTGCCAGGTGAGTCGCGAAAAAATACCGGACGACCCCAAAGGGGGAGTGTAAGGTAGGTCGAACAAAATACGTGTTTTTTTATTTATTAATCTAACCACATAAATCAACTAAGTTCGTAACAAAATATAGCTTACTACAGCCATAAAATTGTGCTCTCCAAGACTATGCTCACTTTGAGAAAGTCAGTACTTTTAGGTAGTACCTACTTACTTCTTTCTAACATATATATTGCATTTGACGCAACCGCGTAGTGTTTTATTTGATACAACACGTTCTTTAAAATCAGCGCAGCTCGAGTTTATGTTGAAAAAAACACAGTTCACTTTTCAGTCTCTATCCCAACCCAAGGCGGTTTCGTTCATTGGTCCATATATTTCCCATCACACTGAAAATGCGCTCGATGAAGGCGTTCGATACGCGCGCGTGAGTTTTGCGTTTGAGGGATATCATATGCCTACTTTTGTAGGCGCTTCTGACCAGTAGTACCGACTTTCCTCAAAATACCGGACATTGTTCTGTCCGGTATGACCATTATTTTTTTACCGAACATGCCTCGAAAATACCGGACTGTACGCTTAAATACCGGACATCTGGCAACCCTAGTGGTGAAGGGTGAAAATTTCGATAAGGGAAGCCGGAGCTAAACATTTTTTAAAATTACAGCTTCGTGATATTTGAACAAGTTAGTGAGCGAGCGCGTTCATCAGACACATACCACCTTCAGCATACATAAAAGCATCGATATAATCGTGGAAAAAACCAAAACAGTGTATTTTAGGCATGGTACAAGTATTGAAGTGAGTTCACGTCTAAGGGACCCTTCGCCACTAGTATATACATAACCTCAACCTTAACAGCCTGTATTGGTCCACTGCTGGACGCAGGCCTCCCCCTGATAAACACCTATTTGGCGTTTATCTCATGGGGGTAATGCCCATAATCCCCACGCTGGGCATGCGGGTTTGGTGGAAGATTTGTTCTGCAGGGGGCGCTGCTGCCCGCCCCCCAGTAGACATCCCGTAGTCGCCTCTTACGATACCCACGGGAAGAATTGGGGTGGTGCAAATTCTAAGCCAGCACCACACAGATACAAAAACTACCTGTTAAATATAAGAACACGAAAACAAAGGTTTTGGAAGACTTGTGTATTTGAAACATAAAACATAACATGAACATAAAAATCGTTATTGTTGTTATTAGACACAATTACAGGTGTTTCAGTAGGTATTGAATCCGTAGGATCCCGAACTAGCCTAGGCTGTATTTCAGGACCCAGGGCTTCTGTATAAAATAAAAATTTGAAAATGTGTCAATATAAAAATTTAAGTTGTAACAAAAATGAAATGAAAATAAAAAAAAAAACCTACTATTCAGATAGTCTGTAAATGGCTATTTTGTTTTGATAATGATGAAAGTGTACCCATAATAAAGTTTAGTTTATACCTAAGCATTGATAGCTCATGTGAGATAAGCTTTCTGAACACTGTAAAGTCTAGTTTACAAGTAGGTACATACTTTAATTAAAATATTATTTACCTCTTAATGGGCCAGGTGAGAACTCTGTGTCTAGATAAACCTAACATAGGCTTTAAGACACTACAAACCAATATGTAACATTGTTTTCTTTACCTAAATAAATTATTCTATTCTATTCTAAAACCTACTCGTAAGATGTACGGTAACAATTTGAAAACATCGTAACAGGTAAATTTAACAATTTGCATTCTACCTCAGAAAAACAAATGAAACACTAGTTCACTTCAAAGGGCGTGATTTATTTGTAGCTCTTTCATCGCCAAGTATAAAACCGGACAAAAGCAGTATGGTCGCTGTTTCGAATGGAACTTGAAGACACACATCCTCGTCATTCATCTCAGTACAAAAGTATCCAAATAAACAGCATGACCTCATGTAAGTTCTGAGAATTGGCATCAGACTGCGCTTGAGGGTACTTGGCCTGAGTTGGCCCTACCCATAGAATGTCAGCCTACTTGTACAAAGATAATAATGGAAATTGCAAATGCTAATTGGCAGGTTTTGAGTCAGACATTGTGCGACATTTGATAGTTATATTATAATAGACGCTTGAAATATTAAGCGTCTATAAATATCAACATTAAGTAGGTATTAAAACCCTCACTTAAGTTTTATATTTTTTTGTTAATTTATAAACTTATTTATTCTAAATCAGTACTTAAGTATAAGTACTGATTTAGAATAAATAAGTTTGTAGGTACCTAAATGTAAATACCTCGTCTCTCAAATAATTTTCAATTATGTCCATTGAATTAAATGGACCATTTTGTTTCCAGTAAAAAATGTTGCCAAATAATTGATTTTGTTTTAAAATAACTATAATAAACCGACTAATATATAAACCGACTTCAATTATATGGAACCCATTGTCAGAACTGCGCCAAATTAAAATGGGACCAAACGGGAAGCACCAGCTTTTATATAAAAAAGAATCATGAAAATCGGACCACCCAGTCAAAAGCTTTGTGGTAACAAACATAAAAAAACAGTCGAATTAAGAACCGTCTCCTTTTTCGAATTCGGTGAAAAAGACGGCATCATTGTAGAGCTATCAAATGACTTTAGTTTAACACTTTAACTGGAGATGGTTCTGTGGAGGTAGTGTCCCAGTCACCGCTGGTGTTACCATCCGCAGTGAAAACTATAATGTACTGCGATAAAATTGGCATAAACATGGGTCAGTTCTTAAGTATTAGGCGATATCTGTATACTGAATGTGTAACATAACAATGTTTACAACATATAAAGTTTACGTTAACTTTATTTTCTATGGAGATGTGAAACTAATGTAAACTTCCCGCGCTATCACATTTCCATAGAAAATAAACTATAATAATATAATAAATAAATAAAATAAATAAACTATAGTATATATAAAATAAACTATATAAAATAAAATAAACTTTGTAGTAATAGTAAACAGTATGGCAGTGCACACTCAGCATTGTACCTATTGAATGGACCAATAACAATGTATGTCGTAAATAGGTACTCTTTTTTAACTCTATTAGAATTATTACAATTACCTACTTAAAGAACTACAGCATAACAAAATTTAATTGTCGTTGACTCATTCAAAATCATAGCCATAAGGATAAATCGAACCATGAAGCTGCTATTGTCCAATTAAGTGACTAATCAATGGTTAACCGCTATCGTATGACAGAAATACAAGAAACACTCATTGGATGAAGTAAATATGTTTGTAAATAAGTACTTTAATGAATGAATGGAACCTTTATCCTGTGTAATTTACGAATGTACCTATTAGTAGTATTTATATCAGAAGAGGTGCGCCGGCGTAATGTTGGCGTCGTGCGCAGGTTACAAGGTCGACCAACGTTTGTGCTATTGTCAATGTCAACCTTGAAAAGAGTTCAACATAATGCTAACGTATACACTATACTTACTAAATAGTGTGTTAGTGTGAGTGTTTTTGCTCACCTTTTCATTGATATGCGTGCGGTAGCAGCGGTGTGGTACCAGCTTAGAATTTGCACCACCCCTACTATTCTCACGGGTATCGTAGCAGCGTCCCTGCAGTACAATTCTACCATAAAAACTGCGATCTCCAATCCGCATGTCCAGATGGGCATTACCCCCATGAGAGCCAATAAGGCGCTTATCAGGGCCAGGCCTGCGTCCAGCTGTGGACCAATACAGAACAGCCTGTATTGGTCCACAGCTTATGGGTTCAGTTTTTCATTGATTAGGTATTTTTAGTTCTAACTACTTTAATAAAATTATAAGCTGTATGACGATGATTTGAAAAATAAACCTTAATTTTTAAAGCAGTTGGTTGAACCAAATAGGGATGGGTTCTGCGAACGGTACCTACGCGGTCGGTACCAGCTTAATGATTTTCCCCGTGGAGTTTTTGTATTTTAAGCTATTGCATAGCTTCTATCGCGGGCCTTGAGCGCGGGGACCGAATCCAGAAATTCCGTAACGAAAAAACCTCACGCTCCCCACTCCGCCAGGCAAGGAGGTGTGGCTTGAAGGCCGTGCAACGTCTAACGTCGTTTCAGTTCGGCAGTCTTCGACACGGGGCGTTGTGTGCGTGCGATTAGACGTATTGTACGACTCTACGAAACTCGCACGAATCGAGACGAGCTGCTCCGAAATCGGACGAATACATAAGCAGCTGTTTATGAGAAAGTATATAGGTGTATAGGTATTTATGTACAACAGTGAATAGCTGTACTTGTAAAATTCTTATCGGTCACCACGCTCAAAAAGTGTAACTTGAATTAATATCAAAGAAAAAGCAATACTGCATGAATAAAATAAATAAATAAAATTATAATTGCATAAGTTGATACAAAATGCTATGCAATAGCTTTACCGCGGCAGTCCCCGAGTGCCACACGATTTACAAAATGCTATGCAATAGCTTTACCGCGGCAGTCCCCGAGTGCCACACGTCTTTTTTTTTCAGTAGGATATATTATACATATGTATATACTTTAAAAAATCTTTTTCATTACTCATACTCGGAAAGTAGGTCAGAAGTTGCTTGTTTACGCTCCTGACTGGTATTATTTAGTATGTAATTCTCAAATTATTTATTACTTATCTATTTATTACATCATTTATTTTTAATTTCCTTGTATTCGTTATGAAAAGCACAGTGTTTACCTCGGATGAAAGTAACTTATTTAGTCCGTCGAACTATTAGCGCCCTCGCTACGCTCAGGCGCCAAACCCCGTAACGATGTACTATTTTTTTCAGTAAAAGTATTCGAAAAAAAAATCTTTTTTCATCTTTCGGGCACAATGATCACTCCAGTCTAGCTTAGTACATATTATATTTTCAGGCACTTTGTATACCTACGTCCACTAGCTTGATGTCTGTGATACTTACCTAACTGAGCTGAGACTCTACCAAAATTGTCTATCTATCAAAATTGAGTCATCTGCCTTGTCTCACGCTACCACCTACATGAGGTCAACACTTGGCACTAAAGTTGGCATTTTCTCGCATAGGTAATTAATTAGCAAAATAACGGTACAAGTCCTTTATTAAAAGCGGCAGTAAAATGAGGCAAAGTCCCACGGCCACCCAACTGAATTCTAATTTGTAATCTGTGGACCAGATCTCTATGAGATCATACGCAGCTGACCGGACCAGATTAGTGCCAAGCATTTGGTAGGCACCTACTTGTAAGATAATTTATAGCCTAAGTACAAATTTAGATGATGTCCTCCTAGCTGAAATTCGACCACGACGACCATCCTAAGAGCTAGCGGAGACTAGCCATGTACGCAAGACAGTGTACAAGTGCGTGTACACAGGTGCACTACTATATTCCCCTACTCCCTTAATCCGCTGAGACGGCAGACCTAACGGGGACGGGGATGAGAGGTCAGACGAAGGATCGCAAGAATTTAAACTTCACCATAGGGCATCCTAACATAAGAGCGACCACTAAACATTACGTAAGGATACTAGTGAGCACTTTAATACTTACTTAACTTACCTTTGTGTTAAGTAAGCTGGTGAAGTAATTGAAACAATTCGCACTTTAAGTGGCTTTGTTGGTCTACCAAGACAATAAGCTCTAAAAGGCACCTAAGACTGTAAGTTTTACTAGTATTTTCCATTAGAACAGCAGAAAAGCGAAGTCATTTCGTCACGCCTCGTAGAAGACCAAGGTTGCAGAAAACAAGCCCGTGGGATTAAATACAAAGGCGATGTGTGGTATGGAAACTTAAGATTGGTGCGGAGACCTTAGCCCCCATGCAAACGTACTTTCCGCGTCATTTGGAAACTACGTCCCCGTTCGTATTGAAATGTTCCATACATAATCGGATGAAAAATAGCTATGTTTGTAGTGTTGTTTTTTTTTCAACTTTGATCTTGAAATGAGAGCGAAACTAATTTGCCATATTTTGACCACCAAATCGAGTATTTTTCAAGGTATTTTTTATGCATGATAGACACCTTTATTCAACAATCTGTCGCGTTGCAAACATCCCAAATATATTCACCATTAGAAATAAACAAAAATATTTCTGAAATCAGTCGTTTATTCAAAATGAAAGTACGAAAAAATATCAAAAATGGTGAAATTCCTTCTAGTTTCTGCAAACGCTCGCTCACACGCGGAGGGCGATGCGACACAAGGGGAAATATTCCGAAATAAGGCGAATGCCGTCGAATGGCCAAAACGATGCGATTCTACATGAAACAACAACAAATCCGCACATGCCGACCGCTGAGATTTGGGAGAGCTTCGCAGCCTTCTTAAAGCATCATGTTCAACATCACTGCTACATAATATGACATGTATTGTATAATGCGCAGTAGAATAGCAAAACGAAGAATAGAATACAAAGCACCTATTGGAATGTAACAGTCATACGTGAGATCTTCGTGTTTTCTTGAGGTACCTACTGTGGGAAATATAGAGAAAATAGATAAAATTTTACCAGTTACTTCGAAGAAATAAATTTTACAGAGAGATACTAATTTTATAGAGAGCAAGAAGTATTGGATCAAAACACAAACTTAAAGATCTTTAAACCGAACTTCTATTATGTAAATATATTCTCTCTTGGTATTACACGGTATACATAATTCCTCTATGGTTTGACGACCTCAGTGGCGCTGCGGGCAAAGGTCCGCCTGCAACGACGGAGAGGGTAGCGGGTTCGATTTCCGCCGCGTCTCGGGGTAAATGATTGTACGATCTGCAGATATTTGTTCAATGTGGTCTGGGTGTTCTCTAAGTATAATAAAAAATATTTATCTTTGTATTAAGTAGATATTTTATATCAGTTATCTAGTACACTAACACAAGCTCCGCTTAGCTTAGAGCTAGATGATGCTGTGCAAATTGTCATTTTGTTTTGAAAAAAACTAGTAACCGACTTCATTTATATGGATCCCACTGTCAGAACTGCACCAAATGCAAATGGTCCAGTTCTGACACGGAAAGCACCAGCTTTCAAATAAAAAAAGAATCATGAAACACGGACCACCCAGTCAAAAGTACTGAGGTAACAAACATAAAGTATAGATTAATCAATTCGACTATATACATATATAGTCGAATTGAGAAACTCCTCATTTTTATGAAGTCGGTAAAAAAATGATTTAAATTATCTTAACAGGATGAAACAATTACAACTAAAATTTACACTTGTACTTGTATCCAATTCCGAAAGATCGAAGCCGTCACCAGAATGCAGAGTGCCCAGAATGCTGGCAGCTATATTTATTTATTTATTCATAAAAGGAAGGTTTTAAACTAGCGATGACTCGAACAGCACGTATCTTGTATCCAAGTTGTCTTGGAGACGCTGCGTCGATCAGCCTTGACAGCAATGTTTTATTTCAGCATGGGAACTCGCCGTGTCGGTTCCACTCGAGGAACCCGCGACTGCTCAAGTACTGACTATTACCGTTACCTAGCACCTACTTAGCTAAGAATAGGTATGACTTGTATTATGTTAATACGTAGCACTAGCAACACATTCCTGCACCGGAGTTTTGCATTTCTTCAAATCAGAAACTTGCTAACTATTCCTTCAGACTTTGTTTCTTACGGCTAGTTATCTTTTATTTCGTCTCAAATAGTTGTATGACATAGGTAGTTTTTGGCCGCGACTTTGCATTTGTATATTTTCGGTTTATTAAGTAGCCTATCATTTATGTTAGGCTACGTTCTAAATATGCGCCAAATTTGATCTTGATCAAAGCTAACAAAAGAACATTCACATTTCACAAACTTGCGGATAAAATCTAACAAATTATATGTAGGTACATTTATACAAAATGAAAGAACATTTATCAAAGTAGTCAACTAGTTTCGTCTCTCCAGAAGACATCATCAGGGCACCACACCACTCGATCTTGACACTGAGAGCTATAAACAACAACGGCAGAGTCCCACCAGAGATGTTGCCACTCTGAGCTCCGCGCGCCAAGTCAATAGATTTCATAGTTACCTACCTAATGTTTTCCTGAAATACCTAATAGCCGTTCTGTGACTAATATTAACTACCGTTTCAAACCAAACATGATAAAGTCAAAACAAGTGCTGTTTTTCATACTAAATGTACCATTAAGAATGTTGTGCTGTTCAAAGTAACCAACCTATGCTTTGAGCTTAGCAGCACACACACAGGTTGTTTTGTAGACGGAGTAGCCGTGAATAACCTGAGTTACGCAGATGACATGGTGCTGCTGGGACCGTCAGTGGGATCTGTACGCCAGCTGGTTAAGATCTGTGAGGCATATGCGGCGGAACATGGATTAAGGTATAACTCTAAAAAGAGCGAAGTCCTCGTTTTTAAGAGTGGGAGAGTTCGACCAATCCATGTTCCGCCAATAATGCTCAATGGTGCGGCTCTACGAGTGGTTAGAAGTTTTAAATATCTGGGGCACATTGTCACCGAAGACTTAAAAGATGATGAAGATATTGAAAGGGAGCGCAGAGCGCTGGCAGTCCGGGGTAACATGCTCGCTCGCAGGTTCGCTCGCTGCTCGAGGGAAGTGAAAATCTCTCTGTTTAAGGCTTACTGCCAGTCCTTCTACTCGAGCAGCCTTTGGATAAACCACACCCGGCGGGCTGCCAGCTCTTTGCGAGTCCAATACAACAATATCTTCAGGATGCTGATGCGGCTGCCTCGCTTTTGCAGCGCATCGGGGATGTTCGCGGAGGCAGGCACGGACGGCTTTCACGCGATCATTCGCAAGAAAGTCGCTTCCCTACTTCAGCGTGCGCGAAGCAGCGGCAACGGCATCCTGAAGATGATTGTAGCACGGACAGACTGCCCCATTCTGTACAGGTGGATGCAAATAGTTATAGGTATAGTCTGAATAAAAATTAAATTTTGTATAATTTCATTTCATTTTCTGTTGACATTTTATCTTATTTTATCCAATTTGTAATTTTTTATAATTGTTAATTTCTATGTAAGTAATTATTTTTGTCATGATAATGTTTAGTCTTAAGTATTTTGTGTGTAATATAAAAATGTGATATGGATTGTTTTCTGAAATAAATGATTAATAATATGCAACCTATACCTATGTTCACGCATGTTTTTTTAAATCAATTTATTTAATATTTTATACTCGGTCGCAAATCTATTGATCGGAACTAACGATATCTTGGATATTTAACAATCCGTTATGTGTGTATGATTTTTAATTTTTAATGGGATTAATAAGGTTGACATTGTACAATGTTGAGACGTAACATATCATAACAATAAATTCTAAGATAAAATTCACTGTAGTTATTAAAATATCATCATCATCATCATCATCAGCCTATAATAGTGCACTGCTGGACATAGGCATCCCCTAATGAGCGCCATAGCGCCCTGTCTTCAGCTTGACGCATCCAGCATCTGCCTGCAGTCTTTCGCAGATCGGCATCATATTAAAGTATATAGATTTTATATTCTAAAAATAATCATTATGGAAAAAAATCTGTATCGAGAAAAGTTTCTGTTATTATGTTTTCAGCTAAGCTAGAATCTATGTAGGAAACTGAACTAATAATAATTATACAGATCGAGAGATGTTTGATAGTTTCATACTTTACCATTCTGACCGATCTAAATGTGCCACCCTGTATTGTATATGTTTATATAAAAATTGGAGACGTGCCTTATTCGGAAGTATAATTTTTTTCGACTTGCTAAGAAGCAATGATCGTCATACAGCGTCCTTAGTTAATAAATGAAAATAACTACGTAGACGAAGCTATTTTTTTTATACCAGATGGTATTTAACATTGCGTATTTGTAGCATAAGATGTCTGTCACCACAACAATAGTTCACTTTCCCTAGCTTGGACAACGCACATCTAGGACGGACGCAGTTTCTGGACCATAAAGGATATACTATTGTTCTCTTAATTGCGTATTGCCACATTGCCACCATAATTTGCATGTCTTACGTAAAATAGTTGTAAGAATGATGAAGATAGAGTATTACTTACTAACTGCGCCTGCGACTTTGCACGTTGCGCGTTGCGCGCGCGTTGTTCATATGGAAACGTTTAAAGGTGATTTTTATCCCACAGGTTTATGGGATAAAAAGAGCTTATGTTTGATTCCAGGATTAGAATCACCTGTATGCAAAATTTCAGCCCGATCTGTTCAGTAGTTTTGGCGTAAAGAGGTAACAAATATCCATACGCATTTATGTTACTCGTATTAGTGTGCAGTGTGATGTGATTTGTTGACTTTTCTTGCTAGGCTCAGCAGGAGTTGGTTAAATTAGAGTCCTGCCAACTTTATGTCACCACCAACCACGCAAGTATTAAAATACTATCACGTTGCCTTACGATTGTTACTAACGGATGAGTCACAGTAAGTTACTGTGTTAGAATACGTAAATAATTTTAGTCCTGAATCTGATTCATCAAAGGAATCATTCTGTAAGTACCAACCAGTGTTAGTTTTTACCCGCGGCTTTGCACCAGTGGATTACACCACATTAAAACGCAATAAGTAAACCTATTTATAGAGAATTTAATTTTAAATTAGTTTTTTAACTAGTATTAAGTTTTTTTTGCTGTTTTTTTGCTTTAACTGCTAAGACTTATGTAACATAACAACATAACAACATGTAAACAAGTTAATAAATGAATGAATGATTAAACGGATATTCAAAGAATACCTCTACCTATGAGTACTTTGTTTTTATTTGTAAAGACCTCTACCTATATCCATTGTGATAAGTATGAGATTCTATTATAAACCTATGCAATTACTCGTTGGAATAAAAGTAGAATTTGTAAAATTATTTCTGTGAATAAGGAATCTAGGCCCTGCGCTGCGACGACGATGACGGTTAGAATATATCTAAACAAAGAAATAAAAAAACCTTCAATTGCAGAATCTGAGGAAAATCCATCTCTATTTGCAGATAAGTGGCGCGTTGATGTCTTTTCCTTGACATTTTTTACCCAACATTATAACCGTAAATGAAATAAGTAACTCTATAGGTACCTACCTACTTAATTTTATGGTGAAAAAAACAAAAAAGGTTTTACTAAATTAGTAGGTAGAAGTAAATAAATACTACTTAACTTACATATTTTACAGTTTTAAAAAAGTGTCAGGGAAAAAAGAAATTTGAAATTCGAAATTGGAATACAAGCAAATGAAAAGTTTACAGCCGGTCGGCGTAATTATTTTGTTTGACTATCTATGAAACGATTGTAAAACTGACTGAATTTGTTATTTATTCATGTTACTTAAATTAAATAACAAATTAAACTTACTTCTTCCAATAAGTAACTACCTATATTACTATTTTATTGAATTCTTCAAGATTTAGCTGTCGTACATACCTAAAGAACTCAAAATATTTTTGTGTATCGAGAGCGTTGCCATCTTGTGGTTTTTTACAAACTCACATGTTGGAGGGGCTTGCTTCAGCTCTTCGGTTATACTGCATAATATGTTTCTGCGAGGGCTCCATCGCTTACTATTTAAAGTACTAGAAACCTCATAGATGGCGCTCATTTAGTTCTATTTGTTTCTTACAGGCGGCAGCACTGTTTCTAACAGAGACCAAACCAAAACTGTTATAAGCTGGGAGCTTTTTCCTTGTACAACGATGAACCGAAGCCAATAGAACGAATATAGCGAAACGCTGCACATTGCGCAGTGAATCTCAGTAATGTAAAACCTGATGTGAGGTAAGCCGCAATGTAAAGCACGTAATTTATGTTGGTAGGATGAAATCGCATGGTGAGCTGGCTTTGGACACCGGACCGGCAGCCTCTAGGTATCCGCCGGCAGTTGAGTCGGGTTGTCTACAGCGGCAGGTGGCTTGTTGCCCCTCGACGCCAGGATTTTACTTGCGCTCGCGAAACCATCCTTTTTGTTTATACTTTACACTTGTTGTCTCTATCATTTAGTGTGAACTTTAACAATTTCTAAGTAAGTTTTATCAACTTTGCTTTTAGTTAAGTGAACTTAAGAAAGTGTTGTGAAGTTTTTGAAGATATACCTACCTGCTCGTCATGTCTTCAAGTACAATTTACTTGCAAAAATTGTTTTAGTTTGGACTGTCAATGTTCTTGAATACTGTACGGGTAATTTGACTATGGAACCTGCCTGCTGGTCCTAATTTAATTGAGTAAGTTAAATTTGAAATATAATTTAATTATTGCAAAAGAAGTGGTGTTTATAATTGTGGAAGCAGATTGAGGTGGCAAAAAAGTTAACAAGCTCCATTAGCAAATACAAGGCATGAAATTCAAGTTGCATGGCTGTCGGCGTATAGTCTTGCGTGTTTCTAATTGGTATTTCGGAGAGTAATTTAAAGTGGATTACTATGGTCAAATTGGTAATAAGACGGGCCCCTGGGCTGTGTAGAGCTAGCACGGACAGTGCGAGGCCGTGGGTTGAATGGCCGCTGGTGGCCAGGCCACGGTCGCCGTGCATCCAGCACCCGCACTTACCTCACCTTGGTAATAATCTCATTTGGTTACTTAGCGGAACTGATTTGCTATTCAGTAGGCTTGCGCACTTTGGATATTTCATAAGATTTGGTCTTCGAAAAACAGTCGATTCCAAGGCATTACGTTGCTCTGTATTCCGATTGGTTTGCGGGGTTTGAGTAAGTAGGAAGGTGAGTACAACTTCGGTCGACATCATTATCTCGCTAAGTATAATTTAATTTTGAGTTGAATTTGAGAACTCTTTTTTTCCTTGATTATGGTATTAGTCCTCCCACTTTTGTATCTAACTTTAAACCTTGTTAGTTCCTTTAATCAGAATATTGTAAGCATCAATTTTTATATTAATTTTGATTATCTTCTTCAAACGGTCACAACTAGTCACAATCACAAGTGCTTAGGCACCTACAATACTTTCTAACTCTACTTAACTTTTATGCTTCAACCGAACAGAACAGTTTTTGTTCCATGAACATTTCTGTGGATGATCCACAATTTCAAGTAAATTCAGAAGGCCAAAGGTGCTTCGCATCTTCGATGTCCTCCTCGCGGACAGGTACGCAGGACAAATTATAGTGCCGGTGTGCGCAAACACAGGTGCACAGGTCTCTATTCACTCACTCTCATAATAAAACCGGGGGCTCAGGACTACTGGCTTAACGCCGCGCATCTTTATTATTCCTTAGACTTATTTAAATACTAGCTGCGCCCCGCGGTTTCGCACGCGTTGTTCCTATGGAAACGTTAAATAGTACATTGTTACCCAAGATCAGGGACTAAATGTTTATTTATGACTACTATATTTATGACTACGTTACCCAAGGGACTAAATGTTTCTTTCACCCGAGGTAAACACTGTGCTTTTCATTACGAATACAAGGAAAGTAAAAATAAAAATATGAATTAGCTAAAGAAAAAATACATAAATGAACAACTTACATAAGATATTTATTTAAAGTCTAAGGTAAAATTAGAGCAATTATTAGTTATAGTGAAAGGTTTTTTCCAACTACCTCTTGAGAAGTGAAAACTTGTTTGTTTTGTTAAATCCATCATATTGCCTTTTGATAAACGATGTTAGTCTCTCGAAATCCTTTATACCTATGTACATTCTGTTTAGTACCAGTAGTAATGTTGTCTTTAACTTAGAATATACCTACCTACGCTCCATAATATTGAAGGTTTGTAAGTCTTTGAGAATTCGTTAAAATATAATAAAACGTTTTCTTTTAACGATTTCACTATTTACTCAGAGCCCCATTTACCGTAATGCCTTCTTGATACCTTCATTTTGATTTAGGTGGTAAAAGGTTTTCCACTACTCCTTTAGCCTCTGCTTTTATAAATTCAGGCGTTAAATTAATGTTTATATCAATCACTCTCTGAACTCATTGTCATAAACAAAACAATGAAAAATCAAAACCTTAACTCGAAAAATCAAATGAAGATGGATTGCCGTTTTCCCGCTTTCTTTTTATAAGGCATAAACAATCTTCTTTATAGATGGCATAATAGCCATAGTAGCTCTCGCTATTCTACCAAGGTACAATAAACATGGAAGAATATCGATATCTATTCTACCATTCGTTTTTATCATTTCAAAAATGGTAAATATTTTGCCGAAATCTATGTTATTTTAGAGAGATAGTTGAAAGTAAATTAGAATTATGACAATTTACTTTTAATTTATTTAAATTTTACATTATGCTGTAATTGAATGGCTGTATGAATTGCGTCAAACCAGACGCAAAAGCCATCTCACAAGAGGTTGAAGTTGAGTGGCTGTATAGAAAGGCAGAATGCATGGTTCAATAGAAAAGTGAAAGAGGTGACAGCTGTCATTTGTTTTGTACTTGTCATTACTTTTCGTCCCTAGGGACGAAAAGTATAACTTTCATCCCGCTGCGCAAGCAACTTCTGACCTACTTTCAGAGTATGAGTAATGAAAAGGTTATTTTCATCCCATAGGAACTGATTTATGGGAAAGTAGCCTGTTTGATTTCAGGATTAGAATTACATGTATGCAAAATTTCAGCCAGATCCGTCGGCAGTTTTGCCATATTTACTAGGCTTGTCAGGTAGTCTGTTCAAAAAGAGAAGAGTCGTGGGAATTGAGGGCACTCGATGGTTGAGGTGCCAATTGACCTTTGTTGCGTTGACAACACTGATCAGTCATTGCAGTACGACTAAAAGTGTTAGTTCACCGTAACACCACGACTCTTCTCTTTTCGAACAGACTCTACATAACATAGGTATAAATATATCTCTGTTAAATTCATTTGCCCGTAAGTTTAGTGAGACACCACATCAAGAGGGTCAAGTGCCCCTCGTCCCGGATAGATTTAAGTCGCGGTCCACTCGGTTCGCCACCCACTCGATATCTACCTCCTGATTCTTGGCACAATTGTCCACTGCCTACTATTGAGGGAAGTCAAGGGGATTATCGATCCTTGGGATCTTTGAATGAGAGTTCTCGAGAAGGAATCATACCTAACCAATCTTAGTTATCGATCTTGTTCTTAGGTAAGTACCTACCTGCTTGTTTACCTATATTGTGATAGGTATATCAAAACGTAATTAGAAAGGACTGCCCAGTGCATCCAGCTAATGAAATGCTTAATCAAGTAGGTAAGTAATTAACCAAGTATAACCAGAACCTAATAGGATACGTATAATTACTAGATTCTAATGTTAGCTGATCATTTTGATCCTCAATGAATAAATTATACCTAAATTATCTATTCAAAACCTCAGATCAATACAAATTCCTATAATTTGTATTGATCTGTGGTCTTGATGCAATTTCTTAAGATTCGGTTTTTTGGTGTTTTGTTCCATAAATAAAACCTTTAACCAGTAACCACACTTCTTCCACTTCGCCAATTTATTAAATGGTTTAAAGGAAATCTATAAGTTTACGAATGATGATTCACATCAAAATTACGCATGGCGTTAAAAACAATAAAAAAATGATAGAAAAGTCGCAGTGGCAGACTATAAAAAAATCCATCAAATTATTGTCGTTTTGGAACAATACATAAATAGAGGTAGGTAGATATAGATAGCATTTCCCTTTGACGTGGCGTCGTATTATTTGACATGAATATTCGCAAGCCTGACCGGCAGAGCGCGAGCGCGCCCCTCGCGGACAATAGAACCTTTGTTGCACAATACCCATTTCCGATTACCAGATTGAATCGTGTTCGTCAAAGCGCTTCCATGCCCAATAATCATGCTCGCCGTGTGTCTGCCGACATTATTCCGACCGACAATATTTTCAGCTCCCATTTTAGACTGCAGAGTGCAGGGGTTTAACAGCGAGCAACGAAGAATTTAATATCGTACAAAATTGACTCGTAGTTAGATTATAAAACCCTGCAACCTTGCATGAGAAAATTGTAATAACTACTGGCAGTGACTTGAACGACAGAAACGATTTAGGTAAGTGTTTATATGGGTAGGAGGAAGTTATAATGTGTATACAGACGAATAATTCACACTCTTGCGGTTCCGTCCATATTGGTGAACATGAACTAATAAAACACCATCAACTACGAACTCGTGAAACGGCACAAGTATTAGAGACTCAAAGTCCCGGAACTGTTGAGCTCCAAGTTCGGATGTTATTTAATTTAACCTCTCGTTATGCGGGCCGATGGGTAACGCGCAGTCTGCGAAACGAGAGTTCCAGCCTGTCGCACTCATTGTTGCGGAAATTTAGACGAATCTGTGACGATCGCCATTCATTTAGTGACGGTTTTGTGGAAACTGATTTTAATTCACAAAGTGCAGACGTAAAATAAATTGCTCAGCCTTACTTCGTTAGTTGCTCACTCATCACACTAATATTATAAATGCGAAAGTTTGTATGGATGTATGGATGGATGGATGAATGTTTGTTACTTCTTCACGCCAAAACTACTAGACGGATCTGGCTGAAATTTTGCATACAGGTCATTCTAATCCTAGAATCAAACTATGGCTATTTTTATCTCATAGATCAGTTCCCGTGGGATGAAAATCACCTTTTAACGTTTACATAGGTACAACGCGTGCGAAGCCGCGGGGCGCAGCTAGTTTAACAATAAAACTCTAATCCAATCTACCACGCAGGTTTGCATTTTAACCTAGACAAACCTTTAATAAAATAGGTGATACGTAGGTTCAACTACAAAAAAATGCAAAGTAAGGTTTTTCGGATTCCGTTTTTTTTCAGAATGCTTTAGACGACCATGAGAGCGTTATCGCACTTTTGGCGTACCAGTTTTGCGTAGACCGCCACATCCGATAAATAAAATCCAATAAGCTTTGTCTGAAGCTACTTACTAAAAGTATGGCGAATCTGGTTAGCATTAGTGAAAAGTTCTGGCTTGCCACACCACACCACACGACGGCTGGGACCGGCCAGCGAGGCTTACCTACGGTTAAACTGCAGATTTTAATTAACGCCGGCTTTCATTGCGTCACAAAAAATAACGACTTACCTACAGTTCAGTCATACGGTTTCCCAACGCGCGTGAGGAAACTCTGATACTTGCCCCGTGCTAATGCGTTTGCGGTCCTTACAGACACTTACAGTATTATTTTATTATTATTTTACCACTTTCATCAAGTTAAACCTTGATTAGATTGGGTCATTTCCGACACAGGAGGTAAGATAATTGTTGAAGCAACCAAAATGTTGCGTCGACCTCTCTTAATGAAATGAGATCGTTTCGGATAAGTGGAAATAATAATGACACTATAATTACTGTGCTCTATAATAAACAATACAACGAAGTAGTGGGATCCATTCCCAGGCGAGCGCGTTGAAAAAATGTTAAACTGTAGGCGGGGCCGAAGGCGCAAGAGGTGAGCCTTCACAAGCCGATGCTCGGCTCTGATCGATGCCGGGGGCTCGCCGCAGGCTACCTGCCGTAATTTTAGAGCCAAGAAATTACTCATAATAATAAATGTACCTACTAATTTGGAAACAAAACAACTTGAACTTCTTCGGTGAAACTGGGCGGCTGAGTGCTCAACTTGGCATCTATGAGTCAGAAGCTGAATAGCTCTCCAACTTTTGTATTTTGTGCGCTGTGGAATCACGGGACCATTAATATAAAGCTCATGGTTGGGCGTTATAAGTCTTTGCTGCTGATTTGCTATTCTATATGCGGCTTTGTCCCGCAATTAGGTTTATCCATCTGGTTGTGAAGTAGGCCATTAACCTTTTTGTAGAGATCCCTTCGCGTTAAACTTTTTACACAGAACCATTACATATAAGCGAAGCTATGCTCATGTAGGTACATTTATTATTTGGGTTGGTACTTAAGTCTAAGTTAAGTCTTGTAATTAACTCTTAATAAAAATACACGCTAAACGCTAAATGATTGCCATTAGCAAATAACTTTTGGCAAAAACCATCAGACTACTTACATGTTACAGTTTTTTACTATAGCAAGTCTCCTGCAAGACTTGCTAAAAAAACGGTAAGTCTGGAGGATGTTGTGGTTTAACGCTTATATTTTGGCTTGTCTCCAATAAAACGGATGCTCTTTGAGTGCTTCGGACGTAAACAAAATAAATTTCAAATTTCTTGTTTGAAAGAAAATGTGCTCGAATCATTTAACGCGAAACCTTTTTGATCCCGATGTCATTTCCCTATTCCCAGCTGGCTCTCCTGGGAGGACCACCGTACCTGAGCTTTATCGAGGCAATTTGGCGACGGTTTGCCAGGGATGTAGCGCAGGTTTATTGAAATGGACTCTAACTGAGAATTAATGTTATTGCATAAACAGAGCTGGGGTTGGAACCTATACTTTAGAAAAGAAAAAGGCTAGGTTTCTAAAAAGTAAGGGTTGTATCACATCATCATAAGTTTGACCCTTTTTAGCCAACAGGGGCAGCACAGTCGCCAATTTTACATCTATAGGCACCTGTATCATAGAAACAGAAATAAATTACCTACTAAATATCTCTCTATAAGCATACCTCCACCAACTCTTTGTTGTATTGTGTCTATTTATGTACTGTAACTAGGTTGTGGCCTTCCTACTTGTATCTATTCTAAACCATATGTAGTCACCTATTTTGGCCAAATAAATGTATCTTTATCATTATCATCTTCATCAGTCATTGTCGACCCACTGGTGGCACAGACCCCTCATGTCTATACCATCCGTCTCGGTCTAGCGATAGGTATATATCACAAAGGTAATTTTTTTCGCAATATGCATTCTGATTTCTGAAATCGATAATGTTCGTACGAATTACGATTTTAATCAGGTGTCTCGATCTTTCGAAAGTTCCGACTAAAGTCTCTGCTGAAGTTCCGATACTTTACATCCCTATCTTCCTGTGTTCAAGGTTTATCGCTTTCGCGAAAAGTGCGACCTGCACTTTGAAACTTTATGACGTCCGTTGCCTTCGTATGGCCTCTGATCGTTTTGTATAAAAACCTTTTTTTTGGCTAAAGCCTCACAAAGCTCGTACGGTACTCCGAGTTGAACGGGTATCCACCAAAACCTAGACAAGTCAACTAAAACTTTCGAATGCAGTCCAAATGACATCACAACCTTGGTGATGGTCATATGGATACCATGCTGATGGTTTTTAAGGTTTCGTTCGGGTACGAAATATTATTATTGATCCCGCATTTATCTCGATTTGTCTGTAATTTTTTCTCTCGTAAAAATCTCAGCATTCAGCAATCAACTATCGAACGAACTTAACTTGTTATTTAAAATACTTACATAAAATTTAATATACATATCGTGCGCTCGTAAAAACTTGTTCAATACCTACTTTTATTTAGGTTTTGTACCTTTTTTTAAATACAAATATTTAAAAAATTACCGCCGAAGTTTGCAGAGAAATACATCAAAAATAGCGTTTGTAGAAATTCATCTTTATTTTACACGAAAAGTATAGAGAAGTTTGCGAGTACCCTTTTTGATAAAATTACTAAAAAGGGAGAGCTACCGCATGGGGTGAAGTATAAATCAAAGGTTTTTCGCGCCATTCACACTCGCACTTGACGAATCTTTTTATACACACTTTCGCTTCGCTTTAGTGTAAACCGGCCTTTATTGCTGTAATATAAATTCAAGCTCATAAGCGTGTAACGGACTTAGATCGTACTATTTTGTAATGGTAGACACTAATTTCATGCCCGGAACATGATGACTACAAATCGTTACTTCGGTAATTTGGATTCCAATGGAAGTTTCTTTATGTTGTTACGCAGGTACGTCTTATCAAAAGTGTTTGGCTGTAATACTCAGGTAGCTTGTGCATTTGTCTACTTTAAAAAACTTGATAAATGATTAATGAATTTATTGTTTGTAACATTACATTGGTCTTCATATTCTATTTGTATCTCTAGTCTGCTATGGTCAGACTTACAACATTGTTATGTAGAAATCTTATCACACTATATTCAAAATTTATCAAAATAGCGTCAGATGTCAAAAGATAAAATTATAGGTAAAAAAGAGAAAAAAAGTAGGTTAATAATAAGGTATCTTTTGTCATTTAGAAATTCATCGATATTCGAGATTCTGTTTTTTCGAACCTGAAACTTAAAGAGAATCTGTTGAGCCTGGCCGCCTTAGCGGAAATAGTAGCCAGAAGGACATCATCATTTAAAACCCTAGATATTTTCTGAATACAAAGGATTACTAAACCAATGGTAGAAAATATTTAACGACACTGGTATCACTTGAGCAAATCGCAAATGTTCAAAACAAATATTGGTTATGAATGCTTTCATTCATCTGTAGTCCGTTAACGAACGGTAAAGTTTGTTAATGCTTTTAGTGATTACCGTGTGTTACCTTGTTGTTTACTGTTATTGTTATGTCTTCAATAACAAATGTCTTTGTTGACATAAAATATCTTGGGGACTCTTAAAATCAAAAAATAATGCTGGACACAAACCACACAGCTACGATATATTTTTATATTTAGTTTACTGAAATTTTCGTAGGCTCAAGCGAAAATTAACCATCGTCAAGTCGAAATCACGCATGTCGTCTTGCCTGGCGTCTAACCGTGATCTTTAAAATATGAATATAGGGATTAGATATTGTTCGTAAACCTATTATTATTGAAATTAAATTCATTGGTATTTATTTAAAATATTTGGTCGACTGGAAAAATCTAATCGCACTTCTATTTTCAAAGGCTCAAGACAAAATAAGCGACGTCAAGTAGAAATCGCGTGGCGTTAACTGTCCCTGTGATCCCACAAACTAAATAAACCTAGGTATTAGGTAATCTTTATTAGGTTAGTTGGAAAAATCTAATCATATTTTTATATTTTTACGTAGGCTCAAATGAAAAATCCGAGTATATGCAGCATTTTCGAGTCTATTTCACACATGTTGTCTCGCGTGGCGTCCACAGTTCTGTCCCCGTGATCAGTATGCAAGCTGCGCGTGCGTGCTGGCATGCATCGGCGTCCGCTCACACCACTGTTTATATCGCCGTAACTATCAAACATTTCAATTGTCTACTGTACTGCGAATTTACTAACTTTCATATGAAGCTGATACAGTGATTATAGTAATGACTTAGAACATGATCGCTCAGATGTTGCTAAACGCTGGTCGTTAGACGGCAGAATACAAAGGGTGACTAGTTTTGTACATAAAATTATATTTTCTAAGTTTTGCTGTATATTATACATATATTTTCAGCAGTGGACTAATATAGGCTGATGATGATGATGATGATACATATATTTAGTTATATGCTCGATCGATACTCGGTGTTAAGTGTGAAAACTATGTTCAGTAATTTACCTTTATCTATTGTAACCATTTATTGACAAAGAAAATAACAAATGAAATAATAGAAATAAATTTGAAGTAGAATTTATAATTGAGCTTACTGCAGACTGTTGCAAACAATCTACAGGTAGCTCATCTAATATTATACCAGCATATCTCGGAGCTGTGTGGTGCTGGCTTAGAATTTGCATCAGCCCATCTCTTCCCGTGGGTGTCGTAAGAGGCGACTAAGGGATATCCTTCGGGAAGCGGGCAGCAGCGCCCCCTGCAGAACGATTCTACCACCGAACTGCGATCCCCAACCCGCATGCCCCGCGTGGGGATTATGGGCATAGACATGAGATACGCCAAAACGACGCTCTTCCAGGGGGAGGCCTGTGGCCAGCAGTGGACCAATGTAGGTTGAGGTTGTTGTTGAGGAACATATCTCGGAAACCAGTCGGAAGCGTTTTACCCAAGACGCTGGCAGCATTGCCCCGCTGTATGGCAATGCTGATGCGCGGCGCCAGATACTCACCAGCTCTCGGGTCACGCGTTGCTTCGACCAGACGCTCAGATATTTTCTTGGAAACCAAAAAACGCTCGGTACGGTATACCACGAACTTAGGGTCTTGACTCCAAGGGGAGTAAATGAGGCTCTGTCGAGCCCTATAATTTGAGCCTCTTGAGATCCTATTTAAGATCTATTATAAAACAGCTCTGTATTTTATTGATGTGGCGCTGCGCGCATCAATTTTGTTTCAGTACACTTTATTCGAAGATTTAGGCAATTAGATGCTAATTTGCCTCTAAGCTAAAATTCACAGAAATAACAGTCACTGTAGGTATTACTTTCGGGCAAAAGCAAGAGATTTTGCCTTTTTATCGATTCAATTTTCCATTAATGTCGAGTTGCTTCAATGCACATGGGAAATAGCAAACATGTGAGAATTTATGTGTGATTACATGTGAAATGGCATTTCGCGTCGCGAGAATTGCAGCGTCTTCCCGATACGGCGCGTGTAGATTATATCTCGTGTTCTTTCAAGAAAACAAAGGGGGAAATTGTAAAAGATTGGTGTGCGGCCGTGGAGGGCGCGATATTTGCTGCCCGCGTCTCGCCGAGCAGTGCTACAATGTCAATCGCAGCTCTTCTTTTTGCTTCCCACTCGGTGAGACAATGGCGGGAAAATGTTTTCTACGTGTGGGGACCCGAGCCGTGGGGTGTGGGGTCAATAACGGGAGCACTAATCTCCGCCGGGATCGTTTGGATTAATGGGTCGTATTGCCGCGGTGGTTGTTTGTTTCAGTTTGTTGTCTTATTGTAAGTTTTTGTTCTTTTACCGAACGAAGGAAAAAGTAAAAATATTTTGTGAAAGGATTCGGTCGCCTATCTCAAACTCGTAATTGATCAGTTTCTTTACTTTTTACATTACAAACTACATACAAACTACCCGTGTTATGAAACTTTAGTAAGTAATCGATAAATAAATAATGCTGGACAAATTGGACCTTAAACACAGCATCATCTAGCCACAAGCTTAACAGATCTTGTATTATGGGTATCATCATCATCATCATCATCAGCCTATATTAGTCCACTGCTGGACATAGGCCTCCCCTAATGAGCGCCATAGCGCCCTGTCTTCAGCTTGTTTATGGGTATAGTACTAGATAAACTAAATCGGCTTAAGTCCACCTGAAAGATTTTACGGCATTGATAGTAATAAAACTAAACAGGTTACAGACACAACAACATGAACCACTTTGTAAATAACTTTGTTAGTTCTCGTTTATAAAGCTAAACCCTGAACATTACGGTACTCATATATTTATTCTCCTATTATAAGTGAAACGTAAAATTAAAGCGACACAAAATAAAGAAATTAGTAGGTACCCATATCGGCTGTAAATGGTTATTTATTATATCGGCTGTAAATGGTTATTTATTCGTGTATGTGTAGGTAATGGAAAATTGCCAAGGGGCATTATGCCATTACTAGACAAAGGAAGATGTATTATGGTTTTTATAGAATGGTCACGAGAGTGGACAACCAAGATTCGTTAAAATCCGAATGAATTAAAAGCCTTTTAATAACACCAAAGATTTCTTAATTTAATGAACCCATGCAGAAGCAACTTCTATCTGACTAAAAAGACAGTTTACCCTGTTACACAAGTCTCACTTTGTTAAAACAGAATCCGCGAAAATAAAATACGCCTATTAGGGAGAGCGTTGCTACTAATTAAAATAAAAAAATCAAACAAAGCATGGTGCGCTCGCTCCCCCAGACCAGACTAACTTTTAACGAGGATATATTTGGTTTCAACCAACCCTTGGTGATTTTAGCATTGAATCTGACTGCAAATAACTCCATAATTGACTCAAGCAACTTCTAGTTTAATTGGTTGAATATGTTACCTATCTACCTCTCACGACAGGAAGTGCGGGCGCATATCTGAACGCTCGCTGTTAGCAAAATTACACCTCCAAACTTACACCAAGTTATGCTTGATAACAAGCCGACTTCCAACTATTGTTTTAACCAGATTTATGGGTGGCGTGTTAGTCTTTATCTATGTATGTAACTAATTTATTATTTTAGCACAACTAAGAAGACTAGCTAAATAAAGTTTTTATTAAACTGTAGAATATTTTTACAGCTTCTAGCTTCTGCCCGCAGTACGCGTTTTTTTTTGGAGAAAAAAGTATTCTAGGTCTAGAACCAAATTGCCAAATTGCCCGTACTTTTCAGTGGTTTTGGCGTAAAGAGGAATAAATATATATTATAAACTAAACCATCTAAACATCCAAATGTTCCCATTTGTAATAGTAGTGTGATGTGATTTTAAATATTATAACAGGTTTCCTGTCGAATCGTCGTCTCTAAATTACAAATGCACTAACGTGTCACCTGTTTTGAAACTCGTGTTCATATTTTCAATTTTAGTAATGGATCTAAAATAAAAACAGCCACCAAACAGCTTACCTTGCTGTTTTGCTTGAATATATTCTAACAATTCGTTTAAAGTTTCAGTAAAGCTCTTCATGACTTCACATTCTTTTTATACTTTAAAAAGGTTGCAAGTAGTATGATGTGAGAATAACAAAAGTTGTAAGATATTGCGTTGCACCCAAGATTTATTTTGTTTATTGTAGGTGAAGAAGACTCTTCACAACTTCAGTCTTTATAAATAAAAGAGCATGTAGAAGGATATGTGATACTTCTCGCAAAAGTTGTAAGAGATTGAGTTGTAAGCTTTGTTTTGTTTGTTGTAGGAGTTGGAGCGGGTCGGTGGGCGTGGGAGCGGGATGATGGACTGCCTGTGCCCCGCGCCGCGCACGCTGGCCTGCCGCGTCGTGCTGCTTGACGAGAGAGAGCTGCTTCATGAGATACAGGTACCGATACCATCCCTGTTTTTAACCGTCAAACAAGGAGGAGGTTCTCAATTCGGCTGTATTTTTTTTTATGTTTGTTTACTCATAACTTTAGACTGGGTGGTCTGATTTTCATGATTCATTTTATATTTGAAAGCTGGTGCTTCCAGTGTGGTTTCATCTGGTCCAATTCTGACAGTGGGATTCATGAAAAAACTATATAATTGAAGTCGGTTAATAGTTTTTTAAAACAAAATCAATTATTGGAAGTTTTAAACCCCCGTGCCCTCGAAAAGCACGTAAAACTAAGTCGGTCTGCCTTCCCATCGGTTTATGAGAGTGAGGGATTAGAAAAACCTGTGTTTGCACACACATTTGTGTTCCGCGCACATGTCCATTGAGAGTGATCGCGTTCAGCGTTGGTCGTAATTGGGCTAGGTGGACGTCGTTATCGATATTTTTACTACGTGCATATTTGTGCGTATTTGTTTCGGGTATGAGTTTTTTTTCCAATAAGTTGCATATCTGGTATGTTTATCAGTAATCTAGATCCATAAGACAAGCGCGGCTTACTTTGAGGCTAGATGATGATGTATATTTTGTTCAGGCTAAAGGTTACTTTGTCGTTTCTAAAAGCGACTGAAATATAGCACTTTATTTCCGTGTCTGAGTGTAATTTTATAAAAAAAAATTACATTTTCTAAGTGTTAATTTATTGTATTGATGGAAATAAAGAAATTTTGACTTTGACCTAGACTTTGTCATGCATGCATATCATCACCATTACCTGCCCCGTCCCGTCCCAGCATAATGGGAAATTAAAGTGTTTTTTCTTCCTTCATCCACCGTCTATCACTCGTGGCTGTTGAATCAGTAGCTTCAATCTTAAGTAAAAATATAGCTCTTTTTCTCCTATGCAAGCATATTATTAAAACAAGTTGTCCTGTAAACACGACATTTAGCACATTTGAGAGCAACTTTTTTGCCGTTGGTATTTCCCGGCGGGCCTTGAAAGCCAGATGGTATTTTTCAATTTTCTTGTATCTCTGAAACAAGCCGTGGATTTTTCTGTCTCACTCAACCCCTCACTCTTGAAGTGCAGCTATTCCGGGTTGAATTATTTGAAGTAGGTGGAAGGTTCAGGGGATCCGTGGAAGCCTTTTGTATGCGGGATACAGGTTCAAGGTGCGGACGATGAATTCACTGAATCGTATGTTGGTTCTATGAATATTAAATAACATTTCCACGCATTTTCGTTCTAGTGAACGAACGCGCTCTTGCAATGAACTGCTTAAATATGCTTCCTTGGGTTTTTGCATAGGGCTCTAACTAAATAATTAAAATACCACCCTATTTTCATCTATGTTGTTCCCTCGTACTCAACTTTGCCAATCTCTATTATCTTGAAACTCTCACAAACTTGAAACGTATAAGACGCTAGCTTTGGATGAATTCCGTACTTACACACTCGGATAATACTTTCATAAGTCTGTGACACACTCAGCCGTAAACAACACACGAATTTATGACAGATATGCCTTTGTTCGGTGTCCTATGTGTGGAAGTGGAACCCACAACTTGTTCGTCAAACAAATTATGAAGATATATGAGACCAGAATGATCCAATTTCGGTAAAGTGGGAGCGACGAGAGTTCGACGTTTTTGCTGAATCGTGCGGGTATTTTAGATGAATCACCACTCTACCACTCCTATTTCCCTATCTACAAAGGGACATTTATCTTGGGAAATAACTTTTCTGACTTACCAGAATAACCAGATATTTGCCTAAAACATTTGTTTCTTTCTGTAATAAGCTAACGTGTATAACCAGTTACAACTTTAAATGAAAATGTATTTACGTTGGTTTCCGAATTCGCATTTACATGGGCTGACTTTTCTTCGAAGTTAGGATATTTTTTTTCATCAACTTAATAAGTAGGTAAATTTTATAATACCTTTATAAAAGTTGGATACCTATATAATAAGGATGAAGGTGGCTAGTCTAATCAGTGTGTATTAGACCTACCATGGAACAAATTGGAATTAGAATAGAAAATAGAATTAGGACTGTGTTGGTTATTTCTTAGAACATTTTATTGAAAATGAATAAAATGTTCTAAGAAATTATAGTGTTTAGGGTAACACTGATTAGTCCTTCAAAACCAGCCAAACTATAACAATAAGGTATTGAGAAGCAATTTGCAGAGCGGGCTTCGCGTCGGCAAGTGCGAGGAAGTGACTTGTACCCTATTGTTAGGAGCAAATTGACTGGGCACAATTTCACGGTCCACTGCTTTAATGCACCTTGTTCCCACTTTATGTTACCCGCCGTAGCTGAAGATGACATTCCCTACGAAAAACAACCATGCCCGTTCATACGGTATTTATGTATTCAATTTAATTATTCATCGCAGGTAGGCAGTAAAGGATAAACAGAATGTTCGAGTTGGAATTGGAATTGTACTGTGGATGGCCCGCGGGCGGATCGCACAGAGCGTAGGCATAGGCCGGCGCTCCCGTACTCAACAACTACACAGCGCAGCCGGATTTTGAAATCGTTTGTTATTTTTCGAGCTCCACGTCATACACGTACGCTGCGGGGAGCAAACGCGCTCTGTTATTAAATCATTTATTATTCAGCTCAACGAACTGTTTCGCAATTTTTCCACAAGCTGGCGAAGCTTTTTACGAGCAAGTGTACACTTATAGTGATGTATTTGAATCGCACATTTAAGTAACTTCCTAATTAACGTTTTTTAGCCTATGAGAGGTGTTTTATTCGTTTTTACGTAAATTGGGTTTTCTTTGAAAGACTTCGCTGCTCCTCGCTGTCCTGCCCAGCGAGTAATACAATAACGTTCTAAGGTGCAAGCCTTTTTGACGTTAGTAACAAGACATGATTGTGACGTAATATTTGGTAGAGCGTGCCTCTATGGTTCATTCTTCATGGTTCGTTATGGTGGTACAGGGAACTACGCAAATCCCATACTAAATGGAGACATCATGTCTCGTTACTAAGTTAGACTTGCACCGTAGTTCAAATACAAACTAAAATTACAAATCGTTTATTGGTACCATGGACTTGGACATTTTATAAAACTATAACATAATGCAACGATACTGACGCTAAAAGTTTACAACTGTGTCGCGTTCAGTATCGCCTTCCTCTGGACAGGAAGAATATAACTATTATTTACAAAAAGGACTCAATTAGTATAAGTTATACGTTTATAAAGTTAATACTATAGATAGTTTCTTAACTTTAACAAATACATAATACTAATATTATGTATTCATCTATACTGTGTTGAATAACATATTTATATAAAAAATAATGTGAAAAATTTAAGAAGGTACCTTCGAGAACACCTGTCTCATGAGAGTCAGGGTAACGATTAGGTACCTACCGTCTGAGTTGAGGGAGTGAAAAAAAAGTCATAAATTTACATAATAAAAATAACATACGAAAAGTGTGTGCTAGAAAACTGTAATTGGAGAATTTAAGCTGCTTTAAGCATGAGAATTTCTGTATCATCATAAGAAAGGGTAAGAAGCCAGGCAGATAATTTAAATTTACAAATTCGCAGAGATAAGGAATATTATGTTGAGTTTCTTATTAATTGTATTGTAGAGCATCGAGCTGATGTGGGGATACTGTCGACTGGATGTAGCAGTCCTGTGTGAGAATATTTGACAGACTCTATGAAAGCGACGTTGAGTTGCGCTTAGTGAAGAGTCATACGTCACTTGGCCATGTTTACGTAAGATGGTGTTAAAGATGAAAAGTTGTTGGACAGTGTGAACTTGACAGAGCGAGTATAGGTCAGTAGTAGGAAACAGTCTAGGTTTGCAGCTTAGAACCTTGAGAACAGCTCTTTGAGCAGAGATAGTTCATGAAGAAGAGTAACATTTAACCATTGCGTTGTTCGTTTGTTTTTGTTTATTTATTACAAAAACAAAACAATATGGTTGCATTGAACTTTGTACCTTATAAACCAACTCCGTTTCTATGTGCGTCTGTACTCTTTGTAGAACACGGCCTATATTTTTTAAGTCTTTTTTGTTAAAAACAACCAACCATTATAACTAAGCGGCCAAGAGTACCAAAAATATACATTTTTTCAAATTGGACAATTTGTTCCATTGAAACCATTGAAACCATTGAAACCATTTATTTATCTGTGATTGTGGTAATATACAATTGATCTTAAATTTAGTTTTAGGTCAGCACAATCTACTCTTTCGAGCGTACAAATCAGATGTGTTTAGAGTTGACACAGTTGATAGAGCATGCAGTAAAATTCTACTATATACACCAAATGAATAAAAATATCCGAATTACAATAAAATTTAAATCAAATTATATAATCATTTAGAATAATTAATAAATCATGTCACGAACATAATAAAATCATAATTAAATTCCAAATTATAATAAAAACAAAAAACATCAATAATTTCATAGTACATAATTCAATTTAAAATTTATTTTATATATAAATGTCATCATTTTGTTTGTTATAATTCATTAAAAAATTCATGCATGTCATAAAAACAATTCTCCAGAAGCCAACAAAAAAGTTTAGTCTTAAGTTTTTGGAAAGGCAAAGAAGTTATGTCATCTGGGATATTGTTGAAAATTTTAACCGACATATAATATATACTCTTACAACTAGACGATAACCTGAACATAGGGGTGTCCAATTTATTGCGGAAACGATCCCGGAGTCTGGCGCTTTTCATTTCAGGTTTCTTACTATAGAATTTCTCATGTTTTTTTACAAATAAACAAACTTCATAAATGTAGAGACAGCACAAAGGTAAAATGTTAAGGAACTTAAATAAAGACCTACATGAGACTGTCTGATCCCAAACATTACATAATGCCCTGATACATTTTTTTTGCGCTATGAAAACTGACTGAATTTCAGTTGAGTTGCCCCAAAGAATCAAGCCATAACGGAGATTTGAGCCAACATATCCGTGATACGCCATCTTACCAGCTTCTAGGGACGACTTATTTACGATTCTTCTAGGAGCATATATATATTTATTAAGCTTAGTACACAATCGTTTACAATGCTCTTTCCAGTTAACATGTTGATCGACAGTTATACCTAAAAACGGAAACGTGGAAACTTGCTCAACACTAGAATCTTTATAGGTTATGTTTAAGGGATGAGCAATATTTTGAGGACAGTAAAATTGCATATATTTGGTTTTTCCAATGTTAAGCACCAAATTGTTACCTTTCATCCATGAGGCAAGTTTATCTAAGGTAGAGTTAATATGGTCTTGATAGTTAAGTAAATTATCCCCTTTTACTATGGCTACACTATCGTCTGCGAATAGAATCATTGGATGCTCAATAGTGTCACACAAATCATTAATGTAGAGTATGAATAGTAGAGGTCCTAATATGCTTCCTTGAGGCACACCGTAGAAGTTATTCCTAAAAACTGATCTATGCTCTACTAAAGTTTTTGATTTTTCGTCTAAGGTAGAGATACAAGTGCATTGAACTCTGTTACTAAGATATGATTGGAGCCATTTATGACAGTTTCCACGGATACCATACGACTCTACTTTATTTAGCAACAACCTATGTGACACAAAATCAAAGGCCTTGGACATGTCCATGAATAAAGCACAAATGGGAACCTTTCCATCGATAGAGTCCGTTACAAGTTTCATTAAATTAAATGCTGCTAATGTGGTCGAACGATTACGCCTAAAACCATTTTGTTCTTCTTTTAAGATTTTGTTCTTTTCGACAAAGTTAATCAAACGGACAAACATAAGTTTTTCATAAACTTTTGACAAAATCGATATTAGGGCAATCGGCCGATAGTTACATAATTGAGATTTGTCACCTTTTTTATGCAAAGGTTTGATTACAGATATTTTTAGAATATATGGAAATATACCCTGCTCGAATGATAGGTTAATAACGTGAGCTAGCGGCTGAGCTATGTGTTCAGCGTTACGTTTAAGGACTGCTGTGGAAATATCATCAATTCCTACCGCAGTTGTGTTTTTGAGAATTTTAATAGTCTTTATAATCTCATCAGCATCTACAGGTTTTAAAAATATAGAGCTGCTTATTGACTGTGGTACACTGGGTGAGTTAATGTTGCCTCCACTGCACTCCTTTTCTACAATATCAATAAAATAATTATTAAACATATTACAAATCTTTGATGGGTCTTTTTCTAAGTTGCATCCATCATAGATTTCTTTGATTGTATTAGGTAGTTTTTTATTTCTGTTTCCTTTTATTACGTCCCATGTTGCTCTACATATGTTCTTAGACTCTGTGATGTATTTTTGATTTGATTTTGAGTTAGACATTTTAATACATTTCTTCAATAATCTAGAATAGTTTATATATTTAATTATCTTTTCCTTATTTCTATTAACTCTTGAAGAGTAGTACATCTTCCTTTTTGTTTTTACAGATACTTTAATACCTTTAGTTATCCAGTTTTGATGAATATTTAGTCTTTTTTTTATTTTTAATACGGGAAAACACAGGTCATTAAATAATTTCAAAGTGTCATGAAACAATGTGAACGCAATTTGTGCGTCAGAACAGCTACATACATCACTAAACGTTAGGGATGACAAAGCGCTCTCAAATTTTGTCATATTTTCTTCGGAATAGCATCTTTTAAACTCGTGCCATTCGTTTATGTTCACCCGTGCATCAATAAGAAAGCTAAAGGTTTGCGCCGAGTGCCGGGACAACCCTAACTCGAAAACCTTGCCCTTACCACTAACATTTGTCACTATATTATCTATGCATGTTTTTGACCTCGAAGTAACATGAGTGAATACTCTTATCTGTGGTTGCAAATTAAAATTCTGTAACATACCCAAAAGCTGTCTAGTACCCGCAGTTTTTGGTTGATTGAAGTCAAAATTGAAATCCCCACATATTATTACTCTATTTTCTTTTTTGCAGAGGGCAGACAGTAATAACTGAAATTTATTAAAGAATAATTTACAGTTTCCTGATGGAATTCTATATAAACATATTAAAATTACTTTAGGGTTCGTGATTTTTATGCCACAACATTCAAAATCAAATGCTTTAGATATTTCAAGGGGTAAATCTAAGACTTCATAGTCAATTCCATCTTTTAGCAGTATACATGCCCCTCCTCTACTCTTGTCACATCGTTGGAACGCTGTTGCCATATTATATCCGCCTAACATAAGGTTGCTCTCATGTCCTTGTTTAATAAAGTGTTCTGTTAGGCATATTGCGTCGATAAATATACCTTTTGTCGCAAATTCATTGATTGCAATGGTCAATCTGTCTTGCTTGTTTAGTAATCCTTCAATATTCTGGTGAAACACGGTGAAAAAATTATTACTCTCCACCGTTATAGGGCTTCTAAAAAATGATCTTGTAAATTGCATAATTCATCTTCGTCTGTCTGAGTTGACTGACTGAAAAATTGTTTTTTTTTGCTGTTTTGCACTACTATATTCATAAAAATCGAGATGGTAACTTATGTGCAATATTTGTTTTAGTAAATTTCTTGCCAGGTTGCTTGAGAAATACCTCATTGGAGGCCGGCCTTGATCATAATCTAAATCAAGGAACCATGCATTATCAAAATGTCTTGCAAGATTTTTTATTTCATAATTTAGTTTCTTCTCGCTCATATAGGTATTTTTTAAAGTTTCGCATATTATAACATTCGTGTTCTTCGCTAAATGCAGATGGTGATTTAAATGCGACAGTAGGATGTAAGGATTTAAATCGTGTTCAAAATGTGTAAAGGGCCAGACAGTGATTATAGTAGCATTTGCACGCCAATTCCGCGTCGACTCTACACGAGAGAGTGGTAGGCTCGGCCCGCTGTCATTATGCTGCCAATATCATATCACCACCGGACTACTGGTTTCTCTGGTCTGGCCATTGCGTGCGAGTAAGCCTAATTGTGGAAAGCCAAGCATCGAGAAATGATAATTAGACACAATTTGCAAGAATTACCGTGAGTTCCGTGGGAAATTTCACTAGAGATTATTTTTTACTCGTGCATCAACAGTCTTTGAGAATCCAGTAATTGTCATCTTTAAAAAAGCTTTGATGTGTTTTATCGATTGTAGAAAACCAAAGAAAGTCAAGTTCACTAAACTTAAAAATAATTAACTGTTAATTTGCTACGATAAATTATTTTACGCCCAATTACTTCTTCAACCCAACAATAATACGAAGCACTGTATGATTTCCTTCCTTCATTAAAACTTTCCAACTGTATAATTTGGCAATGAAATCGTATTTTATTTATGACCCTTTACTTTACTCTACCTACGGCTTTATACAATCATTTTATAATTTAAATGCATGTTGATATGAAAATACATCATTTATTCACTGAACACATGAGTAGATTCTACATATTTTGCTTTTACAAATACGAATCACTATTCGGTTGTATTTAAATTCTCGTTATTCATAAATATTTGGTAGGAAATGTGAGCTTTATTGGAACATTCATTAAATATTTGTTTCAGGATAACAACGCCGGTCAGGCGTTATTGGATGTTGTGTTCCGACATCTAGATTTATTGGAAACTGCATATTTTGGACTGAGATTCGTCGATCAAGATGGTCAAACTGTAAGTAATCTACCTACCAAAGTCTAGATTGTTGATGTTAACAAAAATGTACAATTCTGGCTAATTCTTCGTAGACTTACCCCCGAATACTCAAACTGATATTTGATAGTTTTCCGTGATCCAAAAAATCTTCATGTAAGACTGTTTTAACAAACACGTTACCTTTGAAAAAGATATGAAAGTAAAAAAAAAACTTATTTTGAGTATAATATTTTATGTTTTATAGAAATGATAAAATAAAATAAAAAATTACTTTAGCATATAAAAAAATAACTTCAATAGAAACCAAACCATATACATAATATTTATAATACCTGGTTATTACAATACAATAAACGTAAATAATACGTTTGATCCGTGTCGATGATAAGTAAAAGGATTTTTTTGCCTCGAAACAGCATTGGCTCGACGCGGGGAAACGCTTGCGTCGGCAACTCCGTGGCTCGGACCCTCACACGTTCTACTTCGGTGTTAAGTTCTACGCCGCTGACCCTTGCAAGCTATTGGAAGAAATTACAAGGTAAATCCTAGATTCAAACTTAATATAATCATTACTGATGTCTTCTGATAGATGAATCGGACAATCAAGATATAATTAATAAACTTTGATCTAGAATCAAATAAACAATGAAATAGAGTCAAACTGAATATTTATTAGTTTTATCTCTTATTGCTATGAGTTTAGCGATAAGAGACAAAACTAAAACCAAAAGTAATCTTTTAAACAACGTATACTTGCCCACGCGAAGAAGGTGTACTTTTGAATTCTAAAACGGACTGGAGACTAATGAAATTATCAACAAATGCTGTCTACGCAGTTGTGTAGTAGTAAACATTGGTGTGTTTTTACATATTTTCCACCCATATTTCTTTTGTTTTGTAACCCCTGTGCTTACAAAAAATATCTTAGATTATTCAGGGGATGATTCTGAACCCCGAGAGGATAAACTTAAGAATACATAAACTATTTTTTTCATTTTCAGAATCTATAGATTTCTTTTCCTGTTTATGTATTTTTACTTTATGTTGTCTTGCATTATTTAATATTTAAAAGTCTTGCATTATTGAATATCTAAAAAAAATTACAAATGATTTGGGCTTGTTTTTTCACACACAACTAATACGATGTAACTTATGTAAATCCTGAAAAAAGTGAGAGATACACGTGAAAGAAAACAAATATGAAAAGTATCTAAAATCGTAGAACAACGAAGTCGACCTTTGATGAAAAGAATCACCCCATCTCACCCACTGAAAGGGCAACACCTTTTTGTAGCACCCTGTAGATCAGGGTATAGACGTATCATGTATAAAACTTCGTTCAAGACGTCCATTAAAATGTAACCGCCCGATTATCTTTTAGAAGACTACCTCCCAAAAAGTGAAAAATAGAAGAGTATAGTAATAAATACGTACATTCCACTTCTACTTTTTACTTTGTATCACTTACAGCTTTTTCCATCTATCTAGAATACCTAGAGCTGGTTGTTTTCTAGAAACTAACCTAGTTTAGTCCAGTTATGCAGGATTTTGGGGTACAGTTATTTGCATCTGCCTTTTATCTGAGAAATTCGGAGCACTTTCGCTTTTCTGAATAATATGATTCTGGCCTTGATTTAAGTGTCATCAAAAACTTGATCTTCATAAAAAGTCAGATTTGCATATTTTTACATATTTTACTCCAAAGACTGACATACATTTGCGTATTAACAATATACGCCGAGAAAGCTTTGAATTGATTGTAATTTTATAAATGTCCTTCTGCAGATTCCGTTACTCCGAATCTGAATTGCTTAAGTAAGCTCTAAAATTGTATTAAATCTGCGAATGTACCGTTGAAATGCAGCCAGCTCGACCATCCATAAGTATTTTAAAATTTGTTATTGTAATGAGTTCCAACAAAACCGCTAACTGCATATGAAAATCAAATTAATGGTTGAACATTAATATTATTGGTGCGATATACGTTTAGTTTGTTATATTTTGTGGTTTTCATCAAAGCCACCCTTAACGAATAGCTATCCGATTGGAAAAATAAGCAAATGTACATATCTAGCCCTGTCAGCTTTCATTACATGAGTCATCGTGCACAAAATTATAATCGTAACGGATGCAAAATGATATTAAAATACTGTTGACAGATGGGAATTTGAGATTCGAACTGACGGAAGTGAGTAGGAATAAACAAGTGTTGTTTCTAGAAGGTATAAAAACAAACACACCTCTAAAATATTTTTTCTTCCTACATAATAATAGAGACATTAGCAACTGTAAGCATCTCACTCTATTCTCAGAAACATTTTGAGATAAAGAAAACATGGAACCCATAATTATGAGGGCCTTGCGTTGGGATAGTACCATTCATCTTTTGAAGACATGTTATGTCATGAGAACCAACCGTAAGCAATGGGAATGACACTTACCGAGACAAATAAAAGAACAGTTGTTAGATACTTGACGCACCATGGGATAATGTTATACCGTTGCCACTTACCGTGAGGTGATATTCCAGCTTCCGCGTTTTCATAATATCTCACACACTTTTTACTTTATTATGAAGTGTTAAATTTTCATGACCATAAAACGACACGAAGTAGAGAAGAAAACAAAAGGAGATGTAGTGCTCTCGCAGTAAAAGCTGATGTGCTCATAAAGTGACGTAGCGCTGATGAAATGAATAGAGCTTGGCTCGGCCTGGTGGCCGCATGCAAGGACACTAACTGTCAATGCAGAAAATATAGTTACTAAAAATGTACTATGTTCACAGAATTTTTAATTGGACAGTCTCTATAGCTCATTACGGATGTAAGCGGGTTAACTACGAAGCTTATTTGTGTTGGAAGAAGGTTCGTAGATAACCAGCTTACATCCGTAATGAATTTGCCAAACTATGATAGTTTTTATAGTATTCAAACTTTCTTTAGCTTTTTAATAAGGTTAATCAGCTAAGTTATCAGCTAAGAGAATAAGCTAAGATCGCTAATCGATTGCTAATACATATATTAGCGATCTCAGATCGTAGAATAAATCTTATTAAAAATTGTGTTCAATAATTTGTACAATTTTTTAAATATCATTTTGTAAATGTAAAGAATTTTTACGTTGGAACAAGTCAGTTCGGTAGACAGAAGGCTTTAATTTTGTACAGTCGCAAGTATATTTTTCATTTGATTCACTTCTGTTGAGTGGGGATGGAAACGTGGTTGTTTTATTAAAATTTCGTTACTACGGTGTTGACGTTGCACCCCCGCGCTGGTGGGGAGGCCACAAAACGCTTCTTTTCGCTAGGTGAGGAGCGCCAGTTTAGTACTCATAAATCCTTGAAAACCATTGCTGTGATGGGCTTTTAATATTTAATTTCCTTTTAGGGTAAATCCCTCTATCCTTAGTGAATCACATCGTAGCCTATTAATTTATGATTAAGTAAAATAATAATAGGGGACGTTGAGATTGTATAGAAAATTATAGAGTTAAAGCAGTGATGGATTAGCTAAGGGATAAGTATTGTATCTTCACAAAACGAAAAACATCATGCTTCTCTCCCTTACGTCTGTTATTTCAGAAAATGTGTAATTTGGTGCTTCCTATGTGAAGACATTCTTTGTACTGACAACACTAAGAACCATCATCTGCATGCAGGTACCAGCTGTTCCTTCAGTTGAAGCAGGATGTTTTGCGTGGAAGGCTACCAGTTAGCTTCGACCTCGCCGCCGAGCTCGCCGCCTATGTCCTACAATGTAAGTACTAACTTAAAAATAAGATAAATCTTACTCTTTTAGTAGGTTTTCTTATAGCGACCCGCCCCGGAGATGTGTAATTTGGTATTTGGATACATATAAACCTTCTTTTTGAATCATTAATATTTATAAAAAGAAACACATCAAAATCCGTTGCGTAGTTTTAAGGATATATGTTTTAAAGTAAGCATTATCAAGGGACAGACACACAATGGGAAGCTACTTTTTTTAATACTATGCAGTGATAGTGATAATGAGGCTAGATTAGTAATACTTAATCTCGCTAGATAGTTTGTCTAGATTTAGGTTTTGTAATAAAAGTCTCTAGTCATAGGTTTTGTAAATCTGTTTTGAAGGACTAAACAAAATATTGATTTGCTCAAAATTTAAATAATCAGCACCAAATAAAATTGGCATGTTACTAAATCCTTAAATATTTTAACACTAGTAGTTGCGTACACAGAACACGTATTTTTAGAAAATATTGAATCAAAATATATATTCTATTCAATTTCAAAATCCGTGACATAACGTTCGTAATAACAGAACCATGTCCACACAAAGTACATACAAGCACAAAAGTTTTCAATTTTGCTTTAAAATTGTATTGCATTTTTCCTCAAATTGAGTTTGCTTTGTTGGTGTTGATTTTTTTAGTACATTGACCACTAGCAAAGCTATGTCTTTGTCTATTGAAACGAACTGAAACTGAATTTTAGCCTGTTTTCTTTTAGTAGACCCCTAGTGTTCCATCTGTGTTACTAATTAGTGAGATATTAAATCATCACAATTTAAAAGAAGAGTCCTCATGAATCCTTTGAAAGTTGTTAACAAGGCTGCATCTGATCTACTTTCCCTTAATTTATGCTTTAATTTTCGCTGTCAACATAATTTTTGTAAAACAAGATAATTAAAGTGTCTTTGCCTTTGATGTTTAACGAAGGCAATTAATTACGCGCTCAGTCATTTTGCAATTTTTAATTGAATATGTACCTCCTGGATTCATCTTTATACCCTATGATTTTATTATACCTGTTTACGGTGCTACTTTTTTAATTTATAATACGTTGTTTAAATATTTGGTCTTGGGAAACACATTCAACTATGGTACATCTTGGTAGTTATTAAATAGACAATGATGTATAATTGTAATTGATGATGATGACTCACATTCTCAGCGAACGCCTTTTCCATACAAAAGAGTAAGTTCAGAGTCAGTTCCTTTTACAAAACTTTGAACTCCACCTTAACATTTTTCATTTTCTACGATTACCTAAAGTATAAGTGGGGTATGTAGAGCTAAATCGATGTGTTATTCAAGAGGTAAATGAGCCATCAGCGGCGAGGCATCGTTTGCATCTAATCTCGCTTACATCAGCGGCCCTTGTGTCGGCGCCGTCGGCCCGGGGGACCCATGCGGATGCGAACACCGGCAAATGACTACCGACTTACTTAACTAGCTACTTTCAACTTGGTATCTCCACGTTACGGTGGCACTCGTTATACGACATGCATTGTACTAGTCTAAGCTATCTTAAAATTTTTTGGTTTTATGCGTTTGTAAGTAGGCTGCAAAAATGATCTACAATAAGTAACCACGCTCAATTAACCTCTAATTCAAATAGTCTTATCTCACCTGGAAAACCTTTTTATGGAATGGCGCCCCTAATTGACCAAAAATACACTAACATGCCGCCCGTCTGCTTGAAAGAAACAATTACCCATCTACAGTGAAATATAGGCGTTTTCCGCTCTTTTGCACCCAAAATTATACCAGCTTTTTCACCTTCTTTACGAGAGGTATCAACATTCCTTATATTTTCTTTTATGGCTCTCATATTTTTGCTACATATTTTTCTTAAAATCGTATGAACATAAAACCGTCATCTTCAGCTTTTACGGTGATGTTTAATGTTTGACTACTATAAAAACATGAACTTCACTTACAATTACAGTATCTTATTAATGTATAATATACTAGGATTTCTCAGAAGAGGAACCGTTTGAAAAATCTGTTCTTCGCAGCGAATTCGTAGTGGCAGCCACTATTAATCACTAGCTCTATTTTTAGTGTTCGTTGTAGCCCACATTGGGGAGAAGCGGACGTTGCAAGACGCCCGTCCTTTGCAACAAGTAACGGACCGACGAGCCTCACATTAATCAACAAGATGAACAATTGCCCAAGAGGCGCCTCGCCGCAACCCGACCTAACTTGGTATCTCTTGTTGCGGTAACTCGCAAATCTCAATGTCCAACGTACATATTTCAAGCGGCCTTACAGTATTTTGGAACTTCTTTTCTTTAAAAATGACTTTTAACTTCGAAAACTCTCGCTAACTTTTGAGATAAAATGGTTTAATACAATGGAGTGCTATAGTTACGGTTGTTACGAGTATTTTTATTTTACAACAGTAGATTCGTATAAAAATCATGACAGTATTAAAGAGCACTCACTATCTATCCATCTCACATCGACAATATCGACATGTTAGGGTTTCCCAATGATCGATGTTTCACAGATCATTCACGTCTGTACCGCGAAACAGTATTTCAACATCCAACTAACACCGTTCCGCTCCCTGATGGGAGCCACCAAGAAGGGCTTTGATGTTTAACTCTACCTACTTACTATAACGTTTTTTCTAGTTGGCGATCATAAAAAAGTAGTAAAACCCTCTTTCACTTTACCTAATAGCATGATGTTATAACCGAGTTATAGTCACCAATAAAAGTTATAAATAAAAGTAAAATACTTCCAGCAAATTATATTGCTCTCAAAGTAAGATTTATCTGATTCAGAAGCGTGTGAAAATTCTATCTTTACTTATTATTCAGATAGGCGTGAGCGATATCTGCGAAACGGTCCGAAGTGTACATATGTGATCGTTTGCGTACCAGATGTTGCGATTTCTGAGAGCAAAAAAGATATACCTACCTACCACGGGAAATGACAGCTAGCCTCGATAGTTTTTGCAGCTCTTCTTATAAGGAAAAACTCCATTTTCTTTCTTCGTAGCATAAAGAAAGCTTACAATTCCACAAATTGTCTCAAACACAATTTCTCTTTGAACTACTAACATATCGCGTAAAACTCGAATGCTATCTCTAAGCTTTCGAGTTTCACGCGATCTCTAAGTAACTAACCTACCTAGGAAATCGATACGGTATATATATATTGTCTTCTATTCGTCCCGGCTATATGCTTAGCAATATTTAAAAACTTTACGAGATTAGGTAGGGTAGCTAGACGAGTTAGCTACCTTGTAAAGTTTCCGCTTGTTCAAAGCATTTGTTCCAAAACTGGAGCGTTCGTCGAGCATACCCGGTTTATTTCTATACCGTTTGAAGTGCCATGAACTATATGAATGACTTTACCGCGACGAAATGTTGCCTGTATGTCGTTTCTCACGTTTATAGACCAATTTTATTTTTACCGTCCTTTGTTGTAGTAATTTGAGCGCGCTACAATTTAACTCAATTTAAAAGCGCGATAGTTCAGCAAAATCCGCACGTATTGATCAACTCGTTATTTGTTTTTATTACATCGCAAAATATTTTCCTGCCTCAAATCCAACGGTTACATTCGCAATGTTTATTTCTTTTTAACCCCGCTTTCCATTTCCCATTGCGTCGAGTATGAAGCTGAAAAAAAAAAACAGGAAAAATTACTCAAATTAACACAGCGTAAAGCCGTTTTTATCGTGTTTTTGTAACGTACGTGGGTGTTTGTTCAGCCGAGCTGGGAGACTACGAGGGGCGGCGGCACGGCCCCGGCTACGTCTCCGAGTTCAGACTGCTGGCGCACCAGACCCCTGAACTGGAGGCCAAGGCACACGAGATACATCGCACACTCACGTGAGTACTTCTATTACTTTTCTAATAACACAATTAAGGTACCTATAGAAAAAAACTCAGATAGAATAATACCTTTTTACGCCCGCGTCTTCGCACTCGTTGTTTCTATGAAAACGTTTTAAGTTTATTTTATCCCATGGAAACTGATTTATGGGATGAAAAGTAGCATATATTTGATTCCAGGATTACAATTACCTATATAAGGCAAATAATATTAACTAAATTTTAGCACGATCCGCTCAGTAGTTTTGTGCCTGAAAGAGTAACAAACATCTGGACACACAAACACTCGCGTTTATAATATTAAGTCGTACATAGGATATAGATGCTATATTTATGACATGGTGTTATGTTCACTATCCTGTCATCGAGAGGAATAAGCTAGTTTGGAATTTGAATCTATTTAATAGTTGAAGTACAATAATTATCCTACTCTACCATAAGTGTCGTCGTAAGAGCTGTGCGGTAGCATGGGACGGACTTTTGGAATTTATGGGGGCATTAATTACGCAGTTAATAATTTCAAGCACCATGAAATAATATCACACCCAGTCAATTACATTAAAGCAACCCTTCGTCGGCTTTAAAAATGATGTCATTGTTTTACTTAATTATTAGGAACAATTTTTTTACGGTCGCTATTTTAATTCACCACTGGTAAATTAATTATTTTGTACGTTTACATCGTAGGTACATAAACGTTTCGGATTTAAAAAACAATTGAATACCCAGATAATTATAACAAAAGGTTAGGTTCTTAAAACAAATAGATCTGTAGAACGCTAGTTGGTGCGGATTAAGATTTCAACAAGAGCAGTTTCACGCCACGAACGACGCCGGCTGCCCGGAAATTAAAGTTCGTCGCCTCGCTCGCCTAATTGAATGAATTTTTAACTGTGTGAAGATGCAGTCTGCGGCTGCCTGGCGCCTCACAAAGCCGCAATTACATGCAAATTATGTGTACCTACTTAGCACCGAGCGCGCAAGTGAGCGCCGAATCGGCACGAGCGGCCGCCCACGCTGCAAGATTACTCATTGTTGCCGAGCCTTTTGTCGCCTGCAGTGCATAATACCCCATTCATTACGGAAAACAGTTTAATTGACTTTTGACTCCCCCCTCTTTTGTTGCAGCGGCATCTCACCGGCGCAAGCTGAGTTGAGCTACCTAGACAAAGTGAAATGGCTCGATATGTATGGAGTAGATCTGCACCCTGTGTTGGTATGTCTTTTGTCTACTTTATTATACGCGATTCAAATCTTCATTGTTATTTTCTTTAGAAACTGCTTCAATGTGATAATTCTCAACAGGGGGAGGACAGTGTGGAATATTTCCTGGGCCTGGCACCGAGCGGGTTGTTGCTTCTTCGAGGAAAACATACAGTCGCAAACTACTACTGGCCGAGAGTCTCGAAACTTTACTACAAGGGGCGATACTTCATGCTCCGCGTAGCGGATAAGAATGTAAGTCCAAGTTATCGCTCTACGCAACTTATCTCGTAAACTTAGAAAACTCACAAGTAAAGAAGGAGACATCTTACAAATAAATAAACAAAAAATCGGGCGGAACGCTTGACCCGGTTTCCAGGATCGTAGAGCGCGATAGCTCTCGCTGAATGGTAGTGTAAGATGGAGTCCACCTTGTGCCGGTTCCTTGAAAGACATTCGCAGGCAGGCAATTACAGATAAGTCGCGTAGGACTGAGCGCGGTATTTACAGCGCTATGGGCGCGGCGATAACGCAAGCCGCGTGCCGCCGCGCATGGCCCGCCCGCCCAGGGGACAAGACCGACTTTTCTATTTCATTCGCAAGCCAAAATACATTTCTACATTAAAATACAACGAATGACTACGAATTTACATGTCTACTGCAGTTAGTAAATAATATTTTATTTTCATATTCAGAACTACGACTGGTTTTAAGCCATTTGCTTCTAAGATATAGCTTAACCGCAATTCATTAAGAAAATAGATAACATGAACGAATTTATTGAAACCATAAATATTCCCATGTTATTACGCACATAAAGGGAGACAAATGTACTAACCTGATAGCGTCTGTTTATGAATACCAATGAAAATGCCTTGCTAGTTTTGCTACCTACTGACTTGTCTTTGTTCTCAAACCATTATCAAAGCACGTTTCCATAGAAACTTGGAATTTCGTAAGTTCAGTGGGAGAAAAGGTCAGGCAGTTTTTATTTTATTCAAACCTTCTCGGAAAAACTCAATCTGACCGAGAATTCCCTCAGATGATCCCCGCGGGTTCTAAAACATTACTAAAAGTAACTAAAAGCTTGTACAGTAGTCTAGACTTTTTTCTTACCATAAACCTCGCAGGAATTCCGTGATGATATTTTTTTCCAATGAAAATCCAATATCGGAACCTGATATTGCTGACAATGCCTCATTAATATTCCGGGCGTTTATTAATATTTGAAATTTTCACAATTCTATAGTCTACTGATATACATATATCTACTGCCTTGTTTTTTTATATATAAAATAGCTTGCTTCATCTCGCCTGGTGCAAAGCGATGATGAGGGCTGTGTTTTAGGCTCTCTTGCCCAAAAAATGCAGATTAACCCTTTTATTAAAGAAACCATTATTATAGGCATAAGGAAAATCACCACATCTTTGCCGATCGCCAGTGTTATAATAATAATAATACTGAAGCACAAATCACACAGCATTATCTAGCCCCAAGCTAAGCATTGTGTTATGGGTAGTAGATAACTTACGATAGGCATAATACAATACACTACATAGATCGTTTTTTTTATTAAGTATACATAGAAAAAATCTAGAACGCCCTGAACAAATATCTGCAGATCGTACAAACATTTGTCCCTAGGTGGAAAAAGAGACCTGCCGACATCTCAGAGAACAAGATCTAATCATCTATAGCAAATAATAAGACTAGGCTAGGGTTAAACAATAAAAGACACCGTGACCGCAAAATTCATTTACCGGATCAGTAGACAAAGCGTGATCTAACATCACACAAAAAGCGTTGCTACGCGGTCGATCCGATTATTTCCTGACAAAAACTCACCGCAAACTTGCCCCATTGCTGAGGATCAACTTTCATGCGGTTTGTTTTACAACTTTTAAGGATTTAGAATAACTTTTGTTCTGTGATTGTTGGAAACAAATGTATTTTTCTTGAATTGAACAGCGTGAAAAGGAATTATGATTTTGAAGTTTGAAAAGAAAAGTAACGTATGATATGAAGCCAGCGCGGTTTCAGAAAAGTTGTAAGGCTTAGTAAAATAAATAAGAAAAGACCTCACAGTTAATAAAATAATAAGTGATTCTTTTCCTCTGATCTTATCTAGTTTACTATAAAAACTTTCGTAGTTTGACGAATTCATTATAAACGCACTCGCCCTGAAAATGATGAAACGTTGTTGTTCTTCCAACATAAACAAGGTTCGTAGCTAACCCACTTACATTCGTTTATACATAACTGGAAACAATTGCGGGAATTAATTAGCTACGGGCAGTGCAGGTCCGATCATTGCTGTATTGCAGCGATTATTAGGAGAGGCCTATGTCTAGTATCGTACTTCTTTTGGCACATAGTCGATTGTAGATGTTTATTTTTTAAACATGCAAATGGGTTGTTTGAAAAATAATGGTCATTACGTTTATTCGTTACAAACGTACAAATTTTTCCTCTTAATAATATTAGTGTAGATGTAAATAATATTACTGGCTTTAATATTAGAGTGTGATAATGTTTTATTTGGTGTAGAATGACACTTGCACGTACGGCTTTGAGTCACCGACGCGTTCTGCCTGCCGCCACCTCTGGCGCTGCTGCTCCGACCACCACACATTCTTCCGCATGCAGCAGGCCGCGCCCGCTGCTGCGGACATCTTCTCAATCGGAACCAGGCTGAGGAACAGGTATGTTGCATTTAATTTGCATTCGATACGTTATTTTCAGACTACAATACAATTACCTACTCGTGAATATTAACTCATTATGGGATGTCGATCTGCAGCTGTGAACTAATGAACGCTGATGATGATAAATTGTTGAGTCCGTGTTTGTTTATACATGATTATTATGATTATACATGTTTATGAGCAATATTCGTCGATAGGTTAGAAATTTACAGAAACAAAGATGTCGGTTTAGGTAATGTAAATGTAGTACAGGTACTCAAATAGTGTTGCTAGATCTGTCCAATCTCTTTTAACTTTGTCGCAACTCTAAAACTACTTTGTGCACTGAGCACAGATGTAACTAAGACGGAAGTTATATCTTCCCCGCTATCTGTGGTCTCTTAGCTACTTGTTCTGACTCTTCAGTTAAGCCGTAAAGAACCAGCCGTTAAATTACAAGAGAGTCGTTACAAATGATGGGGATAGAATACAGATGGCGAAAGGCACTTCAATGTGAAGGCAGTGCAATGATTTAAACAAGTTAACACGGAATAAGTTTCTCACGTCACATCAAAGCCTGAGTATAATGTTTAGAGTTGTTGTCGAGAATAAATCCCCAGGCTTGGCTCAAAGAGCTCCGTAAATATTCGCCGCGCAGAGTTCATAAGCCTGGCTCTTGGCACCGTGGCTCTTGATTTACATGCTCTACCATTTGTCCGCAACAGGCTGATTTACAAATACTATCAGTTCTTTGGAAGGATAATGCTCATGTTAACAATGAGTCACTGTGATACTTCTATATTGCTGTGCACGTTCATACCATTCTGTTGATTTTGAATGTCTATTACGCAGTCAGATGTCATGCTCGCACAATATCGGCTGTGCGATGAAGTCACCTCGAAATAGCCTCAATCGCAATATGACATGTCACGACCACGCATACCGCGTACAAATGGAATTAATAAATTCCGAAATGTAGTTCACAACAGTAAAATCAAACTTATTTAAAAAGTAAAATACTTGGATAAGTTTCAAGCAAATCATTTAACAAGAAAAGAAAAGATTCAATGTTTGAATACCATTAAAACAAAAGAGACTCACTATGTGATAAGAGGAAACATCTGCAAGCTTCACGTTTCAAGCTCTAGAACACAAAAAGCTATCTGAAACGACTGAACATAATCTTTTATTTTCCTCGTTATTGGATTCTTGTGGTGTCTTAAGTTTATCTGGGAAGTGTGAAACCTTCTTCGAAGTCCTACACGAAAGCTTTTTCGAGTATTCGCTACATTCCTTTCTATCTACAGCACGGTTTTCGTTTGTTGCGGTGCCATTGAATTTTTCACTGTGGCGCTTCGTAACAATAAAACGCCGCGTAATAACAACCGGTTATTATTGATAATTCTCCAAGCGCTCCCAATAATGTTATGTTTTGTTGTAAGTAGGTGCCTACCAACACTTTGGCCAACAGAGAAACAGTTTATTTTGCTCTTTAAATGAGCTTAACGACATTCATTGAAAGGACTCGTAATTTTGACGACGTACCGTATCGTTTGACAATCTCTTTGTCACAGTGAACGAAAGTTCATTTAAGGCTAGAACCTAGTGAATTTGCTAAAAAAACTAGGCCTAGATTTCAGTAATCACGAGATCCCCGTGGTAAAAAATAACATGAAAATGCACTGTTTTGCACATAGTTTGCTCTAGATCTCAGGAACCCCGTGGTCTATAGAGAAGATTTTTGTTTTGATTTGTAAGTTATTACTAATTCTTTGGTTCCTCATTTGGGTTTTTTCATAAGAGGAGTAGTTTCTTGTCAATATACAAAAAAACATCATTTTTACGCCTACGCCGCCGTTGCTAAAAGTATGCTCTGTCCAAAAACGGTTGCGAAGTAACAAACATTTCAAATATTTGTTCTGAGTTTTTTTTCATGCAATTTTATAGTTAGTCTAACGTATGACAAGTAGAAACCAATGTATCTAACAGTCCATGGGTCGTACGCTGATCAATCAACGAATAATCAAATCTTTCTATCTGCTCCCGAATAGGGTAGTATAATGGGTAATATAGTTCTATAAAGTCTAAAATCTGGTATGTATGTGAAGCGCGTCAAAGTTTGGGAGGGGGGGCTAATGACATCACACCATGCTTAAAAGAAGGGTTTAACTGGGTATAACTTCATCCTATTTGTTTTAACAAAAGACAAATGAAAATATGGTACGTGTCCAATATGCTGATAATATAATTGATGAACTAATAAGAAGTTTTAGGACACTATCCTATTAACGTTGACAAGAGATTTGATAATTGATTAGTCAAATACATACACGATCAGCTTACAAGGTAGCAGCTGTTAGCTGTTAGCTAAGGTTCAGAGAGGTTTAAATGGGGGAATTCTTTTATAATTTTTAAGACGACGATGAAAACTAATGGTAAATAATTATCTAGCGGTCGTGGGGCCCGCCCGCGGCCCCCGCCCACGTTCACACGGACCCCATCGCGGCGCAACGCGCGTCACGCCTCGCACGCATCGCTGCATGAAGGTATGTTACAATGTCAACACGACACCTTACTATGTATTGTTTTCATAAACATTGTTTCTTTGAATTCTGCTACGCAACTTACGCACCACATTTTAGAGATTCCAATGACGTAATGGATAGTTAGATTTTTTGTTTGATTTCATTGTATTTATTTATTCAATTTCAACCACAGTTTATCAATGAATCGATTGTTTTCTGGTATTTAATTAGATCTATTTGCAAATTCCTATTTGTTTCTCACTTACAGATCTGTAATTTGTACAGGTGAATAATGAAGATTTATTTTCAGTGCCAAAACTAGAAGACTTGAGAATAAAAGACTGCCTTCCTGAAATGAAACAACCTACCTCAGTGCATCGACCGAATTCGTAAGTTTCGCTTAATCTTTAGTTTTCTTCCATAAATTAAACTAACCCACAGCTTAGGCACCTTCCAAAAATTTCGACATAACACACTATTTTCAATGACTACAAAAAAAGGAAAAAAAAATACTAGTAGGTACCGATTCCAAAACGAATCTACACGAGACATTTAAGTGGGAATAGTAAGAAGTTAGAGTGATAGCTCCCTAAACCAATGTTACTCTACTCCTAACATTAGGTCTTAACAAGAATTTTGCCACACAGCATCAGCGGAGAGATGCTAGGAGTGGGGGCCCCCGGAGGGTCCCCGCGCTCAACTCGATCAGCCCCCGCGCGACGAGGCCTCTACTCGGGCTCGCCGACCAACAACCGGCCCCCGCCTGCGCCGCGCCACCGCTCCGCCTCCGTCGACTCGCAGAGTTCCAATGACTCGAGATCTAACCGCAAGTAAGTACCTACACATGGCATCTTACTAGAGATGCTGAGTACCGGGCGATTACTGGCATGACGTGGATCTTTTGGTTAAATCGTCCCAGCCCGAACCAAAGGAGTCATACATATTTTACCCAATTAAAAATCAGTATCTGTCAAATTGAATCTTGGCTATCGACTATAAACTTTTGCAACTGTATTTTAAAAAAATCTTTGAATTCCTAGGCACAAGCACCGTTCCCGGCGTCAGCAGTCGGACGCAGAGAGCGAGCTGTCCCGCGGCTCGGGGCGCTCCGGTCGGCGCCACCGCAGGCATCGCTCGCGCCACAAGCACGAGTCGGGCTCAGAGAGGGACGACTCGCAGCCTGATAACAAGTCAGTATCAACACTATCAGGTCTAAATCAGACACTGTGCTGTATGCAATTTGGATTACCCTCCAGATCATGATACCTTATTAGCGCAGGCGTGTGATTGCATTGTCTGAAGCCCCAAGCTTTCCCCCTGATATGTGACACAACTATGATGATACAACTATCAAAAACAATAACTACAGCGCGGAGTGATTTGATTTTGTAACTTCGACCAATCCAGGACATGTTTTTGATGATTGTTATATTTTGCTTTGTAGAGACGAGCGATATGAGCTGGTGGACTCCGAGCTTCAGTGGAAAGAAATTTTGAGACAGTCGTCTACTGGTAACACAGTTCAGGTGAGTTTTTTAAACATGGTCATCATTTTTTGGTAGCTTACGAAGGCATACTCAATAGTCATAATAATCACAATTCCAACAGGTGGCAAGCGTTCGACGTTCAGGACAGCAGGAGCCAGAAACAGGAACACATCGTTCATCACATCGGCATCGAAGACACAAGAAACATCGGTAAAAACCTACTAATCTTGATCGAGTTTTTTAAAACAAACCCAATTAGGTATTTAGATAAAAGATCTAAGTCTCATAATCTTTATATCCTCCTCAACCCCAACAGCCTGTTTTGATCCACTGATGGACGCAGGCCTCCCTGGCGTAAGCGCCTTACTGGCGTTTATCAAATGAACCCTCCATATCAAGTGCCCATAATCCCACACTGGGCATGCAGGTTGGGGATCGCAGTTCGGTGGTAGAATTACGACACCCACGAGAAGAGTTGGGGTAGTGCAAATCCTAAGCCAGCACCACACAGCTTCTTTACAGTGATCTTCGCGACATGAATCTTGTTATTAAATAAATTATTTACAGGTCCCGATCTCGCTCACCAAGTGAAAAGAAATGGCTGCCTACTGAGCTAAAGCAACACCTGGAGTATTCACTAGTCGACACAACCGGAATGACAGAGGAACAACTCAAGGAAATTCCATACACGGTGGTCCAGACAAGCCATGCTCGGCAGGCCAAGATAAGAACTTCAACAAAACATAAGCAGTGCGTTACTACTTACACATATCTTATTATATTTCCACAAATTAACATAAATTCCTATGAATTCCTTCCTTTCTCTCTTCTCCAGGACTGAACATGGATCTCTAGCGAGGAGAGATAAAAGTTCATCATCGCATAAAATCAACTCAACATCACACAGTCAAATTAGACATGATGCTATCCATCAAGGTTCTCTCAGATCCAGCTCAAGCACTCTGAGCACGCATCGGAACAATATTGAGAAACATGGAAGGTTCGTTATTACTAGGTGTTCTATCCTCTATAGCTTTTCGTCTATAGAGAAGTTCCTTTGCCTGGGACTACTGGGAATACAATAAATTTTCTGCAATTAATGTAATTTGTTTTGTGCATGATCAGGGATATCTTCAATACAGCTAATATTTTCAGGCGTATTTACCCTGCTTACGAGGAACCGTCAAGCCGCGATGATTACTTGACCAATAACGGATACAAAGGCAGCGTGACGCCAGTCCCGAACAACAATAACCCCTACAGTCCAGTGACCAATAGTAACAGCAATAGTTCCAGTGGGGAGCTTATATCGGGAAGCGCGCGCGTTTCACACGAGCACACGGATTCTGGCCTTGGAGCTGATCAGGACTACGCGTATTCTTCCGAGAGGTAAATCTAGGAACACTTGCATTTTATTTATGTTTGGTTCTACTCGTTGGTACTACGCAGTTCTGCCAATATTTTCGGAATAATAGAAAAAAACTTTCTTGAAATTCCAGTAAGCTTTGAATTATTATGCTCCATTGGAGAGAAATGATAATTTCGTTTTCTGTAACGTTTACGTACTGTTTGGTATAATAGAATGTGCTCATTAGTTTCGCATCCTCGCGTTATGATCCGTGACCGTTGCCCCTGGATACGCCCCAGTTGATACGAAGCTGAGAAATTCCACCTGTTCGCTTTATATCTTTGCAAATAAATAACGTAGGATGGGTGATCATCGTGAGGTTGATGTTTTCTTGTAAAAACACCAGCGCTTCTTTGTCCAAGGCACATAATATTAAATTTTCATTACTCATACTCGGAAAGTAGGTCGTAAGTTGCCTGAGAAGCGGGATGAAAGTGATACCTTTCGTCCTTGTGAGATAGCTTCTGCGTCTGGTTTGACGCAATTCATACAGCCACTCAATTACAACGTGATGTAAAATTGAAATATCTTAGAAGTCAAATATCACACTATAATTTACTTTCAACAATTTCTTTAGAACAACATAGATTTCTTGGTTCTCGGTATTCTACCATGGTCGAATAGCGAGAGCTACCATGCGTATATTCTGCCATCTCTAAAGAGGATTTTCTATGCCTAAGAAAAAAGCGGAAAAACGTCAATTTGATTTTTCACTTGATTTTTCGAGTTGTAGAGTTTTGTGTGATTATTACCATGAGTTCAAACATCGGTATAGACATAGATTTAACGCCTGATTTTATAAAAGAAGAGACTAAAGTAGTAGTGGAAAACCTTTTACCACCTAAATCAAAATAAAGTAACCTAAAATCATACAACGATTTTATTAAATGGCGTGCTGAGAAAATAGTGAAAAAATTGTTTTTTCTTTAGCTCATTCTTATATTTATTTTTACTTTCCTTGTATTCGTAATGAAAAGCAGTGTTTACGTCGGGTGAAAGCAACATGCAGTCCCTCGAACTATTAGCGCCCTCGCTACGCTCTATACCAAACGCCGTCTCAGGACTAAATAAGTTACTTTCATCCCTTGGGTAACAATGCAATTCAGCTCGTTGATATTAGTAGCATTGGAGGTGTCTAGAATGAATGTCTAGAATCCTAGACACCTTCAATGTTTTTTGTGGGAAGGAGACGGAAGTAAATAAATACACTGGCATACATGTTTCACCTTTAGGCAATGCTGGGCTGGAGCAAACTAACTCTTGCAACGACAGCAGCAGTGGATTGAACTTCTAGACTTGTTTGTTTTTGCAGATCAAGCGACAGCGCCAAGTGCGGTGCCGGCAACTCTACAGCGGCAGTGAGTAGGCAGTGGAGCGGCGCTGGGGGCGCGGGGTCTGTGTGCGGGGCGCGGGGTTGGGGCGCGTGTGGGGCGCGCGCGGGTGCAGGGGCTGGGAGGCCCCCTGCACACCCACGCCACTCGGGCTCACAGCGCTCCCTGGTGTCGGTGGCCAGTGACAGCGCCGCCGCACGCCGCAGGGACCCCGCGCCCACGCACTACCCGCAGCATTCTAGCTTCTCTCTCTTCGTGAGTGGGCGCTTTGCTTTCTAACAAAAGCTTTTTCAGGAGAACATTACAACATCTTTTATCGGTGCCGTTTTAATCTCTTGAAAATAAATGATTATTATCGACTTAATAAGTGGGAGGGAATTTTCTTTTAAGCGCGCCTTTTAAGCCGGTTTGTCTATATTTAGAGGACCAACCAGATAAACATTTTCGTACTTTGTACTGCTATTATTTTTTACGTTACAATTTCTCGCAATTTTACAAAGACTTTCCCTCAAACCGACTATTGTCACATTTTCCTTATCTAAGGATTTCATCGTCGTTGGCTATAATCCTAATGATAATGGTTTTTAATTGTGCCAAACTTCTCTCAAATGAAACAGCTTTTGTGAAGCGACAAAAGAATGGGCGGACAGTTGGCGTAGATCTACTCGCAGGACGTTTAGTCTTAACTATTATATTTTGAATGGAACATTGCGTTTATGTAGAGTAGAGAGCTATATCAGCACAAACAGGTTAAAGATATTCCGATGTTCTCACTGAAAAAACTCCTTACTTATGCAAAATGTCAGTCCTCGTAAGTCTGCTAGGAATATAGGATACTATATTTACTAAGATAGGTACTATATTTGGCATTTATTTATTTGATTATAAACCAAGTGGGGTCTAAGTCAACATAAATATTGAAATTTAGACTCAGTAACAAAGCAATAGCCGTGACAGCAATGAAAATTACGTAGAATCGAAATGAAAATTCTGCAGACAAAACACTATAAACAAACAGCTAAATCACACGATCTGAAGCCGTTCTGAATAAATAACACCAAGCAGAGCACACAAATAGCTCCATTAGCACCCATGGGAGCTGAATCAAGCGACAGTTTTCAACACCACACATATTGTAAGGTTTCCATCCATCAATGATTAGGTCACGCTCTGCCGCAAACAGATCTCCGGTCTCAGGCCATTTCATGTATTTATTCCACAATTCTCGTTTGAGAGAAAGCTCGTTAAAAAGTGAAAAATGTTTCCGGAGCTAAATAGGCTTACGAGGGCCGACGGCAATAATCCGCTGCTCCTGTTTCTGGGCCGCTGTGAAGCTAACAGTGTACAGGCTGCGGCCATTCCTTCAATACTATGTACTTATAATAGCCTCATAAATACTTTAAGAGTACAATGTCATAAGTTAATTACTTGAAATAACTTAACATAGTGTAAGTATTAAGTAAGCTTGTCTTTGAAGGGCATAACTTTCTTAAGATGCAATCTACCTAAGCATTTTATAATTGTATGGGGGAGCACTGTTCATTAAAAGTTACGTAGACATCTATCTACTTCTTCAGAATTCTGTCCGCTTGGGATCTTTACAAAGTGCTACAGTGGTTCTTTAATAAAAGACCCGAGAATTTTTAATATGGCTGTCCTATTTATAACATGAAAAGGCACTTTGAAGCAAAATTATACGATATCAATGTGTCCAATTAATAGCATCACCACTTTAGTGCATTGTGCGTACTCGGGATCTTCTACAGTTTTTTAGACAGCTATCTTCTATGTATTGTTTTATGCTAAGGTGTTCAGCACAGGTAGTTTGAGCTATTTGTATTGGGATACGCAGAGACATGCTAGCAACAACAACATAATGGTCGGCGAGAGCGGGTCGCTGGCGCGGCGCTACGTGCGGCCGACGCGGGAGTCGCGCGACCACAACGCCAACCTACGCGCGCACTCCCGCCTATCGCAGCACTCGCACCGACAAGACAACACGCTCGACCTTATCCTAAAACCTCTCTTTGAAAGCACGCAGTAAGTAAGGCGCTGCCCAGGCTCGTCCATTGTGTCGCAACTCGCAACCCGTAGAGGAATGATACCTGCACGCATCCTGGTTTGTTTGGTTCGTTGTGCGTCTTGATTTTGTTTGTGCATGCTGGTGGTGGTTGGTGTTTGTAGTTTGTATGCTTGTTTAGTTGATTAACTTGAGTTGACTAACATTGGTAGAAATAAGTCTGTTTTTGATTTGATTGTGTTTTTAAATTGTGTCTAATTTATGTGTCGCACTTTTTTGTTACGATTGTTTTTAGCTGCACAACATAATAGGTACTTCAATATGAAAAATAAAATAAAAAATCTTTTAGATATGGACAATGAAAAAAATTATTCGTCTATGTTTTTGGAATGTAGTAATAAAGTTGTTGTTGTTCGAACTAGGTTGCAGAGCAACTGAACCCTCCTAACGAGACATCTGGCGAGGACGATGCTGCGTACGCCACATCTGGCAACAATAAAACTTCTACGGCTGAAATGAGCACTGAATTATGATCAGCGTTGTAATTAAAAATGCTGAAAAAATACTCCTAATATAATGGAATCTTCCAAACAAACACATTGTTAATTGAATAAAGTAAGAATTATCCTGTAAATACTTTGTAAATAGTTTTGAGCGCTAATTCGTTTCAAAAACAAGTAAAACTAGTTACTTTTATGCTGGATTGCTGGATTTTCAAAGTGCCAAAGAGTTTGCTAAATAGCTTATTTACTTGAAAACCAATTTGATTATATAAATACTGCATTTATCTTAGATCTTTCTCTGCGACGGGTTTAATATTAAAGATTATGCTAAGCCTATATTTAATGTAGCGTATTTTGTTCATGATTTTCGTCTCTGTCGTCTCCGTGTCTCTGTCGTCTCTGAGTATGACCCTTAGTTTAGTGTAAGTTTTCGAATGCGTATTGTGACCGCATATACCTAGTTACAATATTTTGGAAAACCTTCGTCCCTAGCTCGTATCTATCTTATTCAATTGCTCGTACAGAAGTGTAGTTCTGAAATTCACTATATATTGCTTCCTTTTGCTAGAATAGTGAACCTCAGATTTTTATAGAACAAGTCACATAATCTTTAAAAAATATTTTGATTTTTTATTGTAAATATTAGATTTTAAGGGGGTTGACCAATTATTATTTTATTTTCAAATATACTGAATATAATTAACAAATATGATAATTTTAAAACATATAGATCATCTACCAATCTATGAAAAGAAACACTCATTGTTAGAGGAGTAAACTTTGAGAAATATTTTGTATGTATACAAAATCATCCGACATATTTTATACCTAGTCTCGTATCTATTAATCTACTTTATATACTACAGCTCATATATTTGTCCAATCGCAATTTTCTACTCTTACAAGACTGAAATTAAATTAAATTTCAAAAACCCCATTTTTGTAATTTATTACAGTTTCGTATGTATTAAGTAACCGATTGTTTTGATTGTTCAAATTAAACTGTATATTTCAAAATCAAAGACTTTTGTTTTACTTTAAAAGCCCTTTATTCTTATTTATACTTTTCATTACGTATGTAAGCGGGTTAATTACGAACCTCATTTAATTCGTCGAATTACGATAGATTAACAGTAAAAACCTATATTTGTTCCCACACGATAATAACAGATAATTGTATACGTTAATATTTTGCTTATATAATTGTTTTAAATGTCACATATCGCACTAAAATATTAAATCAAAATCAGACAAAATATGGTATGAAAGAGCCGTTCAGTAATAATCATGCAGTAATCAATATGGTTGCGTCCAACGAGGTCGGCACTAATGAGGATGGCTTTGTGGTCTCTCTTAACCAGTATTTTTAACTAAAGTTTGAATATTTTGTTAAAGTAGGTCAGATAATTGCAGCAAATTTTGTATGTATGCATACGATCACACACGAATAGTATACCTTATCACGTAAGATATATATTTTGGTGGTTGTTCCGTGACAGTAGGTTATTAATAATTATATATAATTATAAATAACCTACTATATAATTATATAAAAATAAAACCCAAGTGTCTAGCAAGGGAAGCCATCAATGGATCTATCTGCTTTGGTAGGTGCATCTGATGTCTCTATGAAGGTACACTGAGTCATCAATTCAGATCATTGATTTACCTAACAATGGTCCATGGAGATTCTCGAATTAATTGAATGACCTAAATTGAGGAATTCATCACATCTTAATCTTTTTCAATTTTCTCTTTAAATCTTTTTTAATTGTTACTCTGAAAAAGATAACAAAACAAACCATTTTTCACTTTTTATGATACAATGATATAAATTTCAGTTTAAGCAACACGTTGCTCTATTTATCCGTGCAGGTGAAACAGCAAAAAGTTAATAAAGTATGGACCGGTCCATCAATGCTCCGATGTCCACTGCCCGGCGAAGGGTGAAAACTCATTACCAGTGTTTAATGAAAGGGTTCCCGGGGCGTGTATGATTACTGGTTAATTGAAAGGCGGAAAGTCAGAGGGGACGAGACAAAGCTACTCTATTTATCGGGAACGCTTTCACAATGTTCGGCAATTTGGCACCTGCCTGGTACACAGTAAAATACACAGATTTACCGTGAGTGTACGGTACGGAGGTAAGTCCACATTCTCAGCATATTATTCACGTACATATATTACGAATATTTATTTTTTTATTACAGTCAAGCCATGCTTACTAGGTAACTTTGAGTAACCTTAAGCTGACTTATTGCCTGGTCGGTACTTCGCGGTATTTACTACACTGAACTGTAGCAGCGAAAGCCGAGAGGGGGTATGCAATAGGTGCGAGTCCATCCAAATTCCTGGTTTTGTTGCCGCTCTGGGGAGCGAATACCGAGAGCCCCGAGTTCTGTTCTGATGTCCCCTTTTTCTGCGGGATGTGGCACATCACGCTTTTATCGTGCTGACAGGGATCTACGAAAGTCCCATACATAAATGAGTGACGATCACAGCTCGATACAATCGCCAACCGAACTTGGAGCTCAGAATGTCTCTTAATTGGTAAGGTACCCAGTTGTGCAATAGAATTATAATTTTGATGTAGAATTACGGAAAATAACAATTTGTAAATGATATTTGAACTACGTACCTACCTACCTGTGATGTCGTTGTAAGGCTCCTGTCGGAGATAGGTCTCCTACTCTAATCAGTTTGAGTGCTTGTCACCGTATATCAAGTTTTCAGCGAGGGCTTAGCAGGCGCAGATCACTCAAAACATTTGAAAGATAATTTTGCTGTTCACTTTAAACTAAATAGTTAGGATGTCAGAAATAATCAAAGAGATATAAAGTACCTACCTAATATAATATCAAACTTAAAGTCAAGCAGTGGAAGTACTCCTTTTTAGGACAAAAGCCTGACACAAGCTGCATCTTTGCAAAGATTACCGAATGCTTCACAAATCATCTTAATACAATAGAAGAACGAGCGTGTGTGCATATAGGTACTAGAGAGGCAATTAGCCTTTGATACAGCTCGTCGCCAAATCATATTTGCCGTAGCATTTCCTCTGTTAAAGGCAATTTAGTCAGGCAATATTGAAACAGGAATGGAATTTACTTTTGCGAGTTTTCGATACACGCTTGTCCAGCTAAATAATTTATCAGCTCGTTTGACACACTCGTTTAAATGGTAATGCTATTAGTTTGTAATTAATTGATTGTCACTGTAGTGAATCATATTTACCCATTTGTCGCTTTGTAAATAATCTAAAAGCTCGCTGTTCAACTCATTGTAAAAATACGTAGAAACGAAAATATGTACATTTATTTTCCAAACGTTGTTTTAATATTTGCTGACATTTCTACTAAACTTTTATAAAAAAGTAGCTTGACTTTCCAGGTAACATTCCCGCAATAAAGAGAAAAGGGTGGTCAAAGTTTCAAGTTTCCTTGAAAACATTATATAAACATACAGCAAATGATACTATGCAAAGTATTGCAAAGCAAAGCTAAGAGGTAAAAGAATTTAAAGTAATGTAAACACGAAAAGTTTGCTTTCGAGTTGAGGCAACTTAAGCCGGAAGCGCATTTGAACTCAACTGCCTGGAAAAATTAATTCGAAGCTGTGGCTGCGAGGGCTCCTCGAGCGAACTGCTCGCCTTCCGCTGTTCACGACCATTTCTCTCTTCACAAACGAAACAGATTTCGAAAATATCAACGTCCCTGCGAATTCAGCCCCATTGTAGAAGGTTTTTAAAACAATTTCGTAGAACCGCATAGGTCCCGTTCATAGGTCGACTGTTTTCATGAAACTTCACACGTTTTGAAAACAATTGAATGTGACAAATCGTGGCAAACACACCTTGCTAGGGATGGAGGCGCGAGTGAAGCGGTGTGAGGTAGTGGGTCGTGCAGTGCAGTCAGCGGCAATTAGCACCATGACAATGACATTCAAAACGTGTGCAAACAGAGCACGCAGAGCCGTCTACCACCCACCGCCCGCTTTATAGCTCGCATGTTTCTATTTAATGGTTATTACCGAGATAGCTTGTCTAGTCGTCTCGTGCTCTTAAAACTAATGCATTTTTCTATAAGTGTGAAAAGGGCTTTATAATTATATTGGAACCACAATAACTTATCTTGAAAGAATAAGTAACGTTCTTAAAGCAGTACAAGTAAACCAAAAATCAATACCGCCAGCCGCAAGGAGTGCTAAAATTTTAATCCAATTAGAACGGCGAGCTGCTACCCTCGTAAATTATTGTGCCATCAAAATTTTACAATGAATTAATCTGCTTTTATTTCCTCCATGCTTTTCATTTGCTTACTTGATTTGTGAGATTTATTTATAAGCAAATTGAATAGCAAAGCTAAATAATCCTAACTCACAAAATTAACCCATAATTTTGGTATTTCATACAAATTTCGCACTACCTGGTTACTGACAGTCATTGTTTTCGACTCGTTAGGATTCCAATTTCCCTGTAGAGAGCAAAGCACTAGCAGTTTCAGTTCCAAAATGTTTGCTCTCGACCTCTCAAGTGTGTGTGTGTTGGAAAAGGCTAGTGTACATCGCTGAACCTGAGCCCGTAAAGACAAAGTTGGCAGACAGGAAAGTCCTCGTTGCAAATCCACATCATCGTCGAGACCTGCACTAAATTATCTCAAGCACAGGCAAATAAGCTACCTACAATGTGGAAACTTACGCCCGCAGAGGGGAAACAAAGGCGAAAGCTTTTCTCATAATATTTGATTTTAGTGGAATTCTGTACGCCGCTCGTCGTCAATAACAATTCCCGTACTAAAAAGATAAGGAACAAAGCAAGCTCTTAGTATAAAAGCTAGTAAAAAGGCGTAATGTAATGCTCCCCGTAGCACTACGGAGCGTAGTAGTGTGGCTACGTCATATAGGTGCTACGTCGCGTCGTAGCCATAATATAGGTACAACAATGCTTTACAAGGTTTACAAAGACTATCTTAATTTTCCAAACACTACATAATTAAGCCGGGTGATCTTTTTTACTGTGGCGAATCCTATACATTATGTGTTTTATTTTATCTCTGTACTCTGTATTTTCAACCTTACGTATAATTACAGGGTAACTAATAAAAATAACACTTAAACCCATATTCTTCGAATTTATTAGTTCATAGATTATGGGTGTTAGTTAATTACAGACGTTTCTAGAATAGTGAATAACCGAAATGACGGAAGACGCGTTTGCTTATACTGGAATCACAAAACTTCATATTATTACACGTGCTTATGTAGGAAGAATCCTTAGTTTCAGCGCAACTATGTCGAGAATTTACGTGTAGAATCACGAGCACCTTTGAAACTTAACTGCCTCGGAACAATTAAATGAGGACAATGTAGACGCTTGTCTTTTGTCTACACAGTCTTCGTCGTCCAAGCTTAGTTTAGTACATGCTTACGGCTGCTTCGCCTGTTCTCGGTGTATTGAAGTGAATTAACATCAACCGTGCTGTGCAGCTGTGTGGCTTAGAATTTCCACCACCCCAACTCTTTCCGTGGATGTCATAAGAGGCGACTAAGGGATATCCACCGGGGGCCGGCAGCAGTACCCCCCGCAGAACAATTATACCACTAAACTACGGTATCCAACCCGCATGCCCAGCGTGGGCATTACCCTCCATGACATAAACGCGAATAAGGCGCTGATCTATATATAAGGGAGGCCTGCGTCCAGCAGTGGACCAATACAAGCTGCTAAGATAACATCAACTGTCGGCTGGTAATTTGCATTAATTTAATTTTTCAAAATGGTCGGTCATGAAAAAATAAGGAAAGATTCACAAAGATGGGATTTAAAACGAGTCTAAAATATTTGAGATTCAAATGAAGAGTTAAATTAAAAATTGGTATTGCAATTTAAATTTTCTTTAAAGCTAAACAAATCTGACCAATGGCTTCACTTCATTTAATTAAAAGAAAGCGCAAATAAAAGTTTAAACTCGATTTTCCTTTGAGTCTTTTTGTACGGTTCTAAAATGACGAGGGTTGGTAAAATATGTAGGTGGCGTGTCTTGCAAAGTCATTTATGTATATTTCTCTTGATCCTCAGAATAATAATAATTGGAGAAGTCAGAAAATTTCTTTTGTGTCGTAGGTATGTTATTATTTAATGTTGTTCTATTCTAACTGGTACTATGTCTCCATTTTATGAATTAAAATTAGCTCTACTAACTAAGAGACGTAATTCTTATATTATATTCTTTAGTACGTATTCGTAACTAAGTAAGTTACGAATTAAGATGCTGGATGCGTCAAGCTGAAGACAGGGCGCTATGGCGCTCATTAGGGTAGGCCTATGTCCAGCTGTGGACTAATATAGGCTGATGATGATGATGATGAAGTTACGAATACGTATACCAGCATTATATCAACTTTATAAGAGGGGCTTAGGTACCTGTGTACGGATTCACGATTTTAGTAGAAGATTTAGAGTATCTAAATTTGTCAAAGGTCGTTTGATTTATCTGTGTTTGTGACTTACCTGACTAAGTTATTCATTGCTGAATAATCTGGAAAATAGAATGTTAAACTGATGAAAAAAACTTTAAGTTACTTATTATTTTACCTTAATTTACAAGGGTGCTCTTAGGTACAATTATTTTCAGTAAATTGTCTTCAAGAACCTTTTTATTAATTCAGAAATGAGTCCGCAATCTATAAATTATATTATCTTAATTTGTATGAATATGCTGCTGATTTCCTTTAAAATAAATAAATAATTATAGCCGGAAAGCTAAAGATAAAAAATATAAACGATGTCTCTCATTTAAAAAAGATACATTGTTTCATTGTTCATTATCCCAAAAACCTTCATAAACAAGATTGTGTACACCTACACTATTACAACGGAACGACAGTGGTGTTCGCATAAAAGACGAATACGTAACTTTGTTACGATTTCCTCGTTTCGGATATAACAAGCAACCGGGGTCCGGAACCCAGCGTCTAATAGTATCTGTTTTGTTATTATTGTCCTTATACGGATCTCCAATTATCGGCGTGGCGGCCCTTTTCGATACGGAACAACGAACGACGTAGCTCATGAAGAACCCCAGCTTGGCTGGCTTACTTAACCGTTTTGCGAGAAAACATTTTCATTTCACAAGAATTTTCCAGAGCAACTTTGAACTTTTTAGTTTTCTTTCAACGCTATTCTATTTTATTCAGATTGCGTTTGAGTAGTATTTTTAGTCTAGTTTTTAAAATAACACAAAAAAATATAATAATCCGTACGATAAGTCATTTTATGAGTCACTGCAAGTTGTATTGTCGATTATTTTTGTTAGACAGCCTGTAAAAGTGGTCGGCGTACATGTGGACTTGTGGACCCACTAGTCAAAAGTAGCTTATGACTTAGCTGTTAAAAAGAGCTATGGCCTTTCATATTTGCCATTTACGTTAACTGAATTGATACAGTCATCGACAGCGTTATGTGATTGTCTTTGTATGATTAGGCGATGTTATTATTGTTGAGGGTGAGAGTCCAATAAATGGAGGACGAAATTGTACTTACTGATACAGGGACACAGGTTAAATAGGTCGATGGTATAAACAAAGCATTTCTAGATTAATGAAAAGATAGCAGGATACCTAAGTTTTGTCATTGGGTTTATTCTAAAAGTTTTTGATCTCAACAATTATTTTTAACAGAGGGGTATAAGCATCACAGAGAGTTGGTAACTCTGCGCTACTTTGCAGCAATACAGCGAACCCTTTGAGACTTGAATTATTTTACTCTAACTACTCTGCACAATGTTATAGTTATGAAGATTTCCCTCGTAATTTATACCTTGGGTCTCTGTTACTCTAATACTGTAATAAAGGCCTACTCGATTTAGAGCAAAGTTTACCCGTAGTTTACGAGGGTGCTTTTAGGTAAAATTAATTTCAGTAAATTGTCCTTAAGAACTTTTCTAATAACTTGGATATCATTCTATAAAACTATGAATTAATTTCAAGTGTTACTAGCTCACAACAGTAGTAACATAAAAATGATGGAACACCCTAAAGTTTCATGACTTCCAAGTAGTTAGGTACATTGTTCGAAACAAACCGCGCTATTTTATTTTAAGGCCTATTGACAAAGTCTCGGATGCCTCTTGTATGGGAGGTATGCTCTCGAGCTGTTTACAAAGGTTCATAAGCACACATACTATCCGTAGGAATGCTTGAATCGCTGTGTACGTACTTGACAAAGTCGTCTGCAATTTGTCTCGCGCTGCGTTCAGTGTCTGTGATTGAAATTCTTACCGTTCCTTCAGGCATGGCTGCGACGTGACTACACGAGAGCGTGTTCCATTCACAATCATTCATTCTGGACTCTTCTCATAATGCTTCAGCACTTTCCTGGAATTAACAGAAAAATATATCATATTACATGTGTCACATCGAATGATATATGCCTCATAAAAATAATAAACGCGTTAATAACGTGAAAGAACGAAAGTACCTAGGTACCTATCACGTAGTTATTCTGTGCTATCGCCCAAAAATGTTTGTCGCAACATTGAAATCAAAAAGTTTATTCAGGCAACGCATTTTGTTCGATGCCAACAAATACACGGTAGACAAAGAGAAGTAAATATTAGATTCTGTGCTCTGGACGACAACAAACATTCGGAGGATCATTCTATTGTGAATTCCTATTAGCCCAATGAACAAAGCGGACTTTCGAACTGGCCAAACAGTAATAAATAATTTACAAAAGCGGTCATGTGAAAGAGAATCCCCTCTTGGTGGGGGAAGCATGCGGTGGTTAGGTATTTGAATTGCTAATGACTTTCCCGGTCGAATAACTTGGCAAGCTACGTTAACTGGTTTCAGAAACACTAGATACATTGCCGCGAGTTGTTTCGGAGGCACCGCGGGCGCGGGCATACTCATTTCACACCAATAGTGACAAGAGTTGGCACCAAATCATATGCATAACTTGCAAGCTCTTCGTTTGTTGCGAGGTGGATATTTGAATACACTAATTACTTGGTCGTCTTACGATGCGTCCTCCCTTCCTTCCCTATTTTGAGTTGGTCACCTCACCCTTTTTCAGTATGTTATGGCAGCAACAAAGAGAATACAATAACTGGGCAGCAATACCAAATGAGTTTGTCTAACTGTAATATCAATTACACACAGCAGTGTGACAGCCAATGTAAGAATGAATCGGGTGATCGCGCTCTTAAGGCGGTTGTATGTTGTATGCACTAGCGCCGCCACGTATTTCATGATGATTTTTAAAATTTCCTGCGTTAAACGTAATATTATGATAAAACAGGTGGCAGCGCCACTTTGACTCGGGTAGGCGCCAAAAAACCACATATTACTCTAATAAAATAATAGACAGTTTAAGTTACACGTAAAACTTGCATCTAGCTAAAATATGAGAACCGCTGAACTGCAAGCTTCAAAATACAAATGGCCTTGTCAAAAAATCGATTGAACTTTCCGATCATAAAATCTTTAAAAAAGATGTCAACTGTCTCTCCCCAAAAGGGATTGAGCGTCAAGATAAGTAAATTAAATTATCAACAGCATCTGACAATCTCTCGAAACGTTTATTGATTTTGGAAGTAATTTAGTATCAGACACAAATCGTAATGACTGCGACAGCTGCTGTTTGGAAGTTCTCTGTTGATTGTAAGTACTTATGAGGAAAAATAGTGCTTGCTTAAGGCCCATACACCAGCGAAAGTGGCGCCCCCAACTATTTTATCTTATTATTACGTTAAAGCAGGAATTTTTAAAAATCCTACGTTCAGTTTGTGGTATCTATTATAAGCTACTTATTAATGTCTCTGTAATAGTTTCATTTTGGTAAGCTTAGGCAGAGATACGAAGTTGCTCTTTTTGGCCACCAAACTCTATTTTCTCATCTCCTCCTAACCTATATGAGATAAAATTATTAGAAAGGTATTAAAAATAGCTTATAATAGATACCACAAACTGAACGTAGGATTCTTAAAAATTCCTATGTTAAACGTAAAAATATTTTAAAATAGGTATCGCTGTCAGATTGGCTCGGGTATGCGCCTTAAGAAGGTTACGAAGCTCTCCCGGCCCGTGTGGATTTGTTTTTGTTACACGTAGAATCGCATCGTGTTGGCCATTTGGCGGCGTTCGCCTTATTTGGAAATTTTGCCCCCTGTGTCGCATCGCCCCTGCGTGTGAGCGAGCGGTTGCATAAACTAGAAGGAATTTCAACATTTTTAATATTTTTTCATTTGATTCATTTTGTTTAAACGACTGATTTCAGAAATAATTTTGTTCATTTCTAATGGTGAATATATTTAGGACTAGCTGCACCCCGCGGGTTCGCACGCGTTTTTACTATGGAAACGTTAAAGTGATTGTGATTTTTATCCCATGGAACTGATTTATGAGATAAAAAGTAGGCTATGTTTGATTCCAGCCGGCCTAGCACGGGAATTGTTGTCTAGGGTAGAATAGAGAAAAATGACATCGCATCGTCATACATTGCGTAAATTATTGAAGTGAAGGAATGAAATTCAAACATTTTACGCATTGGATGACAAAGTGACGTAATATTTTTTTGGCGTGAAGAGGTAACAAATATCCATACATCCATACAAACTTTCGTATTCATAATATTATTGTGATGTTTGCAACGAGACAGATTTTCGAATAAAAACATTTCTATAATGCATAAAAATAACTTTAAAAAAAAATCAATTTGGTGGTCAAAATATGGCAAATTAGTTTCGCTCTCATTAAAAGATCCTAATGTTTAAAAAAAAAAACTAAATGACTATGTTTTTCATAGCTATTTTTCATCCGATTAAGTATGGAAAATTTCAATACGACCGGGGACGTAGTTTCTAAATGAAACGGAAAGTACGTTTGTATGGGAGCTAAGGTATCCGCACCGTTCTTAACATCATACGTAGTTACGTACAAGGTTACGTATCATAGTTACGTACAAGGTTTAACATATATACACCTCTACTAGACTCAATATGAAAAAAGACCGTAAAAACGAATATGATTCCGCCACACTAGAGGGATAAACGACATCGCCTGTGGCAGTGACTGCCAGCGTGTAATTAATTGCAAATTGTGGCGATAGCCTGGTCTCCATCTGATCACGGCACCCTAGAACCTACCTCAATTTATACCGGACGCAAAACACCAACCATTCCACCCTTTATCCTTACCATGCTTTACTTTGAAGAGTTGAAGTTCGCGCCCGGGATTAAGTTTATGTAGGTACTTAGGTTGATCGTTATAACTTTTGTATGCCTTGCTATAAAACAAGCGCAACATGTAGGTACCTCTATTTAGTCAAGTTTAAATGTAGGATCCTCTATTACGTGCATAATGAATGCCTGATACAGCAAACCATATATGCCGATGTATTATGATTAGGTATATATAATATATTAAATATATATCTCTATTGAATTAAATGTTATAAAGGTTCTTTTCCACTAGCCCAACAGCACCGACGGCGGCGGCGCCGTCACTGTTAGTTGTAGATTCAAATATGTAGGTAGGTATGAAATTATTTTGAGCAGAAAAGTCACAACATTCAAACGAGAAATGTCAAAAAAATATATAAACATTTTGATATCCATTGGTTGTGTTATATCTGCCGACACAACTATGTGCATGTATTACAATTTAACACACCACGATATAAAGTAATTATATCGCGACAGAAATATACTTGACAACTGCGATTAATTATTGTTGCCAATAACTGCCCAACAAAGTGTCCATGATTTTCATTTAATAAAAGATTAACATGATGTTTTTGATCATGCGATTCATGACATGCATATACAGCTTGGGGGAGCGGTAAGCTGCCTTTTATTTAGCACGATACGATATAAGACCACGACTACTACAATAGACCCTTCTCAGATCTTATAGATTAGGTAATCATATTCACAAGTTGGTCCAGAACCCCCTTTCGTTTAGTACACCCTTTCCATTACATCCTTTCGTGTTTAAGTAGGCAATTGGTTAGCGTTATTACTTCTGTACGATTTTAAACAGTGGAAACACTTATTGGTTTATGTATTAATTTTAAGTGTCAATTGTATCCTATGTTATAATAACTGTTTGTTTCCTAAATAATAACAAAACAAAACATTCATTCATTCGTACCGCTAGGCTTTGGCATTCGCCCTGCTGCTGTTTTAGATATCTTCAATACCTTTCTGTTACATCGGCGGCAACATCGTCACTTTTCATCAGGTGAGATTGAGGTCAAACGAAAGTCTATCGACATAAAAAAGCATCGTTCAATTTATAATGTCAAAACTCACTCACGAAATCCTCGGTCACACCGCGCTTCTGGACGGAGTTAGGCGGGTTACAATAACAAACAAACACGCGCAATGGATCAAGTCATTGCGGAAAAAAAGTACACAAACCGAACCCATAATGTCATAACTCTGACCATAACCGCTTCTCATCATGTCATTATCGCAGACAGAATGAAATAATTAACACTTTCTTGAACATAACTAACAAAAAAGTTAAGCGGCCTTATCGCTGAAAGCAATACAGACATCAATAAATTCGTCTCTTTGTTCATCTCGACGATTAACAACTTCCTACTTTTCACTCGAAGCGCAGTTACGCTTAATGTCTCGGAGTAGAAGATAAAGAAGAACTATCGATTAACTTCAGTAGTTAACGACAATAATTTGCACTCAAATGAATCTATAAAAGTAATATAAAGTTTCATTATGTCGCTAGTAACATTTATAGAGAATGAAACGGCGTAAACAAAGTAATACATTTAAGACGCACGAGGAAGACATGTCAGTAACTAACTTTAATCTTCGCGAATTGTTATGTGGCCTTTTTTGCAGTAGGTATATGCTTGAACTTTGCAAGTACATACGTAGGTAGCTACATACTCTTCGTATATTTTTCATCCGGTGTATTACGAACCCATTTATAGTTTTGCTATGTAAAAGTGTAAAAAGCTCCACACACAAGATTAAAGTTGCATTGATTTACCTAATTAATGGATCCTGCAGTTTGATTTCAATTAGACAAAATCAACAGCGGCAGGATTAGCTTCATCCTCTGCTATTCCCGGTGGATTTGATCGGAGAGCTTTCTAGAAAAGTATCGATTACCACATTAATTGAAAATCACCCCACTATCTTACTTATTCAGAGATTTTTATTTCTTTTGAATGAACATTTCGGAAAGTGTTGATTTAAAATCTTTTAATTATTTTTTTGAGTGCCCTTGACTCGAAGACTATATCCTACAAATAAGGTCCCATTTCATTTGTGATCTGATGTAAACGGAAGCTTTTAAAAGTAGATTACGGGATCCAGCCAGCAATCTTGTAACATTAAAATGAAAGGCTTACGAAGGGTTCAAGTAACACGAGACCTTCATTAAAGAAACACGAATTATAGGAACTTTTAATCAGTTCATAAACAAAATCCTGATTCCGTAAAGAAATTATTTTAGGCGCTGTTTATCAAGATTAAGTTGATAATCTTTACTCAAATCCCTGATTGAAGAAGTAAATTTCGTAGCTGGTAACATTTTTTTCAAACCTCCATCCATTCGCATACCGTTGAGATGACAAGCTCTTGCGAGCGTTTACCATTTCGAATCAAAAAGCTAGTTAATGTAAGAAAAACTTTTATTTTTATGCAAATTAAACGGTTAAGGCTAGATGGGTCTCCATTTATAAAAGTAAAATAATACCGTCCCAAGCAAACAACGATATAGTTTGCGCGTTTGCATGGCTCACCTGATAAGGCGTATAATACAAGTTGAGTCGGACTACAATAGGACTTAGTTAAATTGTCTGGGCCTAAGCCATTCCGCGGATAAACCGCTACGTTTAGAATTAAAGAGGTTTTGTTTTCTAGTCAATTCCAATCGCAATACCTTAATCTCGTTTCACCGTTTGCTGGGCAGGTGGAACGATCTGGAAGCAATCTAATTGCGTTTACAAATTGCTTTGTTTTGGAATGTTATGGTTGATAATTATTTTGCATCTCTACCTCTACCTTTCTATTATTCTTCATTAAGACCACTCAACAGTTTCAAAAGATTCGTTCTCACTGTTTAGTAACTTCTTCATTTTGTTTTCGTCGGTTGATAAGTACGTAAGTAGGTACCTACTGATATCAAAAGAATAGAAACGAAAGCAAAGTATTAGTTTTTGGTTCATATTGGTACTACAACAATTCAAACCCTTATAAATATAGAAACTCTCCAAAGTGGGCGATTTACCTTCTATTATTGCTAACCGAACTCCAAATATCTACCTAAACAATAACACAACTAACTTGTTTATTCAGAGATACAATAAAAACAAAAGTAATCATTTGCTCGGTTCAGATAAACCTAAAACAACTGAATTATAAAAACAACTATTTGTCCGGAAACTGTAGCAGACACGGGCGTCGCGGCTCTTGCGGAAAATTGAATAGTAACCGGCGACGCGCACCGTCATCCTGACTTCCAACAGCCGAAGTACCTTTGGTAGGATCTACCCTCACGTTCCAGTATACCTTTAAACCGTATCACACCAAAAGCTCCGGCTCATAGTCACCCAGATGAAAGTTTTGTCACGGAAACGCAATACGAAAAGTCTAATAGGGGTACCAATATCGCTAGCGAAGTCCGGAATGGACACGCACAAGTTACTTTAGCAATGCTTTTGTATGTTTGCGCAGGCCGTAGCGTAGGGATTCAGTGAGAAAATAAAAATAAAGAGAAATAAGCTGTAGGTGCCTACTTAGATTAATTGAACTTGACAGAGGAGCGGAAAGAGGTGATCCTTGACAGATTGCAAGGGGATTCTTCCCCTTTTATAAAAGCTTTTATGCGTAGGCAGCTTATTATTTACGGTAGATGAACAAAAAGTATTTTGTCTATAAAAACTCAAGTAGGCGTGTAGTTAAAACTCTGATAAATAAATAATAAAATACTTAGCGACTATACCAAGATTAAAAACTTGTCTGGTCTAGCATATTTGATGTGAAAAATTACCGATTTTGTTCCGGTACAAGTTACAACCACTACGGCTGCTGACAAATAAGGTAAGTCCCTCAATAAAAAGCAATTCAGTCAAGCATCAAAAAAACTAGAAGTTAGCACTTCGGTTCGTTTAAACAGCGATCAAACAAGTTGTCTACGTGGCTTTTTGGCACCAGTTTCTACTTGGTTCTGGGTATTGAAATGTTACTTTGTGAAATATATTTTTCATAATTATGTATGTCTATTCAGCTAAGCTTCTCTTACAACAATATTAATCTTTACTTTATATCGTATTGTATAGGTACTCAGATAAGTACCTATACAATACGATATCCAGCTTATCTTATATGTAGGAGACCATACCCTAGCTGGACTTACCAAAGACTTTTGTCTTCTGTTTATAAGAATACGAGTATAGATAAAAAGCTTTTACAGAAAACTATTATAACCATGGACTAGATTCCTTCAGGCAACACAGAGACTTAGCGTCTGTCAGGCTTGCTGCAAAACTTATTGCAACTTGTTTATTCGCCTTCAACGCCCTTTGTTCAGCAACTTCGTAGACGCCAGCGGACGGTTACTCCTTGTAAATACAATTTACATTCATTATGTAGGTACTGCTAGCTACAACTTAATAGGTGCAATAATAACTTCGAGTGAAAAAGTTTTACAAGGGAGCAAATTAATTCCTTTTGTAGAGTCTAGGAAACAAATAATGACCATTTATTAGGCCTGATGCCTTCACGCGCTAAGAGACAGTTTTGAGGAAAGTAACACGAAATTTTCGTTAGGTCCTTGAACTCAAGAACTATAGCTGTTAGTTTGACAAGCTTTGTCTGCTTAAGAAATTTTGGTCGTTTGATTGTAAAATAATAAGCCTATTTAGATAGTGCTTAGCAAAGTTTCCAGGTATTTTCCAACTTTACAAGTTTAATGAGCTAACATAATAATCCGGTAATTTTATCTTTCTGAGGTAAAAAACATTCTTATTATGGAAATATTTCCATTAATAATGTCTGGAAGTATCTATCCAATCACGACATCGGAGACGGTTATGAGCTTCACTAATTATATATCCGTGAATTATTCCCGATTTCGTGTTTTCTCGTAGCTATAATTACTGAGCTATTTTACCATGGAGATGTTGTAACGGTAACCTTTAAATAGGTAATAAACAACGTTAATATCTTCGCTAAAACCGCTTTATACTTTTAGGGAATTTAATTGGTAGTAAAGGAGCAGTGCAGGAGCAGTTTGGAAGTGCTCGTAAAAGGCTCGTGAGGACATTGTCGTAGCGCAGTAATAGCGAAATAAAGCTTGGACAGGGAAGCAGGACGTTTATAACTTTATCTTTATTTATTTTGTGATAGAAAGATAGCAAGGGATATATCATTTAACCTATAGGAAATATTTTTATTTGTATGTTTGTAACGAATAATCCCTGAATACCTGAGTACCTAACATAGGCTATATATTTATTACTCGAAAAAAATATCTAAATATCGACCCGGGACTGTCACAAGTCGGGACGGGCCGCTGTTCATTTAAAAATTCGTAATAAAACTTGGTAAGCAAAGCCTAAGGTGCGTGCAGCGGCGCGGCCCGCACTAAATTCAAACATATGGCGCTGGTAGAGTGTGTTCACGGAGAAGCGTTTTTACACCCGTTTGACACAGCACGCGCCGCTGCACGCCCCGCTTCTCCGTAAACAATTCCTAAGACATTGGGTTCTCGTCTATTGTAGGTACTTAGACCTGCTGTAGGTACATAATTATACAATCCTGAAGTATGAAGAAAACTGGTTGGCGAAAAAAGAAAAACACGCACATAGGTACGGACTGCCTAACCTCCTACAGATTCATGACGGATGTAAGTGGGTTTACTACGAACCTTATTTGTGTTGGAAGACTTATCTTCATGCGAAGCAGCGCTCACGCTCACGACCTATCAACGCGCGCTCATGAGCAGTGTTCGAAGGGATGCGGTACGCGCGCGTCGAGAACCCTGAAGATGTCCCTCGTTAAGGGATTAAACGTCGGTGTTCTTCCAACACAAATAAGGTTCGTAGTTAACCCGCTTACATCCATAATTAACTATAGATTCTCTCTAGCTTAGGTACATATTCAATAAGATAGTTTTCATACCGCAAAATGCTGAAGATTTAGTAAGATGGAATTGCCATCTCACTCCCAAATATAGTCTTTATTTAGGTATTATCAGATTGGAACCTCCAGTAACATAATATAATAGACACCTGCTACGTGGTGCGTACTCACAGACAAAGTTCGCAGAAGCGTGTTCCTGCGTACTGAAACGTAAGATTTGATCAAAGCTCTCATCCCTGTGAACTAAGCAGTGAATACGGCCTGTGGTTGAATTTATGGCAGCCAATAAAGCTAAATCAATCCTGTGAGGGATCGGTGGAAACGACCTCTGTCGTACATCTCTAGGCGAGGCGGGCTCACTGAGCTGATTCCTATTTACAATAGAATTTGTCGAATGGTTGGGATTTAGTCAGATGCATTGCCTTTACAGTATGAGCTAAATTTAGGTTTTTATTTATTTATATCCATATAAAAACCGCAAACTCGTTTAAGAATGTGATTATAGCTGCAGATAATGCCAAAACTTATGAAGCTGCAAACTGAATTTATTACTGATATAGTTTATGGTCTGATAATGGCTTATTTTTATCTTAAATAGAAAAGAAGCTTATGGTAGCTAGTATGTTATTAGGAAATCGATTAGATAACAGAAAGATAAGCTGCTCAGCATGCCAGGCAAAAGTGTCCTTAAATCTCCAAACTAATTTACTTCTTAAAACTTGCAAACAGTGATACGGATGTACTAAATACAACAACATCTGGCTTTTCCTGTGAAAACGTTGACGATCAAAGTTTCGAGAAAAATCTTTTCCAGTAAAAGTGGACTATTCCGCCAACAGCGGTTGAATATTGACCTAATGAAAAACATCCCCCGATGTGGCCAACTATTCAGCGCGGATGGTCGGCTATTTACGACGATTAACCCTTGGGATCCAGCCGAAGACGTAATTTTTCATTAAAAACTCCATTAAGTCGTGAAACTTTGTTCATTAAACTTTCAAACGGTATTTGCTTCATGTAATGAGATAATATTGGCCGATTTTCCTAATTTAACAAGACTCGAAGTTTCATTCTTTATTGTTCTGTCTTTAGTGTTAAATGAGGCTGTTAATTTCCGTAACTGTATAGAACTGCTATTCCTTTTATGGATGCACAAAAAAATATAATTTTAATCAGCATCACAAAGGCCGACTTATTTTTAAATAGGTACCTACATCGTAATTCCTATCGACCGTCGTCAATCCACGTAATTGCTTCAATCCCCGTTTTGCATAAATATTTTCCTTCGTGATCTCCACCTAAAGATTTTATAATTTTTTAACGGACATGAGGTGTTCTTCCATAAAGTTTTATATAATTATTTATTAATTATTTTATTTATATTTTGGACGTTTGTTTCGAATAAACTCAACACCTTCAAAACCGATTGAAAATGAGTATTCTATAGGCTTTATTTATATGTTTAAATAAATTATTTTGTTCGAAAAAAAAACTATAAACTGACTTCAATGATATGGATCCCACACGAGAAGCACCGAAGCTTTCACATAAAAAAAATCTTGAAAATTGGAGCACCCAGTCAAAAGTTCTGAGGCATTGAGAACCTCCTTCTTCTATTAAAGTCGGTTAAAAACGAATGTCGGTTAAAGAAGCTTACCTACGTCACGCCGAATCTCAGTAGGTATTTATTCCGTCAACAATTGACTTGGTAAAGTGGTGATCTCGCATGTTTGCGGTCCAGCGAGTGGTTGATGGGTGCGTCCGCCGGCCTCCGTCGAAGATCGAGTTAATCAAGCACGTTCCCGGGTCGGTCCATTGCCTTAACATATTGCCTTCATCGACATTCCCGGACCACAGATATACCTTACTTACGTACTATTTAAGATACAGTGTTTAGGAAGATATTGCTTTTAAGAATGTTACTTTTTAAAGCTACACTTGCACTTTTTACATGCCTTTTTGTAGTAAAATAATATTAATATGTAAAAAAGTACAAAACATAATTGGGTTGGTTTTAAAAAAACTATAAACCAACCTCAATTACATGGTTTTCTCATAGTCAGAACTGGACCAATTGAAATAAGACCACACGGGAAGCATGAATCAGTACACTCAGTCCAAAGTTTTGGGGTAACAAAAAAATACGAATTGAGAACCTCCTCCTATTTAAAGTCGGTTAAAAACGGCTGGACAGATTTGAATGACTTTTTATTTGTATTTTTGGATTGTTTCCGACCTTTGAGGTTAGTAACGACGTCTCCTTTTTGTATTGGATTTGTGTAGTTCCCTTTCCGCCCGATAGAGGTGCTGCTGTACAAAATTATATAGAAAAAGGTGACGTGACGAACACATATCATTCATCTTCTCTCGTTACTAACGTCAAATAGACTCACCTCCCTATGAAAAGCAGAGTCACTATAAAGCAATTGCTTATTTCAATTCCGTAGTACAAAATAAAACTTTACGCGAGCGAAGCCGCGCGCGCAGCTAGTGTTAGGTATAAGTAACATGATTTCCCTGCCGGTAGGTTCTAGATATATAGCAAGCGTATTGAATAAATACCACCAAATAATTTAAATAACCGTAGAAAATAAATATATTTTATATATTTTTCTAAATATATGTACAAACGAGGTTTTCCGTAAACTTTAATATAAGTATAATGCCTGCCGAGAGGATTTTTCCAAACCCTTAATTTACAATTTCGGCAAGCATTTTCCCAACAGTAACAGTAACAGTAATATTTCAGTAACACAATAATTATTTACGAGTAACTTTCATAAATAATTTATTTAATTGATATGTACGAGTAACTCATAATTTATTTATTTAGCCAACCTTCATATTTCATGATAAAGATAATAGGATTCACTTTCGGGTATTAATTACCGAGCTAGATGCTTTGCCTATTTTCATGTAAATATTCAGTGTAGCGTATTTTGCTCTAATTATTCGGTTCAGTTGACTAACGATAAAATGAACGTTTTGATCAAAGCGCCAACAAATTTTGTTATATTAATTTGATTATAATGATACGGAAAATACGTCTAATAATTATTAGTACCCAATTTCTCTTTACAAAAGAATATCTACAAAGAAATATTTTTATTTGGAAATATTATTTACCTCAGGTCATTAAAAAAGATTAGAGCATAACAACAAACAACAGCCGATGCTTCAAGGATATTAAATTGGATTACGTAAAACCACCGGAAATACGTTAGTATGAAAAAGGGAGATATTTTTCGGAGCTTATCATAGCCGGGGGAGGGGAGACAGCGTTCGCGAATTAATTCCGGTACCGCCTTTGATCTTGCCGGCATTGTTGGCTTGTCGTACAAATACCGCTTGCTTTGCTGCCACTATTGCCAGCTTAGCCACTTTCAGCTAGGTCCAGATGTTTTGGATACCTGGATTAATACGCATTTAAACTGGAATTTACCTTACGCAAGAACCATTCAGAGACCAATATCCCGGGTCCCTGTGGTGCTCATTAGGGGAGGCCTATGTCCAGCAGTGGATTAATATAGGCTAGTGATGAATTAATAGATAGTTTTAATACATGCCATTTACCAGGAAAAGAAAGCATTTTATAGGATACATAAAACATATGTATATAGGATAGGATAGGAGTCATAAAACAATTATCCATTACTGTTTAATTTAGAACCTGTGAATAGTTACGTAAAAATATCGAACCAGCTCAGTTTGCGTCTAATTTTCTATTTACGTCTTCTTGTAACCCTCTTTTTTCGTACCCTCCGTTTCATACCTTCTTCATCTTCTCCGTTTAAAACCGAGAGATAAACGAAGTTTGCTCGGAGCTCGTGAAGCTGGCAGCACTTTGTTCTTCACAACTCCCAACTCCCAACTCCCAAGAGAGTCAGCGACTGAGATCACTGGCAGTCGCTTAAGAACAGAACGGATACCTTAGCCCCCATACAAACGTACTTCCCGCTTCATTTGGAAACTACGTTTCCGATCGTATTGAAATTTTGCATACATAATCGGATGACAGATAGCTATGTTTGTAGTGTTTTCGTTTTTTTAAAAAACATTATGATATTTGAATGAGAGTGAAACTAATTTGCCATATTTTGACCACCAAATCGAGTAATTTTCAAGCTATTTTTTATGCATGTTAGACACCTTTATTCGAAAATCTGTCACACTGCAAACATCCTAAATATATTCACCATTAGAAATAAACAAAAATATTTCTGAAATCAGTCGTTTATTCAAAATGAATCGCAAAGTACGAAAAAATATAAAAAATTGAGAAATTCCTTCAAATTTCTGCAACCGCTCGCTCAAACGCGGGGGCAATGCGACACAATAAGCACAATTCCAAAATAAGGCGAATGCCGCGGAATGGCCAACACGATGCGATTCCACGTGAAACAACAACAAATTCACTCGGACCGGCCGCTGAGATTTGGGAGGGGTTCGTAGCCTTCTTAAGCTATTGCACTCCCAGGTAATAAAGCGCCCAGCAATGTCTATTACGGCCAAGTGTTTGTGAACACTCGCTGAGCTGTGCTGTATTTAATGTTGACTGCGGTGTACCGGTGTTTGCGAGCTTTGTGTTTTTCTAAGAAGTTGGTGTGCAAAGAAAATCTAAGGTAAAGACAGGTTGTAATTACTTTCAGGTAAATGTTTTAAGATAAAGATAATGAGATTAAATATCATTTTACCCAAAGACAAAAAGAAATGGTAGGTACATACAATAATAAAATAATTCAAACTAATAATTACTTAAATCTAACAATTCACTATTTACATTGGGTAAATCCTATCTCAGCATATGATGGATTTTCCCCAACACTGCGCTGGTTTTCAGTTAGGACCCCTGTGGAATGTTTACGGCAGTAGACGGAAAATTATGCCATGCGACCATCGATCAAAGTTTTCGGGGAGCTCACGAAATAACTGATCAAAGCATGCGACGCGGCATACAAATTATAAAGTACGTGCAATAAATGAAGACGACCCGGATTTCTATATTGAGCGACATAAAGGAAAAACCACGGAGATTGAACAACAAAAGAGGTCTAGGGTTCGACAAACGCGATGGTTAGAATAATAACCAAATAATTTATTACCTTGAATTTTATTTACATAAATTGTATTCAAACCTTACACATATATCCACTGTATTTGAGTACCTACTCATATACAATTCCTTTCTCTTGTTTTTAGTTATAGTTTTTTGTTGAAATGCCATATTGTCCAAGTGGTTTTTATTGTAAGTATACCCATCACCTTTGCTTTGACAATTCTTGTGTTATATAACTTCCTATTTTCTTTATTAAAAGTGGTTTTGCTGCCTAATCTTATTTTTGTATAACAGCCGAATCTATCATTTAAAGTTGAGCCTGACTACTGTCAAGGCTGGCGCGAGAAGTATTTTACTGCCACCCTTGATACAGTACCAACTAGTTCGGGGGATAGTGAGCGACCCTGGTGTCCGACTCACTGACACTAGCTTAGGCCAACTAATACAAACAGCTAGTTACAACTAGCTCATAGGTAGCCTTCGACATAAGCTGCCTTGTATACTATGGTTGTCTGGTAGATATCTCTGCAAGGGATGAGAGCGCCAATTGCAGGATACAGTAGTTAGTTTTCTTTTTCTATAAGAACTTTCTAAACACCTATTGTAATCTATTTACATCTTTCCTGCAATAGAGCTTGTTTTTTTTTTTATTTTAATAATATAACAAAAACTATATAATATGATGCTCTATAACCTTTATGAGCACACAGATCCCCTAGTACTATCCAATCCACGGTTATCTGGTAGAGATCGCTCTTGAGCGATAAGACCGGCGCTTGTCACTTAGTTTTTATGATTTTCTATTGTATTGTTTCTTTTATTACGTGTGCAATAAATAATTTTCTATTTATGTATCTCTATGCGGCAAGATGGCGCTACGCTCTGATTATAGAAGTCCCATAGCAGTAGACTAGTAAAGGCTGATGATGATAGAAATGATCACTTTCAATCTCCGTTTCCCAAAGCTCAACCACTTCACTTTCTTTGAAAATGTTTTAATATGAACGCAGCCTAACTATTTTTATATGAACCGTCAAAGCATACCGTTCTAATGTGAGGCCGGGCGCCCCGGACGGGATGTTTTGCTACGAGCGCGCTACGGGCTACGCCCGCGTAGCAGGCTACGAGATTGAACTATTTCGCTACGAGACACAATAGGGCAGTAATTTGCAACTGTTTAAATATTCACAAAACAATTATTGCTTGTTATTATGAAGGTGATAAATCAGAGTCAGAGTCAGTGTCAAATCGTTTATTTCTTTAGACTTACAAAATAAGCACTTAGACAAGTCAAATGTTTACTATATAAACAGCTTGATAAATAGTAATTACTATCAAACAAGAAACAAGGTGCAATTGACTCTAATTCACCTAAATTTTTTGTCCACTAGCGGAAGATGTGAAAAAGAAACCACTAGTAAGTTTATCGCTTATCAATTAACACAATCTTAGCATAACAATTTTTTTTTCTTTCGTTTAATAAAAATCATGAAAGTCGAACCACCCAGTCAAAAGTTTGAGGTAACAAACATAAAAAACAAATACATTCGAATTGAGAACCTCCTCCTTTTTTTGAAGTCAGAAAAGGCGAATACTTACTTTTAGAAAAAGCCAGAAAATAAACAGATAATGCATCCATTAAAACATTTCACAATAATAATAATTATAATAATAATGCTGGACAATTCACACAGCATTATCTAGCCCCAAGCTAAGCAGAGCTTGTGTTATGAGTACTAGATAACTAATATACACAATACAATAAACATTTAACGTAGTGATTATACTTTTGTTTAGGTTTTTATCTTTCGAACTACTGGATTGATTTTGAAAATTACATTACTAATAGAAAGCTACATTACCTACGCTAATGTTTTAAAGTACCGTAAGAAACTAGAAGGTAGATCAGATTAAATTGCACGGTTATCCAAGCGTTCGTACGTTCCACACGCGCTACGTGGAGTACCATCGGGTGTTCTATTCCGCAGAGGCGAACGTTGTTATTTTCCCGTCATCTACACTCGGCTGCAGGCCCTTCATGTAATGAGGAACCATAACCAGCGCTTACTCTATCAAACACACCCTCATGAATAAACTCAAAGCTATTTCTACAAATCTTATTTAACAAGAAATGCGGCAGGTGCTACGAACAACTTGCTAAGACGCAAACCTTTATGGTACACTGTACAATGGAACTTTTTATCCATTGTAACATTTCTTTTAACTATATGGGACGTTAAGGGACGCTACCAAAAGAAGCAATTTAATATATAAAAGTTACGAGTTATGGTGTATCGAGGGGCTTGCTTTGAGGAAAATATCTGTATCATTCAGGCAGTGGCGAGGAAGCGAATATAAAATAACGAATAGAGTTGTTCCGGATATTCTGCAAATCGACAGTTATTTTTTGAGATACTCATTTTTATCTGACATCTGAGTACAGTACAAACTTATGAACCATTTATTCAATAGTAAGTGCCCTTTATAGGCATATATATTATATGCCTATGAAGGGCACTTTCTATTGAATAATGAACGTAGCAAAGGCATTAAATTTGTCTGTTAGAAATACCAGTGCTGTTATGTAAAATCAACGTGATTTTACTATACACTTATTAAAATAAATAGAATATCAGATCAATAAATAAAGTTAGTGATTGGATACTGCTATACATTTTTCCCATGGCATCATAACCGTGGCAGGTACTTACGCTCCATAAACTCATGATTTACTACACGTTGAAAACATCTAGATTAGACCAACAAAGAACTACAGATTAAACTGTAAAATTCAATAAAACTGTAAAGTTTCGCCAAATAAACGCGAAAAGCCCCTTGTCCCCATCTCTAAAGCAAAGTATCTGTTACGCGGGATAAGCTGGTGAACGAGCAGCATTCAATTCGCCGGCACAATCTCAACGAGGCTCGAAAAGATCGGCCTAAGCCGCGGATCTGTGGCTCGCACTGATGCCGGAGGATAAATACGAGAACTATCCTAATGCCTGGCTGAAAGAGATGTGGCTATTTTGTTCAGCGGGATTCTGCAGGCAGCTTCACAAGTCCACAGCCCGCATATGGGCTGTCCGCCTACTGAGTTTTAACGGGTCGTATTTTATTGGACTTATGTAGGAAAGATGTCTTAAATTAAACATGGACTTGGTAGGATTGATGCAAAAAATATTTTTATCCATCCAGACCGCAAAATACCTGATCGAAGATATTTTAATATTAAAATTTGTTATAATATAACCCTTATGTGTCTCAAAATCTCTACTGAATTGATGTCTTTTGAACTTCGGAGGTACTTTGTACTATATAAAAATAATGGACATGTACAAAAGCGAGCTTAACCCTAAGAGAGTTTTCTAACAGCAAACCTACGAATATACTCTCGATGTCCAGACTGTGAACCAATTAACCTCACCTCAACAGCCTATATTGGCCTATATTGGCCCACTGCTGGACGCAAGCCTTCCCCTTATAAACGCCTTATTGGTTTTATTCCCATGATTAATGTCCATATTTCTAAAGGCGCATACCCGAGCCAATATGACAGCGATACCTATTTTATCATATTTTTACGTTTATCATAGGAATTTTTAAAAATCCTACGTTCAGTTTGTGGTATCTATTAATCTATTCTATTAAAACTTGCTGCGTTTAACGTAATAATAAGATAAAATAGTTGGGGGCGCCACTTTCACTGGTGTATGGGCCTTACGTTGGCACGCTGGGCATGCGCTGGGCTGCAGGGGGCGATGCTGCCCGCCCTCGGTGGATATCCCTTAGGCGTTTCGTTTCTTATAACAACCGCGGGATGAGTTGGGGTGGTGCACATTCTAAGTCGGCACCAAACAACGTGTTAGTTTCATGTCTCAAATATTTTCAATTACGTATGCAAGTGAAGGTTACAGTAAGCAATGTCGTTAAATATAACTAAATCAACTTGGTATTACAACATACTTTGTATTAATTTAGGTAAAAGCTGTACCAAAATTTATACAAGATAAGCTTGGTATGTGTCCCTGGTATAATGATATTTTAATTGGTTTCATTTGTACGTAGTAATAATATTTACTTGTTACGTTTGAAATTGCAACGCAATTGTTAATTGCACGTTGCTCAGCTATTCCGCTAAACTAAACGTTTATTACATGTGCAACAAAAACAAAGTTGCTTCGACCCAATGTTGTTCAACGAGCTAAATTATAACTCCATGTTACAATTTCACAACTAAAACTCAACAGCCGGAAGACTTAACGTAATAATAAAGAAATTCTAATTAAAACTTCAGAACGTAAGTTAGAAAGTTGGGCTCGGCGTTACTTGTTTGAATTGCAAAATTCTTAGCATGCAAAGTGGAGGCGTTCATATCACGCAGGCAGGCTTCATCTTGACACAAAATCTCGAGACAAACTGCGCTTCCAACTTCTGGGTCTAACTGCTGACAAGACAATTTAATGTTATACTCTCTCTCTCTCTCTCCGAAAACCGAAATCAAACGCCTACTTATTTTTGAAAGAAAAATACAATGACGAATTTTGGCGCTGTACTGGATGGTGACTGATTACGAACAAGATATAACCATGAGCATTACGACATGTACCAAGAACCAAATTTCGTAAAGTTTATTAGAGTAGGTCGTCTCCGATGGACTGGTACCGAAGAACGAATGCAAGACGAAGAGGACCAAAGCGTCTTCTGCTTGTCTTACCTGATAGCCGAAGACCCCCGGAAGACCGAAACTAAGGTGGCTTGATGGAGTCCAACAAGACCTAGATTGGGTCCAAGGGGGAGAGAATGGAGAATTTTACTCGACCAGACCTTGCTGTGTGGTGCTGGCTTAGAATTCGCACCAACCCAACTCTTCCCGCGGGTGTCGTAAGAGGCGACTAAGGGATATCCACCGGGGGCGGGCAGCAGCGCCCACTGCCGAACAATTATACCACCAAACTGCGATCCCCAACCCGCATGCCCAGCGTTGCGATTATGGGTATTACCCTCCATGAGATAAACACCAATAAGTCCCTATCAGGGGGAGGCCTGCGTCCAGCTATGTACCAATACAGGCTGTTGAGGTTGAGGTTAAGGCCCATACACCAGTGAAAGTGGCGCCTCCAACTATTTTATCTTATTATTACGTTAAACGCACCAAGTTTTAAAAATCCTACGTTCAGTTTGTGGTATCTACTATTTTCGCATCTCCTCCTAAACTATATGAGATAAAATTATTAAAAATGTATTAAAAAATAGCTTATAATAGATTAGATACCACAAACTGAACGTAGGATTTTTAATAATTCTTGTGATAAAATAGGTATCGCTGTCATATTGGCTCGGGTATGCGCTTTAAGGAGACCAAGGCCGTATAGTCAGGCTGATGACTCTCTCCCTCTCTTACAAATCTCGATTCTTCGATTTCTTTCTAAGAAGGCGCATGTTTACACTCTAGCAATAAACATCAACCACATAAGTCTGTCACTGGCAAAAAAGCTCTCTACCTACTATCTATAAAAAACGAACAAACATAAAGATCAAGCGAGTAAAACAATAATATCAACTTATCCCGAATCAGCAGTAGTTGCCGTAATAACTGGGATCATTTTATTTGGGTAATACGTGATAGAGAGAAGTTTCCCGCCAGTCAGGCGCTTTCGTTAGACACGGCCGCACTGCAGGGTTGAGGTTGGGTTGGCTAGTTGCTTCGATGGTGGCCTAACGGATTGCTAAGATGCTAGGCGCGTAGCTTGCACTTCAAAGCCTGACATAGACATCGCCTGCCTGCTAATAGGATATAACTAGCTAAGCTTAGATAACTAGCTAAGCTTAGTTAACTAGCTGAGATGTACTCGGGTATAGAATCACCAAATTTTGTTTTTGGATTACATTGTGGTTACTTTGTTCTTTTTATTGTTAAACATTGATCTCTACCTTGCAGAGGCATTATTAAATAACTTATAAATGTATAATAGATTTCCAGAAACTGTAATGATGGATTTCAAAATTTTCCAGTGTTAAACGTAATAATAAGATCAAATAGGTGGCGGCGCCACGTTCACTCGTTTATGCGCTTAAAGTAAAGTTTTTATACAAAAATAACATTTTTACCAAAAATATCTTTGATTCTAGACCAGATGCTAGACGCTAGCTAGTATGTGGCCGGGCCTGTTCATTTTCATACGTTTTTTAAAATATAAACCATTTATTTGCATGAATGTAGGTCTTATAATAAAGTAATAGTTCAAGGCGTGCGAAAAAAAAATTGTAAAGAATCCTAAAAATGCTTTAAATAAAGTCAAAATAAAAAAATGACAAAAATTTGTTACTAAGTATTAAAATGTCCTGTAATTAAAATATTCCTTCATGTCATACAAACGTTTTTCCATCAACCACTTTTTCAGTTTGATTTTATATAAGTTCGAAGACATAGTTTTAAATTCAGTGGGTAACTTATTATAAATACATATTGCCTGATGATATTAGTATTACTATAAGGTTTTCTCATATACCATCCTGCAGTGCGGCCGGCCTACGGGAATGCGTGTCCATTCCAGCCTATTTGCTCGCACTGCGTCGATAACCGTCGATGGATGGCAACTGCATGGTATAGACGTGATCACGCATTTCATTACGAGAACACTATGGGATTGGTCTAATAACTTCAAGACCAGCAATTGAATGCTTATGGGGAAATTACCCATCCAGGGTAAAATCTTTAGTATCCATAATTTATATTAATGCTTACATACTAGACACGTATTTACACGGTTAATCTTACGGTTTAGATCTTTTATTGGCGAATAAATTGAGATTTCTTGGGCCTAGGTAGGTATGGCTTAAAGCCTATGTAATTTTTTAGATATAGTTTTATGAATAAAACTTTGCTAAAGGTACAAAACAGCAGAACTGTTTATAACTTTGCAAGTTGCTCATTCTGTTAATGTTTATCTTTTAACTTCGCGCACAACATTATCTTACGTTTTGCCAGCGGAGGAAAATAACGAGACGGCAAAGATAAAATGAGGGGGGTCGATTGCTCGGCTCACGGCAAGTGGAAAATAGTCGCGTCACCGGAACCGGAAGTACGCCATCTCCGAGTCAGATCGAAAACTGTACAGCCGGTGTTTAAGGCGCATACCCGAGCCAATAATTATGACAGCGATACCTATTATATCATATTTTTACGTTTAACATAGGAAATATTAAAAATCAGTTTGTGTTATATATCTATTATTAGCTACATTTGAATACCTCTGTAATAGTTTTATCTTATATAGTTTAGGGGGAAATGTGAAAATAGAGTTTGGTCGCCAAAAAGCGCAACTTCGTTTCTCTGCCTAAGCTTTACAAAATGAAACTATTACAGAGGCATAAATAACTTATAAATAGATACCACAAACTGGACGATGAATTTTTATAACATTCTGTGTTTAACGTAATAATAAGATAAAATTGTTTTGGGCGCCACTTTCACTGGTGTATGGGCCTTAAGCGGAGGTGGTGCTTATGTCGCTGTCGGATCATAGAATCAGCTCGTTTGTGGAATGGCTAGGCCGATTGCAAACGGCGGCGCAATTATGAAATAAAAATAAAATATTATTATAAGTATTAAGTAACGGTTTTTATCGCGTTAAGTAATACTAATAGTAATGTGTTCAGATCGTGTAAGTTTGAAAATATTTAAAATTTAATAAATTATTTATATTTCTATCATAACAGAAGTTTAGTAGCTAGAATATACATAAGTAGCAAGTAGTTATAAAATACAAATATCATAACTGACATTGTGAGAGATTAGTGCCTGTTTTAACACAAGAACCTGTAAAATGAGTCACCAGTTCCACTCTGTGTCCTAAAATATCTAAAAAATCTAGGTATCAGCTATATACAAAACTTACTTAAAAATTACAATTTTAGTCTGTGGCGATTGTTGATTGTTTAACTTTCAACTATATACCATTACCTCAACCTCAACTACATTTGTCAACGCCACCGCTTATCAGGCCTCCCCCTGATTAGGGGGGGGGGGGGGGGGTGGTATTGCCCATAATCCCCACGCTGAGCATACGGGAATCGCAGTTAGGTGGTAGAATTGTTCAATAGTTCTGCAGAGGGTGCTACTGCCCGCCCCCTAATAACAGTTAGTCGCCTCTTACGGCAACCCCTGGAAGAGTTGGGGTGATGCAAATCCTAAACCACGCGGCTATGTATATTCATTAATTCGGTACTTATTCCCAACAAATCACCATTCGTTATGCACTCGGCCTAGCCATTATACTATGATCCGGTGGCGACATCTGTATCTACTTACATTTTCTCTTAACGCTTCTTATTAACAGCCTTTCGAAAGGTTTTTTCTCTGTGTGGGAAGGAGGTATCTTACTGTATTCGAAAATCTCTGCTAAAACACACAGTCCTCCCCTCTCATAAAGATTTTCAATTTCCCGGCACTGTATATAAATCCAATCACGTGAAAACGGACTACACTAGAGAGTGCAGACATACGCAATACGTGAATGGCCATTCTCAGTGAAAAGTTTCAGCAGTGAATTTGGCAAAGGCCATGAATGTTTCGATCCTCGACTTCTCGTCCTTTTGTGGTATTTGATATCCACGTGTGGTCCATGCTACGCGCACGGTCCATTGGCAATCGGGCCTGCTCGTCATAGGTTCAATTTGCTCCCCTTCCTTTGATGCATATTTCAACAAGTCTCACGGCTGCACCGACACAAAAAATACTGAGTTTTTATCTTTAATTAAAGTTGTTCGCATCAATTTTGGCGTCACTTCGCCGTTCGTTAATCACAAAAATGCTATTGTTATCCGAATCCGCTCTTTGCCTGTAACATTTTTTGACTCAAGTACATGAAAAATAAGAGATTCCATTTCAGCCCGAAATAGTTTAAATCGCACAGGCAGTAAAGTGTGGAATTCGGTAATGGAGATTTTAGCAATAAATAGATACAAGCACTAGGTACAAGCAGAATATGACATAGGCAAAAAATTTACTAAACATGACGAAAGCAGAATAAGACAAAAGCCAAGCATGAAATCCGTCAAACCCTCTTTTTCCTCGATATGATGACGGTAGCTCTTTGAAACCTATGATGAATAAATATAGCAGTATAATTACTAGTCGAGTGAAATTGAATTTAAATGAGCAGCAATGTTTAGAACAGTTATAAGCTTTATAAAAGCTCTGGGAGAGGGGGTGGGTAAACGGATCAGCGAATCGGTTTACGTCTCGGATAAAACGTTAAAATTCCCGTCAAAGATAATGGACGCTCATAAATGTAAACCTACTCGGAATGCGCAAATTTTGTACGTTTTTGACATCGATCAAAAATTTTGGGGGCCGGCGAAATTTTTGATCGATGGTTTTTGAATAAAAAATAATCTGTTTTTTTCGGATAGTGTATAATAAAATTCGATGCGTTAATCTATGGTATAAATACCAAAGAAACAATAAATTTATTGTTTCTGTATAGGTATGCTCTGTGTGAACTGCCATACTGTTTCCTACAAAAATTCCATTACTCTATTTTCTATGGAAATGTAAAAGTTATATAAACTTTCCGCTTGGAGCGCTGTTTTCATAGAAAATATATTAACGCTAAAGAGAATACAATAACTTCGATTAACGAAACATTGTAGCTAACGCAGAAATAGTGTATGACAGTCGATGGCAGTTCATACTTAGTAGGTACTTTTATAGTCAAAACACGCTGCTTTTAAATATCATTCGCTAATGGCTTCGAGTTCAAAGTGATAATTATTTATTGACCAGTTTGTACGCCACAATAGTTATTACCTATTATACTCTCACCGGCTGTCGCATAGCCCGCGGATACGATGATGACAGTATCACCACCAACCAAAGTATAAATATGGTACGAATTAAATAATGTTGTTCACTATGCTAGATAGAAAACAAGAAGAAACTAGATAGAAGGTACATCCGTACACGGTCTCACTTAGTTTGCAAATAGTTTTGTCGCAAAGATTCCACCTCAAGCATTCACAAACTTTCATTCTATTAAAATATTATTTTTTCATTCCATGTATGTACGTCTTTGGGTGAGGAAAATTGCAAAACATGAATTCTCAACATTAAAAACAGCAATCTTTAGATCTATAACTAACAATAGTAAATATTGGCGAATTATGTGTGCATAACTTACTGTTACGCTTTTGATCAGATCCGCGTAAGTCAAAGAGATGGCTGAGCTGAGCACACAGACGGAGAATATTCCAAGTTAACGGCGTTTGCACCATCTCGGTGTTCGTTAAATCCCTATAATGCCAGAACAAAATACTCAGTACAATAGATACCTCAACCTCAACAGCCTGTCCACTGCTGGACGCAGGCCTCCCCCTGATAAGCCTGAGCCTTATTGGCGTTTATCTAATGGGGGGTAATAATCCCCACGCTGGGGATGCGGGTTGAGGATCGCAGGTCGGTGGTATAATTAATTTTCAGGGGGCGTTGCTCCCCATAGTCTAGTTCATAGTATTTATTCATAACATTACATATTACAGGTCAGATAATATAGATACATAAGTACCTACCTTAAACATAGTGATAACAATATAAACATTTATCTAGATATCCCTTAGTCGCCTCTTACGACAACCACGGGAAGAAAAGGGGTGGTGCAAAGATGAGCACGCAGACAGAGAATATTCCAAGTATTACCGCGTTTGCACCATGCGTGATCGAAATCCCTATAAAGCCAGAACAAAATACTGTACAATAGATAATGAACAGTAAATGCTATCATTGCGCTTAGTAATGTATTAGACTGGGCTCAGAGGTGATCCTGTGATTTCCCCAGAGCCACGCGAGCCACTTTAGATTCTTCATGTGGGTACGTATTACCTACTTTCAGTTTATTTCGCGTTTCCATCGTCAATTCCTCGCGTGCCGAAAGGGTACTATATTATTCGTAGGCAATGGTGTCCCAGGGGTGGCCTTTCCGCGCATCACACGTGAGTTTATCAACTTTATCAACATAGACGCATATTGAAATAAAAAAATAATCTATGAAAGCCGGAAAACAACGTTAACGATACCAAAGACTGGGGTAGTAATGGGTACGTTTTAGTATACAGCGGGAAGAGTAAGAGAGTAAGAGGAGCAGAAGAGTATTATTTTGAGATATCAATGAAAATAATGCCAGACCACGTGAGATCTTCCGATAATAGCCAGTTGCCACTCCAGCAATGAATTCCACAAAGTAAACAACAGTCTTACTATAATAAATCAAGATCCCTGAAATAGTTAGAAAACAAACAAGACAGCGTTTTCAATGTTCAGTGGAACTTCAAAGAAGCTCGGCTTAATGAAGACGCTACGCAATAAAGTTTGTAACGGTGCGGCAGCGACAGGTGTGGGGAAGACACGGGATTCGTCTTCAATTGTCTACCTCCATTCTGCCACCTACTTAGGGTAGTCATCTTCATAATTAGCTGCCAGTTAACTTTGAGGCAATAAGACCTATTTGCACAACATTGCAATAATATTCAAGTTTCTACTTTTGATTACCTTTAACGTAGGTATATGTGTGGTTTGAAAACTCACTAATCAAAATTAAACCTGTGCAGTGCAAAGTGTGCAAACGGGCTTAAGGTCTTAAAAAACTCGTTATGTTTACAAGAAAATTATGACTTACTACCGAAGAACAACTTTAAACACATTTAAAATAAATCACAAAATCTGCTTCCAATCTACTGTTATACTAGTTTTCCGCATAGAGGTATTTTTTGCTATCAATGGTTAAGTAAATAGTATGCGAGCGATTTGGTCGCCATAACAAATTATAAACATTACATGGACTTCTCTTTGTTAGTGTTAAATCCGAAGCTTTGGAAATGTTTATCCCAGAATAGGTACGTCAGTTATCAATTTTTCAATAAAATATATTTTTGTAAAAACTATTTTTGGTCGCCGAGCTATACAACATTATGTATAATTATGTATAACAACATTTTGTCCATTTTTTACTGGTGCGAAATCGTCTATCGAATCCATTTTTTACCTTTACTAAAAATAGGACGCGTCGATAGTATAAAAACTTATGTAGAAGAATCATTAAATGAACACATAAATTAAGTGGATCTTAGATAATATAATAGACATTTTATAACAGCTCCAAACTTTAAAATACCCTAAAACCTCAATTTTATGGAGTTCGTAGCCAAACACAAAGTAAAGCAAGTAATTTGCTCTACTGCCACAAACAAAGCATTTCAATCGAAGCATATTGGATAGGTATCGTAAATTCTGTTGTAAGTTTAATCGCCAAGCCAAGCGGAACACATAAATGCGGTTTTGGACCAACAAAACACTCCACTTATTGGAAAATCGGAGCTGAAGCTACGAAAATTCAATAATATGAGGACGAGGGCAGTGGGGTCGCGTTAGACGCCGCCGGTCCCCGTTATTGGGAGTTATTTGAAAGCCGTCTGCGGATACCAGCCTAGAAGCGGTTTCACGTTGTTTATGACTTGCCTATACGGCGATTCGACATGGATATGCTCGTTTCCGGCTTGTTATCATTACTTTTATTGCGTAAAAGAAAATCTTCTTGAGAAATCCAAGCACATATTTTGAATCAGTTTTTATACCCTACCCGCCTGCGTTGGGATAGCAGTACCCCCATTAGATAAAAGCCAATCAGGCGCTTAGCAGAGAATGCTTGCGTCCAATAGTGGACCAGTAAAGGCTGTTACGGTTTCATTAGCAAGCAGTATTTTCCATATAGTGCAGGTACATTTCGTTTGATTTCCATTCATAGCTCTCTTATTCAAACTAGTCAATGCATCCAAATTAAAAGGACTCCCCAAAACATCCAGACCAGCCAGACCGACAATATTGCCGTAACGAATCATGTGTACATAGACTATATTTCTTCTTTTCTATATGGTGCATATTTTATAGAAATCTACGAACATTAAACCTTCTTAGTTTAAATGATACCTATAAGATACCTACAGTATTAATTGCCCTGCGCGTGAAGTATAAAATAAGAATATTTAGAAGGAAATATAATTTTTCCCATTTATATAACACCGCTAGTACTAAAAATCAGATAGCTACCTATATGAAAAGTGTGTACGTCTATATTCTTGCTGAAGGAGAACATGATGGCGGAGCGGAGACAAAACGTACGCAACATTCATTCTATGCGCATAAATCGCATTTGCATTCATTGAGAGTGATTGTTGCATGCAATGGTATAAATTATGCTCAAATAATGTAAAGTCTGCTGTGGGTTTTTTAATCAAGTGTGCTGTACTGTGCATGGTTATGAAAATTTATGTTGAGAGTACTCAAAACTTATTAATGATCAAATCAGAGAAAAATTTACGCCAGAAATTGCCACCGATATCAATATATCAATAGGTACCTAAGCTTTTCTCAAACTCTCTCTATACGAAGGTAGGTAAGTAGTTTACTGAGATAAATGAGCTCTAAAATATCCATAAAACGCCCATTGAACACAGGCGTACTTACAGAACACAACAAAATACGTCCATAAAGGAAACGGGCGATGAGCGGCCAGCAAAGTGCATAACACTTTTCATGAGCGCTAATTTGGCTTTCGTCGACTGCCACAATTTTCAGTCAGCTAATAAAATGAACGCTCTCTATTTACAAATTGTTCGTTGTATCTGCGGGTGGGGTTTTCAGAGTAAACTTTTGCAGTGAGCATTTTGGGAGCTGACTGGCAGACTGGTGGCCATTAGTACGCTCTAATTACGGATGAACCGACAATCCGCGCCACAGAATACGGCCATGGCTCTGCAGAGATATCGCGGGCTAAACTACGTCGCTGCGAATAACACTGCGATGGTGCTGGCACATCTATAGTTATGATGGTACGGATAACGAGACATTGTCTCCATCCAGATTGAACTTCGTTAAGACTGGCTTGTGGTGTTTCAGATAGAAGTCGGTTAGGTCGTTGAAATTTGTACCCAATGCGGACTTTCGTGTAAGTGGCTTGTACAATTTTTGATCAAGGAAAGATCTAAAGGGGATTTTCTTCATTGGAAATACCTATTTTATTATGAATTGAGGATACTAAGAGTTCGTGGTAGAGAAAAGAAAAAAACCGAAAACTATGAATACCTGCGCTCGAAAATTAAAAATTAAATAACAATAAATGCTCGTCATAAATAAGCAATCTCTTGTATTAATTGGTATAACTTATTACCATCTGAAACATCTTAGATAGTGCTTGCACAAAGCATAGTCCCATTATGGGTCGGGTTGACAGAGAAATTACCTAAGCTCAGACAGCCAGACGTGCTTAGAGTCCACATTTATATAGGAAGCGGAATAGTTTTACCTATCAGGGTATGTTGTCATAATTTTATGTTTTTGCCAGCAGTATCAATGTTTTAGAAGTATAAGTATATCTACAAAAACACACGTGGACACTGATGATACACCAGACGATACACCAGACGGTCCACCAGGTCAAAGTGAAGGATAGGATTCGTAACGAATACATCCGGCAGAGAACCAAAGTTATCGACATCGCTCAAAGAATTAGCAAACTGAAGTGGCAGTGGGCCGGTCATATCTCGCGAAGAACCGGTACCGCTCTGGGGTAAACGAGTTCTTGAGTGAAGACCGCGACTCGGCGAACGTAGTATAGGACGCCCTCCGGCCAGGTGGAATGACGATCTGCGAAAGACTGCAGGCAGATGCTGAATGCGTCAAGACATAGAAAAAATTCAAAACTACGTTAATCAGATAACTCATGGAGCCCATAATTAATTAATGATCTCCATCCCGGCATGCGTGGGGAAAAATACATTAACCACCTTATTGATGGCCAGCAGGTGGTGGTATCAGCAGTGGCCTGGTGTTGGCTGGTGTTCTTGTTGTTGGTAAATATCTGACAGAGCAGTAAACGTTAGCTTATGTATAGTAGAGCATCTTGTATCACTTTGCCAGAGCACCGCCTTTGCACAAACTGATACATGATCTAAAGTAAGCACCTGTTTCACCTGGCTAACAGTATTACTGTGTTAATTCCGCCCAGACAAACGTTGGAATCGAGAAATTCGAAGCTAGTTGCACCCTTGATTGCTAACACAAAACTGCGCAACGCAAATTCGTCGACTCTCTTTGTATGTTGGTTATTGAACTGAATTGTTTGTTTAGTTGCTGCGGTTGCATCTCTGTGCTGGGCAATGTGACCAAAATTGGAGACCATTTTGGTATAATACACAAAATACGCTCTGTATTTCGTAGAACAATGACTGGCTGTGTAACTCTAGTTACTTTTGGGCGATTTGGAAGCATTTCTCTTCTTGTCTGCTTAGCTTGGGGCTAGATAATGCCGTGTGATTTGTTCCGCATTATTTATTTATTTATCTAGCTCTGAAGGCATACTTAACATAGTCTCTATACACAAAGTAATATATACTCAGTTACTTAGCTAAATAAAATTCTTTTGAATAATTTAAAAGCCAAATTAGTAAAAACAAAAAGGCACTTCAGCTCAAAGCAAAACATTTTTAATTTATCTGCCCTAAGGTTAATGTTTTTAATTAATCTTCCCGGGTAAAACCTCGCCTTCAGTAAAGTAGGTACCCATACTAACAAGTACAACTTACATACCCGCGACTTCGTCAGCAGTGGGAAGTTATAATAAAATATGGAATTGGAGAGACGTGCTTGTAAACCGCTAGTAAGGCAAAGCACGAGTTTTTTTAAATTCTGAAAATGTTGAATGCACCAACTAATATTAAAAAAGATAGTGGGGAAAACGCTTTTTTTATGGCATGGTATTATCTATCCCCAGTTGTGGGACAGCTTAATCATAATCATAATTTGTATTATAAAGGTCTTAAGGTTAAAATAAGTTCACATAATTCTCCGGTAAATTCGGCATGTAAAATAGACACAACATATACATTTAAATTGAGCAAGATATAAAATAATTAATATTTAATTATGTTTATTTCATTTTATTAATCATCTCAATTGTTTATGTAATGTATAGTTATCTAATTATCTTTGATATGGTTGTGACATTTGTAATTTGTACATGTTTATGGATTTTAATCTGAAATAAATGAGTTAATAAAATAATAATAAAATAAAAGGAAATGAAATTAAAATTAGTCTATCATAAGATGTCATTGAATTTATATAATTTCAATTTTATGTGTTAAGGAATGCAGATACAATAAAGAACGATTTCTTAATAAGCCAGTTTTTTAACATATCTTTAGGTATCTTGTTGAAAATGCGTCCACACATGGCATGACAACTGTTTTGTTAAAGTGCAGTTCTTGGCGTTCTAAATAAAACAATTCTATCCGGGTTCCTAAAAGTTCTTGGGTAAATATCCCGTGCTTTCGTAAAAAGGTTAGTTGGGATTATGACAATAAACTGACATTTTATGCATCAGAATATAACATAGACTCTTTACATCAAATGTAAGCCGAAAATTGACCATTACATCACTCTGTATGAGTGTCAAAGCGAGTCAATGCTTACAATCTTTCGGCTAACACGTGGTGTGGTTTCTCTATTCCGGTAAGTATTGTATATGATTGCATACCAATAATTGGAGTTTCCAAGTTTACCTCGAATTATGGCCGTGAATATAGGTAGACCTACGAGTGTGTGTATGGGGGTGTGGGTTACAACCGTGGGCGTCGGCGTCGTCCCCTTTGACAGAAATGTAATTGATTTATTCAACCTACAAATAGTACTTACTAATAAATGGTTTACTGAGTAAGCAGTAGCCGACTGTTCCCGCACATTAAATTATTCAAAATGTTTATATACCTATATGAATCTTTTGTTTTTGGAAAAACCTGCGTCATGCTAGATCTTCAACACACCACCGAGCTTGCAAATCTAGAAACTTATTATTTTTCTGTCAGCTTAAGCAAGACGTGCACTGCATATCTGTTTACACAATCATAAAGTTAAATTGCTCGCTCATTTTTCTTGCCTTTCAAATGGTTTTGTTTTACTTTTCCGCTTTGAGATTGATACTGGAACGATTGAACTATTTGTCGCTTTCCTACTTAGCTTGTAGGGTTATTGTAGGGGTATTTTTGGTACTTAATGCTCAATATTTAAATAAAAATTCTATTTGAATAACATAAGATATATCTGCCGTGTGGTGCCGGCTTAGAATTTGTACCACCCCAACTCTTCCCGCGGGTGTCATACGAGGCGACTACGGAATATCTACCGAAGAAGGCAGCAGCGCCTCCTGCAGAACAATTCTACCACCAAACTGCGATCCCCAACCCATATGCCCGGCTGTTATCTTTGGGCCTTACCCCCATAAGATAACAGCCAATAAGGCGCTTATCAGGGGGAGGCTTGCGCCCAGCTGTGGACCAATATAGGCTGTGGCTGTAGGTTAAGATTTAAAACCAGTTGCTTTGGCAACTGATTTATGAGATAAAAAGTAGCCTTTGTTATCCAGGCTTAGAACCACCTGTATGAAGGTGCTGTGTGGCACGATCAGTTCAGTTTTGGTGTGAAGAGGTACAAACATCCATCCATACATCTAAACATCCAAACTTTCGCATTTATAATATTAGTGTGATATATGTCAATGATGATAGATGTAAGTCCACCCCTTGTATTACCTATACAATGCGAATAAGCAGCAAAAAGCAGGAATCAAGATTGACAGAGTGAAAATAAAGCTGATATTCGTCGAAATAAAATATCGACGCCTCAATTGCCCATAAATAAGGGTTTGAATGATGTATCATATTCAATAGCAGACATTTATCGAATCACCGCAAACAGGGCGCGCACAATCTAGCCGGATGTGACTGAAAGCCACCGATCTAAAGGCGCACGCTGCCAGCTTCTGGATAGATTACCCACCGTTGTCGGCAATAAATTCTATTGCTAGAGGACTGTACCGTGTGTGCGCTGAATATGAGACCGATAACCACAAATAAGGAAAAAAATAACCAAAAGATTTATAGAACTAAAAAAAGGTAATACTTTCCTATAAACTCACAGAAGCAGAGAAGAGAAACGAAGGCTTAATGGTAACAATAATAACGTCTCCGTATTCTATAGACAGATACCTATTTCGAGATAGGCACCATTACATGAACAGAAGTTTGTTCTTTGCGTCTCCCCCTTCTCAGAAATAGCTAAGAGTATCAACTTTTACCTTATTGCCGTCACAAAAAAGGTTCTCATCCCATTACTAAGAATAAGATCTAATACTACGGGTAAATTTACGTGGTCCTCACGTATTTCCTCACACATTTTACTTTATACGAAGGTAGCAAGGGTGCGAACCACTCCCCGCAGCGTCCAATCAACCGCGAAGGAAATTAAACTGTTGAATTTATTACTGAATACCAAGAAATAATCGAAAGCCTGCTTCAATAGCAAATAGGAGTTAATTTATGTGGAACACGAATGTATAGGCACTGCTAGAGCTCATTTGAATTAATGAAACTGTCGGGTTTTCGAGATTGCTGGGTTTATTGAAATGGTTCTGATGTATAACACACTATTACGAGTAGCAAGGTAAACTTGAAACAGATGGTATGCGTGCTATAATCGTTAGAATGTCTATTAATGAAGCCTGGATTAGCAAGCGTATCTACTACAGTTAGGTCTTGTTTACGGATACGCGGGGCGTGTAGCGGCGCGTGCGGCATCGCGTCGGGCGGCGCGTTGGGCGTTTTGCACTGTTTACGGTGCAGGGGCGCGTGCGGCCCCGTCATCGCACGCGTAAACACAAACATATCACAATGTACGGTGATGTTTATGGACAGGCGGGGCGTGATGAGTGGCAATGCACGCTGCGTGCGACGCCGCGTTCGACGCACCGCCCGTTGCAAGCGCTACTGCATGCCCGCGTCTCCGTAAACAAGGCCTTAGTGTAGTAGATACGTTTATCTTAGTTTAGTCTCTAATACCTACTGATAACATAACGTACCTACTCAGCTTTAGCTGCTTGGCTAATTTACTCCTTTAGTCCAGTTTAAAGTTGGTACCTAGTAAAAATATCATTAACTGACGACGACCGGTATGGTTTGTTGTGGGTTCGATTCGGACAAATGTTTCTATTATCTGCGAATATTTGTATCGGATCGTTCTGGGTATTTTTATATAATAAAGAATATGTATCTTTGTTATGTATTTTAAGTACCTATATCACCCATAACACATGCTGTCGTTTATTTTCATAAGGTCAGACCAATGGTCGTCACCGTTTCAAATCGTCAGAGTACAGTCATTATGTTATCTAGATAAGATATTTTAATCAAAAAATAACTTTACCTACCTTTTTCTCACAATATAGTCGTATTTTTCAGCATTTTAAACTGACTGTTCTCAAATAAGTTACAGTAAGGATCAAATGCTAAAATAAGGCAGATGTGATCACTAGTGTCCTCATTGTCTGCGGCTAATCTTCACAAACTTTCTTATAATACCTACCAACAAATCGATAACAGAACTTCGTTACTCCGCCTTCATTCACACTAAGGTGGTATATAATCAGTCTAGCTGAGGTCACCTCACCCGGTAACTAATTATCCAATCCCGTAATGCGGTTTGTTTGCCGCTCCGGTTACCCAATTAGGTACTTATTTCCTCCCACCACTAACTGTTCGAACCGCAGAGTAAAAAAACAACATCCTGGCTGTGAAACGGAATAGAGGCACAAAGAGTATGCTACGGTTTAAGTAGAAACTTTGTAGTGCTGTAGATTATATAGATAACATGTTTATTGTACCATCAAAAACATAAAAACTAACTTACATGCCAATAATTAAATCTAATATGGCACAATCGGCAGCCCTATAGCTGAAAGCGATGTCTTCCAGGCTACCTTTCGATGGAAAGGATAGGTTAGTATATAACTTGACAGTGGCATAATGAAAATAGATAAACGTAAATATTTAGGCTAGAAAATATATGAACAGAAACTATAATAAGAAAAAATAAAGAATAGCACAAAATAAAACGTAGTTAATTATAAAAATAAATTGAATATATTATGAGGATTATGGTATGAGTGGACAGATAGTACTGATGGACCAAACCTTTGAAGATAGGAAGGAATTTGGCATGCCGAATGGAAACAGATAGGGCGTTCCGGAGTCTCGTAGTTTGCAAGGTGAAGGAATCACCAAAGAATTGCTGTACCAAGTAACAAATTTATAGTAAGAAGGTAACCGCGGCGAGAGGCGTGGGTTTTGTTTTTTGAGTGATTGTCCGTAGTAGGCGGACACTCAAGCAATTGACAATTAAAATATTTTTAAGAATAATTGAAGAACTTTTGCTGAATGGTTTTTCTGTACAATTGACGAGGTTATCACACGAAAGTAAGTATTATGTTAGCAACAAAGATGAATTGGATTGTATAAATTCCATGTTATTAATTTAATTGCCACCAATTTTTATTAAGTTTGTGTTATGAATTTTTAGCCAATGTAAAACCTTGTAAAATGTATACCTAACATACACGATTTTATTGTGTTTAAATAAATTCATTGACGCTCTCTAAGATTTCCCTACACGCATCAAAACCGCTGAAGCAATTACATAATTATTATTTAATATGAGGCATCAATTATCTCTCTGTATCTGTCTCCTTTGACATTCTAAGCTACATTTTCGCTCCTTGCCCGTTGTCTCGTTCAGCTTTCAATAGACTATAGAGGTACAACCAAAAAAATTATGGTCCAGTCAATCAGACTAGCTGAATGGGAACCACGGCCAAGAAGCGTACAGTTTGTAGGTTCGCCCTTTCATTTATCGAAAAAAGTGAAAACGCGTGGACAGTGTCGGTTTTTTTATTGTTTTAAATTAATCATGTGTTGTAGGTAATATGAAGTCTCATTGGTAAACAAGGTGAAAATAACTATACGCATAATTGAAAAAAGCTGTATATTTGGAATATGATTTCCTGACATCTGTATTGCAGTATGTTTCTTCACTTGTATTTGTCAAACGTTGCTATATATTATTTTATGTTTTATTGTATTGTGTCTTGTGCTTTCTTCCGTGACGTCACCAACCGGCTCTGTCGGAAGACCAGCGTTGGTTGTAAATGTTTACAACTAGCTCATGCTGATACAGAGACTGTTGTGTGACTCTATTTGACAGGATCTTTTATTTATCTCTTCTTTTATTTAACACATGTTTGTTTTTGTTGATTGAATTAGAAATAAAATATTCGTATTCTCATTCAAATAAAAATAAAGCCAAAGTTGTTGACAAAACTGCAGATAAACTTCAAAGCTCATACAACATTTGTACAATACTAATTTAGTTTTATGTTTTGATTTATTTGCTAGAGTGCAGACAGTCAATGAACTGATTAAAGTTGTAGAGCAGTGTCAACGCGCTCTATATCTCTTACTCTCAGTTTCGGACTATTTATCACAGGGTGTTGTTACAAAAGTTTAGTAGAAAGAGTTTCGGAGTGGACCCCTGTGTCGTCCCTCCTCAAGATTGATGGCTCCAACTCAGGCCCAGGGCGTACAGTCCCGCGCCCATTGTTTTCATTATTGTTGTGAGTTTTACAATCCTCGTTACGGAGCCTCTTCCGTACCTTGAACTGTACTGTGTACTTAATTAACTCCAATTCGTGTTTGAATGTTTTGCCTCTGGAAATTAGGATTCGTTTTGTTTGAAGGGAAAATTCGAGGAGAGAGTTTCTGAAGGCAATTGTAGGTTCAGCGTATGGAATTATTTTGCTTTGTGGGTGCTTAGCTCTCAAAATTTGTCTTGGCACTTGTAAATATTAAACGAACGCGTAGGAAAATATCTTAAGAGACAATTTCTTCCCAAAAGATGTAAAATCTCTATGATATATTTTTATTCGTCGTAAAATGATGTTCTTTTGCGATCTGTAGATAAAAGTTTAATATTTTTTATACAGGGTGCCACAAGGAAGGAATCAAGGAAGGGTGTACAGTATAAGTTGAAAGAGGGAGATTCTAGATATCGAGGAGGCTCAACGTTTGTTCTACGAAAGATTGAATTTCAAACATTTTGTACTTTAAAAAAAATACAGACTTTTTTCATTTTCGTGTTCTTTCTGCCCGCGGGCAGAACTAATGGGAAAAAATGCCAGCAGTTCTGTCAACGCTGAACCACTCAACAGAACATCGGTATAATCGGGATCAAAAGTCATCGGGATCGGGAGTAAACGTTCACGACAAAACAAGCAAAAAGCATTTGTCTTATACATATTTTGTAATGTAAAATAATACAAGAATGCATAAATTAAACACGTCTAGGAAGACAGTAGTGTTTTTTATAATTTTCAAGTTAATTTTGCAAAAAATAATTATTCAAAAAGCAAAAAATTATATTTGTAAATTGATCTGCTTGGGGTCCAGAAAGGTATTCTTCCCGTGCCAACCTGTATGTTCGCAACTCGATTATCGTTCATTTCAAAACCAAAACTAGAGCCATTTTTCATGAAAGTGCTCTCCTTTGTCAGAACAATGCAATTGATACAAAGCTGCACAAAACTAATGCAAGAACTAAAAAGGTATCATTTTGTGCTGAATGCTCTATAAAATTGGATCTATTTGGTAGATATTTGCAGACTGCATGAATAATTCAGGTGAGGTGTGGCGTGAAAGAGTCTCAAAGGAAATGCAGCTAGCTCTAGGTGTAGTTCCTAATACTGAAGCTGTTGGTTATTGATATGAGAAGGTATTGTCTACGTTAGACGTAGGCAATCATAATCATATGTATTATTCACATTTCCATCTACGGGTTTACGGGTCCTGCAGGGGTATTTTTAATTCATTTGATTCGTTTCCAAAGCGATAACGTCAAATTCGAATTTGAATTTTATTCCGACAGAACTTTAGAACGCTATTTAGATTTGTCAAAAGTTTCCGATATCGAATCCGGCGAATCAAAATAGGTAATAATGCTGTGGCGGCAGCACGTCTGCGGAAAGCACCGCTGTGGCTGGGCAGTGAATGTGATCAGAGACGGTACAGTCAAGTACAAAAAATTCACACAATCACCAATTTTCAGTTTTTAACCGACTTAAAAAAAGGAGGTGGTTCTCAATTCGTCTGTTTTTTTTACGTTTGTCACCCCAGAACTTTTGACTGGGTGATCCGATTTTCACTATTACTTTTTTTATATGAAAGCTGCTTCCCACACGGGGGACCATTTTAATCTTGTTCAGTTCTGACTATGGGATCCAATAAAATTCATAAAAAATTAAGTGGGTTTATAGTTTTTTAAAACAAAATTAATTATATTTACCTACATGAGGTTAAAGTTACCCGTCCACTGTGACCAACAGAATGAAAAACCGAGTCATCTGAAACCACAAAAACGACAGCAGTGCCTCCTGCAGAATTCCGGCTCTACCACCAAACTGCGATCCTCAACCCGCATGCCCAGCACAAGGATTATTGGCATTACCATTGCACCCATGAGATAAAAGCCATTAAGACGATTATCAGGAAGAGGCCTGCGTCCAGTAGTGGACCAATATCTGCTGTAGAGGTAGATAGGTGGGAGGCACTAACTTACTTTGTAAGTTAAGTTATCCTTTACAATGTTAAGCTTTACAAGGCAAAGGGGTTTCCACCGAAAGTAGTTGTTGTTAGTTCTATTCATTGGTAAACAATAGGTGAACCCAAACAGCAAATGTTTACGCTATGACCGCCAAACTGGCTAAAGGCTGTATTGAGTAATGTTCGCCGTCAGATTTATAACAGCCCGTAGGTACCTATTTATATCATAGACCTGTACCTACACCATAGAGCAGGAAAACCAACTGTGTCTAATGGAAACCATGTTATTTTTAATTAATATATATTGATATATATATAAACATTATATATAAATATATAATGTATATATCCTTACCTAATAATCACACTTCACACTAATATTATAAATGTTAAAGTTTGTATGGATGGATGGATGGGTGGATGTTTGTTACTTCCTCACGCCAAAACTACTGGACGGATCTGGCTGAAGTTTTGCATACAGGTAATTCTAACCCTGGAATCAAACATAAGCTATTTTTTATCTCATAAATGAGTTCCCGTGGGATGAAAATCACCTTTTACCGTTTCCATAGGAATAACGCGTGCGAAGCCGCGGGGCGCAGCTAGTTTAATTATATTCCTAGCAGGACCGACGGAATTTTTGGAAGGCCTTTTCATTGCAGTTGGTAAATCCGGCTGTAGATAATAATTGTCGTTGGTGTTTCGATTTATACCATAAATCGATACAATACCATTATTCTGTTTCTACCATTAAATGCTAAAACCCATTATTGTTCAATTTGCAACGAAAATTCACGAATTAATTAATATTCCAAAAATTAACACGACCTAAGCGGTACCTTTGTGTGGGTACGCACTTAGAACAACAAAAAAACCCTAAGATTTTCCGATCGTCTCTATTGCGGCTTGCAGGTCATTTATCTACGACAGAAAGTTTGAAATCACTCGCCTTGAGTCGCCCTCGGCTGAAGCCTCATTCAGGCCACGTACCGTAAGCTTTCATTCAAATGGACGTGTCGAGTTTTCGCTGCAATTCGTATACTCTGTCGCAAAGTGGAAACCTATAAAACCTTCACCTTCCAGGTAAGAGAAACTTCAAACATGGCACCTTGTGTTTACCTACCTTCCTATTTTGCGAGTACATAATATTCGGTCTCTGCCCGTGGTCCACCTACATAGTACACCTGACTGTTCCATTGGTATAATATATATGTATTGTATGTATGTAGTATACATACAATACATATGTATATGGTATACAACTGGGTGTTCCATGGGATTTTTTTTATCTCCGTGGTTCACCTATGTACATTGTACATGCTTTTAAAAATAGCTTATAAATAGCTTGTGGTTCACCTAAAGATTACGAACTTTAGCATGATTTTTCGATTCTAAAAATAAGGTGGACTATACCATTCAGTACCGATATTCGGAATTTGTTATCTTTTGTCGCAAATAAAGAGATGCTTGGGTAGTTTGATTTTCTGTGTTAACACGGATAATAACTAAAGGTAGGTACGTAAATATAATATATGTCATATTGTTTAAATCTATATAATTTTCTAAATAGTAGGCAGGTTATTAAACTTTAACTTAAATCTGTACTTTTGTAAAAATATACAAAATACTTTATTTAGGCCTTAAATTCTAGATAAAGATCTATTGTCATACCCTGCCTGACGGGGTGTAAGAATACTTACAAGATGGGAATATTTTTGGCCTTGCATTAAAAATACTAAATACATATGGATTTTAGTTTTCTTTGTATGGTTTGTCATAGAAGTGAGTCCACCTTTGTATAGTGTGTGTTGCCTTACCACAGACATACAGACACATAGGTAGGACTCATAGGTTTATTTTATACACGTGAGTGTGGCACGGCGGGCAATAGCCGCCTGTGACGCAGGGGGATGCGGGTTCGATTCCTGCCCTGACAAATGTTTGTACGATCTGCCATAATTGTTCCAGGTTACCTGGATATTTTCTACAAAAAAATATTATCTAATATGAAGTATTATATATATCAATTATTTAGGTACCCATAACACAAGCTCTTCTTGGCTTGGGGCTCGATAATGCTGTGTGGATTGCCAAATATATTTATTTTATTTAATAGAGAGTTTTTTAAGCTAGGTACCTTTCTATCTATCTTACCCCAGGCCCCAAATTGTTTAAAGGCACTTCCAGGTTTAACAAGTTACAAACATTTAACACCAGATCTTTGAACACGTCCGTAATCCAAAACGACATCGATAATGCATAAATTCGCTGACGATAAAATATCGATAGAACGTGCTCACTCTCCCCTTTTACTCAAATTATTTATTCCTTTATTGGATTTAACACACACACACACGCTATTCTAATACAAATACGACATTTGTATGGAATTGGGCATGCCAATTTGTTATTCAGTTATCTATATTGATCGTGTAACTAAGATGGCAAGATCATAAGACCGGAAGTTTTAATAATATAACATACTGTAAAACAAATAAATAAGATATTCTTATGAATGGTTGATCAAGATAAAAATGAAAATAACTTTATCTTATCTTATCCAAGGTTATTTCTAACACATTTGCCAGACAAAATAGGGCGAAAGTAATTCCACGGGACTCGGCTCGAAAAAAACTAATTGTGTACATAAATAAACAGTTTAGAATTGTCTGGCTACGAGTGAATCCATCAGATAATACCACACCCACTTGGAACCCAACAACATTTTATTTAGCTGAATACTCGAGTAATGAAAACGTTGTACTTTGTAAAACCACCCCGTGACACAATTTACATAGAAACTTAATTTCATATAGTGTCTCGACAATCTGCCACACGCTACAAAGCTCTTGATTAATTTAATTGCCACAGGGCTGGTTTAGCCTCACGTACCTACACCTACACAGGGGGATGTAGTCAGGAACTTCTCGGAAACCTTATCTTCAAAGAAATTAACCTCAACCTCTTTTTGTAGCACTACAGCTCTAACTATTGCAGGCAGGCAGACCGAGGCAAATGGAATAAACAAGGGAGCATATTCCCAGCAGTTGTTTACAAGACCGATAATGGCGTTGACTATATCGAGACTATTACATACCTACACTGGAGATAACGATTTTGTCCAGAGAATGTAAAATCAAACACTTCTTGATCTCTGTTAAAACTTGGTATTTTTCATTCTTTCCGTATCAGAACATTATATGTCCATTCATCAAACCTGCATGTACCGACAGCGTACATTATTATAGCACAGCTAATGTTATTGTGCCTCGAACATTACCTACCTTCCTGTCCTCAAGGGTTCGCCCATCATAACGAATCCCTTTTCCCATCCTTCATTTCAATGTTTCCGTTGACACCTAATTCGGAGCTTTGTACGCCTGATGATACGCAAAATACTGTTTCAAATAAATAGATGAGCGTTGTTGTTGATTTAAAAAAATGTGAAATAAAGTTTTACACTGTGAACGAGCATAAAGTGGTACTCGCTTTTATGACTGAATGTTTGGTGGTTTGCGTAGCAAATAAAACTTTTGCGAGTGGAGTTCGTATGTGGTTTTACCAAATATTTCATCAACAATAATAAATACACGTGTATTTGTGTAGAAAAGATCAAAATTGCTCGGAGGGATGCGAGACGCGCACGTCTAGAACCCCACTCACCCTGAAGATTTCCCCCGTTAAGGGATGAAACATGGGTGTTCTCCCAACACAAATAAGGTTCGTAGTTAACCCGCTTAAATCCGTAATGAAGATCAAAATTATGTCAAATCAATGTAAAATCATGCTCTACCAAAAAAAAATTGAGCAGTGCTTGTACGAGTATAATTTTTTATAATTTCATAGTAGGTCCATAATTATACAGATAGAAAGTAATTTAAGTTTGTAGATAAGAACATGACAGAATTCTAGACACAAACGCATACCTAATACCCGTCCCAAGAGCCTATAGAGCCTAGTAAAGCAAGATAATCGGCTAAGAACTTGGGCGTAATTTTCGAAAGTAATTTATCTTGGGCTAGTCAAATAAACAACATCAGTAAGAAGGTTAATTACACATTCCATTCTCTTCGGCGTCTACAAAACTTCTTACCATTTGAGACCAAAATCATCCTGGCCCAAAGTCTTTTACTTCCCCTCCTCGATTACGCGGATGTTTGTTTCTTGGACGCAACAGAAGAACTTTGGAATAAGCTCGAGCGCCTTCAGAATTTGGGCATCCGTTTCATATACGGATTGCGCAAATTCGACCATGTGTCTGCTTATAGAGCCAAACTTAAGTGGCTACCTATACGCCGGCGGCGCGATCTCCATATTCTGTCATATCTCTACTTCATTCTCTTTAGCCCCGTTGCTCCGACATACCTCCGCGAACGTTTTGAATTCATGGTTCCCCGCGGTGTGCCTTGTAGGACAGTAATGTCACTCCGTCTCTCTAGTAGGCCTGGAGGCTCTTTTACCGCGCAAGCAGTCAGATTGTGGAACTCTATCCCCCATAAAATTCGAGCAAGTCCGTCGCTGAGCATATTTAAAACTAAGATCAAAGAGCACTTTCTATTATCATAAATACTATGATATAAGTATAGTATATATATTATAAAGGTGTATTCATTTATATAGGTATTTATTAGGTTTATTTTAGTTATTATTATTTTATTCTATGTATGTTTATCATAAGCATTATTACGTATTATTATTATTATATTTGTAATTTGTACACTTCCTCTACCTATTCCATAGCCTCTCCTCTATCTAAGGTTTCGCTGGAAGAAAACTCTTTAACAGGGTTAAGCTCGCCTTTGTACATATCTTTTAATATAAGTTCATTCTATGTATTATTTGTGTACATTAAAGAATTACAGAATTACAGATAATCTCAAATAGATCAGACGACGCCGACGTCGAGACGGCTGAGAATGACATTTATCACCCCCTACATTTATCATCCACCTCCATTCAACATAAATCTAACTTTAGAACTTAGAAGCTATGTTTATGACATACCTAATCCTTCAATAACATTTCAATAATGCAATAAGGTTAGCAAAATAAATTTCATCACTCTAACCCCGAAAACGCAAATGGAAAATATCGCCCGGAAAAATGTTTGCGCGTAGAGTCTGAAATGAGCTTAGCCGAAAGTACGAAATTGGCTTCGTGGATCTGTCGATATTATTTAATGTAGCGTGCCCCCGAGCTTGTTTGTCGACTGGAAAATATTTATTACAGTTTACCTCAACGAGGTATGTACAATGTTTTCTTACTTCACCTTACCTAGGGTTCAGCTAGCACTCAGATTGACATCGCGCTACCAATTGGTATTCTTCAAAAGACCGTGATAAAATAAAAATTCAGAAAGAATGCTCTGACAATAATTTATTTATTTATGAGTTCTCTTAGCGCTCAAGTTCAAAGTAATAACGCTGTTTTAGAAGAAAACTTTTACCTGTAGGTTTAATGAAGAGTCAGTGGCAGTTTCATGAATTTACATAAAAGACGAGAAACAAAATAATATCATAGATATTGGCAAACTTTGGCTTGTTTTGAACCACGTACAAGGCTAATAATTTGCGCCGAGACGTTCGATATTTGCAGTTTATCGTAGGGTTGTTCACATGCCGTGTGGTGCCGGCTTACAATTTGCACCACCGCAACTCTTCCTACGGGTGTCATAAGAGGCGACTAAGCGATATCTATCCATCGGGGGCGGGCAGTGTAGTGCCTCTTGCAGAACAATTTTACCACCAAACTGCGATCCTCAACCCGCATGTCCGGCGTTAGGATTATGGGCATTGCCGCCAAGAGAATAAAACCAAGAAGGTGCTTAGAGGGAGGCGTGCAGCAGTGGACTAATGTAGGCTAATGAGGTAAGGTTCTGAACAGTACTACTGAGACAAAATGTGCCAATAGTTCCGTGCACAAAATTTCTGGGACTATACCTCTAATTGTCACAGTTGTCAAAGCAGTGGTACGGTAGGTACGCTTTGTGAAAGAACTGGTCCGAGAAAGTATATCTACCATATCTACTATATCAGTAATCTACTATATCTTTGCTTATTTCTACGACCAAACAACATTTCAGTTTCGCTTTTATGGGAACCGTCATGCTGCTGGTCAAAGTACAAGCACACAGGCTTGCTTTAGCAGATCTTAGTACTTACTAAGCTTACTTGCTTGGTACCCAATTACTCTGTGTGACTACTTATATCTTCTTTAATGTGTCTTTTTATGTTCGTGGTTGATCTATTAAAGAGCTCTAGCTACTCAGTTAGGGAATTATACAGTTAAAAAAAGAAAATCCTAATTTAAACTTCAAAAAATATCAGGGCAGCCCTGCAAAAGCATAAGATTTGTCTCTTGCGCTGTTTACTTAGCCTCAGCTCAGCTATTTACTACCACCTAATACAAATATTTTGCATCGAAGACCCCAGGAGTCTGGTTGAATAATAATTGCTGAATCTAGAGTACTTCTAGACTAGACGTTTTATAAAAACTTTAACGTTAGATTTCGTGAGTTGGAACGTTAGTAAGTTATTTTAGGTACATAAGCAAAATAATTAGGTAGTTCTCTATAATTAGGTTAGGGTTTAACCATTGTTTACTTTAGAAGCAACAATATTACGAGTAGATATACAATCATAATAACCATGGCATATTGAATGATTTCTCTAGACTTTATCCAAAAAGAGCTGGTATCAAAAAGCGTTGAAGATGTAGGTAACTACCTGTTTCCAATAAAGCACAGTGCGAATGTCTGGAACCCGAGCATCATCTCTTTGTGCTGCGTGAGCCGACGCCGACGGGTAGAGCCACAAGCCTCCTGCCCCACACGTCACCCAGTACGTTAGTATTCGTGACCCCGTCTAATTTCACCCTCACTTTGTTTTGCGTAACGCCTCACAGTAATTCTATTGAATATAAATGAAGTTTCCCTTGTTCTATGAATAACATTTGCTAAGAACGCAATTTACATATCATTCAGCGCCATTGTTGTGTGGCATTGTGTCCTAATCACGACATTTTTCAGCGTCGATAAAAATGGTGAAAAGAGCCATGTGCAAAAAGGTCGGGCGTCAGCGGAACCGCTTTACGTTATCGCGGCAGCCTTAAGTATTCCCTGAGTCAAGACAAAAATTACTTGTCTGAGTAATGTTTCACGTTTATTAACTGCGGGAAATATTGTCGAGTGACTCAAAACCGACGAGATGGGTACCTGATTATAAGAGGATATTTGCTGGAGGCATGTTTATCCGCGAAGTTATTTAAGAGAATGAAAAAAGAAATTAATTTATCTCTGCCATGAAGAGCTTTTATCACGTCAAAATGTTATTTGTTTTAAACTCGGTTAGCTGAATTTCCTCAATTTAATATTGTCTTCAAATGAACGATAAACGTTTGTTCTTGAGCTGTGTTGGTATGAATAAAGTTTCGAGTCGAGTCTACTACGCCATTTAGAAGCTGAAAATCAAACTCTGTGACTGTGTAGCGACTTCGATGATGAGGTAATGTTTTGATACCGTAAATCTCAAATCCGTGACTTCCATTCGTCACGGAGGCGATAATAATGATAATAAGTTGTAATGATGTCAGGATTTATTCCGGTACTTGAGGATTTAAAAATAACTTGGAAAATATTTTACGAACGTCGTTCGTAATCTGTACATATATAGAAAATGTTCATATAAAATGGAAAAGCAAAGTTAGCATTTCTTCGCCTCGGGATAGGTAAATTAATTTTGTTTGCTGTTTTTTTCTGACTGCCAGAGCGATTGAAGTTCGTTTTAGGAATGTTTTTGCTTTCTTTTAGTAGGTACCTACGTACTATAAAATTACAAATTGTGCAAACTTCGTCCATTAAAGAAAACTTTCAACGAAGGCTTTTGTAAGAAATGTAGAGTCAAATGCACCTATCTACAAAAATGTATAATTCTGCTTTCAGCCCATATAGTTCAGTAAAGCATAATGAAATCGGTTTTGATTGGTTGCTTTCTCAGGAAATAACCGCTTTTGTTACTCAATTCCATGAATTATTTACGTAGGAAGGAAAGGTTTCAGGAAACTGCCAACTGTAATAACGAGAAGTTTACAACAACAACAACTGTTGAATTGCGAAGGGTTTTTTTATATTTATACCGAGTGGTTTTTTGCGATGGTTGGTGATGGCCAAGCTTTATAAGCTTATAAATTGAGGGCATGATCCTTTCACGACTTTTCTCTAATTCTCGTGGTTTCCGATGCGGCATGCTGAAGACAGGCTCTTTATTCCTATACAGGTAGTAGGCCTATGTCCAGTAATGGATTAATCTAGGTTGATGATGATGATGAGTAGGTAATAAACCCTACATAAACAATGACTCCTAGTGGTTACGGTACGCTACACTATCATGACGAGGGGGGTGAGTCATCAAAAGTCCTGCTCCGATAGTTCAAGGAGCTGGGCTGGTTAGAGCCTACTTAGGCATGCGGATAATATTCTTACATATCTATGCAATACACTCTTATGCGAGATGGCCGTTCAGAATTTAGTTTCCCTACTCAGAATTAGAATTAGAACGGGGTAACTAAGAACGCTGACTGCGTTTTTAGAGAAGTCCCAAAACAAATATGGTTCACAATTGACCTGCTTACATCCGTAATGATTTCGTTTATTGATCGATTAAGTTGATTAAAATTAAATATACACTCTCTTTGAGGACATGTAACTACCTACTTTTATATCTTTATCTCTCTCTCCCAAAGAAGGTTAAGCCCCCCTAAGGTTTGCTGGAAGAGAACTCTTATTAGGGTTAAACTCGCCTTTTCAATTATTTTTTTATTAATTAAAAGAATAACCAGTTCTCTTGTTATTCTATCTCCGTCAAATCTGGTTCTAAGCTACCTCCTCACCTATTTTCATCCATCGGTTCAGCCGTTCCTGAGTCACAAGTAGTGTAACTAACACGACTTAATTTTATATAATATATAAATTTATAACGAGTTTTAAGTGAATCGAACCCAAAGAATAATAATATTCCATAGAATAGATATATTGGCGTCCGTCTTTAATCCCCTCAGAAGTATATTTTTTTAAATTAGATCTATTTTAGAATAGGTGTCTATTCAGATGTCGTCAAAACTAAACTAAACTAATTTGACAGTCCTAAAAATGTCACTGTCCCTGTCATAACGATCAAAATAATAACGACGGCATCATTTTTAGTCCTGTCAGATTAAACATCTGAATAGACACCACTATCTATATCGTATCCATTTTGAATGGAGCATAAACGTAAACAAACCGCCCATACTTAACATAAAATTCACTTTGTTGGCCTGTCCTTTTGTACGTAATTTACATTACTTGTCGATTTTAGATCCTCCCTTCAATAAAAATTGCTTACAATTATATCTGAAACTCGACGCCAAGCAAGTGAGATTTTGTTATTTGTGTCGTTCTTTGTTTACTAACATGCTTCATTCAAAATGGATAAACCATACATACTACATTGGTACCTACTTAATTTCAACTAAATCGGTTAAGTTGGTAGTTACGGAGAAACGTGCTAACAAACATTCAGACATACATTCGCATTTATTTTATTATAGTAGGAATTTGGTAGTCGGAACCTCCTAATGTCTGTAGTGAACTCAAGAAATGGTTCTAAATAGGCAATTTATGAAAAGTGAATAATTATTTCACGTGGTATTGTTTTCTGCGACGTGTTTTTACGATTGTTATCGAGGCTATTGTTGGCTCTAATGAGCGACGTCGTTCCTGGAAATCACGACTGAACGGAGATAAGTAGGTACGTTATACTAGAGGGCGGAACACAGCCCTCTTATGATTAATGAAAGCTAATTAGGAAAATACCAACCCACGTTGACTATAATAATTGAGTTTTCCATTAAAAATTCGAAAGGTTATCGAAAATTGCACCTACCTAGTTGTTTAATTTATTCGAAATTTTCATTATTTTTTTAATAGCCCTAACCTAATTACCTGTCTAAAAAGCTTATCGTTTTTTTTTCATTATTTTAAATATTCTTCCTAGTAAGGACCATAATTGGAGTATTCGATAGGCTACTATCGAATACTCCAATTAAGAATATAGAAGTTCTTACTTGTTTTCAGTTGCATTTTATTTTACTGTAGGTAAGTAATAAAATAATATTATATAACCTACCTAGGTTATTACTAGGTACGGCAGTGATGGTTTATCATAGTTATATAGTATCTGTTCTCCGCTATGGACTTTTACTTTGGGGAAATTCCTGCGAGCTCCAGAGAGCTTTCATTGCACAAAAAAATTGTATTCGTGCAATATGGAAAGATAACACAGAATCATGTAAACCTTATTTTATAAAAAATAAATTACTCACTCTTACATCTTTGTACATTTTAGAAATAGCTTTGTTTGTGAGGAAACACCCTGACCACTTTGAACACCAAAATAACACGAATAGGAGATTAGTAACACATAAACCTAAATAATAAAAAGATCTAATTTCAATTTCAGGACCGAAATTAGATCTTTTTATGCGAAACTGCGCATTTTACCTGACCTTATACTTAACTATTATTATTATTTTGTTTAATTTAGCATAACATTTATTTGTTTTTTTTTCTCTACTGTCTCAGTAGTAAGTACAAGAAATATTGTTTGAAATGATTTTGAAACCTATTCACATGCCAGTAATGTGGCGAGATTATGAGGGTCAACTTTTATATCACCATCTGTTTAATGTAATTACCATGTCTGTAATGAATATTAATAAACTATTAAACTATTAAGTTTCATGGCTCCCATTTGGATTTCCGATAATAGGATTGAAGTATCTTAGATAGGTACTAAAAATGCCTAAGTCCATAGCCATAAGTCTTACGTAACGAAGGTAAGCCTAATCAGCAAATTGCTAATCACGCTTCTAAGAATATAGCTTACGTGTAAGGCAATTTAAACTGATTAGTGATTATATTACATTTAGTAGGTAAAAGTCCACAAAACAAACGTAAAAACAATGTTGCTTTTCGAACCACGTACTAAATACGCACCTACGTAGGTAGAGTAAATTATCAACCCTGCATGAAAAGCCAGGTTCGCAAGGGTTGGCTATTGTAAAGGGCGATATCTCACTAGAGGGTAGATAACTTTGGCCAGCAAATAAACAAGGGTCTGGCACTGTTGAAATACCTGTGATAAATTTCAAAGTTGATCACGTTTTGTTTCAGTTAAGGGTGATGTCGGTCATGTGTATGAAGGTTGGGAAAAATGTGAAGCAATGCGATACTGATAAGAATGCAGGAGGGAATAGAGCCGGGCGAAAAAGCTAAAGATACCAGCTGATGGGGTAATACCCATTTTATACTAGTTTATGCGGGTTCGCATAAACTACTATAAAATTGTTGTTTCCATGGAAAATTTTAAAGGTAATTTCTGTCCCATGGGAACTGATTTATGGGATAAAAATATAGCCTATATTTGATTCGAGGCCTAGAACTACCTGTAAACAACAATATCAGCCCGATTCGTTGAGTACTTTTGGCGTGAAGAGGTCACAAATATCCATACATACATAAACAACAAAATTTTCGAATTTATAAAATTTTGTGTGAAGTGTCTGATGGTAGTCATTTAGCCATCGGATCTTAAAGCCTCCACTAGCTAGTTCTAGACGACTAGCACTGCATCTTTATTAGTTCGTACCTAAGTACTACAAAGTCAATAAATTAGGTAGATAGAAATTAGGTGCTTAAGTGCCCAGACTGCCGCTCCTAAGTCGTTACTCGAAGCCGATAATCTATTAAAGTGGGTAGGTAACTACTAGATAGACACTAAGAAGGTAATTTCGGAGAATGAGCTATCAGCCTAAGTAATAATGATGAAAGAAAATCTTGATTAAATATTTTCCAAATAGATATTCTTTCTCCTAGCTTATTAAGACCTAGCTTCGCCCTGGCCTGACTGGATGTATGAGATCCTAAAAGTAATAAAGATATTCTGGCAACTGACACCTAGACGCAATCCAATCACACAAACCTGACCACGACTACCAAAACACAACCTGCAGCACCTTTGAGAACAGAGCTTTGGGAATCTGATGCGGTTATAACGGTCATGTTTCCCTCAGAGATTGCGTGAACTCAATACCGGTAACATCTGATATCCTCAAACGACTCAATTGCAAATCCCGAGGGACGGGAGAAATCAGTTCACAAAGGGCATGCATCACATAACAAACAAACAATGTAGAGACCGTGCGGGTTTGGCCCCTGTTGAGAATACCTGTCTGACGACCAAAGCTCGTATTCTATCAAAACGAATCAAAACACGAATAAACATTTTATACAGCTTGATGTTAGGGCTCATACACACGGTACGGCGATTGCAAGGCAACTGCACCCATCGAATGTAGTCAGAGTCAAGTCTGCAGTCCGACTTCACTGAACTGCCGTCGCAGTTATCTTGCAGTCGGCTACTTGCAATACTTGTACTTGAGACGTGCAGTTCCTATATAAGAGTCGAGATAAGAGCCTGTTAAACTAATAGGTACTTGTTTTAGCTTATAATTGAATAAGGTAGGATTAGGGTTTATCTACAAACAGGGAGGCTTTTTGAGATGGGTTCGTACGACCAAATGAAGAACCATTAGGGTAATTAGAAAACGAAATCGTATTGACATGTGCATGATCTAAACTGCATGCACATTTTTTTATGACAATGATTAAACAAAATCTTGAACAGCGTTGTAGACATCTTAGGTAAGGCATTTAGATATCTTCAGACATCGTCACTTTAATTGATAGGATATGAAATCAGATTTTATTCAGCTAAATTCAGTTCTCAGATAAAATAATATCCCAGCAATGCTCAAACTGCTCTAAAAGAGAGATAGGGAAGGCGACGCGACGTGGCTCGCATCCGGCCGCCACCCGAGTGACCGCCGCGTAGCCGCCTAGCCAAAGGAGATTAGTTCCTCTTTGCCTTTTCACCGCGCTGGATAAGCATCAAAACTTTGCAGCCACTGAGAGTGAGCAATCAATGCCAGGAAATGATAGTATACAGGTAAAAAGTAGAGTAAGATACATTTTTTTTGTGTAAACACTTTGATCGATGTGTAAAACTGTAAAGGTACAATTATAATATGTATGCAGTAGAAGCTGAATGTTTCTTATACGTATATGCACTATTTTAAAGTTTATGTAGCATATTAGGATAAGCTATAGGAGCTTAGATAGAAAATCCCACCAAAACAAACGAGCGTATAGACAAGTTGATAATTTCATTGAATGAGACGGAGTTGTCTAATGCATTAAGTTCATTGTAAATTCCGTATGCGTAAACTCAGCGCCAACGTGGAGGTAAGCTAATTAATAATACCGCGAGCTTTCGCTAAAGCAAGCTTTGACATGAACCACAGACAGCGGGATAGCAAAGTTATTTTATAACCTATTTCATAAAAGTAGGAGATTCTGTGTGCTGCTGTAGGTATATCTGTTTTTTTTTAATATCTGGTCGTCGATTACCTACTCCGTCAATTGTGGACCTGTGGATGATTATTTTACTATTTTACGAAGAATAATTTCGATATGATCTCATGTTTTTATTTCCCACGGATTAGTACTTATTTATCCCGCTAATCTTAAATCCAGGTTAAAGAATTTGAAGTACATTTTTAGTTTTTAAACGATTTCAATGAAGAAGGTTCTATGTTCGGATTTGGGTATGTATGTTCGTCGATTTTCCGTAATTTTTTTCGGAAATTCTTTCGCTATTGTCTATAGAATGAACCCGAGGTTGTCTCATAAACATTACATTTTCTAGAGATTAGTATTTATTCCGCAAAACTTTCAAACAGTGTTAAAAATTTACTATAAAAACTAGTACGTAGTAGGTACGTAATTTGACAAATTCATTGCGGATGTTACAAAAAACATACGGGATAGCTACGAACCTTATTTGTGTTGGAAAGACACAAACGTTTCATCCGGACTTTATCAGGGTGAGTGTGGTTCGCGTCGCGCTTGCACTGCGGTCTAACGCGCACTACGGGCTAGTGCACGTAGGGCACGAGTCGTAAGTAGTGCAAAATTGGGAAGCATAGGCAGTTTTCAGGTTACAAGTGTTTGATAGTAATAACTATTTATCAAGATGTTTATATACTAAAAATTTGACTTGTCTAAGTACTTATTTTGTAAGTCTAAAGAAATAAACGATTTGACGATTGATCCTGAATGAAGAACGTCGTCACGACGACGTTCTTCATTCAGGATCAATAATGAACTCAATTTACAAATGGAAAAAGCTCACAACCAGAGACTAGATAATGAAAAGGAATACAGCCGGGCTCGGGTGGATCAACTCCTTTTTATCAAAACTTCAACCATCTCCGCTCCTCAATAGAACTTGGAATTCAATGAAATGCGCTCATTATTGGAAAAGTGCACTTGATAAATTCACTTTTGTAACTGAAACTTGAGACAGAGACAAATATTTGAATAGGAGCTTTTCTTTTCTTTGCTATTGCAAAGAAAATAAATGCTCTAAAAATATTGCGAAATCTAAAAATATTTTAGTGAGAGGATTTGCTGGTTTTACTGCTTGGTTTAGCTGGCTTGAAAATTTACAAGAATTTTTAGGTTTGGGCCGTAAAACTATACTTATCAGTTCAATTACCTTTGTGATTATATGATACCGCTTGGTAATGTAATTAAAATAACTATTATTGAATACCTTCCTTTCAAGATAAGAGTGCCAAGTTATTTCGACCATAATAACGTTCCGTTCTCTTCGTAAATAGGTATTTATATCAATCGAAGAAACCGTTCATGTAAACACTCCCGCGATATTCATGATGGGGCGAAGGCGCTTAGTTCAATTCTTGTAACGAACAGTATGACTTATTCATGTTCTGAATGTAGACGCAATAAGTTGGAAAACTTCAGAATCGTTATATTAAACGAGACAATAACGATCTGCCAAGTTTTCTGTTATCCATTCTTCCAAGAAAAAAAACATTCGGAAAAATGATACTGTAACGTCGTCGATAGACTCAAATCTTTATGTAATTTACCTATTCGTAATACGACTATGATGAAAATGTGAGAGGTACATATTGGCCCCTATTTTTAGGTACGTACTAAGCTGTATAATATGAGAAAAGCTATAAAAACTTTTGAGGGTAATTTTGAGAGCACCTTAATAATTAAAATTCCAATCGATATATAAAGCACAGAACCTACTTAAGTACAGTACTTACTTTTTTGTAGTTTGGCTAAAATAGCTCCCACGAGACTCAAAGGCAAGGGCTTTATATAAATTCCATTGTCTGTATAAGCACACGATATAAAAGTTTCAACCCTTAGGATTTATAAGCTCTCCTACATACGTGGATGAAGATTTCTAAGTAGTCTGCTTAATGTAGATAGTGCTAACACTGTTCCTAAAATAAATGTTTGATTCCTATTAGATATATTTTATACCTATTTGAGATTAGGTATACAAAAAAAACATGCATAAAGTTTAAAAAAATCTAAATTATTGATTTACTATCAAGTAAGTTTTAAATAGTAGTGTACCAGGTACCTCCTAAACGTCCTCCTCCCAACTTAAAATTGCAGCGTGATTCTAGGTCAACTTGTAGAATTGACTAAACAATGAATCTGCCAAATATTATGTGGCAATTCTTTTCCAGTAACGCCTAGACAAGTCTTCATCAGAGGAGCATAATTCTGGAAATAAATAATACAATAAAATGGTATGGAAAATTTTGCGCGTTCATAGTAAAATATGCAAAAAATATATGATTATAATAATAGGTACCTACAGGGTTATTGGTAATTCACTGAGACTGCGTAAGCTGCAGGTTCTGCCCATCATCACGAACACGTTCGTGAGGACGCCATTCTTATTTTTTGTGAATCAATCACCGGAAGACCGATCTCCAACTTCCACACAATTTCAAATAGAGCCTCTCTGAAGGACAATTATGTTATGGAGCCAAAGTCTTATCTACCAACATCCAGTAAAATCTATAATATAAAAATAAGTCGGGTTTTCTTTCCAGACGCTATAACTCCAGAACGCACGAACCGATTTCCACGGTTTTGCATTCGTTGGAAAGGTCTCGGGCTCCGTGAGGTTTATAGCAAAGAAAATAGGAACAACGCGTGCGAAGCCGCGGGGCGCAGATAGTTTTGTATAAAAAGTAAATCCGTTTTTGGTTGTTTTTCGATAATTAATAAATGAATAAACTATACTAGCAATTTCAAGACCTGCCGTCTTCACAAACGTGTTCGTGATCTTAGGCAAAACCTCAGTTAACGCAGTGTCTGTGAATTACCAATAACCTGTGAAATAGTTTGTTTGTTTATATTAAATAGGTACTATCCAGAGAGTGACATAGGCTATATTTTATCCTTGAATTCCCACGGGAGCTGGAACTACGCGGGTGTAACCGCGAGGCGCTTCTAGTGTTATATTAAGTTACACGTTTAATACATGTTATAAGCGAAGATGTCCTACGGGTTGATTAGTAGCTGGGTTTAACGAGAAGCTAGAATAGAGAAAACCCGACATGTTTTTTTTATATTGTTTACTTACTCACATACACATTATTTAACAAGATAAATTAAAAATCAGTTGACTTCTGTATTGTAAAGTAAGACATACTGGCCAATAGGTATTAACTGTTTGTTACCAAAGACAAAAAATACTTGAAATTTGTGATTTTTTCAGAGACACCCATGACTCAAATGGTTCTAAATGCTATATTCTAGCTTGTCCTTAAAGCTTTGCTCACCTGTACCTATAAGTTTACTACCAATTTCTTATCATTACTGCCCGTTGATTCTTATGGCTGTGGGGCTGTGGTGTAAAGGCATAGACTTTCACCATTCCACCCCAACTCTTCTCCCGGGTGTCGTTAGAGGCGACTAAGGGATATCCACCGCGAGCAAGCAGCAGTGCTAAATGCAGAAAGAATCTACCACCGAACTGCGATCCCCAACCCAGCGCAGCGTAGGGATTATGGACATTCCCCTCCATGGTATAAAAACCAATAAGGCGATTATCAGGTCAGGTAGGTTGTTGAGTTTGAGATTGAAGAACTGCTCGTTCTTATCTTATCGTTTAATAAGTTTGTATGTATAAAAACAGCTCACCTTTTTATTGAGTTCCAAAGACCAGACCCCTTCATTTATACCCAAATTCTTGTTTGTTGCGCAGTGATTAATGATGACGTCTAAGTTCACCTAGTAAGGGTTAAAAAATATATGAATCTGTGTAAGCGTATTTCGTAAATAATACAGCTAAGTACATGCAAATAGGCAAATAATAATGAAAAAAACAAGAATTTCGCATATATAAAATAAAATTTTAGGTTAGTCTAAAATCCAAGTTTTTTTAATAGCACACATTTATGTATGAAACTAAAACTGATATAACGCCTGGAAGTGGTCTCTTAAGCGATAAGGCCGCCCATTGTACTTTTGTTTTATGTAATTTCTTTGTACTGTATTTTTGTTGGTGTACAATAATGTTTTTCGTATTGTATTTTTTGTATTGATATAACAGAAAAATTCAAGCAACAGCACAAAAAAATTACTTCTCTCCTTCTTATATCTTTTTTCACTAATATTTATTTCGTTTTGTAACATCTTTATCTGGTTACCAGAAAGAACCGAGTAAGTACCACACTCCGGAAACGAAAGTTTTTACAAAAATTTATCATTTGTGACGTGTATACATCTAAGTTGCATTTGAGTATTTGTAGGTAAATAAATTAAAAGTACGATACTAACGGGAATTGGCCTTCCCTCTTGTTCGAACCTTGTTAGACCCGACCCTTGGATAGGAAGGACACGCCACCTATCGTTCGACATGGAATGCTTGCTCAAGTATACCGGGAACTTCCCGTAGCACCCTGGAACCGGCTCTGGATCATATCTCATGTACAGAGGCTGAAAATTAAAAAGTATAATTCACCGATAAAAATAAAAATATAAGTACCTAAAAGTTTTTGTTTAAAACTTTATCGATCTGAGCACATCTAAAAGAAAGTTGTGTTAGTTACACTATTTACTTTTTTTTTAAGAACGGCTAAACCAATTTGGCTGTAAATTGGTGGGAAGGTAGCTTAGAACCAGGAGACAGACAAAGGACAGTTTTTATTTCGTTCCCGGCTGAATGAATCTTGATGAAATTTGGCAGGGAGGTAAACGGTATTCCGGGGACGGACATAGCTACTTGAATACCTAGAGCGTGCGAAGCCGCGGTCAAAAGCTAGTTTATTATAAACTAGCAGCGCCTCGCGGTTTCACCCACGAAGTTCTCGTTCCCGTGGGAATTCCGGGATAAAAATACAGCTTATGTTCATCATTAAAAAGCTTACTTATCAGGGAGTTCTGAAAAGTAAGCTTTTTAATGATGAACGATTTTTTTAAGTCCAGTAGATTCGGAGCCATGCAAACAAATAAACACACAAAGGATCACATCCTTCCCCTTTAGAATATTACTATGGATATACATAGATATAACGGAAAAATCACACTAATATTTTTGATGTGAAAGTTTGGATGTATGGATGTTTGTTACCTCACGCCAAAACTACTGAGCAGATCGGGCTGAAATTTTGGATACTGGTAATTGTAATCCTGAAATCAAACATAGAATACTTTATCATGGTTTTTATCCCATAAATCACAAAAAATATTTTTTTTCCCCTCACAAAAGGTAAATTCAAAATTCAAAACAAAAATCTTATGGAAAGTGAGGCAAAGATAGACTATACGTTTATACCTACTGGGTAAAAAAAATCTCTGGGTCCTGGAGAGGAAATAACTACCTTAAATCCTTTAATTAGCTCATTTGACTGAAAGGAAAAATTTTATAAAAGAAATAAAATCGCATTCAATGGTCTTCTTTGCTTGTCTCACTTGGGAATCAAAACAACAAAAAAATATCGAGCGCTATTTAACTAAGCGAATCAGTAGGATTATTTATTGTTCAGGATAAAATTTATCTAATAAAATTGTGATCTTAATAATTGATTTTGTTTGAAAAAAACTATAAACTGACTTCAATTAAATTGAAATTCGGTGGGCGAAGGTCTGCCTGCGACGCAAGAGGTTGCGGGTTCGATTCCCGCCTCGGGACAAATATTTGTACGATCTGCAGATATTTGTTCAGGGCGTTCTGGGTGTTTTCTATGTATAATAAAAAATATTTATCTATGTAGTGTATTGTATTATGTATATCAGTTATCTAGTACCCATAACACAAGCTCTGCTTAGCTTGGGGCTAGATAATGCTGTGTGAATTGTCCAGCATTATTTATTTATTTATTTATTTAATTATTGTTTAGTTTTTCATGGATTTTCATGGATCCATTGTCGGGACACGGGAAGCACCAGCGTTCATATAAAAAAGAATCATGAAAATTGGACCACCCAGTCAAAAGTTCTGGGGTAAAAAACATAAAACAAAAAAAAAACAGTCTAATCAAGAACCTCCTCCTTTTTTTGAAGTCTGTTAAGAAGAAGTGAAAGCTCTGCCACTGCGCCACATTGAGCTGGGCACATAAACAGTATTAATTTAAATAGTTCTATATTAATATTAAATTTGTAAATAACGCCGAATAAAAGTGCCTACTATCAGTTTCAGTTCAATTCAGTTTAAATAATTTATTTCTCAAAAGAACTTAGTTTACTTGAATGAGAATGTATATAACTAGTTATTATAATAATATGATAAGTTTATTATATACAAAAGGTAGTTTTCTTAAGGTTAAGTTTTGTTTTTTTGACTATAGAGATATTTTCTACATATATCTAATTATCAACCGTAGTAATACTACAAACCTTTTTATTCAGCGATGAAGAAACCGCCATAAGAAACTCTTGATTGTACTTTAGTACTTCGCCGTTCCGGTCACAGAGGTCAGGACTTGTAATGACAAATGTGTTTCTTGCAACAGGCGCTAGATTGGCCAGTCCTACAACTGAACAGCCATCTTCCAAATCTTGAATTATATCTATTCGATCTACAGGTATTCGACATCCAAGGCAAAGTCCTTTCTTACCTTCTACTGGAGGATAACAGTCTGCAAGAAATTGTAGAGACTCAAGTGAAATGGTGTCTATTCAGACTAAAAATGATGCCATCTTTATTATGTTGATCGTTATGACAGGCGAAATTTTTAGTCCTGTCAAATTAGTTTAGTCTAGTTTTGGCGACATCTGACAACCCGGTAGCTTTGCATTACCAGCATAGTAAGAGTAGTGTGCGGAAATTTCATAAGAAAATATAAGGAACGTTTTATTTATTTTGCAGATTCACTTTTTATAAGAATTGTGCGCAGATCCACGCCTCGCTCATCAGGGGGCAATGACTTTACGGATTGGTAGGTATTCGAGTCGTCACTGCAGCGGTTATTAAGTTATACTCTAGTTAATAAACTGGCTTACCTCTGGATAGATACGACTGAAGGGGAATGAAGGGAGTCTCTTGGTTGGTCTCGGTTACGGCTTCTTCCATCCAGGGGAACAGCTGGTTTGTAAGAGCAATTCACAGAGGGAAAGTCTTTCACAAGTCTAGGAGTTGGTCCATAAACACGCATGGAAATCGATAGCTACCTATCGTTAATTTCAACTAGGGAAAAGTTTAGTGTTTTCTTCGTCGAGGGAAGCAAGCAAGTGTCTCTTTTCCTACGTCGGCGGCGGCGCAGGAAGGTTTGTCTTCGGGGTTCTCGTAACACAGTTGGTTTGATGTATGAGGTATGATGCTTAAGAGCCTTCTGATTGGTCAATCGTATGGCCCGAGGCCGCCCATTGGTGCCAATTCAAAACAGAAGGATAACGAAACAAACGCTGCTTGATCGATTCGAATACGAGTGATTGGCGCAAGATTTGAATTTGTAATATTTAAATAAGTGATGACGATACAAGAATTACGAACTTTTAACATTGAAATCATTTATCTAAGGTGACAAATAATAAATATTATAATGATTTGTTAAATTGTTTTAAAAATCCTGTTAATATAATAAACGCGAAAGTTTGTAAACATGTATGCTAACATATTTGTTGCTCTTTCACGCAAAAACTACTGAAGGGATCAGGCTGAATTTGCATACAGGTAGTTCTAGGCCTGGAATAGCACATAGACTACTTTTTATCCCATAAATCAGTTCCCGTGGGATAAACGTGCGAAGCCGCGGGGCGCAGCAAGTATTATATAATTATTAGAACAATTAATGTACAAAATACATACTAGGCACATGTGGAGCTACCAATGTAATCCTAGCACCAAACGCAATGCTTCCTGCACATGCTGTCAGCTCAGTTGGTTTGTTCAAGTTCTTCTCTATGTTACGAAATTTTGACAACATTGTTTTTCCTTCATCTGGATTTCATAGATGTTTCTTATTATACTGAGGAAAAAATAACAAAATAAGAAAGATAAATAAAGGCAAGTACCCGAAATATTGGCGATCTTTACTCTACCGATCAGTGCCTAAATAAAATACAGGATGCTACTTTTTGGATTAAAGCAATTTTCTGGTACCTACCCTCGTATGTCATATGGATATGGATTCTCTGTAGATAGACAGCTTATTTGGTTCTCTTATATTTTTTTTATAATGCTGGACAATTCACACAGCATATCTAGCCCCAAGCTAAGCAGAGCTTGTGTTATGGGTACTAGATTACTGATATACATAATACAATACACTACATAGATAGATATTTTTTATTATACATAGTAAACATCCCGAGGCGGGAATCGAACCCGCAACCTCCTGCGTCGTAGGCAGACCTTCGCCCACCACGCCACAGAGGTCGTCAACATACACATAGAATAGAAATAGAATAGAACATTCTTTATTTCACAGTTATTGAAAGAAACAATACAACAAAACAGTTTAAAACTAAGTAAAACAAGTGGCGGTCATATTGCTCAAAAGTAATCTCTACCAGACAAACGTGGATGGACAGGAACATTTAATAGTATTATTAAATACTCTTTTAGGTCTTTGAGATAAGGGGGTGCAGAGGCATGAAATAATATATTATAGAAGAGATGGAATATGATAATTTTAGCGAAACCTGCGAAATTCCAAGACATGGTCTTATTTGCGCTTGCCAAATATGAACCTTATCCCCACATCCTGCAGGTTCTATAACTGCAGGCTAACTGTTGCTCAGTTAGATCAACAAAGGAAGAATGAGCGAAATCGAGTACTGGATGAAGAAGGGATTGTGCAAGAGAGATTTGAGTAGCAATAGGTAGAAAGTTACGTAGTCTTCGAAGGGAACCTGATGAAGCAAACATCTTACGGCTGATATCTACGGAACCTACGACACATTTCTATCAATGAGGATACCGAAATGTTTCACGTTTCACGTTTCGACTGATCACCATTTTGCGGGTTGACTTTAAAAACAAAGCCTTGCTCCAGGCCAGGATACGATCTCAACCTAAACCTAAATCCCAACAGCCTGTATTGGTCCACTGCTGGACGCAGGCCTCCCCCTGATAAGCGCCTTATTGGTGTTTATCTCATAAGGGTAATGCAGCAGTCAAACATCAATAAACTTTGTTAGGCTACTTGGTTAATCTCACACACAAACTAGGTAGGTTAGTACCTATTTTGGCAACAACTGTACTACAGTATACTGAGTACGTAGTACCTACTATATATTTCTTCTGTGGCCGAGTGAGAACTGCCATACTGTTTACTACAAAATTTGAGTTACTCCATTTTCTATGTAAATAAATAAATAAATAAATAAATAAATAAATAAATAAATAAATAAATAAATAAATAAATAAATAAATAAATAAATAAATAAATAAATAAATAAATAAATAAATAAATAAATAAATAAATAAATAAATAAATAAATAAATAAATAAATAAATAAATAAATAAATAAATAAATAAATAAATAAATAAAATAAATGATGCTGGACAATTCACACAACATTATCTAGCCCCAAGCTAAGCAGAGCTTGTGTTATGGGTACTAGAAAACTGATATACATAATACAATACACTACATAGATAGATATTTTTTATTATAGAAAACATCCAGAACGCCCTGAACAAATATCTGCAGATATGTGAAAGTTATGTTAACTTCCCGCTTGGAGCGCTATCACATTTCCATAGAAAATAGAGTACCTACCTACCTAACGCAAACTTTGTAGTAAAGTAGTAAACAGTATGGCAGTTCACATTTAGCATACTCCACTCCGTCGGTAGTTAGGAAAGTTTAAAATCTTACCTCATCTAATTTTTGAGCCTCAAACCAATTACCAACGTGTACCCTGTGGCTATAACCGTAATCAACATATTTTTCTTCGTTTCTTTTGTACATTTTATTACAAAAATATGGCAACAATGTAAAATAAATTGATCAAAATAAGGTAAAGAAGAAATTATAAAGGTTAATATAAGGTTAACAGGTAGATGCATAAAATAATAAAAAATATGGCTAAAACTAAACTTTTAATAACAAAATAAAAACCATGTTATGACGTTAGCCTTGAAGCTACTTAGATGTTGACAGTAAAAATTCATTCATCTTCAAAATTCGTTACCGTCAGAATGATGGGTCACCTATCGCCTTTCACCATAGAGTTTATAATAGTACTAGCCACAAACTCGATGCCTAGAGTCCGCGCCACGACTCAAGTCTTACGGCAAAAGGGGTGCAACTACATAATTCCCGATCACGTTAGGGAAATAACAGAAGGCTGCGACCGATTTTGACTGGGAAATGTCCGGGATAAGACCTCTCAGACCAGAAGAGCATAATTCATTGTAAATAAATATGAAATATTTGTTTTATTTACTATAGTTCAGCGATAGCAGCGCCGCGTCTAAAGAACTTGAGTCGTGGCGCGCACTCTATCACCTATGCCTACCACATAGAGTTTATATGGCCTACCAACATAGAGTTTATATAGTACTATGCCTACCACCTATCACCTATACCTGACGGTAACCAAAATTCGACCCTAGTTGGCATAGAGTTTAATACTAGTTGGTTATAAGTTCGGAACAAGTTATAAGCGAAAATTGGTTAAGTCTGTTCAGAAAGAGAAGAGTCGTGGGAATGGAAGGCGCGCGTGTGCCTACCGACAACTTTTGTTGGGTTGACAACACTGCTCTGTCATTGCAGTACGGCTGAAACTCGATGGGCTGAAAGCTCACTAAATATAGGTCACCGAAACCATATTGTATTCTCTTTGACCGAAACGCCACGAATTTTCGCCTTTTGAACAGATTTTACCATAGAACAACTTGACGTTGCTCTACCTACGTTGTCGAATGCAGACAGGAAGCGAACTAAAGTCCCTAATTATGAACGGCGTTGAAGTTGAAGGCCGGGACTAGACCAGGTAGTATTAATAAAAAAACAACGGGTTGCACTCCGGGGGGTAATGCCGGCAGAAGTGAAAACTAACACCACAGGTGTCAATTTTGTTCTTTGCGATAAGGCGCCATCTGTTAGCCTGCGACGATACTTCTCTACTACTACTACTACTACTACTACTACTACTACTACTACTACTACTACTACTACATTATGTAAGGTCATCTCAACTGACGCTGTGGGTTCTGTGTTGCTCCCGGAACTAGCGACATCTTCTTTCAACTTAGTGAACTATTGACACTAGTAGCTTACATTGCTGTACTTACTTTACTTCAAAAACAAGTTTTCGTATACACCTTGAAGTTCAGTTAACACTTTCATGGCCCAAGACGTTACGTGCTTTTTCACCCACGTCTAGCAGCGGCGTCGCGCGGCTTGCGACATTTCCAGTGTATATACCTTCCACCACCTAACACCACAAGACCAAATAAGAAATCTATATCTTATAGGTATCATATAAGTTTTTTTATAAGTGATTTCTTATATCTTATAAGTTGGAAAATTACCAACTCTCGCCCAGACTCTACCATAGCGAAGATGAGCATAACCCCTCACTTATGAATTATAAACACTCATCATCTATAAGCCTGGCTGATTCAGTGTAATGAGATTTATTCGAACCACACCAACGAGTTTTCACGCCCACTCCCACGCCCACGCCCACGCCCACGCCCACGCCCACGCCCACGCCCACGCCCACGCCCACGCCCACGCCCACGCCCACGCCCACGCCCACGCCCACGCCCACGCCCACGCCCACGCCCACGCCCACGCCCACGCCCACGCCCACGCCCACGCCCACGCCCACGCCCACGCCCACGCCCACGCCCACGCCCACGCCCACGCCCACGCCCACGCCCACGCCCACGCCCACGCCCACGCCCACGCCCACGCCCACGCCCACGCCCACGCCCACGCCCACGCCCACGCCCACGCCCACGCCCACGCCCACGCCCACGCCCACGCCCACGCCCACGCCCACGCCCACGCCCACGCCCACGCCCACGCCCACGCCCACGCCCACGCCCACGCCCACGCCCACGCCCACTCCCACGCCCACGCCCACGCCCACGCCCACGCCAACGCCCACGCCCACGCCCACGCCCACGCCCACGCCCACGCCCACGCCCACGCCCACGCCCACGCCCACGCCCACGCCCACGCCCACGCCCACGCCCACGCCCACGCCCACGCCCACGCCCACGCCCACGCCCACGCCCACGCCCACGCCCACGCCCACGCCCATGCCCACGCCCACGCCCACGCCCACGCCCACGCCCACGCCCATGCCCACGCCTACGCCCACGCCCACGCCCACGCCCACGCCCATGCCCACGCCCACGCCTACTCCCACGCCCACGCCCACGCCCACGCACACGACTACGCCCACGCCCACGCCCACGCCCAAGCCCACGCCCACGCCCACGCCCACGCCCACGCCCACGCCCACGCGCACGCGCACGCATACGCCCACGCCCACGCCCACGCGCACGCCCACGCCCACGCCCACGCCCACGCCCACGCCCACGCCAACGCCTACACGAGGCAGGGGCCCATCCAAGAGGTCACTAAGATTTGGGGGAGGGAAGTGAAAAAACAATCGTTTTATTAATCTGTGAATGGAGATGACTTCCTTTAGTATGGTGCACTAATTTGGCGAACACCCTTTATTTTAAACATAGGTAACACTACCTACTTAGAAAATTATTGCACTGTATAAAATAAACACGAAAAAAATACAATCTAAATCACACGTATCAAGGGACAATAGAAAACCAATTTAATTTTATGATGTTTCCTTCGATGACGAGTCGTCGATTGGGCAGTAAATTTGCCAAATATTATGCAGCTGTTCTTTTCCATAAATGTCTAGGCAAGTCTTCATTAAAGGGCAGCAAATCTGCAAATCAATATTTCCTTTACTCAAGCGAAGACTTTACTTAAAAATAAAATATATAGTAAGAAAGAAATAAGTTTATTTTAAACTAAGTACAACCAATTACACAGTTAAACAAAAACTTAAAACTAATACATTAGGGTAAGTGGTGTGTGGCTATAAATTAGGAATTGGCTCAGCATGAATGCTACGTGTACCTACTGGTAGACCAAATACATGCAACGCTGATCTTCCGCTGCCGGTTCCTACAATCAGTAGCATAGCAGCCAAGGCAGTGCACAATGGTAGTAAATTATAGAATAAACAACAAAAAAAAAACAAATAGGAAAGTGTGAGTATTTTATGAGTGTTCACGACATTAATAAAGGAATACCTATAGAGCTTGGCACTATTAGAAGGTGGGTAGAAGGTGGTAAATAAGTGGTAAATATATATAAAGTGGCATCAACCAACAATAAATTGAAACAAAAGAAAGCAAATACCTACTGATACAATAATTATGAAGGGTAAATATACAATGACATAGGATGTTATACTTCGGAAGGGCTTCCAGTAAGCAAGCAGGGGCCCAATTCTGGTAATTAATCGCTTAATTGGTACCTTGGTATGTATCGTAAAAAATAATCGTATCTTTAGAAAAACTAAAATCCAGAAAGTGCATGCGCATTATTAAACATAGAAAATATCCAAAACACAACAATTTCAACATTTTTACTCCAGAATGTTTTTGATTTTGTACAATTTGACAGTGGGGTCAATCTCTCCTAGCCAAACCGGTAGCAGATACAACTGCGTCGCTAATTATTTACTATTTATGTAATACTAAAAAAAACAGGCCAAGTGCGAGTCGGTTTCGCGCGAAGGGCTCCGTACCATTATCTATAAAAACTGCAAAAAATAGTATTTGTTGTTATAATATGTCTGGAGTATTCCGAAAAAAATTAAATTTAAAATACTTACCGGAAATTGTAAATTAACCCTACCTATCGGCTTATTTCATATATTCGTAAATATGTTTTGTTTTTCTTTTGTGTAAAGATTGTTATTATTTGTGTTTCCAGTGTTTATATAAATAGTTTTCTACTCTGCTATTTATATTGTGAAAGTGTTGATGTTTTTTTTTATTATAATATGACAGATGTAACGGTTTAAGCTAAGTTCTGTTAAGTCATATCTCGATGCTTAAATAAATAATGGCTACTGAAATACGATATCTGTGAAAATTGTAACTGTTTAACTATCACGGTTCATGAGTTACAACCTGGTGACAGACGGACAGCGGAGTCCTAGTAATAGGGTCCCGTTTTACCCTTTGGGTACGGAACCCTAGAAAATTAAATTGTATGTATATATGACTCACCTTTCCATAGAATCCCAAGGCCCAGATCCCAATATTAATGCCAAGATTTATGTTCGTCGCGCAGTGATTGATGATGATATCTGAATTAACCTATTGGACAGTAAAAATATTATTAGTATTTTATAGTATCTGTTATGCATTGTAATTGTATTTATTAAATTGTTGTCAGGGACGTCAATGAAGCCAGCGCACAGGATGGGTCAAACTTCAGGAGGCCTTGCAGTGGTCAAAATCCTGCTGTTGGTTATGATGATGATGCATTGTATAGTATTTATTATTTGTTATGTAGTAGTTTATTAATGTTTCTTAAGTTTAACCATATCTTCTATTACCTATATTTATAATGTTTAACTTTGATCTCATTTATTAATTTAGTATATAATTTTAAGAAAGTATTTATCAAACAATGTTGTGTCCGCCTATTAAAAGCGTATATATTAGAATCTGCTTAGATACTAAGTTAAAACAAAATGCTTGATGTATACGCTGTTGGCGTTCCTTTTTAATAAATAAATAGTAATATATGTTTCTCATGGACCTAGTGATCTGTTCCTGTGCGAAGCTAATAACACAGAGGCATTTTATGAGAGTTAGAGAGTCCGGTTAAAGTGTTGAATAATTAACTAACTTTTCCTTAAATTGTTTATACCTACCTATAAATCATTTAAGAAAAAAGTTCCGGATAATAAATGTTACATTTCATATTCTTTATAAGACAGTTGGTGCTTTAATGGTAGTCGTGAAACGTAACAATGATATTTACACATACATACATACAGACAAGTTATATTTTATTCCGGAATTCCCACGGGTACGGGAACTACGCGAGTGAAACGGCGAGGCTCTACTAGTGCAATATCATCATTATCGTCATCAGCCTATATTAGTCCACTGCTGGACATAGGCCTCCCCTAATGAGCGCCATAGCGCCCTGTCTTCAGCTTGACGCATCCAGCATCTGCCTGCAGTCTTTCGCAGATCGTCATCCCACCTGGCAGGAGGGCGCCCTACACTACGTTTGCCGAGTCGCGGTCTTGGTTTTTCGCGAGTCGGTTCTTCGAGAGATATGGCCGGCCCACTGTTACTTCAACTTGCTAATTCTTTGAGCTATGTCGATAACTTTGGTTCTCTGTCGGATATGTTAGTTAGTATAAGAGTGTTCATACTCATATCACATCCACACCCACAATCCCCTAAGAACACGAGATTTCGCCTAGATGACGAAGATAAATTCATGGCTATCGGGAAGTAAAAGTAAATTTATATCTGTAGCGTTGCAGAAACTGTAAAAAGGCTTGCCAAGTCTAAGTAGGTTATTTAATATTCAGCTTTATATGCAGGTCTTTGTTCTGCAGTGGCCAAGAAATACGTATAAACTTACAACAATTTGCTGATCCTCTTGTTCAAACCTAGTTAAGTCCGGCCTCTGAATAGGTAGAACGCGCCATCTAGTGTTAGAGACATAATGCTCGCTCAAGTAAAGAGGGAACATTCCACACAATCCTGGGATCGGGTTGGGATCATATCTTATGTACAGCGGCTGAAAACAACACGTTATTCATAGCCTGGCCACGTCTTAGCTCACTTGGCACCTACCTGTTTAAGATTATTTTGTAGCCTACAAGTTTTTGCCAGCGCCTTCGGCACTTTTAATGTAGCCTTTAAATAAATAAATAATGTTGGACAATTCATACAGCATTATCTAGCTCTAAGCTAAGCAGAGTTTGTCCTATGGGTAAAAAAGTAGGTTATATAACTGATATACATAATACAATAACTACGTATATAGTTTTGTTTTTATTATACATAGAAAACATCCAGAACGCCCTGAACCAAACATCTGCAGATCGAACACTAATTTGTCACGAGGCGGGAATCCTTCACCCAAGAAAGATGGTAGATAGCTAAAATGTATACTGCTGTGTAATTCTTTCACACAGTACCTATCATCTAGCCTCACAAGTCGACGTGCCGGTAATAGAGAGGGCGGCGTTAAATGACTTGACTTAGCAGGCATCGACATAAAAAGGAATGATTTCTATTCAAGCTAAGTAGAGCTTGTGTATACGAACATTTTTAAAGTAACTATCTGTACTTCATCTCTATTTGATTGTTGGTTACGCACCTTTCTATTGAGCGATGAAGAAAGTGCCAGAAGGAACTCTTGATTGTATTTTAATAGTTCACCGTCTCGATCACAATAGTCGGCACTTTTTATGACAAATGCAGTTTTTTGCGTAGGTTCGAGGCTCGTTAATCCTACAACCGAGCAGCCATCTTCCAAATTTTGGGAGTAGGCTATTTGGTTTGAAGATATTCTCCCTCCAAGGAGAAGTCCTGTTTTACCTTCGACCGGTGGGTCAGAGTCTACAAAAGAAGAATAAAGAATTTACCTAAACTACACACATACAGCAAAAGGGGTAACGAAGTTACGTAAATCACACTCTTTCCTATTATGATTGCGAAAGTTTGGATGGATCACAGATCACTTTAAACTAGTCAGGGATGGATGGAAGTTTTTTATTGCTTTACGCCAAAACTACTAAAAACTGAATAATCTGACGGTATATGCATACGCATAGGTTTAGCTAAAGACCTTTTATCGACCCACCAAACGCAAGCCTTGAGACTTGCGTTTGGTGGGTCGATATTATGATTCATCTCAAGGACGAGACGTTCTTTTTTCGTATAGATACATACCTAGTCTAGTCTAGACTAGTCTGCAAGGTAGAGGTACTCTACAAAATTCCAAAAACGCGACGTGTCGTCATCTAGGTGGTAAACGAGTAACTGAACTCGTGAATTCGGAATTATTAGCGTAGTACTATATATTTTTTCTGTGTTATTATTTGGGTACTAACTTATTTTCAACGTGTGCTCTCTAAAATCTTAGGCCCATATTATAAATGGTTACTCAGTAATAGATTTATGCTTTAACTAAGGGCTCATATACAAGGACTAAACGTTGCCGACCGTGTATTTGAGACGTGCAGTTGTGCATAAAAGCCTTAACGCAAATGCTAAAGAAAAGCGTCACACAAAGGTCAGTAGGCGTTCATAATACTGGCCTAAAGTGCCCTGGAGACTGTCATTCGTCAATTGGGACGTGATTGACCGTTGCAATTCGATTTGCAAATGATGGAGCTACAATCTACGCGTCAATTGACCTCAGAATTTTTTTCCAAGCAATTGACACATTTACCTGCTTCAATCAAAATTTCCATTATTCGCCTTCATAACGTAGTTTCGAATGACAATAGCTTCAAATATAGAAGATCATTTGGTCTATACATGACGCAAACAAGACAATTGGGAATGACCGTCTCAGGGGCACTTAAGCCTTATAGCTTGATATTTACTGGGAACATGTGGAGCAAGCAACGACACTTTGGAGCCGAAAGAAACACTTCCCGCGGACTGCGTCAGCACAGTCGGTGTGTTCAAATTCTTCGACATAGTACGGAATCTTGCCAACATAAGATCTCCTCGTCTCATTTGTTCCAGAAATTGATTCAGCTTATACTGCGATAAAGAAAAACTCATTCGAATCGAAATTTTACAAGACCTGATTAGTTGCTTTACTCAAGCCATTCTCAAGGCACAATACAGGCATTACTCAGCACAATTTAAATTTCTCTTTTTGGAGTCGAGTTCTTACCTATTAATTAATCATTGTAGGAAAGAAGACCTCAAATCGAAAAGTAGTGACAATTCTGTCATTTTTAGGTTCAGAAGGTACTTAAGGGAGGAATGTTTTCAAACATTATAGCTTCAGTTTGGCCAAGGTATAAGTATAATTATTTGAGAACATCTCTGTGCAACCTCCCCCACACGTTAAAAGCGACCGCTACCACTTTGAGGGCGGAGAATTGGAGTTCAAGCACAATTTTTTTTATATTTTATAAAGTACGTACGTACCTACCTACTTATTAAACTCAATCATTTATTATATGCTAGAGTGTACAGAGGTGTTTATAATTTATATAACTTAGTATCACTAAAGAACCAGCTCGGCCCTCAATATGTATGGAGAGAGAGGAGGACGTAATTAGTACGTACATGCGCAAGCGTGAATTCGCACCTGCATCTCTGACCTCAGCCGAAGCACAGAATACATTGATTAATTAAAAAGGGAAGATGAGGTACTAGTTTCTCGAAAATGGCAACCTCATATTGTGTAAAATTGTGTGCTCCCACCTCAGTCACCGTCGGACCGGCGGCATGGGCGGTAGTGATTCGCGTGAAATATTGTTGTCTCGGTCTTACTTCGGTCTTAGATATATCTTTCCGTCTTTCTTCTTCTTTGTATTGCACAGGACTGGCAATATAACTGAGACCGTATGTGTTTGCGTGTAGTTTGTAACACATGCCATTTTTTTAGTTAGCGCTGGGAGAACGTAACCTACATATCTTCACTTTTTAATTAATCAATGACAGAATACCAACTTTTTACCAAGTAGCCGACAGCTCAACATAATATGTGCCCAGAACTTTATAACGACTAAAAAACTCACCTCCTCCAATTTCGCGGCCTCGAACCAATTACCGATACGGACCCTATTGCAATAAATAAGTTCTTTCTCGTCTTGCTTTTTAGAACTCAGCATTGTAACAAAAAGCTAGTGAAACAATAACTGAAAATCAAAGAAACTACAATAACTTGCTGAAAATAATAATTAGCTCGACAACGGTTCTGAAAATGAATCCAAAGAGAATACAATAACATGAATCCTCAGTTATTGTATTCTCTTTGGAATCCTCGACAAGTTGAAGTTATTGTATTCTCTTTGGTTAGCAAAGAGAATGCAATAGCTACGTAAAAATCAACATCATATAAATAAAAGAGAGTATGTACAACATGGAGTAAAAGCTAGTTGCTGACGTAGTTATTGTATTCTCTTTGGTTGCTGTCCCAGCCTTGTCCCAGCATATGGATAGTGCATAGAGATTATATAGTACTAGCCATAGAGAGACTCTATGACCTCTTCCTCCCATTGCCCGGCATAGACAGGAGAACCTAATTGACACCTACAACGGATAGGGATGGGCAATTATGAATATGAAAAAAATTCAATTCTTGTGAAATTGAGTACGTACATGGTAACTATAGTAAGTCTTGAAAAACTATAATTGGTCTCAATAGTTTATCATTTCAGACTTTCAGACATACACTTACTATCTAATTATATAAAAACTTAGCAAAATCTAGGTCAAAGGAAAATCTCAATTAAAGTCAAGATATGGGTAAAATATTTTTATTTCTACGAATAAGTACACATAAGAAAACAGAATTATTTTAATTAAAATACACATAGAAATAACGTTTTATTTCTTACTTTATTTAAGCCACAGAGGCTTCATGATGTAGAGTTATGTAGGTAGGACGAAGAAACCTTTAGCCTGTTAATTTTCGTTATTTTATAATATAACCTTTCTTAGGAAACATCCCAAAAATATCGACAAAAATGCCGATTACATCCGATAACTAGTCAAACCGGCAGGTTGCGGTGAAGTGCGAGGGGTTCATGTGGTCCCACCCCTGTTTCACCCCCGTGAAACGATTTTTTTTATTATTTTTGGGTAAAAAAAAATTTATCGGTGGTATGTGATGCGGTTATTTAATTTACTCCTCGTCCCGCTATCATTACATGGATTTATGGCGCATTTAACCATTTTTCAGTCACGAAAAATAAATCTTTAATAACGACTGTTCACACAGCTGGCTCTCACATGAATAATTTATTTAGTTATTTATTAAAAATGAACGCCAACAGCGTATTTATAAAGCATTTTGTTTTAACTTACTATCTAGGCAGGTTCTAATATATACGTTCTATTAATTGTCATTCATTTGACAATGATGTTCACACGTGTGTCTACTCGATCGAAGGGTGAACAAGCGCTCTAGGTACGATAGTGTTATTTATTACATGCTGGGTACTCGTATCATCATCGAGAAAAAATCTTGTCTAGAGATCGCGCCACGGCTGAAGTCCTTTAGACGCGGCGCTGCTATCGCAGATTTATAGTAAATAAAACAAATATTTCGTATTTATTTACAATAAATTAGGTATGTTCTTCTGGTGTGAGAGGTCTATTATTTCACTAAAGTGACGTAATTTTGCTAGCCATGTGGTCCAAAGAAAATACAATAACTTCGTAAATGTAGACATTGTCATAATACAATGAAATACTTTTTGAAATTATTTTTTTCTTATTTTACCCACACATGACTTGTGTTTTTATAAGAACCCCACCCCGTAGTTATTGTATTCTCTTTGCCCCACCCATGAAAGGGGCTATGAGTTAATTGCAATAGGGTATATGCATGTGACTTCAAAATGGCTAAAAAAATATATACGTATTCTCTATTGTTATAGAAACATATCTGCATATTTATTTTTGCATTTTGAGAAGTTTTTATTGTAGAATTTAACCATTGAAAAACTGATATTTTCAATCTCAATCGCAAAATTTCAAAACGCTACCGCATTTGCTAGAGCGGACGTGACATCACCGTACACACTTCCTTCTTTTTTTTTTCATGACGATGCATCATGGTTTGACACTATTCTACCTACTTCACTTTTCGTTATGTCATGAAGTTTCGGCGGGATATCTTTTTGTACCTATAAGGTACCTTATAGGTATTATTTCGCGGTTGTTCCGGAGAGCGTAAGCAAAGTTGATTCCTTGAGAAATATTGAGAAGTTTTTCAACCTTCTTACTAAAAACAATGACTGAAAGCGGTTTTGTAAGAGCGCAGTCAGATAATCTTCCGAAAATAGATGTTTTCATGATGTCTACCTTCTTCGCATCAAATTCGGAATTCACATCTGCTGAACTCAGAGGAGTAAAAGCCGCAAGGTAATTAAGTTACCTACTTACCTATTTCAAAATATTTATATGAGGTAGGTACTCTAGGTACTACCTACCTATAACTTATTCACGGTTTTGTAAGTGTTAGACGAGAAATATTTCAAGCAGGCAATCATTTTTATCTTTGTTATGTTATGTGATATGACAGATCCGAACGAGAATCCTACGGCGATGCCGCCGTTGGATATGTACAAGTAAAACGGGTAATGATAGATACTTACACTAGTGGTCTGATTCTGCACATTGGTACCTATTTACACCTTCATGGCTCACGACACGACGACTGGCGATGTGGAGGACATTGCGATCGCACTTCAGCCCCGCCACCCCGCGCCGCCGCGCCGTCCGCAAGACGCGGAAACGCCTCGGACAAGCCGAATCGCGACAGTGTGCGTCAACGTATATGTTTTAGTACAAAAAGTTCTGCAAGCAAATATACCAAAATCGCGCGACACAGGACGCGCTTAAAAATGAGCGTTGATGTGAGTAGGGCTTTAAGGGGTCTCCGAACAATTTGATGTCCGTTAAATAAGCTGCCTGATTTTTACGGTACGGAACCATTCGTATGTGAGTCGACACGCACTTGGCAGTTTACGATTCGAAGATAATATTAAATTATTTGAAATTGATAGGTACAGGAAAACCACTCACTCATGCCCCATAAGCCCTACTCACATCAACGCTAATTTTCAAGCGCGTCCTGTGTCACGCGATTTTGCGATATTTGCTTGCGGAACATTTTGTACCAAAACGCATACGTTGACGCACACTGCCGCGATTCAGCTTGTCAGAGGCGTTTCCGCGTCCTGCGATATTGCGGCCTTCGTCGTTCGCGCTGCCAGTAAGGGGTGGGGAAGGGGCGGCTAAATCGCGCTTAATAATAAGCCGCTTTGTATAAGGAATCACGCTGGAAAATCGCCGAAATCGCGCTTTACGGCTGTTTGCGGAGGGCTTTAATAGGTACTTATTATAGCATTATTTCGGATCGAAGCACCTGGGCAACTAACTAAATAAGGTAGGGTAATAATAATAATAACATAAAGAATTTGATACAGTCATTTATGTTCATGGAGTTTAATCGTCAAAATTCAATGAATAGAAGCTGTTTTCGAAAACCTCTTTCCTGAGATGATCACTACCGAGGTCGTCACGAAAGGTTTTAATCGAGTGTGTACGTCGACGTCACATAAACATGGCGCCAATATGACAGCGTTTTTATCACTCGAAAATGATTGTAGTTTTGATTTGTTTTTTTTACCTTGTTATTGCGAAATTCAGTGAGTGTCATATCATTTTTTGGTTAAATAATGACCTAAATAATCGATTAAAACGATAACAAAAATCGATGCATATACCCTATTAAAATATACCAAAAAACATTTTATATTAGGTAAGGCCGTCCGCACATGGAGCTACTCAAAAAGAACTAGTTACAAACTCAAATTACTAAGGAGTTACTTGAGCGTCACCGCCCATACATTCTCGCACAGGTTCGCACACGACGCTACTAGTCAAAAACCAGTTAATAACGCGTTAGCAACTGATCACGCATGACGCGACATGCCGGTCGCCGCGCTACTAGTTACCGACTTTTCTGTTATTTTGTTGTGAAAAATGAAGGATCAAAAAACCGAAGTGATTGAATGAAACCTTGAAACTTGAGTAGCGTTGTGTGCGAGATACAGTTTCTAACTAGTTTGTAATTACAATTACTGATTATTTCCGTCATTTTTGAGTAGCTCCATGTGCGAACGGCCTAACTCTACCTGCAATTTGTCTTGTGACACTTCAGATAATCATGATTTCGGTGTTTAGTACAACGCTTGCCATATGAAAACTGGGGGTAGATCTACGAATAAGAATAGTCAGGAAGTCTAATTCAGAACAAACTTCAAACAAAAAGTGGGCCTAGCTCAAACCAAAATGACGTATAAGTCAAAAAACGAATCATAGCCAAAGTTCCAATTAGACATTGCTTCGTGATTACCTAGTTGAATTCAGAACGAAAGCAGGGATTGGTTGGCGCTTGCTAAATGAAAGCGGTGATTGGTTCGCGCGCGTACTGCAATGTCTGCTATGACAGCTGAAACAAGACGGCGTGGATGATGTTATGCAATAAGTAGAGCGAACCAAGTTATTAATAAAATAATATAATGGTTAACAATGTTTTTTTATTAATTTGTTTTTGTTACTTTATACACATCAATGAAATCTATGTTCCGCGAAATATGATTAATTTATTAAGTTTTAGTCTAGAAGACATTAAAAAAGAGTCTTTCTTCGCAATGTAGTGAAGACGGATTCTCAGAAGTTCAACGATAATATCTTCAGTATCAAATATTTTAGAAAAACAATTTTTCAATTGGTATTACTGACAGATTACTAGCTCGAGTAAGTGATTGTCCGTGGTGATATATCTTTATTTATATCTTATTATTATTAGTGTCTCGGTGCGTGAGCATATTTTAAACAGAACCACCGATGGATACGAAAGTACATCGAAATCTTTCAAATTAATTAGCTTGTGAAAATATAAATTTTCATTAATTCTGGATAGTTGATTTTGGCTTGCAGTTTCTGGGTAATAAAGCCGGATATATAGCCTATAATTTGTTCCACGGTTTCTGGCAGTTGAAGCGTAGTTGGTCTTACATGTTTGATAACACCGTGCAATTCTTCTCTTCTGTTTTATACTCTGCTGGTTTTCATAGTTTTCATTAGTAATTCTCTTGTCTTTCTAGCTTTACTGCACTTATCCACTTATTTTTCCGAATAGGATCGGCAGGAAAACTAAAACACAAAATACAAGCAAAATAAATACATACATAAGTGTTAGAAATATATCTTAATTGTATTTGTTACATTTCAATATTTCATCAACAAGAAGAAAAAAATTCTAAGATTAAAAAATATGTGTCTCAAATATAATAAATCAATTACTGACTTCAATTTGCGTATTATTGACCATAATATTGTTTTGTATTAATTAATTAATAATAAAAAAACGAAGTCAAAAATTTACTGACTTCATATTGCATAGTATTGAACATTTCATTTTGATGACGTATTTGAACATCTATGAATGTAATTATAATTTAGCTACTACTTACGAGTGAAAAGTGATCCCTAGGCATTTCAATCTTGTATGGCTCCTGCACCACTTCACAACACATGTTGGCATGATGATTCACAGCTATTTCACAAAGATACTAACGAAAACGTCTGTGCAGACTGGACGTGTGTTCGCTTGCAAGATAAATATCCGACCGATGGCGCGCTGAGCCCGACTTTTAAGCCCCGCCTACTTTAGCACAATTTTGGTTGGGGCATTTTTTTAAAGCAGTTACTGTTCCTGACTATTCTTATTCGTAGGGGTAGATGGAGTTAAATGCAAGCTTGGTGACTTTTTTAACCCTCAAAAGCCTCCAGTCTAACATAGGTCTTTTTTTTTAAGAATTTTAAATTTTTTTCCGGAATTTGTATTAAGTACTGTTACATGATTTTCACTAAATAAAATGGTTTACAATCTTTTAAATTTACATCTAACACGTAAGACCTTACTAATAAAAAAAAAAAAATTACTCGAGATCTAGGTTACAAAATTGTATTTATTGATTTACAACATTACATCGACATCGATAAAAATGTTAGTCAAGCTAAAATTGTGAACGTGGATGAGTTTACACAAAAAAGGTCTTATATGTATATCCTTAGCGTATCCTTTGGACTAGGTACTCTTTAATAAGTACTTAAAAACGGCTGAAGCGATTTTAATAAAATTAAACGATGTATCAAACATAGACGAGGGAAAACGTATCAAAATACTTGTCTAGGATTGCTTCCCACATTTTGCGATAAAGCCAAAAATATTATATAAAGCCAAAAAAACCAACAGCAGGAACGATTTTTACGGTTCTTACTATTTACCTTTTTTTACAAAAATACATTAGGTACGTCCCGTACCTACATCTAATACTTACGTAACAATTTGCGAAGCCTATTCCGCCCACAAGCCGTAATGATAGGCACTAAACCACTAACGAGTCGTGTCGGGCCTAAACCGTTTCGCTTTAGGCAAGGGTACAGGAATTTGTGGGACACAAAGCCGAAGAATGTTTCCTGTTTACGTTGTAAACAAATAATATTAATTCGAAGAGAGTTTATTATCATTTATAAAATTTTCTACTAATTTTATCTGATAACCGTATCTTTTAAAATCTACCTTTCCAGTCTACTAGATTTCTAGTAAATATTTTGTTCTAGATACTTATCTAGAAATTTTTATTTTCAAATAATACCCTGTCCACTCTACTAAAAGTCTCTAGATTTTTTTTATTTTAAATAATCCCAACCGGTGACTCAATACTTCACTACATTACATGCCTGTTATTTATCAATCTCAGGAAAAAACTAATTCACGCATTTGAAAGGGAACGAAGAAATAAAAAGACAGTTTTCCGAGTACAAAAATTTATCATAACCATACGTAGGGTACCTAGGTATGCAATAAACAAATAAAACATTTATAAAATTATCATTCTATTCTCTACTTTTAGTTGCAATATCACTAACTAATTTGAAAACGTTTTCAGCTGTGCTCTTTTTGTGTATATCGATGTAATTCCGACAGGTCACTCCACATTCCTGGCAAGAAATATAGGTACTAGTTAAATTTATAGATAATATAATTTATAGAAAATCCTTAACAGCACATTAAATCTATTATTATATTTGAGTTGATGCGCATTCTGCCCATAAGTACAAAACATGAGCCTCTCTCCAAATGCAATGGGAATATATATATAATAGAATAGAATAGAATAACATTTACTTGGGCATATACACCTACTAATGAACATATAAAAGTATAAGAAAATATGTTATCGAGAAACATGATCGTCCAACTTCCACTATGTCTCATTTATTACCCACAAGTTGACCCATCAGTTGTCCTGCCCAGTTCCCATAGAAAAATACATTTTCTGTTTTTCCCGAATATTCCAATTTTTTCGAGCAACTTTTTCGATTCAAATAGACGTTTGTTTTTATGGATACAATGAACATTTTACCAACTGAACGCACATTTATGCTGTTATAGGTTATACCGCCATAATGTAACTTACCGGTCCAAAGAAAGTTTGCATCCAGTTTTGGTTCATAACACACAAGGGTTTGTCGGCTACGCAATTTTTCAGAAGCAGCTTTGCGTTAGTCTGAAACAATGGGATTCCGATGAGTTGAAATAGGTTCTTTGATATTTACGCAAGAACAGCAGTCAACGTTGATAATGTCTGTAAATTCAATACAATACAGTGGTGCGGTATGGGACGGTAAAGTAGATGTTTTTTATAACATGTCAGTTAAGATCTCATTTTCGCATTACAGCTCATTTTCATCTCACCCTGCCATAAACATTAAAAGCTAAATACGTAAAATTAAGAAGATTCATTTTCGTACTAACGAAAAACGTTCAGCATTTATTTTATGAGTTCAAATTCTCTTTAGTCCCTCAAAATGATTTTGTTTTAGTTTCCTTGATAAATGAATACGTAAGTACGAACTGGCACCGGACTACCCCAGCCTTCAAGTCGATCACATGGCAGCAGAGGCGTGGTGGTCCACCGACAGTTGCTGTCCTTGCAGGAACTGAGCCAGATTGGCATCCTGTCCTGGGGACCCGGCGTGCCTTCGATCGTGTATCGAACGTATAGCGGGGGAGCCTGGAAGCAGTCTTGAGATCAGAGGTCTGAGATCGAGTACTCCATCGATTATGATGATGCATTGCATTGGATAGGTAACTAACGCCTGTAAAAATCTATATTCATTACATTCATATACATAAGTACAGAAACAAAATATATATACTTGTCAAGGTAACAAACTAAGCTGTATACCTACAGACATTGCTCAAATCAAATACTCCTCAGCGTAAAAATAACTATAACGAAAACTATTACGAATTATTCATTAACAGCTAGGAGTGCCCCCCCCCCCCCCCCCCCCCCCCCGCAATTGCAAGGCAAAGGCCTGCCTACCCTCATTCTGATCTCGGCTCTCCGCAAGAAGGGCCGGTCGAACACACCCTAAAAAACCTTACTGACACCGGACTGCCCCAACTAACTTTACCCACTTAATTTAAAATCAAATAGACGAAGTTCCACCTTGGTTCCATCAATCACCAAGATAAGGTAAATCTGCGCTGTCGACTTACATCAGGCTCTCCGTAATTCTCAGCTCTCAACAAGAACTCGTCGCCATAGTTCATCTTTACTCCGCGGAGACTCTCGTCCACGCAACTGTAATTTATCATTCGGAATTGAAAAGTGGTGGTAAGCTCTCTTGCTCGAAAACCGAAGATTAAATTGCAATATACTTATAATTTTAAAAGTACTTATATTAATAAGAGGTATAGATAGACTAATCATGACTAAGTATGAGAGTTGCATAAGTACTATATAGTACGACAAAGGAATAAATACTTTTAAATACTTTCTTCTATATATAAAAAAGATAGAAAATCAACTTATTGGCTCACAATAACTACAGTGCGACCGAAAACCACTGCTTCTGTCGTCGCCGCTCGAATACTACGATGCAAACGGTCTTGATCGCTCCTAACTTCTGCGTACGGCTTGGCACGTGTTTTTCAGGAATAAAAATAGCACATAAGCTAAATCCAGGTCTATAACTAGACCACTAAAAATTTACCGTTTACTGGATATGGCGCGAAGATGTAACAAACATCGAAACTTTCGCATTTTTATTATTAGTGTGAACTCGACGCAAAATAATAATTCACCTCACAATAACGAACGTATTCCGGCAGCAAGGCGTAGTGATTGGAGACAGGGTCATGAGACATCCGTCGTTGATGTTCTGCATGAAATCCACCTGCCGCTCGCTTACAAGGCTCGACAGGGCCAGCCCGTACTGAGGCTTGCCCCCCTTCGGCGTAGGTTTCGCTGCACCAAGGAATAATCTTAGTTCGTTCTTTCAAATTTAAGGTTGCGGCCGCACGATGACTGTTGTGCTACGGCGGCGGAGTCGCAGTAACAGGAAACGTGTCGTAGCAGCTACGGAGTAGCAATTACATAGCAGGACCTGCCCGTCTTGTAGCAGGCAACGACTACGTAGCAATTGCATAGAACTTTACTCTTATCGTAGCGTGCTATACTGAGGGCCGTAATAGCTACGGCGTAGCTATGCGTAGCAGTAAAAGTAAAAGCTCGATATAGTAGCATGCTACGGTGACCGTAGGGACTACGGCGTAGCAGTAACATAAACTATCCATCTCGAAGCAGCTACGGCGTAGTAATTGCATAGACGGACCTGCCAGTCTTGTAGCATCCAACGACGAGGCACTTGCATAGTAGGTACTTACATGTTTCGTACCATGCTACACAGGGGTACTTAGCAGCTACGGCGTAGCAATGCGTAGCAGTTACAGAATCTACCCGTGTCGTAGCATGCTACGGTGTAGCAATTATTGCATCATTACTTACCCTATCGTAGCTTGCTACAGTGACCGCAGCGACTACGGCGTAGCAGTAACAGGAACTATCAGTGTGGCAGCTACGGCGTTGCTAAAGCAATTGAGTAGCACTTATCATCGATACGATGATAAGTGCTACTTAAATGCTTAACTAAATTACGCTACTCAATTGAAATCCGACGGGTGGTTTTTAGTGCAAATAGGTATAGAATTAAATAATTAATGTGTTTGTGGCTTAGACTAGCTAGTGTACTGACCTGGCATATCCGAAGCAACCACTTGAACGTTGTACCCAAACAAAATATAAGTTCCACTTATTGCTAGTGGTCTCTACAAGAAGAAAAGCAATCGTAAATGTGTTAATCAACGAACTGTATGAACATGTACATAATAAAGTCTTACTTCCATCAATAAGTTGCTAAACAGTTGTCTGGATCTTTGCAGTAAAAGCTCTTTACGATTGCGTTTGCGGAGAAAAATTTTCGACGCATACTGAAAGTGAGTAATAACTTACGTTAGAACAGCCATACTCTAAGTGTGTTCCGCGGAACCCTAGGGTTCCGCGATACAACTGTAGGGGTTCCGCAAGAATTTAGAAAAAAAAATCAAAACACCTCTCTCTGGTCGAACGCTTTGACTCCGCCCGCCACGCTTCCGCCGCGCTGCCGCCGCGCGTATACTTGTGAGCGCGCAGTCCCTTATTTTCCCCGTATTTTTGATAATGTTCGAGATTGAGTCTAGGACTAAGTATAAAAGCGGCGATCGCGCGTCGCGCCTCGTCAGTAAGTTGTCGATTAGCGTTCGGAGCGATAAGTTCCTACCTACCTACCTACAAGCTGGCTAGCTAATTGCGGAGTTTAAACGTGTTATGTAACTAGTGTTTATTGTTCTACCTGCCTGCTGTTCTGCCTGCTGTATTCTGATTGTATCAGATTTGTACATTTCTTCTTTGGACTAAACTTACTCTTATAAGCAGTAACGATTGTGCATTATTTTGACCCCACCATCCTGACGTGTAACATTATTAATAAAGAAGAATGGAACGTTGGCTTAAAGGCGTTAAACGTGTTGCAACAACATCTTCTAATGACGCTGAATGTTCAAAAGCAGTACACGCGGAGAATGCAGCAATTACCGATCCAGACAATGATGCTACGACGTCAAGCTCCACGGTTTCAAAGACGAAAAAAAGGAAGTATGATGAATCATATATCAGTTTCGGATTTGTTGATTACAACGGCTCACCTCTCTGCATGCTATGTAGTAAACTGCTTCCTAATAATTCCATGGCACCTGCCAAATTGCGCCGACATTTAGAAACTGTACACCCCGAGTCGAAAGACAAGAATAAAGAATTTTTGTTCGCAGAAAAGAACAGTTATTGGAAAGTCAAAAAAATATGATGCATGTAACACAAACTATCAATAAAAAGGCCACGGAGCCATCATATTTAGTTATCTATCGCATTGCACAAGCCGGTGAAGCTCACACTATCGCTGAAAATTTAATAAAGCCATGTGTGTTAGACATAACAAAATGTATGCTCGATGAAAAATCTGCAAAGCATCTTTCTACTGTGCCGCTATCAAACGATACTGTTTCACGGCGAATCCATGATCTGGCAAGCTACGTCAAACAAGAACTAGTTACACGTCTACAAAAAACACGATTCGCCTTGCAAATAGATGAGTCAACTGCTATTTGAACTTAGAGCGGAGTTACAAATTTTTCTTTCAGCTGATACTTCTTTTAATTTGAAAGACCGTTTGTATCATAAAACTTGGTTGTTTCGATTGTCTTTTATGGCAGATATCTTTCAAAAACGAAACGAATTGAATTTATCAGTAAGCAATTTATATTAAGCAAGGTAAACAGACAACAGTGTTCCAGGCCTATAACAAAATAACTGCCTTCAAAAGAAAATTTGATTTTTGGATTGTTTGCGTTGTTAAGAGAGAAATAGAAAGCTTTACGTCACTCAATTAGTTTGTTAGCGATAACGACTCAGAAATTTTTCAAGATGATATGTTTGACGAATTGGTCCAATATCTCACTTCGATGCGCGCATCTTTTGAAAAGTATTTTCCCGAAGAACAGAATACAAAAATAAAACTGAATTCATGGATTCATAATCCTTTTTTACCCAACCTGCAAAAGCCCGAAAGTATGTCAAACGAGATATACAATCTCTTTTAGAAATGTCATCAGACACAAGTATGGAGACACTGTTCAAAACGACGCCTCTCAACGATTTTTGGTGCAGAATTCGTAATGAATATCCAATGCTTGGCAAAATGGCTCTGAATATTCTTCTCCCGTTCCCAACAACATATATGTGCGAAACAGAATTCTCAACGTATGCAGCCACGAAAACAAAATATCGCAATAGACTGGACGCCGAACCTGATATGAGACTGCAACTGTCTTCTATCAAAACTGACATCAACCAATTAATGAAAAATAGAAAACAGTTTCATACCTCCCATTAGTTAGATTTTTTCTTTTTTAATATCTTGTAATAATGTACTTGCCATGTGGTTAAGTAAGTAATAATCAGTAACTGTTACATTGTCCTTTTATTATGTTTATTAATAAAGAATACACTTTTAAAAACTATTGTTTTATTGTAGGGTTCCGTTAAGTATTTTGCTTTCCAAAAGGGTTCCGTTACCAAAAAAGTTTGAGAACCGCTGCGTTAGAATAACCTAGGGTAGGTTATTCTACGTTAGCTTATGTTAAAATAACTCACATAGGTGGTACCTATAATCTTTTTATAGTAGATAGAGTACATTGAAAAATACTGAACAGGGTTAGGTATACCTAATTATAACGAACTAGCAGCGCTTAGCGGTTTCACCCGCGTAGTCCCCGTTCCCGTGTGAATTCCGGGATGAAATTTAGCCTATGTCACTCCCTAGTGAGTAAACATTTTATTAAATTAAGAATTCTTTAATAGGGTATATGCATCGTTTTTTTAATCGTTTTAATCGATTTTTTAGGTCATTATTTAACCGAAAAATGATAAGACGCTCACTGAATTTCGCAATAATAAGGTAAAAAAAAACAAATCAAAACTACAATCATTTTCGGGTGATAAAAACGCTGCCATATTATCGCCATGTTTATTTGACGTCAACGTTCACACTCGATTAAAACCTTTTGTGACGACCTCAGTAGTGATTATCTCAGAAAAGAGGTTTTCCGAAAAATCTGAAAATAACCGACAATACGAAATGTGAAGTGGGCAGAATAGTGTCAATTTGAATGAATGCTGCACCATGATTTGACAGATAAGATATAAAATTTAAATTTTTCAATGGTTAAATTCTACAATAAAAACATCTCAAAATTCTAAAATAAATAAGTAGATATGTTTCTATATCAATACAGAATACGTAGGTATATATTTTTTTAGCCATTTTGAAATCACATGCATATACCCTATTGGTCCAGTAGTTTCGAAGCCTTTTTCATACAAACAAACAAACAATCAATTACTTTCTCGTTATAATATTTTATTAGTATAGATAACATTCCCGTAAACACAAGCGAAGGCGCGCAAAAGTGGTATGCTACTGTAGGTACCTAAGTTCCTACCTAGGTACATAGATTGGGAAATAAAGTCTTTTTTGCCTTGTAATTAAACGCCACATTTTGACCTCTAGCACCAAGGTTATTCAACTTGGAGGTCAATGTCAAGAAGAAAAGTTGCATCTCTAGGGTCCCCCTCCAAGATTCCACAAAAAAATATATGTTAATTATACATGTCTTTTTTGCCTTGTAATTGACTGCGTCCCGTAAAGTATACTCCAACCGTTTCCTGCGTTTCTTTTCTTCTACTTTCTTACCTCCAGTAGGAGCCTCTCTTCGTTCCAGTTCCCCACGAGAACTGAATTATTGTAAGTCATTGTGCTTTACATTAGTAAAATTACCTATACCAAGTACTTTTTGTACTTTGTAATCTAAATAAAATTAAAAGTGTTCTCTTTGGCGCATTGGCAAAGAGAATACCAAAGAGAATACAATAACTTCGGAGAATACCACAGATTTAAAAGTATAGGACTAAGAGAATACAATAACTCGCGTACATAGAGATTATATAGTACTAATTAGCCATAGCGGCGATAGACTATGGCCTGTTCCTCCCAATGCCCAGCGTAGACAGGAGAACCTAATTGACACCTGCAATGGTTAGGGATGGGCAATTATGCTCGCTACTATGCGTAAAATATGTCGATACCAATGATATTTATTAAAACATCATTGGTCGATACAAATTCAATTGTTGTGAAATTGAGTAGGTACGCACATGGTAACTATGGTAAGTTAAAACTATAATTGGTCTCAATAGCTTTTCCATTCACACTTTCAGACATACACTATCTAATTATAAAAAATCTTAGTACACTTACATATGGAAATAAAATACTTAAAATTAAAATACACATAGAAATAATATTTGATTTCTTACTTCTGTGGCTTCAAAGTGTAGACTAATGTATGACGAAGAAACGTATACTTAGCCTGTAAGTTTTTGTTATTTTATAAAATATTAATTAAAAATATCGACAAAAATCCGGACAACATCCCATAATAACTAGTCCAATCGGCATGTTACAGTGAAGTGCGAGGGGATCATGTGGTCCCGCGTAACAGGGGTGGGAACCCCTGTTTCACCTCCGTGAAACGATTTTTAAGCGCTCTATGTACTATAAAATCTCGATGCTTGCGTATGCGTTGTACTATTATAAACTATGAACTCGCCTATTATTTATATTCTTCTATATCTTTGACAATAAATCCCAGTTATTGTTTTCTCCTCGGATGTTTTCTCATTGTGTGCGTTGGCATCATCGATCAAAAATTTCGCGGCCACCCCCGTAGATAACTAGGGGGCCGGCGAAATTTTTGATCGATGGTTGGCATGTACAAATTAAGTTAAAAATTAAGCTCATACCCGAGCCAATATGACAGCGATACCTATTTTATCATATTTTTACGTTTATCATATTAATTTTTAAAAATCCTACGTTCAGTTCGTGGTATCTATTATAAGCTATTTTTTAATACCTCTGTAATAATTTTATCTCATATAGTTTAGGAGGACATGCGAAAATAGAGTTTGGTGGCCAAAAAGCGCAACTTCGTATCTCTGCCTAAGCTTTACAAAATGAAACTATTACAGAGACATTAATAAATAACTTATAAAAGATACCACAAACTGAACGTAGGATTTTTAAAAATTCCTGCTTTTAACGTAATAATAAGATAAAATAGTTGGAGGCGCCACTTTCGCTGGTGTATGCCTTAATGCTCTTACGTAGTAACCATCGAGCATGTCTAGCACTATGCTCTGTTAAGCCCTCCGCAGACAGCCGCTAATTAGTTAGCGCGTCTTGCCGTCCCACCGCACCGTCCCGCCACCCCCCCGCCACCCGCAAAATCGCAGGACGCAGAAACGCGCTTAAAAATTAGCGTTGATGTGAGTAGGGCCAAGAGTACTATATAAACTCTATGGTAGTAATACAGTCATAGTTTTCCAAGTTCTGAGTATTCATCTATGGTTACAGTTAAGCCCTCAGCACACAGACGCTAAATATTGAGCGCGTCTTGTGAAGCGCGATTTCGGCGATTTATAGCGCGATTCCTTACACACAGCCAGCGGCCTATTTTTAAGCACGATTTCGGCGGCGGCGCGGCCGGGCGCCCCCGCCGCCACCACCCCTTTCTCGCCTTACCAGCCGGCTGCGCGAACGACAAAGATCGTTCTGCAGATTTTTCTTTTTCTAGTGTGCAACTAGTTGTAACGTGAGAGTTACGTTCATAGAATAAATTTGATTTTGATTTACTTGAGCAGATATTCTAAGCTTATTATTTAGAACTCTCGTAGGTAATGACTGCTTAAGTAATGCTTGGGGAAGCTTTCATAATACGGGCCACAATTCTACTTGGATTGACGATAATGCATAATAATGTCATTTTAGTCTGTGCGTAAATTTTTTTCATGCTGATAATGAATTCTCTTTGGCTGACGTTGCGCGTTTGAGTTAAAATAGTAGGTAGGTAGGTACCGAACCGAACCGATGTTATTAATAAAATGACAGCGAAATAGCTCTAGCCTAGCCCATGGTATAATAAAACAAGGTATTGCATTCCGAACGGTGGTTGTCACCAGCCATAGAGTATATCAACCATAAACACATTCTACAAAGGTTACCAACTCCAAAACTAAATATCGGCTATATTAAAGGGCGCTCCACACTCACGAAAATCTCGCGAGAGTCGTCAGCCGTCAGCTCGCCCCAGCCTCAATCTCCGTTGCTGTCTACGCCTGCTTGGCCTGGTGATGGATAGATAATAATTTTATTGAAAAAACCACATTAGAGTCAGAGTCAGAGTTCTTTAGATTATATATTTAGATTTCTTTAGATTTACAAAATAAGCACTTAGACAAGTCAAATTTTTACTATATAGACAGCTTGATAAATAGTAATTACTAAGAAACAAGAAATAAGGTGCAATTGACTCTAATTTACTTGAATTTTTTGTCCACTAGCGGAAAAAGTCTAATAAAGATACGTTTGCCAAAATATTCGAAACTGATAAATAGATAAAACCATATTATATATCTAAATCTCATATTACGTGCCTGGCATAAATTACAATCTTTGTTATATAATCTAGAGACTATATTTATATTACAATACACAAACTTGGCTTTACAAAACACCATAGGGTACAAAGGGAAAAAAAGGACAGACAGACATAAATTAATTAGAAATTAAAAATCTTAATATGAGAGGTCAGTCTAGTCCAGTTAAACAAAACAAATAAATTAATAAAATAAAAGGTACTTACCTACTTATGTCAAAGTATGCTGCTGTAAAAGGGCATTGTCAAACTGTATTATAATAATGTACAATATTACAAAATAATGTCATAAAATAATTTAGATTAAATTAACATGTACTTACATGAATAAAGCTGGTGTATAGGGGTATTGTTAAATAAAATAAAACAAAAATATAAGACCCTAAATAATCTATTATGAAAGAAACAATAAAACAATGTCAGAGTAATACATAACCAAATTAATATTCGGATGTATAGTATTATGATATAGGTAAATCAGAAACCATCCGTTTGATACTCTGCAAACATCCCTGATGCACTGCAGAAGCGAGGCAGCCCCAACATCGTCATAAAATTAGATAAAATCAGAATTATATTATGACTGAGATATCTAAATGTATTTTACTTTTATTACGTTCATTCCATTCCAGTCAGGGGAAATGCTCCCTCTGAAATGTTAAAAAAATAAACTTGTTTTATTGAATCTTCCCATACCATAAAATTCACTCTGTGGCCGATATTATTTTGTATAGATACCCTCTATAATAAAAATCAATTATATTGTAGAAACAAAGTTATTTTAACGAAACGTGAAGATCATTTAATAATATCATGGATAATTTTTTTGAACCTTCATTGAACATTTATTGAACCTTCCCGAACCCTTAAATTCACTCTGTTTTCTATATTATTGTGTATAGATACCCTCTCTAATTAAAATCAATTATATCTATAGTTTTATTCTAACGAAACGTGAAGCTCATTTATTTGGCTAATTATGGCAATTATTTTGGAGTTGGTAATCTGGTGACAACTACGTCACCCTGATTTCCCGGAGTGCCATACCTTGTTTCTTATACCATGGCCTAGCCATTCAAAATTTCAAACCAACAACAAAAACAAACAATGAAATTATGTGGAAGCAGCATGAGCCCACGCGTCTTTAACCTTATAAAGATGACTCGATTTCACGAATTGGTTCTTGTGTTTACTGCATCAATAGCTTTATGCAATAGTCTCAAATTGGCGTCTTTACGAGATACTTACGAAAAGGGTGTAAAGGCCTATTCAGGTGAGAGATGGTCAGAATGTATAAAACAATTTGAGGAATCATTACATTTGTACAAACTTTACAAGTCTGTTAATGACAACTGCAGGCATAAATGTAATCAGCAGCGGCATGAATCAGAAGTAGCAGAGGACCTAGGACAGCTGAGAATCTATGAACATTTTTTCAATAAGAAAGATTGCTTGGTTAAATGCCAGAACACGGAGTTTACAGGCTTACGCCTCCAAAGTAATCTTGACGAATCAACTCACTATAGTATGCAAGCAAGAAAGCCATATGAATACATTCATGTTTGCTATTTCCAAATGAATGCCTTGCCTAAAGCGGCTTCAGCTGCTTATACTTACCTAATGCTTCACCCAGATGATGAAATCATGAAAAATAATGTTCAGTACTATGCTAACCAACCTGAACTAGATCTTCAAGATATTGTTGACCTTGAAAATAATGATTATGTTTCCATGTACAAAGTTGGTGTGAAAGCATATAGTCAACAGAATTGGGCAACAACTGTTGCTAACATGAACGAAGCACTAAATGACTATCTATCATCTGAGAATTCCTGCCGAGTAGAATGTGAACGACTACCAGGACAGGAATCTTCTCCTGAGTTTTGTATAACTATGTCAAATAATATAGCTGCCCTTCTTCATTGCCAACAGCAATGCCAAGATAAGCTGAAAATGCTTGAATACAACTCTGGCATTGAATTTATAGCTGAAGTTCTAAATTATTTACAAATATGCTATTACAAGCTTAACAGATATGATGAAGCAGCTGAAGCTGTTGAATCTTATTTGGCTCTTCTGCCCAATGATGCTGATATGCTTGAGAATAAGAAAATTTACACACCTCTTGCTAAATCAAAGTCATTCACTAAAAGATCTGAAGTGGAATATTATTTAAAGCGTGACAGCTATGAAAAAAAACTGCTGAAATTATATCATCAAGGAAACAACCACCAACACCATAATGATGATAATTCTAACACTATCTAGATAATTAGGTACCTTCTGAATCATATGAAGGTAGCCTTCTAATATATTTACAGATATGAATGTACTTCCATCCACTTCTTTGGTACCTACCTACTTTAAGTAAATAACCAACCTAGCTTAAGGAAAGTTTAAATCATAATGACATATTTTTTATTGCTAATTTTAAATTATGGGCTGATTTTCTTTAGTAAGGTACACTTAAGTATATGATTTTTACATATTGTAGACATGACACAGAAATGAGAGAAACTAAATACAAACCAGTTATTTTATTAATAATTTCATATACTTATTGTAACAGTTTTGGAAATAAAAGGCTATATTATTTTTATTACTCATGATTTTTACAGATTTGTATGATAAGTACCTACCTATGTTAAAACTTGAGTATGATAGACGCTAAGGTAATAAATAATCGGATGATTGAAAATTCAGCCCATCGGTAACATATTTTTCGATTCTAAGAAATAATATTGAGGTATACTTTTGAATAAGTAGGTATAATAATTGTGCCATATTAACCAAAGACAAGAATCTACTTCCTACTTAATGTAATTTTATTTTATATTATTAAAATTAAGTTTTGTATTTTTGTGAATAACTTCTGTTTTATTTCTTTAGTAGGTAATCTCACTGGGGTGTGTAGCCCAAAAGAATATGATAACAGCAGCCCTGGATTGTTAAGAGGAAGTAATAAAATAGGCTACTTATGTAGAGGAATGCTATCAGGGTGCTGTATACATGCTATGGTTCATGGTACCGCTAATAACACCGTATACTTTAAATCTATGCTACAATAGCACTAGCAGGTACCACACCTACCCTCGCTTCCCGTGTGGTCCCATTTTAATATGGTCCAGTTCTGACAACAGAATCCATGAAAAAGCTATATAATTGAAGTAGGTTTATAGTTTTTAAAACAAAATCAATTATCGTTTTAGAGTTTTCATAAACGCGACTCAGTGACTGAAAGGGGTGTTTTAATTCTTCTAATTTTTTAGGTGTCCAATATCAGGCGGTACAATACTGGTCGCGCATTATTTACACATGACAAGCTTTCACAACCTGATAACGCAAGGCCCGATATTATGAACATTAAACGGCCGCGCGTGCATCGCTACGCATGTGCACAGAACAATACTACTCTACCGCATGTGTCAGTGAATAAGGAAAATAGTGGTTTTGCCACATCTCGCACAAAACCATAGATTTTTAAGCTATTGCATAGCTTCTATCGCGGGCCTTGAGCGCGGGGACCGAATCCAGAAATTCCGTAACGAAAAAACCTTGACGTTTGTCTCTTTAGTTCAGCAACTCGCCTCTAGATGGCATTGCAATAGCTTTACCGCGGCAGTCCCCGAGTGCCACACGTCTTTTTTTTTACCTGAATCGAACACTACGATATACCTAGATAAAGGTAGGTAGGTACTGTTTTCTTCCCAGCACAAAATGGTGAAGAAAACAGAATTGATTGCTGTCGTTAGCATCAGTTATAATTATATTGTGCAAACTGAGGGGAGGTTATAATGTAGGACAAAAATATTGATTGTCAACAATAATTGGTGACCACATTTGTACAGCCTAATAATTCATGGCTTCCGATTATCGTGGTGTACATTATAATGATAGTACACGACATCTAGCTAGGCGTCCTACCCCCGAGAAGCGGGGGGGCGGCGGTCCTTCAACATAAACTTACCCCTAGCGAAGCCTGCCCAACTCCGCAGTGGAGGGGAGGGGGCGTCTTCGTGGTGGCTCTGTGACTGAAAGGGGTCTGTATATGTAGGTTTAGCTGCACCCAAGACCTAGTTTTAAGTGTACCTACTATATCAGGCAGTACAATACTAGTCGTGCATTATTTACACGCAAAGTCTGTTCTGAAAGAGAAGAGTCGTGTCGTGGCGTTTGACACACGAGCGCCCTCAATTCCCAATTTTTCAATTCCCTAGATTTAACGCACTGCAAGAGTGTCAAACAACTAGGTATTAGGAAAGCAAGTTAATATGAAAGATGATGCTTTGAGTAACGCCCTGTATAAACTGTGCATGTTTTGACGAGAAATCCCAACGAGAACTTGTTTTTTTTGTTCTCCCAAAAGATTCCTGCCATCTATTGAATTGAGTTATGTATAATGTTTTATCTATTTTGGAAAACGTCTCTTGTTAGTAAGGCTAAGGAAGCAAAAGTGCCCTAATCCAAATAGAGAAATCAGCTGTTTACTTAACAACCCTACCCGGTAAATGACGTTGGATCTTTCGGATGTCCTGTGCAATACAGGTTGTACTTATGTACCTATGTACATAGAGCTTACATAGTACTAGCCAAAGCTCGATGACCTAAGTAAGTAGCTAGAATAACTAAGTAGATTGTCTATGTCCAAGATCTATTTCACACTTTGACAGCCACAAGTGCCAAAAGCGCTGTGTTTTTACCAGATAATGTATTCTCTTTGTTTTTACTTTAAAGTATTATGTAGGAAGTAGGTAATCTTTTTGACCAATTCTGAAAACGCCTCAGTTAGTAGGTACCTAAGTAGACCTTTTTATTTGGCAAATTAGAACTAGGCGCTAGGTATTTGCAATGAAAAGATTGAGCTAACTGCCTATTTGCAAATCCTTAAACCTATCTGGAATCCTATTACACGTCTAGGTAGTGTTTTTGTAGTTATTCTCTGAAAGGCAGGAACATAGAGCTTTACTATCTCTATGGGCAGGAAGCATGATCGTAAGTGGCTGGCAACATTTAATATTTTTTGATGATGGCGATACTTTCCAACCAACCACCTGTCAAAAGAATCTACATGTGTGTGGGTGCACGATATTTTGTTTCTCGATTTCCGAAATTTGCCAAATAATGGTAAGTGTTTTTGTTATGACTACTTATTAGCATAATAATCTAAACACATTGATGATAAAGCTAGGTAAGTGTGCAATTGCTTCCAGACGAATTGCTCCAGAACATTTTTATACTCTCACCATAGCTACAGACTACATAGAACCATGTTTATGTACATATCTATAATACATCATAGAGTAACCTGCATACCTATGCCTGTTGAATGCAAAAATCATTACATTACTTACAAAGAGAATACAATATCTGATTACTTACCTACCGTAGGTAGGTACAGGTACCTAATTAGGTACCTTTTTTTATATGGATCAGATGAGCTACCTATAATATTGTTTACAAGTCTACAGATTAGCTTAATTGTATATAGGTACTAGGTATAGGTAGTCGGTGAGTAGGTTATTATTTATTTCTATAATTTTCTTTGTAAATACCTAAGTAGGTACTTAACTTAATAACTTGTTTAACCGACTTTGAAAAAAGAAGGAGGTCACCAATTCGGCTGTAGGTACCTATGTATTTTTTATGCATGCGCCTTGGTGCCTAGGTATGTAACTTGATGTCTTCACCGTTTGTTTTAGCTGATTATTTCTATACCTACTGTATAGACTTCTAAAGAATGAATGATCCCTAGGTGGTACCTACCATATAAAGAAGATAGGTCGGATAGCCTCTATTATTTATTATTTTTATTTATTATTAATAAAGCTGTAAAGCTTAGAGGTACCTCTATTTGCAGTGTGCTCTTTTTTTAGGTAGGTACAGTAAGGAAGTCCAGAAACGTAAGCTCTTCTATGGAGAAAAACAGTTTGGCCATAAAAAAGGTTGGTCAAGCGCGAGTAGCGCCTAATAAAACGTCGTTTTCCCTTTATTGGTGGATAAGGAAGCTTAAGTTAATAGCTAAGAACAACTAAAGTTTTGTCGGTGTTTAACAACAAAATAGGAGGACAACAAACGACAACCTATCTATAGAAACAACGGCGAGAGAAGCGATCCGCGAACTTTTTATGATCTGGCTGGTGCCTACGCGTGTGTTCCCGCTAGTAGAGATACGGAGGAAGGAGTATTTTCCTTTTTTGAAATTGTTACATTATGTATGATAGTGTTCGTTCTATACGTTTCACTTTTACTTTTTTATAGGATTAAGATTACAGTGCTGGAAGGCGTATTAGCCTTACAGCGCTCTTATAAGCGGGTTTTGTCCTGAGGAAAAAAAACAACATTATCTTCGTTATGATTTTTAACATCTGCGAAAAACCTACCTAATATTTTATTAATATTTAGCTAGCAGGGTTTTTATTGTTATATAGCTAGCAGCGTTATAGCACAAGCAGATTTATACGTCACCAAATTAAGTTACTCACTTCTCTCGACACAGCGCGTCCCAGCTGGTTTCGGTAGTTCCGCTTTGATTATCCACAGATTTTTTTTGTTTTCAGAAATCGATGGGGGATTGATGATATAGCCATGGAGGAGAAACTTAGCATAAAGAACGTGATATTTACGAAAAGCTTTCCAAGCTATGACGTACCCGCACCAATCGACGGCCACAAGATCTTTCCTTGCATTGATTGTGGCGACAAGTAAGTACCTACCTCCTAGGTAGTAGGAGGTTACCAGATGATGAGAATAAGATCAGTACCTGGTCTACCTAGGTACTGATCTTATTCTTTACAAGTCTAGTAACCCGCCCGGCTTTGCCTGGGTAGGTACAGGTACCTAGGTACTGTGTGCTACTTATTATAGAAGAAGAAATTATTACTCTGCTAGGTATACTGGGTCGACAAAGGAGTAGATCATAGGTGGCCCCTAGGTGGGGGACCTTGGTGCCATGTATGTTGTAATTTAGGTAGGTACCTACTTACCTATTTAGATAGAGGTACAGGTAAAATAGGCTGATGAATGCTGATACACACACACACACACACACACACAGCAACTTAGCTCCTACTTTAATTATGTTATGAGAACACATTCTATAGAATAGTATTCACACTCTTTATAAAAAAATGTGTTATTATGTGTTTTGTTGACATTGCTTTAATAAATAAATAAAGATAAAAAAAATAACAATAAAACCTAACTAAACTTATTAAGTAAGGTCGCTCAATGTGTCGTAGCATGTAACTAATAGAAAATGTTTCTTTGATTACAGGTTTATGTTCGAGTCCAGCTACAATGATCACTTTGCTCGAAAATCAATGCAAATAACTTACCTCTGTCGGTTTTGCAATAAAACGCAATTATATTTCAACAGATGCATGCTTCTGTATCATATTCGATCACACACATTTAAAACAGCTACTATCAACGTTAACGACATTAAAGTAGAACCTCTGCCTCTCCATTTCTTTAAGGTTCTGCCAATACAGCAGCAAAATACAAGTACTATCGAGATCCGTTCAGAAACTGTTGTAAGCTCGCGTGCTAATGAGACTAGTCCTACAAAGAGGAAAACAAACGCTTGCTACGAATGTAAACAAGACATTGTACCCCTAAGTGGCGTAAACTACAAGGATCGAGCAAGTCATTATATGCAATACACCAACCAAATTCACACTTGCCCGGTGTGTTTATTTGTCCAGCCCACCATATGCGGGCTTAGAGCACACGTCCGTTTTCATTTGGGTAAACCTCCGTTTTTTTGTCCGGAATGTGGAATTCATTTGTCTTTCCAAAAGAGAAAATACCCTTATGGCCATGACTGTGAGGGATTCAAAATGATGAGGGCAACAACTAGATTGCAATGTCCTGTTCCAAATACTGACCACCTTTTCCACCCCAACGATTTTCTCGCCCACATGAAGGCGAGCCACCTTAAAAAAGTGTACAAATGCGCTCAATGTGTCGTAGCATGTTTCAATGAAACAACCATGAATAGACATTCGGAAACCCATATGAAAAAAGCAAAATCGTTTATATTTTTTCAATGTGAACTGTGTCCAGGGAAACTAGTGGTTCAAAGCAACATTGACAACCACCTGCGCACACACATCAATGCCGTCATCATTCCTATATTCCCATGCTGGACTTGTAGATCTACCTTCAAAGATGTTTGTGCACTCTTAGACCACCATGTTCAAGAACATAAATCTTCTAATACTAAGGCTATTAAGAACATACAAAGCAAGGTAATAAAAAGGACCCTAGGAGACATTAAACGAATTTATCGGGTGGTTAAACAATGTGATCTGTGCAAGAGGAACTTTACATATAAATGTAACTTCAGTGAAATTTCCGTTTTACCTAGTGAATGCCCTTTTAAGTGTTCCAAGTCGCAGTCTAATTTTAAAACTATCCTTGCTCCAGAACCGCTTCTGACTTGCGTTTATTGCAATGACAAAATATCCCAGAATTGGGAAGATATTAAGATCCACTATGATTCAAAACACAAGATGCATAAATGTTTGGATTTGAAAGTAATTCTTGAGAAAATAGATGTAACTAAATACATGAAGAAAAGGCGACGAAGAAACGCCAATCAAAGAAAAGTGAAGCCAAAGAAACGTCATCAAGTAACAAAAGCAGGTGTGCAAGAATCGTATCAGCAGGCACACCCAGAAAAAAAGTATCCAGATAACTACTGCACAATGTGTGAATTAACTTGCGAGAGTAAAGATAAGCTTGAAACACATTTTCTAAGTCACAAGGACCCTTGCATGGCTTACCAATGCATGGAATGTGGACAAAGTTTTGTCGTAAAGCCGTCTTTTGCGACACATTTGATGGTGAAGCATGGCATATCCAATGCAGAGGAATATATTTCAAAAAACAACCAATGTTACACCGAAATAGCCTTAGAAAAAAATGGAAACCGTGACATGCCTCTTGAGCCTACAAAGGAAAATCAGTGCAAGATATGCAGAGAACAATTCGATAACACTGAAGACCTAGCGAAACATTTCCGAGGACACGGTATGGCCTTCTTGTTAAAAAGCACGTCAAGTAAAAATGTTCCCTAGATGTACGAGACGAGACGATTTGTACGAGACCTATAATGCACCTAAAAATAGTAGTAGTAAGTAGGTTGTCCATTAGGACGTGGCTCTATCTATACGGTGCTTTTATTTTAATGCGTCTTAGCCGCTCGCTTGCCCAAGGGGAGTCCGCGCGCAACGCGCCTTTGCCCCGCCATTTATAGCGCCTTCAGCGCGCGGGTCGGGTTTCACAAAATCGTTTCTTGTGACTCAATTTGTTTAAAAAAGTGTTAAGTGTTTTATATATTTATGTTTATTATGAAACTAGCTAACCAATGTTATCTTTTGTTTATCAAATTACGACTTTGGTGCAGAGTTATGCTGTGCTGAACTTAGAAGTAGGCGTTTTGAAGCTCGTCTTGTATTCAAAAGCTCATATCTCAAAAATAAAAGCGATGACATATGGTTTTTATTCTTTGATTGCGTTCTATATATAATAAATAAAATAATAAGAAAAAAAATATCACTTGTTCACGGATATTTATTATTTAAAAGGCCTTTGTTTCCATAGCGGGCCGAGTCATTTTTGCGCGCGCGTTCAAGGTTATTTACAAATCGAAATGATGTTGACATCGAAATTATTGCCTTTGTATTTGTAATTTGTTCACGAAGAAACGGGACAAATAATACAAATTAGGCCCTGGAGTGATAGAGACGGGTAGAATCAGCTTTTTCGACGGCGGGAGCGATGTTAACCACAGGTTGACATGGTCATAGCTGAGTGAAATGCAATGTTAACTACCAGTTAACACGGGCAAGCAAGCGGTTAGTTAAGATTTTGCAGAATGGCTTTTTGGAATGCGAGTGCGCCAAATCCATTAATGAATACCTAATTAATTTTGTTTTAAAAAACTATAAACCGACTTCTATTTTTATAGATTTTTCATGGATTTTCATGGATCCCATTGCCAGAACTGAACCAAATTAAAATAGGACCACATGGGAAGCACCAGCTTTCATATAAAAACTGAATCATGAAAATCGGACAACCCAGTCAAAAGTTCAGAGGTAACAATCATAAAAAAAATACAGTCGAATTGATAACCTCCTCCTTTTTTTGAAGTGGGTTAAAAATACAAACTGTCATATTTTTGGAAAAAAACAATCGTCTCGAATTCCAAGAAATTATTATTCAAGTTTTTACATCTGATAAATTGAGATCATAATGTCCTCACCAAAATATTGTTTTGTCAACTACTAAATATTTATTTACAGTAGAAAAAGGCTCGCTCCGCTCGCCGATAACGTTTATTGGTTCCGGCTTTTGTCTCGGGTTGGATTATTAATATTCCCGATGCACTTCTTTATTACTACCACAAAAAATGTTATATAACTATGTAACTAGAACAAAAATGTGTAGCTTCGTTTGCCGGTACCAGAACTTGACCCTTTGTCCTAAATTTTAAACAATAATGCAATTCAAGGGCCCCAGTTCACATTTGCTACGGGCCCGCGACTTAATGCGCCACTGTAGGTACACATTCCCATCTCAAAAAGCCATCCTGAATACGTATATATTACTTTAATTATTAGTTTGTATGTTAACTAGTTATAAATAAAAGTATCACTAAGTGCCTATAGAAATATAAACTAATTTCTGTTAAATAGTCAAATAAAAGCAATAGGTACTTTACCTACATACCTACGATAGCAATTTTTTGGAAATTACCTACTACCAATCCATGAACAAAGTTTCAAATACCTTCCCTAAATTGGAGCACAAAAACAACTAGGTTATCTTAATAATTTATTGAATTGAATGATTATTGTTACTTATTCAGGCATGCAAATAATCTAAACCATAGAACTTTATTTTCTGTGGTGCGTTCTACAAATATAAAAAAAATATATAATTCAAAACAATGCGTAATTAAAGGTGTCTGTTTCTTCAGCTAGCTGCTTCTTGCGCCTTGCGTGTCATTTAACTAGGACAACGACATGCTAAATGAACCATGACAATTTTAAAAAAGTATTTTAACAGTGTGATTTTTTCTCAGATTTCAAAATTATTCCGCATAAATGATGCGGGATTGGATTCCCCAGCAAGTAGGTTACTACTTACAGCTGATACAGAATTTAAAAAGAACTATAAATGTGTGTATGTTATGTATGTACTAACAATTAATTTGCGACCCTGCGCGTCATATTTAAGTACCTACTTACTATTTTAACAATGTGAATTGATGCTCGAACAAAACACGCTACCTTGACTCACACCAGCAGCGCCACCACCTATTTATTGCATCTTAATATAACGTACGTTACTATAGAATTTTCAAAAATAGTTTTGCAGACTGATTACGGTAAAATCTTCACATCCAATATTTGGCTTTTGAAAGCCGTTTTGATGACCTTGAAAGTCATTTCAGTGGCATTACGAAGGTGTTGCGTTATTCCACTGCAGCTGTGGCCCGTTAAATGGCCACCCGTTTATGTACATTTAAAAGATCTTTGAATGGTCGAAGGTAACGAAGTCCCGAATAATTGAAATGGTCTTTAAGAACGGTGCGGATACCTTAGCCCCCATACAAACGTACTTTCCGCTTCATTTGGAAACTACGTCCCCGATTGTATTGAAATTTTCCATACATAATCGGATGAAAAATAGCTATGTTTGTAGTGTTTAAAACAAAAATTATAATCTTTAAATGAGAGCGAAACTAATATTCTATATTTTGAACACCAAATCGAGTAATTTTCAAGCTATTTTTTATGCATGATAGACACCTTTATTCGAAAATCTTTCGCGCTGCAAACATCCTAAATATATTGACCATTAGAAATAAACAAAAATATTTCTGTAATCAGTTGTTTATTCAAAATTAATCGGAAAGTACGAAAAAATATCAAAAATGGCGAAATTCCTTCTAGTTTCTCTCGCTCACACGCGGAGGGCGAACGCCGCCGCCGAATGGCCAACGAGATGCGATTCTACGTGACATAACAACAAATCCGCACGGGCCGGCCGCTGAGATTTGGGAGATGTTCGTAGCCTTCTTAAAGGCTTTCAAATGTCAGTATAGGATAGATGGTTTTTTCCGTACCTAACTGCATAGCAGTTTGAGAAACCTATGAAAAGCTATTTTTAATGCCTCTGTATAAGATTCATTTGACGCGTGAATCGTATAGGCAGAGATGGGTAGTTGCTTTTGGTGGCCACCAAACTCTATTTTCGCCTCAACTATACAAAATAAAACTATTACAGAATTTTCGCGGTATTGTTACTTAAATACAATTTTCATTTTCCTTATATTTACAATGGATTTCCGCAAAGTAACGCCTAAATCTATTACCCGCATGCCCAGGGGATTATGGGCTTTCTCTACATGAGATCAACGCCAATAAGGCGCTTATCAGAGGGAGCCTGCATCCAGCAGTACCTACACACAGTACAATACAGGCTGTTGTGTTGAAGTTGAGGTGGTTACAGAGGCATAAAAAAGCTTAAGATAAATATCACGAAATGGCCGATGGAGTTTTGAAAATTCATTTGTATATTATTATGTCAACCTGAAGACAGGGCGATAGGGAGCTGATGATGATTATAATACCTAAGATAAAATATGACACCCGCTAGTGTGAGTCGGGGCCATAACAAATTTTCGGAGTACTTATAAATATCTTTTATCCAACTTGTTAATCATCGATGTAAGTAAATTTCAAAGATTGGAAATAGCGTCTCTTTGCGTTTCGTTACAACACACAACATGGGTCATTTGTTGAGTTAGTGCGCGGGAACCTACCATATCTATAGAATTTTACTTATATCTATGTTCTTTACGTAACTATTTGAGCACACAAAATTAAACATTGGGCTTTTTAATAATTTACCGTCCCAAGGCGGCAGCGGGCGGGGCGGCGGGGCTACAAGCTACTGTTGTTGGGGGTGCCAGCTGCAGCGTATTATGAAGCTAAGTATTACGCGATTATGCAAACATCAAGTACCTATATATTTCTTTCTATGTTCTAAGGTGCAGACGACGTAAACACTTCCGCAGTGAATTTTAGTAGCTACTGCATGCCGCCGCCGCCGGCGCCGCCGCCGTGCCGTGCGATTGTAAATTAACATATTAAAATTATAAGTTAGGTATTTTAGGCGGTTTATACGCATGGTGACATCCATAGAAATTGTAATAATAAGCTACTACGATTTCTGTGGTGACATCCATGCAAACTTAATAGCTAAAGTGACTATACAAAGAAAATATCAAAAAACATCAAGCATTCAACCATTCATCAAATTGTTTTACTATTACTAAATACAATACAATTACTAAAATAATAATATATAAATATTACTAAGTACAATTACTAAAATAATATATATTTTTTACATTAATTACTTGCGTCAAAAATGCTGATGATATTTGCCATTGACTCTAACCAACACTTGGCTTTTAAAGTGTATGGTAAAAACACTATGGGAACTAGCCTTATGATAAATCATGGGCTTGAGTACCTAATAAGAAAACCGCACCGTCGTCTGTCTGTTAGCGGGCTATGTCATTGTATGTATTTGATGATATCTTAGTGTATTATTTTGGAAAAAACATGTTTCTTCGTCGTTTTATAAACACTATCTCTATGGTTATTTCACAGAATGTGTATTTCTTTTACCAACATAGCAAATTATAGAACAAAATATTTTAAATAACTAAGGGGCTCCATTTATACCATACTAAGATGAAAACCAATCACTCTCAGGCACGGAGCCCTCCTACACATGTGAAATAATTTGCACTGGGCAGATCTTTAACCGATTTTGTTAATAATAAAGATGATTTTTTGCACAACTTTTGGGTATTAATGTTATAAAATTAATTGAACTCCCTAAAAAATAAGTTATATACTGTTACCCCACTTACCTACTTTGTTCTTTCTCTCATAAATTAAGCCATGACAATATCATACATGGCTTTGCTTAAACTTTCATGGATTAGGATTTGACCATACACTCCAGTGTTGCCATAAAAAAGTCAAGTCAGTCTATATCAAAAAACCACCCTTATTCAAACAAATATAACATCGCTAAGGGCTCTGCTGAGGACTCAGCTCACTGCAAATGAGCCGGGGCAGCAGCGTCGGCAGCGACAAAGAAGCGCGCCTCCTCTGTTTTGTATTGGAATGCACCTACAAGAATTATTATCTGTACAAAATTTATCTCCCCACAATTCTTACATTTGACTTTGGGAGAAATAATCAATACTGGTTTCACTAACTATCACTGAGGCACAGTTCATAGAAACAGGGCATGGTAAGCTGTGGCGCCTTTAAGTGGCTTTCTGCATGTGGGACATTTTTTCTCAATGCTAACTGCTTGATGAATACAAGAATTGCAGTATACATGGCCACATTTGGTTGATGCCATGGGACGACTTCCAAGTGGGTCACGGCAAATAGGACAGTCACCATAATAGGGTACTGGTTCTTGTGGTGTTCTTAGAGCTGGAGCTGGATTACTTGCACGCTTCTGAAAATAAATTTCCAAGTAAAAATAATTGAGTTTGTTTTAAAAAACTATAAACTGACTTCAATTTTTAGTTTTTTCATGAATTTTCATGGATCCCACTGTCAGAACTGTACCAAATTAAAATGGGACCACACAGGAAGCACCAGCTTTCATATAAAAAAGAATCATGAAAATCGGACTACCCAGTCAAAAGTTACAAATATATGGTTGAATTGAGAACCTCCTCCTTTTTTGAAGTTGGTTAAAAAGTGAAAGTCTATGCAAATGTCTGTTACCATGTATCTCTATAACATGGTAACAAATACAACAACTACTTAACCAATTTAAATGTGATTTGGTATGTACATAGTTTAGCTTCTAGAATAACACATTAGGCTAATCTAATTTTCAAAAAAGAACCTCTTGGGGGTTAAAAAGGGTGGTTAAGTGTCAATGTAAAATTATTATTCCTTCTATTAGGTGAGTAATGAATCACATATTCTTTATTTCCACAAAATTACCCTTAAGTTATATGATAAGTATTATGTTAATTTACCAGCTTTTGCCCATGGCTTTTCATGCTCTATTCAAGTAGCCTAGGTCTGTCTTAGGATACCATTTACAACCCTGCCAAATTACATTGACATTTGTTGAGTTGGGAATGGGATAAAAAGTATCCTATGTCCCGTCTCTGGTTCTAAGCTACCTCTCCACAAATTTTCAGCCAAGTTGGTTCAGCCGCTCTTGAGTTATAAATAGTGTAGCTAACACAACTTGCTTTTATAGATATAATCCATTTGCGACACAGTTATAAACTATTGCAGATGGCATCGTTTCCATTTATTAACCATGTACCACTGTTTTTGTTCCACAATAAACGATTATTATTATTATTATAAGAGGACCTGGCAATTTCTGAAGGCTTATTAATAAATATAACGTACTTGTACTTGCGTCTTGATCCTTGTACTTTTACGTCTTTTTCTAGTATTCAAAGCCACAGTTATACCAGTTGCTTCTGGTTCAGTTTCATCAATTTCAATAGGTTCTGACTGAGCTGCAGGTCTCGGAGAAGCATCTGAAATTAAATACAGAATGAATATCAAGTTCTAGAAAATTTAAGTAAAAAAACATGGGTGACATTTTCAATCTGGTCGGACTTTTATTGATCCAGCATTGATCAACAATAAATATTCTGATTTTATCAATCTGGCCAGGTCCTTGGCCAGATTGATAAAATCAGAATATTTATTTCCATTTAATTAAAAATAGACCTAAAGCTGTTACTGCAGGTAGGTTAGGTACACATTAGGCTAAGAAGGTGAGCCAGCATGTTAGGCCAAAATATCAGATTTTCTTTACAAATTGGTGTACTGTTCATTCTGCAAAGGCTTTTCAATAAATATAGAAACTCTTGTAGCCGCAGAGATTTAGTTCTACAGAAAGTACCTACTTTTAATTCTTACCTGATAATGTAGAGAATCTAAAGAAATAATGGAACAGAAATAGTTTTTGGCCAGTTTTGGTAGGTCAACATACTCCTTCATGCGTTCGCCCAATACCTTGGTTACCAAAGATATAAATCGTTGGTTACCATCATATTCTCAAGACTAGAGCCACACACAGAAGAGACAAAATCATCGAACTTACTGATGGAATCATCCAATATTATCACTTCAGAGTCCAGGATAGGTGCTCGGCAAAATGAGTACGATTGGGTCAAATCAATTACTTCGCTTTCTTCCATTTCCAAGATTCTATTATTACTATTTCCCAGGATTATGTTTGTTTTTTTGTCGCTTTTTTACGAAAAGTAGATAGCCAGTCATGTATTGAAGAACCGATGGACGTAATTTCTAACCCGTTCGCAAAGAGAATACAATAACTTCGTCCCGTTCGTTTGAAACCAAACAAAACTGTTAAAATCATGAAATGAAACAACATACGCAGCAAAAGTGTATCATAGATTTAATCATCTATTCCAAAGAGAATACAATAACTTCGTAAGAATGTATTCTTTGATTTAATGGATAAAACAAGTTAAAATTTCTACCTACCTAACCTACCAAAGAGAAAATACTTCGTAAGAAGATTACGATTGGATAACGATTGGATAACGATTGGATACGACAATAATATTTGTATTGTTCTGTTTCTCCTTCTATTCTACGGTTCTGTGGATACCATAGAGTTTTTATAGACGTTACATTACAAAGCAAAGACCATTGTTATAGAACTATATGGATAGATTGTATGTGTAGCCCGTAGAAGGAGAAACCTATAGAACGCTGACGAATGCCATCTCACTCGCACTAAAGCGAGAACGACTTATGATTTAAGCTTATGAAGAAATGAGATAGAACGATTGGTTTTGTGTCTCAACCGCATAGCCGGATTTTTGCAATATTTAGCTACTAGATGAGCTAAACAAATTTGCGTAGTGATCGACCATAGTTGTTTTTTTTTCATTCTATGCCAACGGACTTCGAAAAATATTGTGGTTGTGAACTTTTTAAGGCTTTAAAATGGAACTAAACCTTTAAGTGAAACACAATGATGGCTCGGTGTAGTGTTTTTGGATGTAAAAGTACGGTGAGGCAAAAGTGCCGAACATTATCATTCCACTCGTAAGTACAAGTTCTTTTGACTATCTAAAGGTTATAAAATTACAATTTCTTCGCTTTTACATACAGACATGGCTCAAAAACGATGTTTTAGGTGAATTTGCATTATTATAACCTAAAATTACGAAAATTTAGGGTTGCCTGCACTCGAAAATAAAATTCCCCAATAGTGCATTGAAATATTTTTGTCATGTAGCTGCAAATTATGTCAACAGATCCCAACAACAAATCAAAATTCACATGCTTGTAGTCAAGCTCAATACATTTAGCAAAATCTCAAATCAGCAAGTACTTTTCATTGTTTAAAAATCGTCAACGTCAACCGTCATCAAGAAAGTTAATTTGAGATGTTAGTGCTGCGGGTTTGTTTATCTTTTGTGCAGGAATTAAATAAAATCGAATTTACACAATGAGCTGATGCGTATTGTAAAATGTTTTTATTTGTTACAGATTTCCCGAAAACAACATTGTCCGGTTGCTTTGGATAGAAGCCACCGGTCGCAAAGGATGCGAACCGAAGGCGTCATCCAAATTTGTAGCAGGCAAAATCAAAGGATTTTGCCTTCATAGGAGCGGGACAAAGCATACATTTTTGAAAAGGCGTAAGCACCAATTTAAAAAATCGTCAATCGATTGATCGCACTATTTTACTATTATAATGCTACTTATATAATAAAATGTTTGAATAAGTATTTCGGGATGTAGGTAATATTATTGTTTAGTGTAAAGTGACATTACATTTTGTTGTCTGCTCATTTCACCTGAAGTATAATTTCAAAAGTACCAATAAATTTCGTTTTACCTATAAGTTATCTTAGAAATATCCAAAGTTCAAGATTTAATTGAGGGAACGTTAGTGAACAAATGTCTTTGTTTCAATTAGGCATTTTTTATCTTTGTCGGTTTGTCCGCACTCCTCTTCAGGTTGTATTTTACAACCGATCGTTACGAAATCTCGTGTACAGATTCCAAGATTCTATAGATTTTTTTTACCGTCGGGGTTTTTTAATTAAAGGCGTACTTCCCCCAAATAAAGCAAAAATGGGGTCTTTAGAATAATATGTTGATAAAATAAAATAAAATAGATAAAAATATCTATAAAATCGTGGAATCTGTACACGAGATTTTAAACGTCTGCATTTTTATTATAATCGAAAAGTAAAAAAAACCATTATTCTCGTAAAAAAATGGTAAAAATCTGATCAGAATGTTTGGCATAAACTTTGTGTTAAAAAAATAATTGTCTGATTTCGTAATTGTTAAATAATAGATTTTGTTTGTACAAAAAACTATAAACAGACTTCAAATATGGATCCCACTGTCACAATTGGACCAGATTAAAATGGAACCACACAAGAAGCACCAACTTTAATATAAAAAAATAATCATGAAAATCGGAGCACCCAGACAAAAGTTCTGAGGTAACTAAGATAAAAAAAATACATTTGAATTCAGAACCTCATCCTTTATTTAAAGTCGGTTAAAAAGTTAATGTTCGCGAGTTCTATTGTTCGGAGAACTAGTTAATTTGCAAAAATGTGATTTTGAAGTCTGCTGTTAAAATTTAATTACTTACATAAATATTATTGTTATAACTACATTGTTTATCTGTATTCTAAAACTTATTTCTACTCGTATTTTGTAATTATTGCCTACACTATAATAAAAAAATATACCCACCTCACTAAAAGTTGTTTTAATTTTATGCTTACCTAAATTAAATGTTTTACCGACCTCTGTGGCGCAGCGGGCGAAAGTTCGTCTGCGATGCAGGAGGTTGTAGGTGTTGAGGCAGTTTACTGTACTACGTACCTATAAAGGTTTGGTGGAATAGCCTGTTCTGAAGATGTATCTCCAAATTGATGAACAGGAAAATCGCAAATCTAATCCAATCAGACGTGAAATAATGAACCTAAAATCAGGGAAAGAAAATAGCATGGCAACACCTTTAACCCCGCCCACTCGTATACTCGGTCTTGCTCACCGGCTACACCATTGATATAGAAGTATATGGATAGATTGTATGTGTAACCGGTGAGCAAGACCGAGTATACGAGTGGGCGGGGTTAAAGGTGTTGCCATGCTATTTTCTTTCCCTGATTTTAGGTTCATTATTTCACGTCTGATTGGATTAGATTTGCGATTTTCCTGTTCATCAATTTGGAGATACATCTTCAGAACAGGCTATTCCACCAAACCTTTATAGGTACGTAGTACAGTAAACTGCCTCAACACCTACAACCTCCTGCATCGCAGACGAACTTTCGCCCGCTGCGCCACAGAGGTCGGTAAAACATTTAATTTAGGTAAGCATAAAATTAAAACAACTTTTAGTGAGGTGGGTATATTTTTTTATTATAGTGTAGGCAATAATTACAAAATACGAGTAGAAATAAGTTTTAGAATACAGAAAAACAATGAAGTTATAACAATAATATTTATGTCAGTAATTAAATTTTAACAGCAGACTTCAAAATCTCATTTTTGCAAATTAACTAGTTCTCCGAACAATAACTCGCGAACATTAACTTTTTAAGCGACTTTAAATAAAGGAGGAGGTTCTGAATTCAAATGTATTTTTTTTATCTTAGTTACCTCAGAAGTTTTGTCTGTGTGCGCCGATTTTCATGATTTTTTTTTTATATTAAAGTTGGTGCTTCTTGTGTGGTTCCATTTTAATCTGGTCCAATTGTGACAGTGGGATCCATATTTGAAGTCTGTTTATAGTTTTTTGTACAAACAAAATCTATTATTTAACAATTACGAAATCAGACAATTATTTTATTTAACACAAAGTTTATGCCAAACATTCTGATCAGATTTTTACCATTTTTTACGAGAATAATGGTTTTTTTTACTTTTTGATTATAATAAAAATGCAGACGTTTAAAATCTCGTGTACAGATTCCACGATTTTATAGATATTTTTATCTATTTTATTTTATTTTATCAACATATTATTCTAAAGACCTCATTTTTGCTTTATTTGGGGGAAGTACGCCTTTAATTAAAAAAAAAAGACGTGTGGCACTCGGGGACTGCCGCGGTAAAGCTATTGCATAGCATTTTGTATCAAATTATGCAATTTATTTTATTCATGCAGTATTGCTTTTCTTTGATATTAATTCAAGTTACACTTTTTGAGCGTGGTGACCATTGATTTAAAAGGGAAGATAGGTGACGTTCTCCCAGCGCTTACTCAAAAATTGGCATGTGTTACAACTGCACGCAAACACATACGCTCACTGTACGAGCTGTACAGATTTAGCTAGCTATAAAGAATGCATCGAAAGTGGATAACGCACGTCCGTTACGTGATCATATATTTTACTTAGTTCTAGCTTAAACATCGATTAAACACTCTCTAACTAGAAGTCAACAAGTTTGGTTGTATTATTCTCCCCTTGGAGATCAACCCTTGTCAGCTCGAAGCTATAGGGGAGCAACCCTTAGCTTCTTCTCAGCTCATAGCTACCTCTAGCTCATCTCAGCTTACTTACTGTTAGGCAAACTGCCGAAACATATGGTCCTTCGAGCCGGATCTGAACCAGCGACACATATGGTCCTTCGAGCTAACGTTAGCGGGACTTTACGGAATACGCATTCCTTCGGTTCCGCGAGCGCAACCAGTGCACTGTGACGACGCCAGTCTACGTGTATCAGCAGCTCCAGCTTACAAGTAAGATCGTTTTATTTACTTGGAAACTCAGCTACCATGGCCGACTACGAAGCCATCTTCAACCGCCAAGCGGAAATATCTACAGAACTTCAGCGCATAGGAACCAACTTTGAAAAGGATTCCGCCAACCGGAAGACCTCGGAGTACATAAAGCTACGATTAGACGCTTTAGATAACCTCTGGGGAGAGTTCCGTCAGAATAACACTAATTTAGCTAACCTTCCAATCAAAACGCAAAGGTACTTTCAAGACGATATTTACGACCGTATTCAGGAATACTACATCAACACTCGTGCAAAAATTGCAGCGTTTGTACCGACCAAGGTACAGTCAGCGTCAGGGTCAGGTATAGGTACTGGTCCTGCGGACAATACAGCCGTAACTCATGCAAACTCAAGCAAAGTGGACGAACTTTTGTCCCTACAACGGACAAATTTTAGAGCTTTTAAGCGTCTGGTGGCAAGCATTAAGGTGAGTGAGATATGCGAGAAATGGGAGCTGGAAGACGAGTTGCGCAGCGTCCAGGAGAGATGGAAGGCGATCGACCAGCTTCATCTCCAGATTGACAACATCTTGGAAGGCGAGGATGAGGTTTACTTGGATGAGTTTACGCGACAAGAGGTCTCATTCAAAGATATAAAGAAAGCTCTCCATCTGAAACTATCGGCAACTGCTCACGTGGAAAAATCAACGCCTATACTAGAAATCCCTACTTTTTCAGGAAGATACTCGCATTGGCCTACATTCTTCGATTTGTTCAGCGAGGCTATTCACAACAACGGATACCTCTCTAAGGCGCAGAAGATGCAGCACCTGAAGGGCAAACTGAAAGGAGAAGCAGAGCGTCTGATCCAGCACTTGAATATATCGGCAGACAATTATGACTTGGCCTGGGAGATGCTGGTGCACCGCTACAATAACCCTCAGGTACTTTTTACCAATCTTATAGAAAGCTTTTTGAATCAACCAAGTATTATCAAACAAACGTCGTATGATATCAAGCGCCTCTTCGACACTTCTACCGAGTGTATTCATGCCATAGATAATTTGGGTGTCGATACAAGCTCATGGGATCCAATCCTGGTCCATTTGATAACGAAAAAGCTAGACCGAGAAACTTGTATCGCCTACAAGGAGGCACGTAAATCTCCGAGAGAGTTGCCTTCATTAAACGAACTAATGTCATTCCTTGAAAGTAAATTTATAGCTTTAGAACCTAGTTTTAATAAGGAGAATAACTCCTCAGCTACACCGAAACCAGCTCCACAAAAATTTTATAATCAATCAAAATCTAGCAACAATTATCATAATAAGCTATCATCATCTAAGTATCAATCAGCCTCCACAACCGTGCGTAGGTGCCCGGTTTGCTCAAACGATCACGAACTGTTTCGTTGCCAACAGTTCCAGGAGATGTCCGCAGACGCGAAATTAGGGATCGTTACGAAATTTCAGCTATGCCGAAACTGCCTTTTTAAGCACTCTAATAATAAATGTGTATCATTTAAACGGTGTAAGGAATGCGACGCCGAACATCATACTCAGTTACATAATGCATTCATGACACTCAATGCCAAGGCCGCGCGTTCTGTTGATGGGCAAAAATCATTACCGATTTCGTCTTCGTCAGCAAGGTCGTCTAATAATAAGCCACACGCAGCAAATCATGTATCTGCTGACGACGAGGAGGTTTTATTAGCTACTGTTCTAGTTAGGATTAAAGCGATAGATGGTAACTACGTAACTTTAAGGGCTTTGTTAGACCAGGGCTCGCAGATCGCACTTATATCAGAAAATGCCGCACAACTTCTAGGGTTGCCGCGAAAACCGTTTAGCGCTTCCGTATCGGGTGTAGGTATTGTCTCTAGACGAAGTAAGCAACTTATTTCCCTACAATGCAAATCTATTCACGACGACTACAGCTTTGATACCGAAGCTTGCATAATTCCTCGGGTCATAACTGACCTACTTGTGAATCGTACGGTGAGATATCGCCCACCGAAGACAATAAAAAAGACAAAGAGCGATATTAATCAAAGTTATCATGGACACGAACGATAGTTATCTTAAGTCTAGCCTAAATATTGTAAGTGAACACTGAGCCAAATACTGCATGGTTTCTATTATATTTCTCTGCTTAACATTGTATAATTTAAGAATTTCTAACTTTAGGTACATCACTTTGTGTATCATACTTGTAGCGTTAAACATTGTATAATTTAAGAATCATTTACTCAATTTATCTTGGTGTATCATAGCTTTAACTTTTATAAACTACGTTTAGCTGTAACCTAGCCGCTTTCTTTTCCTTCTTTTGGTTGGCAAGATGTACGAGCTGTACAGATTTAGCTAGCTATAAAGAATGCATCGAAAGTGGATAACGCACGTCCGTTACGTGATCATATATTTTACTTAGTTCTAGCTTAAACATCGATTAAACACTCTCTAACTAGAAGTCAACAAGTTTGGTTGTATTATTCTCCCCTTGGAGATCAACCCTTGTCAGCTCGAAGCTATAGGGGAGCAACCCTTAGCTTCTTCTCAGCTCATAGCTACCTCTAGCTCATCTCAGCTTACTTACTGTTAGGCAAACTGCCGAAACACTCACAGTAATATTTCCAGTCCTGTGCAATACAAAGAAGAACAAAGACGGAAAGACGTATCTAGGACCGAAGTGAGACTGAGACAACAATATTTCACGCGAATCAAGACCGCCCGTGCCGCCGGTCAGACGGTGACTGATGTGGGAGAACACAATTTTACACAATTTGAGGTTGCCACTTTCGAGCAACTAGTACCTCATCTTCGTTTTTAATAAATCAATGGTGGTGACCGATAAGAATTTTACAAGTACAGCTATTCACTGTTGTACATAAATACCTATACACCTATATACTTTCTCATAAACAGCTGCTTATGTATTTGTCCGATTTCGGAGCAGCTCGTCTCGATTCCTGCGAGTTTCGTAGAGTCGTACAATACGTCTAATCGCACGCACACAACGCCGTATCGAAGACTGCCGAACTGAAACGACGTTAGACGATGCACGGCCTTCAAGCCACACCTCCTTGCCCGGCGGAGTGGGGAGCGTGAGGTTTTTTCGTTACGGAATTTCTGGATTCGGTCCCCGCGCTCAAGGCCCGCGATAGAAGCTATGCAATAGCTTAAAAACGCCGACGATAAAAAAAATCTATAGAATCTTGGAATATGTACACGAGATTTCGTAACGATCGGTTGTAAAATACGACCTAAAGAGGAGTGCGGACAAACCGACAAAGATAAAAAATGCCTAATTGAAACAAAGACATTTGTTCACTAACGTTCACTTAATTAAATCTTGAACTTTGGATATTTCTAAGATAACTTATAGGTAAAACGAAATTTATTGGTACTTTTGAAATTATACTTCAGGTGAAATGAGCAGACAACAAAATGTAATGTCACTTTACACTAAATAATAATATTACCTATATCCCGAAATACTTATTCAACTTTTTTACTATTATAATGCTACTAATATAGTAAAATATTAAATTAGTAGCATTATAATAGTAAAAAAGTGCGATCAATCGATTTTTTAAATTGGCGCTTACGCCTTTTCAAAAATGTATGCTTTGTCCCGCTCCTATGAAGGCAAAATCCTTTGATTTTGCCTGCTACAAATTTGGATGACGCCTTCGGTTCGCATCCTTTGCGACCGGTGGCTTCTATCCAAAGCAACCGGACAATGTTGTTTTCGGGAAATCTGTAACAAATAAAAACATTTTACAATACGCATCAGCTCACTGTGTAAATTCGATTTTATTTAATTCCTGCACAAAAGATAAACAAACCCGCAGCACTTACATCTCAAATTAACTTTCTTGACGACGGTTGACGTTGACGATTTTTAAACATTGAAAAGTACTTGCTGATTTGAGATTTTTCTAAATGTTTTGAGAAATTGAGCTTGACTCCAAGCATGTGAATTTTGATTTGTTGTTGGGATCTGTTGACATAATTTGCAGCTACATGACAAAAAGATTTCAATGCACTATTGGGGAATTTTATTTTCGAGTGCAGGCAACCCTAAATTTTCGTAATTTTAGGTAATAATAATGAAAATTCACCTAAAACATCGTTTTTGAGCCATGTCTGTATGTAAAAGCGAAGAAATTGTAATTTTATAATCTTTAGTCAAAAGAACTTGTACTCACGAGTGGAATGATAATGTTCGGCACTTTTGCCTCACCGTTACTTTTACATCCAAAAACACTACACCGAGCCATCATTGTGTTTCACTTAGAGGTTTAGTTCCTTTTTAAAGCCTTAAAAAGTTCACAACCACAATATTTTGCGAAGTCCGTTGGCATAGAATGAAAAAAAACAACTATGGTCGATCACTACGCAAATTTGTTTAGCTCATCTAGTAGCTAAATATTGCAAAAATCTGGCTATGCGGTTGAGACACGAAACCAATCGTTCTATCTCATTTCTTCATAAGCTTAAATCATAAGTCGTTCTCGCTTTAGTGCGAGTGAGATGGCATTCGTCAGCGTTCTATAGGTTTCTCCTTCTACGGCAAAGACACAAAACCACAAACAGCGTTACATTACATTCTCTTTCCACAAGTAGCTAATGTATTCTCTTTGCTTAAAATGGCACAAAACAAATTAGGCATAGATAGATCTCAGACCAAGAACATTATATTCCTTGGTCTGAGAGATAGATAAGTAAGAATAGTACTAAAGAAATTGGGTGAACGAACGGGCACCACAACAACCAAGGAACATAAATTATACTAGGCGACAACAACGCAGAGTTTAATTCAATAACTTTATGGTACCTACCTACTTTAAAGCCTTCTCCAGACAGCCGCTAATAAGTGTAAAGCGCGATTTCGGCGATTTTCCAGCGTGATTCCTTACACACAGTGGCTTATTATTAGGCGATTCTTACATAACTATGATTAGGTGCGGTACATTGAGAAAAGCATATGAAAACTGTGGGATTAGCCTTAGTAACACCAGTAGCAAAGTACAACTATGCTACACAATTTGAGCACTTATTCTATCATATTCTTAAATTGTTTAATTCATATTAAAATTTTATAAATGTGATTCTATTGATTGTTAATAAAACTTGTTAATTATTTCATGCAATTAAACGACCCCACTCCCTAGATTGCCCCTGCGGCAGGGGTGTGAGTAGTCGCTCTAAATGGCAGACGCAGAAATATTAGGTCCTTAAATATGAAATTGGCGTTTTGTATGGGAGGAACAAAAAGTCGAATCTTTTTTAATATAATATATTTAATTAATCAAAGTATGAACCATTATTTTCTATGCACTTTTGCCATCTTATAGGTAGTTCATTGATCCCTTTACTAAAAAAACCAGTCGGACGGGAATCAATAAAATCTTTGAAGGCGATTTGGACTGCCCCATCGGAGTTGAATTTTTTCCCTTGCAAGAAGTTATCCAAATTTCGAAAAAAATGGTAATCTGTTGGAGCAAGGTCCGGGGAGTACGGAGGATGTCTTAGACTTTCCAATTGAAGCTCTTCTAATTTAGTAGCCGTCTGTTGCGCAGTGTGTGGTCTAGCGTTGTCGTGAAGCAGCAGTGGCGTGGAGCGATTGACCAGCCTAGGTTGTTTAGCCGCTAGCTTTTCCATCATGGTTTGCAATTGCTGACAATAGACATCAGCCGTAATAGTCTGGCCAGATTTGAGAAAACTGTAATGAACAATACCGGCACTAGTCCACCAAACGCTTACAAGTAACTTTTTTGGGGTTAATTTTCGCTTGGGGCAGGATTTGGCTGGCTGGCCAGGATCCAACCATTGCGCTGAGCGCTTCCGATTATCGTAAAGAACCCATTTTTCATCACAGGTAATGATTCGGTTTAAAATACCTTCATTATTGTGCCGGTTTAGTAATGTAACGCAGCAGTCGACGCGCGTTTGCCGGTTTGCTTCAGTCAATTCGTGAGGTACCCACCTTTCAAGCTTTTTAATCTTCCCAATTTGCTTCAAGTGAATTAAAACAGTTTTATCACTAACATCGCAGCCTGCAGCTAACTCGGACGTGGTTTGCGATGGATCCGCTTCCACAATAGCCTTCAACTCTTCATTATCAACTTGAGTCTCAGGCCGTCCACGGGGCTTGTTCTGCAGGTCGAAATTTCCAGAACGAAAACGTTGGAACCAAAAACGAACTGTGTTTTCTTTTGCAAAACGACCGCCATACACATCATTCACCCTTCGAGTTGTTTCCGCAGCACTAGTGCCACGGCGGAACTCGTACCTACTCGTAAATAATGCGATATTTTAAGTTTTCCATTTTGTAAAATGAGTGACGCAAACAGAAAAAAACAGAAGAAAAAAAACAAATGAATGACGATCATCGAAGCACAAATACATGAGTCTATAGCTGTACAAATTTGAATTTGGAATTCCTTACCAAAGAGGAGAAATTTGTGATTAAAGTGGCCAGTACGAAAAACGCCAATTTCATATGTAAGGACCTAATATTCTATGCGCACAGAAGCCACACAAAGAGAATACAATAACTTCGTAAACAGACAAGAAATTGAAGCCTAAAAAAAAAGAAGTTGAAATTGAAAAAAAAATCTTGAAAGTAAAAATAAGATAAATTCTTGAAAAACAGAAATCATTGTTAACCAGTTTCTTTTATTTGTACAGTAACATTCTAATGATTCCAAGTTTAATTCGTCCCCATTTAGTGTTTTGAGAAGGTACAAAATTATCTCAAGATCAAGTAAGTAAGTACAGTAAAGTACCTCATTCATAGACTTTTGTCATATAATTTGTCATCAAAGACTACTCACTGTGAGTGAGTGCTCTCGTGTTATGTTCTGTTCTAGGATGCATTTAGGAGTAAATATATCAAATGCGCTAGTGCAACTGGAGAGCGTTAAAGCTGCTGTAGATCAAAGCGACGATCCGAAGCTAAAGGTAAGCTTACAACTTTCCACATTCAATATGTTTATCCCTTATTTTATGATACCTACTTATAAAATTAAATCTGTGATAAATACCTACTGATGTAATGATACTTGAATTTTAGGCTGCTACAAACGATGACTTGAATATGCTCATAAACCTTCTAGAAAGTCCTATTTTAAAGAGCATTGCAACACTGCATGATTCAGTTGGTATGCTTGCTACTCAAGTCGCTCACCATCCTTCTATTCTGCCTGGAGACTTTGATATCACTCCGGCTGGTAAGTTACATATACCTAGATAATAGGAGAATGATTTTTGAATACAGAAACATTTACAGAAGGTCAATTTACCTGCAACTAAATGAAAACTTCAAGTGCTTGATAAAAGTAGGTAAATAGTAAATAAATAATGTAACCCGATGGGGTAGGGGAGGGGAGAGCGAAACAATGCAGCTTACTTAAATATTTAGTAAAGGATTGGTCAAAAAGAAATATTATATTAGACTGAGTCACCACTAATATGTGAGAATTGTTGCAGGTGACTTGGCTCTGCAAACTAGAAACCTGTATGGTGCTCACGAGGGGGAGGAAGAGCAAAGAGTGCCCCAGGTATCCCCCCCGCACAGCCTGGAGTTTGGCTCCAGCTCTGACAATGAAATCATCCCGCACATGGATGGTGCCTTGGACTCAAATATATCACCAAAACAAGTATATTATTTAGACCAATTATTGTGCTCTTTACTTTCTAACATATCTAATACCGAAAAATTTGTCAATTTTATCATGCTACTAATCTATGAACCTCAATAGCTTGAATAGTAAGAAATAATTACACCAGGTCATGATCGTCCACAGCTTACTGCCACAATATTATGGGTAGATTTCCGTATGGAAATTTGAAGCCTCCAATAATGCATTATCCATCCATCCATCCACAGCCTGTATCGGTCCACTGCTGGACGCAGGCCTCCCCCTGATAAACGCCTTATTGGCGTTTAACTCATGGGGGGTAATGCCTATAATCCCCACGCTGGGCATGCGGGTTGGGGATCGCAGTTCGGTGGAAGATTTGTTCTGCGGGGGGCGCTGCTGCCCGCCCCCCAGAAGATATCCCTTAGTCGCTTCTTACGACACCCACGGGAAGAATTGGGGTGGTGCAAATTCTATGCCGCCGGCACCACACGGCAAATGCATTATGGTTAGGAATAATATGTTTCTGCAAGAATAAATACAGCAATTATATATTTAGTGAAAAGTGAATATGCCCCTTTTCACTATGCCAGTGAGCTATACAAAAATCTTAGCAATCTCCACACATGTATTGTATTGTATTATGCATATCAGTTATCTAGTACCCATAACACAGTGCTTGGGCCTGGATAATGCTGTGCGAATCGTCCAACATTATTTATTTATTTATTGCTTGATGGTCACATCAACAGCCAATATTAGTCTCCTGCTGGACGCAGGCCTCCCCTTATAAGTGCCTAATTAGCTTTTATCTCACAGGGGTAATGCGTGTAATCCCCATGCTGAGCATGCTGGATAGAGATTGCAGTTTGGTGGTAGAATTGTTCATCAGCGGGATATCCCTTAGTCACCTCTTTATGAGACCCGCAGGAAGAATTGTTGTGGTGTACATTCTAAGCCGGCGCCGCACGGCAAGTAATCCTAACTACACCCTAATGAAATGGCTCTTCAATCATGATGATGTTCCTCTCACCTGTTCCATTGGTAGAATGGCTAAAAAAACAAGGTGCCAATACAAAAGCTTCCGAAGACAAATTGATTTTTGTGTGAATCAGGCGAGGCTAGTGCAGGCAGTGCAGCCGGACGTTTGCATGAACTACACGATAATAATAAACATGACTTGATGATCATGTGAATATCATTTCAGAGCCGAGTCATACTTGACTTGGGTCGCAATGATGATTCAATTGCTTCCACATCCAACAACATTGTCGTGGGAGACTGGGCACAAGTGGAGATCATCAACTTGGTCAATGATGGAACTGGACTTGGTTTTGGTAAGTAAATTATCATCATCAATGCATTGAATTTTTTAATTTAATGCATTTTTGCATTTAATGACTGGTCTATAAATAAATCTTATAAAAACATCATAGTTAATAAAATAACACTAAAGGTCACAATCATCATGGTAATATCCCGTTTTTTTTCCTTTCACTCGCATTATTCCCAAGCACTGTATTTGAAATGAATAATAATAATAATAATAATAATAAATCATTTATTTCTCTCTCACAAAGGTTAAGCGATAATTATAAATAGGTACAAAGGTTATGAATGTATTTGTTATAGGTATAATAGGGGCAAGGACGAGTGGAGTGATCGTTAAAACTATCCTGGCTGGAGGTGTCGCAGATCGCGATGGACGTTTGAAGTCAGGAGATCATATTTTGCAAATTGGTGATGTAAGTTGTTAAACCCATTTACCAGTTTTTGATGATCATGAGTTAGGTAATCATGCGCAGTTTCATTGTGCTTCATTGTCCCGCACGTATCACTCATTCAGCATGTCTGCCTTCAACATTAACCTACCCCTAGCGAAGACCGTCCAAGCCCCGCGAAACGGGGCGCGGTGCGCGTTTGTGGCGACTCTGTGACTGAAAGGATTATGTGTATTTGCACTCAAAGCCCGATGCCCGATGCACACGGAGCGCATATCGAAGAAACCGTAGGCGAGTCGTCCATTAAGTAATTTAATACATAGTGCAAAAATCCAGTATCTTAAGGAAATTATTTTAATTAAAATTAGGTAATGCAAACAGTAGTTGAGTCGTCCAATATGCGTCATGGACATATGTGAATTGACCGTAGTTGTTTCGAAAATAGTTGAATCAAGTTTAGTTATTATGATATGTAACCTGTCATACATTGCGTACATTATTAAACGGAAAGTCGACGGAATGTATTTCAAATAACTAACGCATAGTGACGTATTTTTTCTGTATTCTACCTAAAACAACAATATTCTCCCTGCTCTCCGAAAACCGTAAATATGACGTTTACCACGAAAATTATTTTATTGATTCTCGCCATAGACCAAAACCTATAGTTCCCTTGACTAAATCATGATATTTAGCAAGAAAGGTCTTACAATTAAGTATACAGAACCCTTTTGGTACGCGATTCCGAAAAGCACATGACGTTTTCCTAATTAAATAGTAATAAGTTTTCTTCACTGCCATACTGGTTATGATTCTAGGTAAGTCTAATGGAGATGGGCTCAGAGCAAGTGGCGGGGGTGCTTCGCGCGTCGGGCTCTCGCGTGCGTCTTGTGGTCGCTCGGTCAGTGGACCCGGCAACCGTGCAGCCTTCACCCGCACCCATTGTGCCTCACAGGTATGTATTGTAACACCGCATATCATGATATAGGGTAAGTTAAATGGAGATGGGCTCTGAGCTAGTGGCGTAGGTGCTTCGCGCGTCGGGCTGTGGACCAGGCTACCGTGGAGCCTTCATCCGTATAAGTAACATAATTCCAATCTCTGTCACCACAGATCGGAAGAAGAGGCCTACATACCAGCAGTAGGTTTATACAGATTGATTTTGACAAACCTCGAAACTTGCGCTGCCTATATCGCCATTTGCATGGTCGCTTGCCTTTACGAATCCAGGACATGTTTTATTGTGTCTGTCCTGCCTGTCTGTGTCTCGATGCCCCCTGAGGCACAGGAAACGTGACGATAACATGGGGTCGGCGAGTGTGTGGAATGGTGGGCTCGCCGGCTACGTATGGGAGAAGCACGGGACGTCAGTGGGGTCAGGTAGGTTTAAATGTTCCCGTGGTTCAGCGAAAATGGCAAGAGATTGTCACTGAACAGGTTTTAGTAGTTATTAACGTCCTTCTCAGGGCGTCAAATTCCACATAATTCTGGTTCCCCAACGAATTCTCAACAAATTTCCTCGCCGAATTAAAAAAAGGCCATGTTTTGATGACCCACCGACAAACATAAGCCAAGATTAACACGGCAAAAGAAAAACATCTTACCAAGCCAAGCAAGTAGAAAGTGGTAAGACATATCTGCGATGTTCTTAAAATATTATTGAACTGCGTCTTTATTTTTCAGACTACTCTCCGACCCCGAAGCATTAGACCGCTATCTAATGGAGGCTGGGTTTGAACAAGTGTTCCACACACAATCTACCCCAGCTACACTCAACAACACTTCCTCTAGATTCGTATTTGATCATTCTATCACACCTCCACCGGAAAGTGGTATGTTTGTCTATCCTTGTTTAGCTTAATTATTTAGCACCTGGGTGACCGGTTTTTTTTTGGTAAATTTAACTTATTAGAAATTATAGTAGTACTATTCGCCAATAGATGGCAGGAAGAGTCATATTTTTTAGTTTAACTCTTAAGTTAATTCGGATAAGGTTGATTATTGAAAACACGAATAAAATAGTATTACCATTCGCCAATAGATGTCAGGAAGAGTCAATTTATTACGTTAAAGTTAATTATTGAAAACATAATTAAACATATAAAACGAAATTTTCTGAAATGAATCCTAGATAGATCGATTTATCGCCCCCGAAACCGCCAGCCGTTTCCGATATCTGGATTATGTCTCACATCACATCACACTAATATTATAAAGGCGAAAGTTTGGATGGATGTATGGATGTATGGATGTATGGATGGATGTTTGTTACCTCTTCACGCCAAAACTACTAAACGGATCTGGCTGAAATTTTGCGTACAGGTAATTCTAATACTGGAATAAAACATAGGCTACTTTTTATCCCATAAATCTGTTCCCGTGGGATGAAAATCTCCTTTTAATGTTTTCATAGGAACAACGCGTGCGAAGCCGCGGGACGCAGCTAGTAATTTATATATATATATATATATATATATATACAAAAGAATTGCTCGTTTAAAGGTATAAGATTATTATTGATATGATGATTATTTTGTTTTGAGAGGCCTTGTCCGAGCAGTGGGACAAAACAGGCTAGACAAAAAAAAATGAAAATTTTCTTTAATTGTCTTTTTTCTTATTGCAGATGCGGAATCACCTGAAGTGGACCGATTCACTGTTTTACTAAAGAAAGACGAAAATGGTCTTGGCATCACAATCGCAGGTAATTTATTTAGTTTATTCTTCTTTAACGTGGCACATCTACGTATTTGAAACTACTTCTACCCGTGGCTTCGATCTCGTTTTTCCGGGATAAAAGAGTACCATTTAACGTTATTTAGGCCTAAGCGAAATTTCAGCCTGACCATACTTTTTTGGTGTGAAGAGGTACAATCTAAACTTTCACATAGGTATAAAATAATTAGTATCAGTGTGATTTAATGCAATAGCTATGTGATATGATAAGTTACAATACCTCAACAGCCTATATTGGTTCGCTGCTGCCTCCCACTGGTCCCACTGACAAGTGCCTTTGGCTTTTATCTCATGGGGGGTAAATGCAACCCGCATGCTCAGCGTGGCGATTATGTAAATCCCCACGCTAGGCATGCGTGTTGAGAATCGTAGTTCGTTAGTACCACACACAATAAAAACATGGGTATTTGGTGTATCCACTTTGTTGTCCTAATAAGAAGTTAACCATCTTTAGATCTACACAAATGCTCCATTTGTGTTCGTAATTATATAATTGTTCTGCAGGGGGCGCTGCAAACCCCCCAGTGGATATCTCGCCTTTTACGCACCCGCGGAAAGAGTTTGGGTGGTGCACATTCTAAGCCAGCACCACACGGCAAGATAAGTGATATTAACCGTATTTTCCACAGGATATGTCTGCGAGAAGGAGGAACTTTCTGGAATATTTGTGAAGTCTGTGACTCCGGGCAGCGCGGCGGCTGTGAGCGGTAAAGTGCGAGTCAACGATCGCATCGTGGCGGTGGACGGTGTATCTTTGGCTGGCAAGTCCAATCAGAGGGCCGTTGATGCGCTCAAACAGAGCGGGAATGTCGTCACACTTGAATTAGAAAGGTTTGTTAAAATAACATAAGAATATTAGATTTGTGAAACCTGAATTTTGGTGTTCTTTAGTGGAGACCGCGACTCGACAAAGCTCCTCCGGCCAAGGACTTTGGAATATGTCCAGTTAGTGACGCATAATCGCAAAGTAGAATACCAAAATTATTCTATTACAATATCATAGTCATAGTGAAAAGATTGGTGTAGCAGAATTAGGACCCTGGTAGAATGATGAAATGCGAAAGACTGCAGGCATATGCTAGATGCGGCAAGCTGTAGCGCTTATCAGCGAAAACCTTGTCGAGACTTTCAATTCAATGCAAATTGCATAACACCTAGCACACTATCACACTAATATTATAAATGCAAACGTTTGGATGTTTGTTACCTCTTTACGCAAAAACTACAGAACCGATCGAGCTAAAACTTTGCATACACGTAATTCTAATCCTGGAATCAACTTTTTATCCCATAAATCAGAGCTCATGCGATATAAATCACCTTCAAATCTTTCCAAAGAAATAACGCGTGCGAAGTCGCGGATAGAAACTAATTTAAAATAAGTATCTGCGTTTAAACTAACATAAATTCTTTATCTATATTTCACAGATACCTCAGAGGTCCGAAATTCGAGCAGTTACAACAGGCAATAGCCGCGGGTGAATCCTCTACGACCAGCACTGCCGTCCACAACCCCTTCCTACACATGCATCGCCCTGAACCACTGACCACAGATCAGGACATACAGACGAACTCGTAAGTATTCTACCTACTCATGAAGTAACATAGTTATATACATAGTTTCAGAAGCTTAGCGACTCAAATTGGTGGAATTTGGCCTTCGACACGAGACCTCTATAGGCAATTTTGTTACATTACTGTCTTTCACAATCTAGTTGCGCGGAGTTCGGCTTTCACAGACGCGTTTTTAGTTGCGTAAAAGAAAAAAATAATCGACTTTTGTAAGTCTCGCAAAAACTGAACCGATTTGGCTAATTTAGGAGTTGAAATATTTGTAGAAGTCCAAGGAAGGTTTAAAAGGTAACGATGCGGTGCGAAGTTTACCCCGTCAGCTAGTTCCATCAAAAAATATCTTTCACCAGCCTTCATTATCCTGTAGTCAGACAAAAGCAATTATCGCCACTCATCCATGTTATATGTCATGGTTTCTCATCAGTTTATATCACTACTGGCTGCGACCGGCGGCGGCTTCGCACGCGTTGATCCAATGGAAACGTTTATGCCATGAAGATGCACTGTCAGAAGTGGACCGCTTGAATGCATGCCTTCGATCCGTGGACAATTGCCATGAATCTTATGAACTGGTGTTGCAGCATAATAAAGACTTACAGCAAGAGCTTTCAGAGTGCAGAATAAAACTTGATAGGCTAGAGGCTAAGCCGTTGACTCCAGCGACAAGTGTTTGTAGTTTAGATCTACGAACAGAGCTTCGAACAGAGCTTATGACTACAAATCTTAACATGTTGAATGTAGATCTCAGTACACCATGTCGCCATGGTCATAGCCAAACACCCGTCATGAAAGGGACTAATAAAATTAAAAAATATGTTAAACTGAGTAACTTCATTAAAAAATCAGAACAAAAAATTAAGCGACAAAAACAACTTCTCAATAATGCAAAATTGAGCAAGGAAAAGTCTAAATCTAACTTACAAGAAGAATTGGACTCTTGTTATACTTTATTAGGACGGAACTCTAAGGATTTAAACTATTTGGCGGAGGAAATAGTTAAATTAGAAAGGGCACTTCATGATGTAACCTGTAAATATAAACAAGCCCAAAAGGATGCCAATGACCACTGCCAGAAAATGCTGGAAAGCGCATATGTTGAAGTACGGCATAGCTACACTCAAACTGATCTCAAGACAACTACTACACATAGTAACACTTTAACTGGAGATGGTTCTGTGGAGGTAGTGTCCCAGTCACCGCTGGTGTTACCATCTGCAGTGAAAACTATAATGTACTCCGATGAAATTGGCATAAACATGGGTCAGTTCTTAAGTATGAGTATGAAACATCCTGTAATAAATAATTGTTTTCCAAATTCAAACCTGCATACTATTATGAAAAAAATTAATAATTAAACTTTTAGTAATTCAAACTTAATAATATGCCTGGGTAATAGGGGTAATGTGAACAAATCGGACTTGATTAAGTATGTGGGCAAACTGTGCACACTAGACTTAAAACAAATTGTGATGTTCACATTCCCCTATAGCGACAGCTTGCCACAATCAGAAAACAACCTTAGATATAAGCTTAATATGATGTTGCACACTATCTCGTGCAACAACAATATACATGTGATTGACATTAACAGTATTGTTAGTAAAAAATACTATTTGACTCAAGGTAATTACTACCTTTCCAATTTTTATAAAAGACAGATAGCAATTTCGCTATCTTTTTATTTTAATATAACAGCCAAAAACTTGGCTATAAAAAATGCTTCTTTTGAGCATTGCAATGATTTAAAAAACAAGACCTTGGAAGTTGTTCCAAGCCATTTAAATTAGAAATAAAGACAATAGAGGAAGTCTCTAGCCCTAAACAGTCAAATATTATTATTTACAATAAAAAACAAAGAAAACCAGATTGTAAAATCAAGGCAAAGTTTACTAACCTGGTGCACCAAAATATTCAAGGATTGAGATGTAAATTACTAGAATTAGAATTGTACATGAACTCATTTGATATTGACATCATCTGCTTAACAGAACACTGACTGAAAAGCTATGAGCTCATGTTTAACTTCAGTAACCACCAGGTTGGTAGTTCTTTTTGCAGATCACATGCTATTCGTGGAGGCTCTCTAATATTACTAAATAAACTCATAAAGTTCAAAGAACGTAAAGACATAATAAACTTATCCGTTGAAAGCCACATCGAAGTAGCATGTGTTGAGCTGGAGCAAAGTATTGTAGTAAGCGTATACAGCCCACCATCCGCCTCCTTTGAAATATTTGAAAGAATCATGGATGATATCTTGTATAAAATATCAAAATCACATAAAAATGTCTTGGTATGTGGAGACTTTAATGTTGATCTTTTAGAAGTCTACTCCCTCAGTAGTAGATTAACTAATTTATTTAATTGTTATAATTTAAGGCCAATATTTATGGAACCAACTAGAATAACTGAAACCTCAGCAAAATGTATAGATAATATATTTGTTTGTCAAAATGAAAAAGTATTAAGTAAAAAAATTATAAGCAATTTAAAATCAGACCACTTGGGTCAACTAATTAAACTAGAAATACAAATTAAAAACTATAATTGTAAACAAAAAATTAAATATACACCTGTGACCACAAGTCGATTTGAACGGTTGAAATTGGATTGGGATTCTAAACCATCACCTGATTACTCACTTAACAACCCAAATGAGTCGTATTGTAGTTTTTTTAATAAATTCACCAATGCGTTCAATTCAATATTCACACCCAAATCGAGGATGGTCTCAGAAAAACTTAACTTTAGTGAGTGGGCAACAGTGGGTATACATAAAAGTAGAGTAACTTTGTATGAACTATATAGTGAAAAACAATATAATTTTAACAAGGACTTCAAAGAAAAAGTAAAAAATTACTCAAAAATGTTTAGAAAAGTTTGTCAAATAGCAAAATCAAATTATATTAGCTCCAAAATTAAAAACAGTACCTACGATAATGATTACAATTTAAAGATTAACAGTTGCACAATCAAAAATGACATTGAAGTAGCCCAAGCTTTTGAAAACTTTTTTACTGACATTCCAATCTCTACCACAAAGTCCCTAAATTCTTCTCAAGCAATTGCCGAGTCTTTACTGATAGAAAATGTACCTAAATGCGAAAATAAATTTAGTTTCAACCACGTTAATGAAAAAGATATTATAAAAGTATTTAAACTTTTAAATATAAAGAAAACTGCAGATCTCTGGGGCATTTCCGTTAGAATTATTAAACCTTTGATTGATACCATTGCACCAGATCTAGGTTTTATATTTAATGAGTCTATTGATTGTGGTGTATTTCCTGATCTAATGAAATGTAGCAAAATAATCCCACTGTTTAAATCAGGTAGTAGGTCTGACCCCACTAACTTTAGACCAATATCAGTACTGCCAACATTCAGCAAAGTTTTTGAAAAACTTATTTTACATCAATTGCTCAGTTATTTCAATTGCAATGACCTACTTCATAGTAAGCAATTCGGGTTTACTCGCGGCAGGTCAACTACTGATGCCGGTATAGAGTTAGTATCGCATATTTTTGATGCTTGGGAGAAGTCGCAAGATGCCTTAGGCATTTTTTGCGACTTGTCTAAAGCATTCGATTGCGTACACCATGAAACATTAATCAGGAAACTACATCACTATGGAATAAGGAACACCTCATTGGATCTTCTCACATCTTATTTGAGTGATAGGATACAAAGAGTTGACATAAATGGGAAACGGTCTACGGGGTCTGTAGTTACAATGGGTGTACCGCAGGGATCTATCCTCGGTCCTTTCCTATTTTTAGTTTATATTAACGACCTGCCTCATCTTGTCAAGAATAATCATGAGATTGTATTGTTTGCTGATGATACTTCATTAATTTTTAAAATGAAACGACAAAACACTAATTTCGACGATGTAAACAATGCAATCTCAAAGGTAGTTCATTGGTTTAGTGTCAACAATCTTTTGCTTAACGGAACCAAAACGAAATGTATTAGATTTACTCTACCTAATGTAAAACAAGTTAAGGCTGATGTAAACGTAAATGGAGAAACGTTAGAAATTATAGAAAGTACCGTATTCTTAGGAATCACCTTAGATAATAAACTTCAATGGGGCCCACACATAGATAAGCTATCGAAGAGACTTAGTTCTGCAGCATATGCAGTCAAAAAAATCCGTGATCTCACAGACGTGGACACATCTAGACTAGTTTATTTCAGCTACTTCCATAGTATTATGTCTTATGGTATACTGCTTTGGGGGAACGCTGCAGATATTAACACCATATTTGTGCTGCAGAAGCGGGCTGTTCGTGCCATCTATAAAATGGGTCCCAGAGAATCCCTACGTGATAAATTCAAAGAAATAAATATAATGACAGTACCAAGTCAATATATTTATGAAAACTTGTTGTATACTCATAAAAATATCAATAGTTTCCCAAAAAATTGCGATATACATAATGTAAATACTAGAAATAAACATAAACTCGCTGTACCCACAACTAGGCTGCATAAAATTAATGTATCTTTTAAAGGGCAATGTATACGCTTCTACAACAAAACCCCTACTGAGCTGCAAAAATTATCAGTAAATAAATTCAAACAAATTGTCAAAACTTTATTATGCAAAAAGGCTTACTATAAAATATCAGATTATCTAGAGGATAAAAAAGCTTGGGACGGATTTTGCTCCAACTCGAAAAATAACAACTAACAGGCTAAAGGTTTCTTCGTCGTTTCTTTACTTTAGTCTACATACCGAAGCGATCGAAATCAAAAATACCACTTTATTTCCGTGTCAGTGTATTTTTTACTATGATTTGACCTTTTCTAAGTGTACATTTATTGTATTTATGGAAATAAAGCATTTTTGAGTTTGAGTTTGAGTTTGAGTTTAATAGTGATTTCTATCCCTCGGGAACTGATTTATGAGATAAAAAGCCTATGTTTGATCCCAGGATTAGGATAACCTGTATGCAATATTTCAGCCCGATCCGTTCAGTACTTTTGGCGTGAAGAGGTAACAAACATCCATCCATCCATACGCATTTATAATATTGATGTGATGTGATTATAGTAGTGTGATATCTACAACTTTTCCCCGTTCTATGTTATTCACTATTATTCCTTGCAGATTGGATAGCAACATAGTGGAAGAACCATTGTCAATAAGCCCGCCCCGCAGCCCGCCACCGCTCGCAATCCGCGCCGACCCTCCGTTCGAGATGCCGCGTACTACTGACCAAAAGGAAGCTATCAAGAAGAAGTGGCAGGCGATTCTTGGTAATACAGTCGTCAATTGTTTAAATTGTTGTTAGAGTCCGTTCAAAAACAGAAGAGTCGGGGGGTATAGGGTATATGCATCGATTTTTTTTATTATTCTAATCGATTCTTTAAGTCATTATTTAACGGAAAAATGATAAGACGCTCACTGAATTTCGCAATAACAAGGTATAAATACCAAATCAAAACTAAAATCATTTTCGGGTGTTAAAAACGCTGCCATATTGGCGCCATGTTTATTTGACGTCGACTTTCACATCGATTAAAACCTTTTGTGACGACCTCAGTTGTGATCATCTCAGGAAAGAGGTTTTCTGAAAAATATGAAAATAACCGGCAATACGAAATTTGAAGTGGGCAGAATAGTGTCAAATCATGATGCAGCGCCAAACATAAAAAATAAGAAATGTGAACAGTGATGTCACGCCCGCTCTTGCCAATGGCGTAGAAATTTTGCTATTGAGATTTAAATTATCAATTTTTCAATGGTTAGATTCTGCAATAAAAACATCTCAAAATGATAAAATACATATGTAGATAATATGTTTCTTTATCAATAGAGAATACGTATATATTTTTTTAGCCATTTTGAAATCACATGCATATACTAGAATGCTATCTAGCATAATGCTCGCCCATGTACAAACTGTGTGTGCAATAAAGTCTATCTATCTATAAAAGAGTTATTTTCCAGGCGACGAAGTGGAAATAGTAGTCGGCGTGGTTGTGAGAGGCGGCGGCGGTCTCGGCATATCGCTAGAAGGCACGGTGGACGTGGAAGGAGGCCGGGAGGTGAGGCCGCACCACTACGTGCGCTCCGTGCTGGCCGAGGGGCCCGTGGGCCGCGCGGGCGTGCATCGACCCGGGGACGAGCTGCTAGGTATGTAGTCACCAAAAATTGCGCTTTACCACCACTAGGGTGATAGTTCTGTGAAGTGAATAGTTGCCAACCCCGGCTTGCTCGCTATCTTTTGTTTTTAAAGCAAAGCAAAATAGTTTCAAACTGGATAGGCATTGCGTTTGGCGATGGTACAAGCTCATTTACACGGACTGTACAGGGAGACGTTTCTATAGAAATAATGAGTGCGAAAAGGCGGGTATAAACTATTTATTATATAATTAGAGCCTGATAATTTAGTCATTGCCACTACTACAACTATACATTTTTACAAATACAAATACAAAATAATTTATTTAGAACAATGTACATACATGATACATAAGTTACGAATGAACGCCGAGACAGCAAAAGTTTAAAACCCATCGCCCGCCTCCTTGACACAATTAAATAAATTAATTAAAGAAGTAGGTATACACATTTAGTGATCTTAAAGTTAATTATACGAGTAACCAATATAAAATTTACATATTTATATTTGACAGAGGTGAACGGGCATCGTCTACTCGGCATGAACCATCTTGAAGTGGTGTCCATTCTAAAGGAGCTGTCGAGTGAAGTGTGCATGGTGTGCGCGCGGCCTCGCCCTGCGCCCACCATCGAGATCGCTCCGCCCGCCGCTACGCTTGTCAAGGTAAACACACACTCGTACAGATATATCTGTCATCTATAGCTGGGTATCCATTTGAGGCAGCCTCGGGCCGAGCAGCTGCCTCGACCCGAGGCAGATCTAGTGGAGACCGTGCCGCGAGTCGAGGCTTGCCGCGACTTGAACCAAACGAGGCGGCCGCGCAGCGAGCCAAATCGTGTCGGTAAATGGCCATGCTCAAGGCGCCTCAGTGTGAGGCGTGCGTTCAGTGGAGACGGACGTACTTGTGCTCGGCACGCGGCAAAATGGATAATGAGAAATGTATCGAATTAATTAAGTTAATGAAAACCACCGACATTTGTGGGATCCAACTTCACCGCATGATTATAATAAACAATTGAAAGAAGATTCTTGGAAAATAATAAGCAAGGAAATGAAACTACCCATTTCCGAAGTAAAAAAAAATTACTTCGCTTTGTGGATGGTTCCTTTTGTAGTGACTAATTACTACTAATGCTGCAGCGACTTTACGTGCGTCAACCATGGTGGTTAATGAGGAATTGAGAAAATCGTGGCTCGGGTTGAGGCTTGCCGCTCGATACGTTATTATGTGTGCTCAAGTGGAGACGCATGTACTTTCCGCAGCCCGCGGCACGCTCAGGATGAGGCAGCTCGCCACGAGGCTGCGCAAATGGATACCCAGCTTATCACACTAATATTATAAACTAGCTGCGCCCCGCGGCTGCGCACGCGTTGTTCCTATAGAAACGTGAAAAAGGTGATTTTCATCCCACGGGAACTAATTTGTGAGATAAAAAGTAGCCTATGTTTGATTCCAGGATTAGAACTATATGTATGCAAAATTTCAGCCAGATCCGTCCAATAGTTTTGGCGTGAAGAGGTAACAAACATCCATCCATCCATTGTTAAATATTAATACACAATAATAACCGTTTTTCCATTAGCATGTACAGTACAATATAATTACTGTCATTTAGGATTTATAACCATAACTACGCAAATACCTTTTTATGACGGATGTAGATAAAAAGATTAGGTTTTATCAGAGGATACTTTGGTTTATCAGAATAAGTGCAAGTTAATTCCTCATGATTATCACTATCTTCGAAACTAACCACATGCACTGCATAATAAGTAAATAATCCCTATTTTAATGTTGCTAAGGCAGCCTACAATAATTTATAACCCTTATTATTTTTACAATTAGTTGTAGGTAAATACAGAAATATCGAAATAATGTAGTTTAAACTTTATACGTTTCATATAAAGAAACTAATAGTCATAATATGAAATGCTCTGCCACTGGAACATCCGGTGGGAAGGACACAAAGCGAGTGCTTTAGGACTTACGATTTGAAATCAATGATGCTAATTGTTTTTTTTTGAAATCATATAATGTTGTCTATTCAGTTGTCGCCAAACCTAGACTAAACTAATCTGACAGGAATAAAGATAATGCCATCCTTATCATTTTGATCGTTACGACAGGGACAGCGATATTTATATCTTTTTAGTACTGTCAAATTGGTTAAGTTTTAACGACATCTGAATAGACACCAATATACCATCAACACTTTTATCTCCTTTGGCGGGACTCGAACCCGCGTCCTCTCCTCGGCCTCAGTACGGGGATGTGATAACCACTACACCACTAAATCAAGTGCCGTTAATGTCGAAAATCTCTGGGACTTAGCGCCGTTACCTCCAACTACAGGCCTTTAAATTATTCTAATTTTGAATATTGTCACAGGCTAAGTCCGACGGCAGCCTGGCCGGCGCAGGCGCAGAAGAAGGCGGCTCTCTCTCAGCGGGTAAGGTGCGGTCGCGCAGCCTTGAACCCCTCACTGGACTCGCTATGTGGTCTTCAGAACCGCAGATTATTGGTAAGTTTCATGTATGGTTGAAAATAAAATTTATTTTTAATTCATTATAAAATTTCAATACTGTAGATTTTATTGTCACTTACAAAGTAGTTTAGTCCCATTCACCTATTCAAAATTAAACATCAAAAACCTTAGCCTAGTCTATTATAGTATTATAATATCTGTTGCCTAGTTATGCTGCTGCCAGCTCCTTGGAGAGAAATAAGCTACAAGTTTAATCTACGTCGAGCTGATGCTTGGCTTCGTCGACAGTGAGACTGATCTAAGACCTTTTTGACCCCTGTATTCTAATGCCGAGTACAGACTAGGATATCAAAAGAGAGCGAAGGCCAGCGAACCAACGCGAACAAATCAGTGTGGATGTCATGCCGGAAGCAAATGATCCCAAACGAACCGTCATTCGTCAACTTTTACATGCGTTTATTAAGTGTGGACACAACGGCGAAAACGAGGGAACTTACGGTACCGATGCTCGCTCATGTTCGCTTGGTCTGTACCCACTATAATAAAGCATACCATAATAGGGTATATGCATCGATTTTTTTTTATTGTTTTAATCGATTCTTTAGGTCATTATTTAACCGAAAAATTATAAGACGCTTACTGAATTTCGCAATAACAAGGTAAAAAAGTATATATTTTTTTAGCCATTTTGAAATCACATGCATATACCCTATTGAATATCTTGTTCACAGAGCTTGTAAAAGGCGAGCGCGGACTCGGCTTCTCTATCCTAGACTACCAGGACCCGCTGCGTCCCGCGCACACGCTCGTCGTGATCCGGTCGCTGGTGCCGGGCGGCGTGGCGCAGCAGGACGGCCGCCTGATACCCGGCGACCGACTGCTGTTTGTCAACGACCAGGTAAGATCATTCACAGAGCTACTAAAAGCGAGCCTTCTCTATACTAGACTAACAAGAATACCAGGACAGCTACCTGTCCTTATTACCTACACGCACTCCAGGCAACTTCTTACATTCTTTTTCGTATATCCGCCCGCTCGCATTCTGTATTAGTTTGGTGTGCCGTAGATATACGCAAATCGCTGACTCAGAACAGGATTTACACTTACTTTCTTTTGGAAGAAGATTATCTATGAGCTCTCTCGGCTTTCATACCCTTAACTACCCTCATTCAACTATTAATAATAAGGGCGAAAAGAAATATTTTTTTCAGACAAAAAAAGCGTACAGAACGACCAGTTACAGTTGTGTGATCCTGACATAACAAGAACAGCTATTCTATCGGAGTATAATAAACTTTCTGACATTGTAGACTTGGAAAGTAATCCATCCAATCAACGTTTCCATTGAAATATCAAAATCTATTATTGCATTTTACTTATAACTAACATTTCCATCTATTTCAGAACCTAGAGAACGCCAGCCTAGAGCAAGCAGTAGCAGCATTGAAAGGCGCCCCCCGCGGCGTCGTCCGTATCGGTGTGGCTAAGCCTCTCCCATTAGCCGACGCACCGCCCCCGCTCCCCTCCACTGCACCCCCGCGTCTCAGTGCTACTAGCCCTTGAGTGGTATGAATGTTCTATTTATCTACGACATTGATTCATTAGTGATTACCCTCAAATTTTAACGAATTTATTGGTGGCGATTCTGATCATTGACTCGACGATACATTGCATTGTTTCGACCTGTAATACTTTTACTAAGTAATAATTTCAAAACACAAACACATCAAAGAAGTCCTATTCTATACAAACGGAAACGTCTTTTCGTAGAGACTGTGCTATAATCTGAACGAACTCCGAGCTGGGGCATATATAACCTATCACGCCACAGCTTATCCAGACATGATTATAAGGTGAACAATTTATCTATCTGAAAGTATCTGAGATCATTAATAGCTATGTTATTTAGGTCAGATAAGGTTGCCGCAGTTAAATATCGATTATTAGATATTTATCATTATAAATAATCAGCTTTGATATCAATTACAATCGCTACCACTTTGTCTATCACCGGCTCTGATAACTAGCTTTATTTTTAGGAAAATTCCGGATAAAATATTTAAAAAGATTTTGAAATTCACTACGTGACGATATTGGTTTAACCACGGTTTGACTGACGCACTTATAAAAAAGAACTAAAACTAAATTATTTGTGTGATAAACTACATACTTATCTTACTTTTAATAATGACTATAAGCATTGCATATGTTTTCAACCCAATTAGGTAGTTATTGGACATTGATATCAAGATATGCCCACACATTCCAATCTTAAATGCCCCTCATTAAATTTTTAAAATTTTATTAATCGTAGCCTTTAAATAAGTAGAATAAAATTATTAAATCTTTATATTAAACCTATTTTATTCCTAGGACGAGTTGAAGATGATTTTCTGTACTTAATTATTTTTATGAACAAAATGTATTAAAATAAGTTACATATATTTTTATTTTTAAGAGATTTATTCTTGAGTTATGTATTCAAGGACGGATTTGAATTTTGTTAAAATGCTAAACTTTATTGTACCTGGAGACTGTTAAGTCATTCCTATAGAATATTTTATTAGGTTAAGAATACTTAAAAATAAAATAAATTTTAAATGAGTTCAACCAATCTGTCTGTATTTCATTAAAACACAAATCTTTAGAAAAACATATATTTTTGTAACAAAAATATAACCTATTTACACCTTTTCGTATTTCTAAATCACATTGATTCCTTGCACTAATCCCTAATTGAGCAATATTAAAAGTACATTTATTATGAATTAGATAATAATTTAATTTAGTTCATTGCCCTCTCCCTATTAATTATTTATGCTTATTCTAAGATCACTCTTCGTAGAAGTCTTCAATAATGTCTTTGTACTTATCGTATACGACGTTCCTCTTGATTTTCAACGTCGGTCCTGAAACAAAAACGATTGTTAAAGCCGTACGAAATTTTATGAATCTACACATAGAGCACGAAATAGACGAGTCGACGACTGCCGGCGCCCTCAGTCGACGGGTGCAGACCTTGCAGTGGACAACTTGCAGTCCGTGTATATGAGTCGTATTATGGAAGTTTGGTCAGTCATAGATCTACGCTTGAGCAAGGTTTATTCCTTAGAAAAGCTTTAATCAAGCATAGATAGATGAACAAGCTTGCATACGGGCCTTACCCCCAAATTCTCGAGGGTAACTCAGGTTTAAGTTCTTCTGAAAGTAGCGACTTTTTGACAGTTTTCAATGAAAATCTGCCAGAAATTCGTAATGAGACGAGCACCGGAGCTAATATTTGCTGATCGTACAAATATTTGCCTAATGGGGAATTGATTCCGTAACCTGTGTCGCAGACCTTCGCCCGCCGCGCCACATCGGCACAAAATGATGTTGCTGCCTTTTCTCTGGTCGGTTTCTTTGGAGACTACGTCATCCACGGGCTGAGTTGAAGGCAATAACAGTTAATATGACCTACGCCGCCACCCAACCGCCGTTGTGTATGTCTCTCGAAAGACATCCTTTAAAAACTTGTGTATTTGAACTCTGTCTATGTGAATTGAAGGTTGAAAACAGCCTTACCTAATTCTCCAGTGAAAACGGAAAAGTCAGTGGGCAGGATGGTGAATTTCTGAATCTTCTGTGCATTTGATATCGCCTGTTTGTTCGCTCTCATGATGCCGGCCTCTATCGCTTTGTGCACCTGAATGGAAACAAATGAACATCAATTTATGTGGTAAGTTATTTTTTTTAAATGAACATGATGTATTAGCCGCTCAGCAAAATATGTCCTGAACACAACGGCACATCCATTTCTCTCCTCTAACTCTAAACTTTACGTCTATGGATTTTATAACAAAAATGGCGACCGTGCTAGTAAGTCGAACTGCCAGCAGATCGACCAATGAGAAATAAGTCTAATTACAAAAACTTTTATCAAAGCCGAGCTATATTGACCGTGTAAAACTGTCCTTTAATAGCATCTCCAAAAACCATAGGCCTTTTTAATTGTCAAAATCGACTTGTTTAATGATTAGAATAAAAAATGAATTCGTAGTCAGTTAGTGCTAATCTGTTTTTCTGTAGAACCTATGTCGTTCTGCTGCAATTGGCAAGTGTCCTAATAACGGTAAATCCACACATCATCATCTAGCCCAGGGTAAGCTTAACTATTAACCTCTTCTGTTCCTTTCAATCTTATGCTCCGATGTGCCAGTCTGACGTGAAATATCTAGTACATCCCACAGTCTTTAAGTAGAGTCTGTTCAAAAAGAGAAGAGGCGTGGGAAGTGATGGCGCTCGTGTGCCAATTTGACAACTTTTGTTGCGTTGACAACACTGCTCTGTCATTACAGTACGACTAAAAGTGTTAGTTCACCGTAACGCCACGACTGATTTTGAACAGACTATAAATTATGTGCAATGGTAAGAAAAAAAAGTACCTTTTCATCTTTGGTTTTAACAATTTCGCTGATAGTTGTTGCTGTGCTACCGAGACTGGCCACCCAGCCTTTGGTCTCGTAATCGAGCTCGTCCAATGGTACTCCTGTTTCAGAGTTCACTTTAGCCTGAAATAATAAAATTTCTATATGTTATTTACTCGAATCGAGTCCCATTTTAGAGGTTTTTGGACAACATCCACATTTTTAACATATCGAAATATCTCGTCATCATCGTCATTAGCCTATCACATCTAGATAGGCTAATAGAATTGCGTAATAGGTTTAGCCCCGCAGACTTTACTTTCATATATACCTATTCAGTCCGAGTCCAATGAAAAAAAAAACAAACTAGGTACTTACAAAATTAATAAAATAAATAAATAATGCTGGTCAATTCACACAGCATTATCGAGTCCCAAGCTAAGCAGAGCTTGTGTTGTACTAGATAACTACTAACTAACGATATACATAATACAATACACTACACAGATAATTTTTTTTTATCATGCATAGAAAACATCCAAAACACCCTGAACAAATATCATCAGATCGTACAGACATTTTGTCCCGCGGCGGGAATCCAACCCGCAACCTTCTGCGTCGCAGGCGGACCTTCATCCATTAAAATCATGTAAGTAGGTATTACCTTAATTATATTTATATCGCTTATAAAAAACTAGTTTTTGCCCGCGCTTCGCTCGCGTATTTTCGGTATAGGTAATAAGTAGCCCATTATCTAAGTTAAGTAAGGCTATGTTTTAAATATACGGCAAATTTGATCTTGATCTGTTCAGTAGTGTTGGAGATCCTAGGTAACAAAATGCGCAGTCGGTGTATAAGAGCGCTTAGACACAATTTCTTGATTAGTTTGTAAATTTACCTTGAGCGTGACTAAAAGTGAGAGGAATTTCCGTTTGTCTCCGATCAAGACTGCGTAGCCCACGTGGAGTAGTTCCGACTGGACGGTTTGTTCTATCAGCACTGGTGCAATATTCTCACCGCCCGCTGTTATTATAAGTTCCTGTGAATAAAAGAGATAATTATGAAAGTGTTATAAATTGTTATGATTAATCTTTATAATATTTGTTAATTATATAAATTATGTAACCGTTGTAGAAAGTACTGCATAATGAAAGTAAGGTAATACTTCGGAATGTCTTTCACAAGAATTGTCTTTCGTTATAATATGTGTAATAAAACTTTGAAATCTATCATGGATATTAATACTAAAGTTATTTACAACGGTATATTTACCATGAATTGAGTTTTGGGCTTTTTTTGTTTTGACTAAAATCATGTTTATTTTCCCGTTGTAAATAACTTTCGTATGTGTAATAAAATCGCTTCTTCTGCCAACTTTAGTAGGAACAGATTTAGTACGTATTTTTTCTATTGCAATGCGCAAATTGATCGGCAACTTTTGCACGTGAATAGTCTTCAGAGAAAGCAGAAGTTTCGGCCTTGAAATTAATTTAAAACACTCATAAATACAGCTACGTCTATCTTTCGTGGTCCATACCTTTATCCTCCCAGTAATATAAAGCAGGTTGTTACTGTCCACTCTGCCGATATCTCCAGAATGCAGCCAACCTTCATCGTCCAACGCCTCTTTGTTCTTGGCCTCATCATCTAGGTATCCCATGAAGACGTGACGGCCTCTCATCATGATCTCGCCAGGACCGTTGGGGCTGACTGAACCGCCGAACATGGTCTCTGTACCTTCTAGGAGTTCGCCCGCTGAGTCTAACGAGAATCTGCAAAGTAAATAATTGATTTTGTTTTAAAAAACTGTAAACCGACTTCATAATTTTTATAGTTTTTCATGGATTTTCATGGATCTCATTGTCAGAACTGAACCAAATTAAAATGGGACCACACAGGAAGCACCAGCTTTTATACATATAAAAAAAAGAATCATGAAAATCAGACCACCCAGTAAAAAGTTCTGAGGTAACAAACAAAAAAATACAAGAAGTCGAATTGAGAACCTCCTCCTCTTTTTGAAGTCGGTTAAAAAAGAGTTAGGTATGTTGCAAGTTACTTTCAGTTACGTCGTTATCGTAATCTTTATGCCCAGGGGTAGTTTTATTGCTGTGATAATGATAATGCTTGTAGTAGGTATTATTAACTGTGTAGTTAGATGTAGGTAAATAGATAACAACGCGAATATAACCTTAGCTTGTTCTTTATGAATGGGCCGTTCTTAATTATGGGACACGAAATTACTTACATAGGATTGCAATTCTAATGAAATTTAAACTGTCAGCACCAACATCAATGGTAGCATAACTCTATGAAAAACATAGTTACCGGTAATAAAATATTAAAGTTACTTAATTAAGATTGTCTGTGTCGGATCGGGTAGTCGAATTGTGCCGTGCACGCCGATTCCCCCAGCGACGATTCCCGTAACGTCAATTATCTGATTAAATTCTGTACAATATTGTCACTTAGAAATTAAAACCAACAAGTCCTAGCTCTACTGGTTCGTTCTCTATATTTGCTGATACAATTTAATTGCATTGCATTGAAAGTATAGGCGTTTACTTACTTGGGGTAAATGCTAAGCGTATGGGCGCCAGACGCCTCACTCATTCCAAAAGCGTCCACAATGGGAATGTCTAGTGAAAGGAAGAATTTCTTCACATCTGGCGAGAGTGGGGCCGCGGCGGTCACAAAAGTGGAGCATTTGTCCAGGCCCAGTGATTCGTGGACTTTACTGAACACGATGGATTTGGCCATTCTATACCCAAGTGATTGCCCTTGTTGCCTGCAAGAATATAGTCGGTTAGAACGGATTATCAATATGTAAAATGATTGTAACAATAAAATTGATGACGCGCATTGTCTAATGAAATTAATGCGAAGAACTATGAAGCTATACTAGGAAGAGGGTTTAACTAAATTAAAGATTCTATCTAGTTAAAATACGGTTTTTAAGTATGATTGTTTTGTTAAAGGGAGTCATACACACCTAACTAATTCTAATTGTTGCTCTAATGTTAGATAATAAAATATAATAATGACCGTAATCGCGACACGCAATTAGGACCGTGAATTGTAGATAGTCTGTGCTGGTTATTTATATGACGATGTTTATTTTCTATACTATAACATAAACAAGCAAATTATTTGCATTACAGGCATAATAATAGGTAATGAATATTAGGTGGCGTGGCCATGATGTTTAGTGAGTTCGCCTTGGTTCGAAATATTTGCACGTGTCGCCTAGCTCTTTGCATGCGCATACAAACTGTCCTATAAATAGAGCTTGCAGCGTTTGTCGGTCGATAGGTTATTTACCTTCAGTCTAATTCCGTGCGTCTGCTCTTGAAATGGTTCTAACGTTCTTCATTTAAGGCAGGTTTTTGATGTTGTATGCGTTAGATTCGTGATTTATTGAAACACTTGTGTGACTCAGTGATGGATGTTTCAAATGGCTGTGAATAGAGTCGACTCTACATTGTGCCCTGATCTAGCTCAAATTGACTGTGGCTTCGGACACGGTTTTAAATATTTTAATTTGATCTCCAATTTGATAAGAGATTAGGCTTTAGTTATCATTTATTTATCGTTGTTTACGGATTTCATAATTATTATTGAATTATAAAAGTCATGGTGATAAATGAAACGTGCTCTCGATGTGTAAGTATATTTTACAGAACTGACAAGTGAAAAAGACATGCATAATGTCGTTTCACGGAGAATGTGTAAGTATACTCGTAGAATGTGTCATGCGTGACCTTGCATTAAATCGATAGAAGAGCGTCCTAGGTACAATGTATTAAGGTACGTAAGTCGGTGACTAGAGGCCTACGCTACACGTTGACCCATAATATGACGACATGGGAATATGTAGGTTATGAATTTATGAACTATTGAAGAAAAACTATGCTTCCAAATCTCCACAAAGCTATTAAGTAAGTTTGTTATAAATCTACAACAAGCCTAATATGTATCGCCTAAATATGTTTTTTTTATATGAGCATGGAGTAAAACAAAAAACATGCTTTGTTTCAGGTTTTTCCGTAATATTTTGAACAGACTGATTTTGAAAACAAAAACTGTTGATTTCAAAATCAGTTCCTTCTAAAAAAGAAAATAAATAAATCCATCGTGAATTCTAGATAAGCATAGAGCGTGAAAATGTAATTTGTATTCTTGACTCTGACACTATGGCTAATGCAGAAAGCGAATTGCTACCGCGCTACCAAATCGCCTGCCTCCGATGTTATTTTACGATTCTGTTTAGCAATTCTTCTACTACTACTAAACTAAGATACGAATGTGGTTAACATGCTAGGAGAGAACAATTTGTAATGGATTCACTCGTTACATACCAATAATCTAGCAGTTGGAGTAAAGTGAGGTCTATCGGAAGTCCATTCATGCCCGCAGAGAGAGAACTGATTAGAAAGGTAGGTATAATAAGAAATTAGACAAGGATGTCTGTTTTGCTTAGTGTAGATATATTTTATAATTGACCTCAAATTAAAGGAAATTCTATGTTCGGCTGTGTTTCTTTTTGTATGTTTGTCGATTTCTCTGTCTTATTATATGAACCGATTTGGATGATTCTTTGCAGTTGTTTAAAGGTCAGCCTTAAACAAGGTCCCATAAAAACCATTATTATCATCAGATTAGTACCTATTCATCCCGCACAACTTAAAAATACAGTTTCAAACTAAGAGATATGAAGTTAGTTTGTAGCCAATAATGGCTAATCTAAACCCAAGATAATATTATACAGGCTGAATTTAATTCATAAGCATCCTTGTAAACCAAGACACCACTAATGATAACCTAACCTAACATATTGGTGCTAATATTACGCAAATCGGAAGTATAATTTTTGTACAGAAAATACAGTTTCAAACTAAGAGATATGAAGTTAGTTTGTAGCCAATAATGGCTAATCTAAACCCAAGATAATATTATACAGGCTGAATTTAATTCATAAGCATCCTTGTAAACCAAGACACCACTAATGATAACCTAACCTAACATATTGGTGCTAATATTACGCAAATCGGAAGTATAATTTTTGTACATATGGAAAACGCAAAAAATAGGAAGTCATATCATTGGTTTAAAAGGATACTTACGAGTTCAATTTCACCCTGTATAGGTGGTGTTTTAGAGCGATCCTTTTATACAGGTACCTAATCTTACAAGTATTTTACATCGATAAAGACCTAGCGGATAGTGTAGAAAAAAATTAAAGACATGGTTTGAAAATAATCCACAGTACTACTAGTTGGCGAGCACTAGCATAATACTGTTACTCAATCAAAATAAACAAGTACTTAATAGCCTTGAAGCTTTCTTTTTGAGACCGGTCCATTATGCCATTTACCACGTAACGTTATGAACCTACAGTAACTATATTTAACTCCTTGTCTCACTTTCGTTTTATAACATTTTGCGGGCCATTCAACCCGTTCCGCTTAAGTTTTTAAATAACTGTCTAACCATTGTTAAAATAGAAGAATCTTATGTTACCGATAATTTACTGATTTAATACTACTCACTTCGTAAATAGGAATTTGTTTCATAATTATCTCTGATTGCTAGATAATGTGTGAATTGTCCACCATTACAAATATTATTATTATTATCAATTAAGTACTTTTATTTCTTCCAGTCGATTTTTGTTGGTAAAGACATGTATAAAACTTTACAAGGTGTAAAGCATTGTTTGGCACGTCTATCACTAGTTTATTTTAGAAAGGGTACGATGACCATCGGCACCGTTATGTGCGCAAGCGCAAGAACCGAAGAACTGTTTACAACCTCAGATGAATAAAAAAGCAAGATAGAGTTTCGCCGGCCGACTCACCGATGGCGGCAAAACTAAGCCTAGCCGTGTACATACACAGTTACACGCACAGACATAAAACGAAACTAAGCCATACCTTGTCAGTCGAGCTATGCCGGCGCGCGGAGTGTCACGATATAATATTTCGTATTTTTTACAGAAACAATGTTTAATTGTGTTGTAAAATGGTGTAAAAACCAATCTTCAATAAACAAGAAGTAGGATGGAATCACATTTCATACTTAAGTAAACTTAAAAACATATATTTTTAGTAAATCAACTTTATAAATTATCATGACAACTTGGAACACGAAACCGCCACAAGTGCTGCCAACACTAAGCGTCACAGAAGTTCCCGTTTGTTGAGGAAGTTATTAATGTGACGTGAAACGTAATGTTATGTATTAATTTACTTAGGTACCTATTTTTTTTTACCCGACTACCAACGGAGCATGGATAAATAAGGTTGGCTTCGTTTGTATGTTTGTAAGTAGCCGATTTTATTTTCTCACGTAGCGCTGAAAGTATAAGTCCGATTTGAAATAAATAAGAAAGATTCGTCTTGATGCCCCGGTAGTTATAGGATAATTAATAACATCAGAAGAAATTGTGGTCTAACGAGATATCATGGTCTAAGTGGGTCTAAAAGTTAAATGTTAGTAAATATGCTCGACTAAGGAATATCATTAAGGACATGCAGAGACAAGGACATTTTTAGGAAAATGTATATCTCAGGCTTAAGGAAATGCCGACTTTTTGAGATTTGCAAATCTTGCCTACAGACTAATTTGGATAACAACATTTATGGCGTTGCGTTCATATAGAAAGGGATATTTTTTATTGCAAAAAAGGTATTAACTTATTACCTTGCCCCCAGCCCTCCTTCCCCTTTTGTAAGTGCTACTGAGGGTTTTCGATTGCAGGGAACTAGAGGCTTATTTTGCATCGAAATAAAAAAAAAACCCACTTTATTCTCACCCCCTTTTTCTTAGCCTCCGTTGAGATCTCCCGAACGCAGTGACTTGAAAGATATTGCTATAGAGGAAAAATAATATTAAATTCAAAACAAAGGTTGCCCCCCCTACCGTCGTATACTCCTTTTATGTAAAAATACCAAAAATTGGCCTAAAAATTGTGAAACTGTTGTGCGTAAATAATGTAATGAAAGCATAGCGATAGTTAGTGAAAAGCAATATAAATCAGTTGATAAAAAGATTTTAAAGCGATTTATTGGCAAAGACAACGTTTTCTCTAACTTGGAGACTGAGTACAGTTATGCTGGCCAAGAGCATAAAATAAGCGATGCATCATCGAAAAATATTTATGTAAGTACCTAATACGTTTCCACCATATTTCGAAATTGGAAACAATTTCCAGAACGGTGGACAGTAAATGACAGTTCTACAGAAAACTTACGCAATATAAAGGCCATTAAAACCAATGTTTGATAATTACTGTTGTTTTATTGTCCCCCTTTCTAGTCGGAATAAACATACCTACTTATATACTACCTCTAAGTGAGGTAAATATACAATTTGAAAAAATGTCATCTTATCTACTATTTACTTATCCATTCATTCTGCTAATACAATAAAATATTAGGGGTAATTCGTTTTTACTACACGGCAACACTCATCAAACGCGCACATGTTTACGAAACCGGCATCAGTTTGTCGGCCGGCGTCACTCTGTCTTGTTTTTTTACTTCGTCTGAGTTTACAACCGGCTTGTGTTAACTAGTTCAAATTAGTTATTTTTCCGCACGATATGATGGTTTTTCTACTTAGCAATCTACAATACTGGCATGTTTGAGTCATTATCTAATAGATTGATGGTCCTATAGTTCATTTATGTGTCTGCTATTGTTTTTTTTTATTACTTAGATTGAAAAAAGAAATAAAAGCGAACCCTAACTAGGTAGTATAATTGTGTCTTGTTTATGTTCTGTTGATCTGGAATTTGATAGAAAAAGACAGCAAAAAGACATGAATTCTGCTATACTTAATTAGAACCAGGTAATAAAGATTTTGTTTGATTAACTTATAAAATTCAAAAAGCCACTGGTCACCAAAACCTTACTTAATAAATTTTCTGCACTATGTCCGTACTTGAGTTTAAAAATATTATTTACCCTTTGATTCTTGCCAAATGATGGTTGAGTCCCTGTTCTCTCGCCCACTTTGCCATCGCTCGCTTGATGGTGCCGCCTTTAGCGCCGACAGCCATTATTTTCTCGTACATTTTCTCCCATACTCTCGGCACACCAAGGAACCTGCAATAAAAACACAGCTTGTTATTTCCTTGAAAACTCAATGCATAACGATGAGGGGTTTGTATGAACTTTTATTATACGAAGGAAGGACATATACCTACCCATCTTAGAACTACCTATCCCAAGATTTATCGATTTTCAGGACGGAAGACTTTAAAAAAACACTCGTCCAAGTAGGTAAATAATTCGCTTAATCAACCTAGGTACCAATCAAGCTGGTAGGTATGTTAAGTAAAATTAGGTACCTACTTATAATACCTATCATTTGCTTTGAAATGGCAGTGTTCAGTGTAAGGTCGTAATCAAGTACGAATTTGGTGGTATAGAAAAAATCTTGTTAAGTTAGATTATGCATAGTTTTTGTACGCGTGCGTAGATTACTGTTAGAAGCGTTTCTGTGTGAGATTATTTATTATCTTAAAAACCTATTATCTAAAAAACTGTTCAAAGTTCGCGGTTATGTAAACAATGTTACTTTATACTTCTCCACCTGTGAATATTGCGCAGATAACACGGCTTGTCATTCGTTGAAATATAAAATATTCTTGCAATTAGTTATTCTCCCCCGAGTTCTTAGGACAAATAATTCTACCGACCAATTATTTAATTATCAAGTAAGTACCTGACGAACAAAGTAACTACTGCGCGCGCAATGCAATTTGACGTCAAGGTTTTATTTTAATGCAAAGTGGATAAAGTACATTTCGTTAGTTGATTACTTATTAAAAAAAAATCTGGAGTTCAAGAATCGTGTGACCTAATTTAAGGTTACAGTTGGGTTTATTACCTACATAAGTACCTACGATCACATAAAATTGTTTTGACTCTTTCAAAACAGGTCGATCTTGAGACTTTAGCCTGTTGGCAATGAGATAGGTACTATATGAAACTGTTTTATCCGTTCACCGCATATGTTAGGTAAGTAAGATATGACTTAAGTTATTTGTAAAAGTTCTAGCCCTTTCCTGGAATTCTATAAAGGTTAAGGTATAATGAAGATAGGATTTGGTGGAACCAACCTTGTAGGACGAACTTCTTTCAGTGTTTCGACCAGACTGCCTTTTAGCGCGTCGGGTTGCGCGAAGAATACCGTAACAGCATTTGATAAAGTTGTGTAGATGTCTACCACCTGAAAAACCATACAAAAAGTTATAACCTTACACATATATAGATTACATAAATTTACATTCTGATAGAATGAACTGTGTATTAATTTGACCAAGTTTACTTGCTCTACAATTTCTGCTTCTTAATGATAAAATGATCAAGAGAAACTTCAAAGGCAAAAGCATAAAAAGATAACCGCTACTCTTTTATCTCCAAACGACCCCTTTACTTTACTAACATTTCCATGGTCCTGAGCGCACTCGCTCGTAGAGTGCAACAGTGGTGGGCTCGTCGAGTGCGATAGCGTAGCTTCTCAACAAATACCTACCGCTGGCTGACGCCGCCGGTGCATACCTCCCAAGGGGTGAGCTGCTGGCTTTCATAGAGGACATCGGGTGGCTAGTCTAGCAGCCCTCTCACCAGATAGGTACCTACGCAAAAAGGCCCACCTGTGGCCTAGTTGTGGAAAACCAGTTCAGAAACAAGTAGTGCACTCACTCATCTGGAGCTCCGTGTAGCGGTGGTAAAGGGACTGGGAGGTGAATGCAATGAAATATAATATATTGTACTGATCAAAGGACTTTGCAATGTTCTTACCTGGGCAGCAACATGACTCAGTGGTAAGAAGGAGACGAGCCTATCCTTCGTAGGCTGCAAATCACCGACTCTTTCTCCAATGGCGTAAGCGTCCCACGTCAAACTGTCGTGAGACAACATGACAGCCTTAGGGGGGCCCACTGTTCCGGACTGAAAAAAGTATTTTATGTAAAGATTATTTGTTTTTATAGTCTCGAACAACATCAAAATAAATTGGATTGAATTTTTTTTAGAGTTAAGCGGGACTTGAACCCACTAACTTTCCCGTATGTGAATGCGTTGCAAATTAAACGCCACCAAGAAAGTTTTTACACCTTGGACGAAGCTCGCTCAGAGGCGGTGAGACTATTTGACGTTAGTAACGAGACGTGATCGCGACGTCTCCTTTGTGTATACTATTTGCGTAGTTCCCTATCCGCACGTTAGAGGAGCGGTTCCAAATTGTATTCGGAAAGGAGACGTCACGATAACGTTTCGTTTCTAGCGTCAAATAGACTTAACCCTCAGGACCGATTAAGCGGGCCTGTAATGATGGACCAGTAACTGGATTGTGATCCGGCGGTTGGTCTCAATGGCGTGACATGATTTTTTTTAATAGGTACGTTTAGTTTGTTTGGAAAACAAGTCGTAATAACGGCTCTAATATAGAACGCTCGTTCATTTGGCTTTGTTCAGGGCGTTCTGGTTGTTTTACTATGTAATAATAAAAAAATATCCATCTATGTAGTGTATTGTGTTATGTATAATCAGTTGTCTAGTACCCACAACATAAGCTCTGCTTAGCTTGGGGGGGGGGCTAATAATGCTGTGTGATTTGTCCCACATTATTATTATTATTATTTATAAGATGGATTTATAGTGAAGCAAATATGAAAGCTGAAAAAGTCAGTCTCGTGGTGACTCTGATATCAAAAATAATCAAATTATATCTATTACCGAGAATCCTTTCAACATTCATTCTATTCATTCTCAGAATAAAAATGAAAATATTTATTGAAAATGTAAGACACTGGTAAATGTCCAATAGGTCATTACATTAATCATCATTATTATGTCATCTTTCAGGAAATGTTAGGTAATTATTCAAAGATAATTTTATTTAAATCAGTCTCATGTTTTGATCTTGTATAATAATAACCATTTAACGTGAAACAATAGCTGATATAGCGTTTCAGTAGAGCTTGTCCTAAAGTGATTGTTTTTTATATGAAGTAGGTACAATAAAATAAGTATATTAAGTAGCTTGTCCTAAAGTGATTGTTTTTATATTAAGTAGGTACTTAATCTACCTATACGTACCTAATAGGAAAATAACCATGGTTTCATTATATAATAACAATGTTTGAGGAAAATCGAACGATTAATTGTAGATTTATGCACCGAGGGCTCAAAACAGTGTCATACTTCTCACACTTAGGATTCTGTAACTTCCTCGCTTCGCTCGTGTGTTATTCTGAGTAGTATTCTAGAATTCTGAGTTGCGCTCGAGACTCAATGGAGTAGTTGAATAGTACAGTATTCTCCTCGTGCATAAAGCTGCCTTTGGCTTAAATCCCTCACGCATTCACGATTCTAGTAGGCCTCACTTCGCTACTATTATCAGACAAACTAGAGAGGATCATAAATATTTTGTTCTGTGTCAATATAGAATGTCTGAATAGCATGACAGCTACGTCAAAATCAACTTCTTCGATAAATGCGTCATGAATGAGATTTATGTTCGGGCAAACAACAGGCTAGTATGGAATTATAATAAATTTCGCACGCTTTAACGATGCAGAATGTACTTAAAACATTTTTCATTAATATTGAATGTTTTGGAGACTTTATTGTAATTCATTTATGTCAAATAAATGAATTACCTACGGCATTCCTGGAAATAAATGATATAGTTAGAGAATAGAGACTCACCGTATAAACTAATGTGCAGCACTCATTGACAGCTATACTCCTCAAAATACTGTTCAACTTGGTGTCCGTTTCTGCCTCTCCCATTTCTAGAATTTGTTCCCACTAAAAATAAACAAATATAGAAATTGGTGGATCACAGAATTTACAACAATAAACCTTCAAACTCCAGTATTCTTTTGTACTAAATAAAAGTAGAGCTCTTACAGTTCTCTGCGTTTATTCGAGGTTTGTTCAAAGTTGACAGAAACGAGATAACAAAAAAGAGAGAACTTATACTTACTTGCGTTTACTATATAACTAGCACTATAAACTCGAGACTTAGGGTGAAAGTGATGTTTTATAGAATTAACTTAAAACTCGATGGTGGTGGACATTTGACTTAAAACTCACACTATAAACTCCTTGCACCGAAGTATCCACAGGCCCTTCCCATTGTACAATAGCTTTGAGCAGTGGTAGCTTATCCCGGACTGACAGGATCTTATCCAGCTGTTTCTTATCCTGTACTGCAACGATGTTAGCCCTCGACGAAACCAAGCAATGGTAACAGGCGTCTGCTGAGTTTGTAGTGTAGATACCCGCGGCATAACCCCTGGAGGCGCAAATAAGGTTGTAACAACCATCAGAAACCTGAGAAACCCATACCAATAGAATGGCCTATATCAGGAAATTAAGCGTTTCTATTGGTTGGGTTGATGCATATCTACCTACAGTTTAGCTATAGGGTACAGTACAACTCTTGCGGAAGAGACTTTTGAGAAAGGTTATAATAACAGATGTTCAGTGTTTTAAATAGATTTATTTCAGATGTGTCTTGGCGCCCTATTGCGGATTTTCTTACTATTATCAACTTATTCAATACAGTCAAGATAATTACACACGGAGCTGTAATATTGATAAGGAAGGAAAACATTTCTGAAAATGAATATTTTACGCGAGAAATGAGTCATACAAAGATAACTACCTAATTTCACGTAAATTGATATGAATCTATGTTGACGCGCTTATCCTACGAAATAGGATAGGTATGGATTTTATTATTCACTAGGGCTGGTCAATCTTATTACTGTGAATCATTCATTACTTATAATCGCTTTTACTGTGAATTTTGATAATTTTCGTCCCTAAGACACTGCCTAAAATGCTAGTAATAAAAGTTAATTTAATAACGCAAATATTTTATAATTATGTATTCTATGAAAATATGTACTATTTTTTCCATATTGTTGAGAACGATTAGCGCAGTCGATATCTTCGAGTATGTATACGTATGTATACGCATATTACTAAAGTTTAGCTATCTAAGTGTGTCAGCCAAGTTCGAAAAGAAAGGAGCGAAGCGAGGCGGTGCACTGGCAGTGCGCATATTTACACAAACCAATTCGACCTACTTTTTAAAACTGTGCCTCAAATACTGCCTACATAAATACTGGAAAACACATCTATTAGGGTAGGTATATGAGTATTAATATAATTGCAGTTATTCCTATTACCATTTTATAGATGTACCTATGCCAATATTTTGTTAAAATAAGCATAGCAAATCTATCGTTCGGATAGGCATGCAATGCGATACTTATCTATAAAAAATAAAAATATGCATACGAAATATTGTAAGAAATTAGGACTAGAATCAAGGGGTCTGAATATACTCGAAAGGGTCACTTATAGCATCTCTTAGAACTTCTGACATCGAACGACTGTTTTCACATTTAGGTTTTTTCTACAATTTTATGATACCTACACACTCATCGCCTTGAGTGTAAGAACTAGATAAGATATCCCTAGACCGGTTTTCACGCTAGAGTAATTAACTGTTGAGCAGGTTATCGCGAATAGAATACATGCGTAAAGCCAAAGTCCATGTAAGTCGTCAACGTATTGTTTTTGGAAACATCGTTTTGAACCGCTCAATATTTTTTACAAATATTTCTGATGACGTTTTTAATGTTTTCATCCAAAGACGTCAACGCGCTACGCGCGCGAGCGAAGGTTTTGGATTTTTTTCATGGGCTTTTTTTCTTCATTGCGTAATATTTTTTCCGCTATTTCTCGTCTTTATTTATTTTGCACAAACTTATACAAAAGAGCAAATAATACACTTATTTTCTGAATCAACTCCAGCTTTCTCGACAAAAGGAAGAGACTCCTTCTGGGACTACTGATTCATTAGGTGGTAGTATTACTTACCCAGCATGAATGGCAGCGAGGTCAGCGATGTACCACTGCTCGGAGTTGAAGCCAAGAATGCAGACCGAGTGGAACCTCTCCAAGCCAAGCTTGATGAAGGCTTTCGATACGGTGCGCACGCGCTCCTGGTATTGTCTGTTTGGAATAGGTACATAAAACATAGGATAAATAAAAAAAACTGTTGAAAGAGTTAGTTTAGTTAGATCTTCTGTGATAGGCTTTTTTTAAATTCAGGGAATGATCACATTAAATAACTTCTTTGCTCCTGCAGGTCGATTCAGATAAGATCATCATAACTGTTTCACTTATACTTTTTACCCGCCTTCAAAAAAGGAGGTGGTTCTCAATTCGTCTGTATTTTTTATGTTTGTTACCTCAGAACTTTTGACTGGGTGGTCCGATTTACATGATTCTTTTTTATTTGAAAGACACTGAAAAAGCTTTCAGTGTGGTCCCATTTAATTTGGTCCAGTTCTGACAATGGAATGAAAAAAAAACTATAGAATTGAAGTCGGTTTCCAGTTTTCTAATAACAAAATCAATTATTTCACCGTTCAATGCATATGGCTGGATTTTGATTACGGGTAAAAAAGCAATTAGTATGAGTAACTAGAGAATACATCTGAATCGACTTTTAAGGCGGGACCGGCAGTTCAATACATTTAGTTAGAGATTTAGAGCCGCGGGCAAAACAGGTGCCTACATCCATAAACTTATCGCAAATAAGTCATAATCATAACATGGGACAAAGGTGAGCCGAAGATAAAACACAGGCAATATCAACACGAATGTTATCCTCGTTGTCAGTGCTTATCAATATTACTTGACCCTAGAACACGACATCTTAGTAGCCACGTCCACAGCTAGCTGCTAAATGTATCACGCAAAATATATCCACTTTTTAGAATATCTAGCTAGATGGCTCACCTTTGCCCCATGTTTTTGATGTTCTTAAACAGTCCAGAGTCCAAAGTCTGACCGTTCACTATTCTTCTCATCAACACATTCGTCCGCTGCTGAATATTAAGACTGAGTCTAACTAGGGGATTTTGTCATTATCAATTCTTCATGGTTTGGTGATCGCTGAGTAAAGGACGCCCTTACGCCCAATAACTGGCAATGGTGTCGATTCTGTTGTTTTAGGATTAGCTAAATTTAGGATTTCGGAATTTCAAATAGATGAAAACGATTCTATGGTTGAAAAATTTACCTGACACGTTTAAAATTGGGATGGCAGCTCTAAAATTAAGCTGACAGACAAAAACAACTCAATTTAGTTAATATGGCTATAACCATATTCATTGCGTAACATTTTAGTTGTTTGAAAAAGTAAACTAACGGGTTTAAAGTAAGGATGACAGCTCTAAAATTAGATTGATAGATCTAAAACAACTCAACTTAGTTAAAAGTAGCTTTAACCCTATTCTTTGCATTACATTATAAAACGTGTACCTAATTTTAGGAGGCATCTAATTAGGTCATGATTAAAATTTATCGATTTTAAACTGGTATCGATTTGAATTTCTAAACGATTTATCATACAAATGGACGAACTGTTGGTACCAAAGAAAGTATTTTAAAATAAATTTTAGAAAAAAATCATATTTTGCTCACAGCAACACCCAACTACTCAAATCAGAGAGGTTTTGCGATTTTGAAAAACGTTCTAATATAGGTATTTTTAGGACCTGTATAGAGAATACCATAATTTTTAGCTCTAACTAGCATAAAAAATTTTGAAATCTTAAATTTTAGGTTAGGAATCCTAAAACAACAGAATCGACACCATTGTCTTTGAATCTTGCTTACCAAAATGCCGATGCACGAACACTATGAGTAGATAAAATTTGTGTTTTTGTCAATAAACCTAACAGTTATTATTTCCATTTATTCTGCAATCACATTCCAAAAACACACAATTTACGTATTCCAAATGAGTGAGCTCACTCACTTCGCTTGACAACAAACACGGTGCGGTCTCACTACGGAAAGATCCTATCTAACGTGTTCAATCTTTGGCTGTATTAGATTCCCTTAGCGTGGGGTGTAGGGGGTATGAAGGCTTTTAGGACATCCACGTGAGGCGGAGGGATCAATTTTTACTCACTTGTAAGTGATTTTGTGCCATTTTCCGTCCGCTTTCTTCGTAGCGAGTGCTGGTGCATCAGGGTATCTTGCGACAGTTCTGTTAAGGAGGCCGGGGACTGAGATAGGTGGCTCTGAGGAGACCCCTCGTGACGTCACTCGGAGCTTCACGTAGTCCCCAGGTCTGTGTGTCACGTAGCTGTCCGCTGGTACCACCTGGTCGGGCCCTGTTTTATTGTTTGTAGTTGAAAAAGTTGTTGGATTTTGGAATCTCTTGTTATGTACAAGAGATTCCAAAATCCATTCACTTTTTCAGGTTGTGGACTTTTTCTGGATCTTGGTTACTTTAGCTAGTGCTTTATTGGTAAACTAGGGAATATGTATTCCATTGTGGGGTGAGCCCATTCAGTGGTCGCGCGCGTCTAGAACCGCACTGACCCTGAAGAGCGTTTCCTCATTAGTGTTCTTCCAACACAAACTAGGTTTGTACTTAAACCGCATATATAATAAATTCGTCAAACTACCAAAGATTTTACAGTAAAATATATTCATAGCTCTACCGATAGCGGAGGATCAAAACTATCTTCAACGAACTCTATCGAAAACTTTTTATGACAAGAGTTGAGCAGCTATATAGTTAAAAATAGAAAGGGAAAGGTCTGAACTGAGTAAAGTTCTATGAATCACTAAAAATGTACCTACCTATATCGTATCCATTTTGAATGGAGCATAAAAGTAAACAAACCGCCCATACTTAACCTTAAATTCACTTTGTTGGCGCGTCCTTTTATACGTAATTTACATTACTAGTCGATTTTAGATCCTCCCTTCAATAAAAATTGCTTACAATTATATCTGAAACTCGACGCCAAGCAAGTGAGATTTTGTTATTTATGTCGTACTTTGTTTACTAACATGCTTCATTCAAAATGGATAACCATAGTCGATCTCATATAAGGCTTGGTCAAACAATCGCAGGATGTGTGTACTGTACTTATTTAGAATGCTTATTGGGAATCTGAATATTGGTTTTCTTCAGTACAGTAACAGACAAAAGATAAATGAGAAGAATCCAATGTTTCTTAGAATCTGTTCCTATGAAAATACCTTATTTTAAAATAATCTATCAAAAGGCTTTTTCATTATTCAAGTTATAGAACTAGAAAGGTAAATTATTGTAAAAAAAATCATGTTATTTTGGATGTAGAGCACTCTCTTTCAATGCAACTGACACTCCTAATAGCTGTTGTATATTAAATTCTACAGATATGTGTGTGGATATAATACCTGATAACGGTAAAGAAATTATGCACAACTTATTCTATTTTTTATCTAATTAAAACTGCTATACGACTGCATAAAATACCTATTAGGATATTAGGTAAAATATATTTTAGAAACCGAATTAGAATAAGTTTCTAGTTCCTAATATAAATTTCCTATTTAGTACTTATCTCATTAAATATTTTTTTGTCATTTTAATAGTTAGATACTATATAATTTATATTTGTGTTTACTATTTAAATTTAATGATATCATGATATTTGACTGTGATTGCTCAAATCAAAGCATTGGTATATTCCTTGTCTAATCTATGATAGACTAATTTCCTTAAAATTTTTATCAGTACGTACGTAAATATCTGTGTTAGTACCAAAACCTGGAAATCTCACCATTCATATTTTTATCTTCGTGGTGATTCACACCATTAGGTACAACCGCGTTGGGTACGATCATGTCGGCGACTTTCGCGGTTCCTCCGCCGTTCAGCACTGGGGTGTCCTATAAATGAAAAAAACATTATAAATATAAAACAATATATTAATGTACCATAACTCGTTCATTATGAATGTAAGCGGGTTGGAAGAATACCAACAAGGTTCGCAGTTAACCCGCTTACATTCGGTGTGTAACACTAACATTAACATAATCCGTATTATGAAAGCTCGCTCAGTCATCGGGTGCCATAGGCAATTTCCTTCAAAATTGTTCTTTAAAATCGTTATTTATCTCGAATCTGTGAGAGCTACCACCTTCATATTTAAGGAATTGTTACTTCGTTCTTTTATCTTGAATTACGTGTTTAAAACACGATTGGTAAAAGTTTTCTCATAGTTATTTTTTTTGAAAAAATAGAAGTTTTGCACACGTTTTGCTTTTCTTGACGCTTTTCGATAGAATAAACGTCACTCAAGCATATATGTATGTAGATCGATGACTGAAAAACATTTCGTAAACTTTTCGAGGGTGAAATAATGCACGTCTCTACGTGCACCGAATTTTCTATGCGCCAGAACTGTTTTACTTCACTACATTTGATGAAACAACCAATCGAAAATTAAAAGGCTTTGATGTTCATGTTGAACGTAGATTTCCAGTTCGTTGAAGGTAAATCAATAATATGAAAAATTAAACTGAAGATCAAAACGTCGCAGTCATGGAAATAAACGGGTGCTAGACAATAAATAGGTAGTGTTTATCAAGTTTGCGACATAAGCGTATGGTAGGTCTAGGTAGAGCATCCTATTGCTTTACCTAGCTAGCCTATTACTTAGTCACGCAATCTACCGGATGGTACATTAGTAGGAACCGGCTGTGTATTGTAATATTTTGAATTTTTATGAAAAGTAGATGCCTCCGTGAACTTCTTACAACTAAATTATATCCCCCATTTTTTGAACCACACAATTTTTCCTTTATTTTCATAAGGTCAGACTTTCAATGAAAGTCTGACCTTATTAGCAATACAAAACACCCTGTTTATAAAAATCTATTGCTGTTCGTTAGTCTTGCAAAAACATAAAAACGACTTGACATAATGTCAAAATGTCAATGTTATTTTATGTTTGTTACCTCAAAACTTTTGACCGGGTGGACAGATTTTCATAATTCTTTGGTGGTCCCATTCTAATTTGGTTCAGTTCTGACAATGGGATTCATGAAAAAACTATATAAGTGAAGTCGGATTATACTTTTTTAAAACAAAATCAATTATTCTATTATCATTTCACCCAAATTCACACCTACATCGTTATTATTTGTGATTGTAACTTGTGCTGTATTTTTCAATGTAATAATAAGTAGGTAATAATCTATGCTTGATCTAAATAAATTATTTTTACTTGATACAATTCACTGTTTTTTAATAAAAAAAATATATATTTAGTAATTATGTAGTTACCCAGAATAACTATATTTACGTACTGTATTGTATTAAGTTTATCAGTTATCTAATACCCATCACGAAAGCTCTGGTAAGTTTTAGGCTAGATAATGCTGTGTAGTTAGTTAGCATTATTTATTCAATTTAGGTAGATTGTAGAGCAATAAATAAATAGCTAACATATAACATCATAGTTTCATTATGATCCTTACAAGGTTGCTGATTGGTTAAACCATAATCTGCAAAATGATAGTAGCTGCAAAACAAAACAATGGTTGATTGATTTTTCTAGCAGGTATCGTCAGCGACGTCATTTAATGTCGTGTGCCGATGCATCGACGAACGACGACACCGAAAATAGACGAGGCGACACGCGCTGAAGTGGATCTTTGTACATACTTACATTAGATTGCCCTTGAGCAAATATTTTAATGATTTGAGAATGTTGAGAATTTTCAAAAAGCTTAAAAATGAATATAAGGAAGTAAAATTATTAAATACGTTAAATTATTTTTTAGGAACGAATATAATAAGTCGTTGACAAAAGTTTGCGATTTAAATTTCTTGTTTTGAAATGCCCGTGTCATGGAAAGCTTGTTGTTTTGTGTTAGTGCCTCGTACGTCCCGGCGGCGGCGGCGGCCGGATAGTCGGTGCTATGGTCGGTGCCTAATACCTGGCGGCGAACTGTTTGTAAATTATGCCGGTAAGTGTGAATGCTATATAAATAATAAATAGGTACTCTGAAGTAGTCACCAAAAATTGCGCCTTACAACCACTAGGGTGATTTTTCTGTGAAGTGAATAGTTGCCAACCCCGACTTGCTCGATATCAAAATAGTTTCAAACTGGATAGGCATTACGTTTGGCGATGGTACATACATGCAGAGTATTTATTTATTATTTTTTATTAATACTTTAGAGTGTTTTCAGAGAGATAGTGACTTTGTTAGATAATGATGCCAATACTTTAAATCTAATGTAATTTAGTAAGTACTAAGTACCTAGTATTTTATGTTCTGACTTGTGTTAATTTTATATTCTTGTTCACTTTTTCTTGCAGGTACACTTATGTTATGTTATGTGTGTATTACTTATGTTATGTGCCCTTTTTTATTCATATAATTATAATAATAATATAATAATAAAATCGTTTATTGTGGAACCAAAACAACGGTAACATGGTTAAAAATGAAAACGATGACATCTGCAGAAGTTTTTAAAAACTGTGTCGCAGATGACTTATTAACACATTACATCAGACACAAGTTCAATAGGCGGCCTTATCGCTCAGAAGCGATCTCGTCCAGGCAACCTTTTTTTCTGAGCGATAAGGCATTGAACTTGTGTCTGATGTAATGTTTTTTGTATTGTATTTTTACTATTTGTACTAGTATTTTTAACACCAGCGATCAGATCCAATGAAGTTGGTATACAGAAAAACCGTTTTGGGTAAGTACAAATGTGTAGTGTACGTAACGTATCTATTGAGAGGGACCGGCACCCTCTCAGGGCTGACACAGAGTCTGACACAACCTCCTCAACCTCAACAGCCTATAGTAGCCCACAGCTGGACGCAGGCCCCTGATAAGCGCCTTATTGACTTTTATCTCATGGGAGTAATGCCCTTAATCCTCCGACTGGGCATGGGGATTGGGGATCGCAGTTCGGTGGTAGAATTGTTCTACCTGCTGCCCGCCCCACATTAGTGAATATCCCTTGGTCGTCTCTTACGACACGAGTCAAGAGCTGGGGTAGAGCAAATTCTAAGCCGCCACGACACAGCAATCTGACACAGATTCGCGCGTACCTTATTAAATTTTTTGCAATTTATATTTTTATTTTTTTCGAAATAATAAATAAAAAAATAAATAATGCTGGACAATTCACACAGCATTATCTAGCCCCAAACTAAGCAGAGCTTGTGTTATGGGTACTAGATAACTGATATACATAATACAATACACTACATAAATAGATATTTTTTATTATACTAATAAACATCCAGAACGCCCTGAACAAATGTCTGCAGATCGTACACACATTTGTCCCGAGGCGGGAATCGAACCCCTCCTGCGTCGCAGGCAGACCTTCGCCCACCGCGCCACAGAGGTCGTCAAATAGATAGAGGCTTGAAAACTCCTTCTATCTTTTTCGTATCGTAGGTCGACGGACGTGGTCAATTTAAGAAGATAGCATTATTTACGATTTACTTAATCCTGTCATAAAAATAAATATAGCTTTTTACATAACGCCTTTGAATTTGAAACGATTGTTAAAACGCTTTTGATAATTATTGTTTACCTCAGTAGATAAGAAATCTATAAAATAGGACTATAAATTATTCGATGTAACGATTAGCCTGCCTAAAAGTTTTATAGGTATAATGATTACACAACCAAAATAACAAAAATCTTAAATTTAACTAATAATTAATCAGTTCATAACAAAAATCTTAAATTTAACTAATAATTAATCAGTTCATCTTGAATCCATAAATTTAAATAAAGATAACTACTTAGTCGTGCAAAAAAAACACATGCACTACAGTTTCTATGGTTCTGAATTTCTGGTGTCAATTTGTGCGTCTCATGTGAACATGCCGCTGACTGTACTTTTTATCAAGGTTAGGGGTAGGTATCTACGTATATTTTGATTATTTACCTTTCCCACATCTATCTACCGTTAGCCCCAAGCGGCAAAGGTGTTTTGTTTTTTGTTGTGACCTTTACCTAAGTACTCTACCAAACTACTTAGTATTATAGAGGGTGTTTAAAAAATGTGCTCCGTTTTCCGGACAGGGAGAGAGAGCCAAGTGTACTAAATATTTTTTTAAAGATTACCAGCTCTTATCATTTAAATAGGTACACGCCTTGATAGTAGGTACTCTACTCTACTATATTGATTATTTGAATTGAAGAAAAATGTTTTCTCTATTTATTATTTGGTGCACTACTTGGTAAGTAGGTACCTACCTACTAGGAATATTTTCGATAAGGTGCATTGCTTGGTAAGTTCTAGGAATATGTATTTTCGAAACAGTCACCGACAAAAATATCTGAATTGGGTCAATCTTCAAAAACGTTTATGGCAAAAAGTTTTATGGCTTATTTGTTTTGATAAATATCAGCGATCTTTGTAGTTGACTGTACCAACTGCCTGATCATAAATATTCCTAATACCCACCTACCTAGCACCCTTTCAAAATTCTACACATAGGAAAACAATATAGTAAATAGGTACGTAGGTAACCTATCATTTTGACTTACAATAATTCACAGAATCACTTCCAAACGGTCTTCCGCAGAATGTAGAGCAACCTTTTTACACAGTTGAGGTAGATAATACACAGTGCAGATAATGTGATGGTGGCAACAACGCACGCGGACGTGTGACCCTGCAGGTCGTTATCTAAGCGGAAAGCGACGACCGCGGCCACTCAAGCCCTGCAGCCAACTGGCGACTTGCCTAGCAGCTAGCAGCCGTGGCGTGATACTACGTTTCAAGTATAAAGTTCAACTCGCAAGATTCAATAACAGGTTAATATTTTCGCGCGTTAGAATTTTGAATGTGGTCATCTACTATCGCTCATCAATAGTCGTCATCGTCGGCGTGTGGGGGTAAATGAGGTTGTAGAAAGTTGTTGCACGAGTGGCACTTACCGTGACTGGTCTGGGCTCTTCCATGGCTGTGCAGAAAGGTGCACGGTTTGTTTGAGGACGCGTTGACGACTGAACTCCTTGTCAGAATGTTCGCACTTCGCACAGCAGCTTTTAGATAAAACACTTTGCTTCGGCAAATCGGTGGTAACTGGCTGATATCGATCAACTTTATTTCTTTTATTGAAAGTGGAGCGTAGTATCTTATCTAGCAAAAATATTATGCGTCGTCGGTCGGATAGAAAAGTGTATACCTACCTATCTATAGTTATAAGTTTTAATCTATATACCATTGTAATCAGTATTGTAATCTACCTCTCCCTAAAAAATAAAACAATAAATTATTCTCAATAATATACACTTAATCCTGCAGTTATGCTTCTACAGCACAAACGTTTTTAAGGAAGCAGACCAAACATTGCTATAAATGTACCTACCTACACATGGACAATTTAAGTCTAAGGGGCCCAACTCAAGGATAAGGGGGGCTAAAGGGGAATCGTACTTATAAGTGACAATAATTGCGGCAACTGTGGTATTCTGAACTATTCAGATATCTAAACTCAAAACAGGAAAATCCGTATCGGCATTCTCTTCATATATTCGTGTAGCGGGTGGTCAAAATTCAACAATAAAACTGCTCCGTGTCGTCCGATTATTTATATTTCGAAAAACACCACGTAGATACCTATATAATAATACTTACCCTAATTATTTAAAAATATATGCGGTTATTTAAATCCCAGACATTTCACAAGATGATCTAGCTAGCGTTATGTGATACATAGATAGGTATCGTTACACCTTGTTTCATTTTGATTTTTCAGATTCAAAACACCCGCCATTGTAGACAAAAGTAATTTTCGTGAAAGTGCCATCTATTATTTAAGGTGGAACTATTTATCAATTTGTATACTGGTCACACTGTATTAAAGGTTGTTGATATAATCTGTGGTCCGTTCAGTATTGCCAGAAGGTTACATATCTTACATTTTTCGTAACTTTTGACCCCCTTTCGTAACATGTAAGTAATTTTTATAATGGCAATTTTCGTAACATTTGAGAACTACGAGATTTCAAATAGGTACTAGATTTTTATTGTAAACAGTTTATGAACGCACCCAAATTTAAAGTAACTATCTAAAACTAGCCGCTTAAAATGTGACTATATTTAACGTATTGTGGATGGATTAAAACTTGATTTTGCTTGATCGTGTACACACGTGCGCGTTCCCGCTTTCATTTTCTATTTCATAATTATATTCAATTCAAAACAATTTCATGCACAATAGAGAGATGACAAAATATCATCGTAGATATAACATTGATTTATTAAAAACGAAGATGAGGTACTGGTTGCTCGAAAGTGGCAACTTCAAATTGTGTAAAATTGTGTTCTCCCACATCAGTCACCGTCTGACCGGCGCGGCGGCACGGGCGGTCGTGATTCGCGTGAAATATTGTTGTCTCAGTCTCACTTCGGTCCTAGATACGTCTTTCCGTCTTTGTTCTTCTTTGTATTGCACAGGACTGGAAATATAACTGTGAGCGTATGTGTTTGCGTGTAGTTGTAACACATGCCAATTTTTGAGTAAGCGCTGGGAGAACGTAACCTATCTTCCCTTTTAAATCAATGGTAGATCACCAACATATATTGTTGGGGATACTTTATTATACCTACAGGTAGATCGATCAGTATGGAAAATTCTGAAACTATAAGATCTATCTTAAATACCAACGTGACGTGAGCCAAAAGTGTACGTAAACATTGTGAAATACATTATCGAAATGTTTCGAAGAGAAAAATATTGTTATTAAGTATTTTAAAGGCTTCTTGTTTCTTTTTTGTTGAGGCAACGTGAGCGCTTTACTTAGGCGGTCACGTTGCCTCAAAAATACGTAAACAATGACATTTAAAATCTTTGTTTGCTACCAAACTTCGAAACTTATTTCATAAATGTTTTTTAGGTTTCTTTTGAGTGAGTCATAATGAACATTATACGACCTATGTGTCAGACGCAGGAGGTTGGGTTTGATTCCCGCCTCGGGACAAATTTTTGTACGATCTGCAGATATATGTTGAGGGCTTTCTGGATGTTTTCTATGCATAATAAATACTATTTATTTATTTATTTATTTAGATAGGACATCCAACATGAGTTCACACAACGTAATTAGTAGCAAGTAATATGGTTCTTAAATCTATGTGACTCCATAATTTAGGACGTCTCAGCGTGCACAAAAACATAATTATGACAAATTAACAGTGTTATTTTTTAACTGGACGGACAAAGTAGCTACAAAGATATAATTAAAAGTAAAATAATAAATTCTTATGACTTAAACTTAAAGTAAAAGTAAAAATATTTTTTAAATTACTTTTGAGATCTATAAATAGATATATAAATTTATATTTAAGATAACAATGAGATCATCAATATTTTTCTATGTTATATTGCTTTTTTCCTAGTATAGTAATAGTTATATTTATAATTTCGAATTAAACACTAACGAATGAAACTTCAAATTAAACACAAGTGAAACATATGGGTAGGTTCGTACATTAAGAGGTAGGGAGATTAATACTTCTGATTTTCTTCTTAAATTTAGACAACGAATCCGTGAGGTCGATATCCTCGGATTTAGAAAGCGAATTATAAATCCTACAGAGTCTTGGCAGAGATGCATATTTACCTAAATTCGTTCTTGAAAATTCTGAGGAGAAAAGATTATATGCAATTTTCCTGGGTAGACGAGATGGAGCGTGTATAAGAAGATTGTTAATCAATTCAGAACAATCAATGTGTCCATTGAAGAGCTTATGTAAGAAAATAAGATCTAGCATAGATCGTCGTGCGGATAGTGGGTGCATGTGGTAATGTTTTAATCTACTTTCATAACTAGATAGTTTTTTTGCCTGATAATCACCGTAAGCCACGTGATACAGAAATCGCCTCTGTACGCTTTCGATGCGTTTAGAATATATTTCATAGAAAGGGTTCCAGATTAAGCTGCCGTATTCAAGGATGGGTCTTACAATAGAGTTAAATAATTTAATTTTTGTGGATGAATGTTTAAAGTCTTTAGTGTTTCTTATTATAAATCCTAATGTCTTAAAGCCCTTAGTTGTTGTTTTTAAAATATGCGAGTTAAATTTAACAGATGTATCGAAAACTACCCCAAGGTCACGAATTTCGTCAACAGTGGAGAGTGTAATGTTTTTAATATTGTACTTAGCTGGGATCTGAATTTTGTTACGGCTAAAGTGGACGTGAAAGCATTTACTGATGTTCAGTGGCATGCGATTTTTATCCGACCAAACAGACAGTCTATTTAAGTCTTCTTGTAAAGCTATGGTGTCTAAGTGAGAGCGGATGGGGTGAACAATTTTCATGTCATCTGCGTAAAGGTAAATTTTCGAGTGTTTAAAGCAATCAGTGATATCATTTATAAAAACGTTAAACAAGATTGGTCCAAGATGTGACCCTTGGGGTACCCCAGAAGTGGCCAGGAATGATGAGGACTTATAACCGCTTGCAGTAACTATAAGGCGCCTGTCATGAAGATAGGATGAGATCCATGTCAGGAAGTTACCGGATATACCTAGTCCGGATAGTTTTTGTATCAATAGACCGTGATCAATTCTGTCAAACGCCTTGCTAAAGTCCGTATATATAACGTCAAGAGGAATCCGGTTGTCTAAGGAATTAGTAAGATTAGACGAGTAACAAAGAAGATTAGTACAAGTAGATCGGGATTTCATGAAACCGTGCTGATTTTCAGTAATCAACTGTTTCAAGTGCCAGGTTAAGTGCACAGTAACTATTTTCTCTAAAAGTTTACCAAAAATAGAAAGTATAGCTATCGGTCTATAATTGACAATGTTATTTCTGTCACCTGATTTAAATATAGGGACTATGTTCGCTTCTTTCCATTGGTCGGGGAAAATACCATTAGAGAGAGACGTATTGTAGATTTTGTGTAATGGTGTTATGAGGGCAGGAGCACAAGCTTTGATAAAAACAGGAGGTATTCCATCGCTTCCAGCACCCTTATTAACGTCAAGATGTTTCATACTATTTTCTATTTCGTCCCTACTAATATATATGGAGCAGAGAGAAGCAGAGAAGTAAGCAGATCCGGTATCACCAGGGAACGTAAAACTAGTGTCAACTGAGGAGCTGGGGGAAAACACCGACGAGAAATTTTCAGCAAAAAGGTTACAGATTTCATTGCCGTTGGCAGAGTATTTAGCGTTATAATGCATTTCAGTTGGATAAGTACCGCCGACTTTTTTCTTATTTTTTATAAAGGACCATAATAATTTTGGATTCTTAGAAACAGAGCTTTCGATAAGATTAACGTATTTACGATAGCAAATCTTTTGTACGTTAGAACATTCGCTACGCAGGTCGTGGTACCATTCAGAATGTAGAGGGTTGTTAAATTTCTTAATTTTCGCGTGTAATTTATTTTTTTCTTTTAGCATGCGTATCAATTCTCTAGAGTACCAGACGGGGTAATGTTTTGCTTTGGGTTTCTTCATGGGTACATGCTCGTTGATAACTTTTTGAAGTATTATGTAAAAAGTACTAACCATATCATTAACATCTGTATTACAGAGTTCAAACTTTTCCTCCCAATCGACGGTGTTCAATGCGTTAATTACGCGTTCGTAATCAGTTTTAAAAAAGTTTGGTCTAGCCACGGTGTTTTCTGGCAAGCATTTTGAATGAACAGAAAAAGGTATCGAGAACTCTATAGCTGGATGAGGGGTGTCCTCCCTTACCAGGGGTGAGTCAGAGCGTCCGAGTCTCTCAACTATCTTGTTGCTTAAGACGAGATCAAGAGTTCTGCCTTCATCATTATGAATGTGATTATATTGATTAAGGTTGCTGAGGGCTGAGAACTCAAGAAAACATGCATTTACCTCGGAGTTAGTGCCGGTCGAAGTACTATCTATCTATGTTGTGTAGGTATTGTATTAGGTAAAGTATATCAGTTATCTGGCTAGTTAATGCTGTGTGAAGTGTCCAACATTATTATTATTATTTAAGGGGTTAAGATCTTAATTTATCTTCTCGATTTAAATCGGTAAAATCCAAAGCGCATGGGCCTAAGCCAAGTGCGCTTCAGAAGGAGAGACATTTTATTATTATTATTTTACTTAAACAACTCGGAGTTTATTTCGGCAAAATATTTACCATTTTTAAATGATTAAATTAATGGTAGAATAGTTCGCGGTATTCGAGCATATCTATTTGACCATGGTAGTATAGCGAGAGCTACCATGGCTATATTCTGCCATCTATAAAGAGGATTTTCTATGCCTAAGAAAAAAGGGGAAATACGTCAATCCTATCTTATTAATTATGATTTTTCGAGTTGTACAATTTTGTGTGATTATTACAATAAGTTCAGACATTGATATGGACATAGATTTAACCCCTGATTTTATAAAAGAAGAGGCTAAAGTAGTAGTGGAAAACCTTTTACCACCTAAATCAAAATGAAGGTATCTACCTAAAATTGTACAACGATTTTATGAAATGGCGCGCTAAGAAAATAGTGAAATCGTTAGAGGAAAACGTTTTGTTAATATATTTTAACAATTTTTCAAAGACTTACAAACCTTTAACATTATGGAGCATAAATATATTATATGTTAAGACAACATTAAATACTAATGTACATTTCAAGGATTTCGAGAGACTAACATCGTTTCTCAAAAGGCAAAATGATGGATTACTCAAAAAAAATACAAGGTTTTCACTTCTCAAGAGGTACCTGGAAAAAACCTTTCACTATCCATAACTAATAATTGTTAACATAAGTAACATTTAGTCCCTCGAACTATTAGCCAACCAAACCCCGTCTCGGGACTACTTTTATTTTTCCCTTGGGGAACATGTGTTTAAATAAATAAAAAAATAAACAATGTATTATTTTGGACTGTTAAAAGTAGGCTAAATAGAACAAAATATTTTTTTTGATAAACCCACGACGAATTGCAAGCACCATATTATTAATCAAGTAAACTAGTATAATGTAGGTACTAAGTAGCATGATCTAAGAAGCCAATGTCATCGATTTTAGTAAAACGAAAAACTGCATTCCTACATTTTAAGAAAACTTGTACTTAGCTCGAACCTGGACGTTTTGAAAAATAAAACTGACACAATTTATATTCTCGATTGTGTATGAAACATAAAATACATTGTTATTATTATCCTTTAATTATTTTAGTTAGTTTTCGGAATTACTACCATTTTTTATGTACCTATGCTAGGATATTTGATATCTCCGCCCATAACCGATTTTGCTAATTTATTCACTATTGTATACAGAATGATCCCGATGGAGATGTTATTCCCGGGGGATTAGTATTTATCCCGTAAAACTTACGGACTGCATAACACAAAGGATAACCGTTTCTTGAATTACCCTGACCCTGACCCACAGCAGACCCGATGTTTTCGGATCTCTAAGAAATAAATGTTAATAAACATTTAATTTTATTTCTTAGTGATCCGAAAACAAATGAGTCCAGTGTTTCCAGATTCGTAAGATAGCATTATCCTAGATAAATAATAGATTCAGCTCCACGCGCCAAGTAACTTGGCGCGTGGAGCTCCAAGTGGCTTTCATTTTGTATAAATGTATAATTTTGTATAATTTGTTAGATTTTATCACAGAAGGTTTTTCGCGGAATTGTTACTAAATATTTTTCATTCTTATATTTATAATGGATTTCCGCAAAGTAACGCCTGAATCTATTATTTATTTATGATAATGCTATCTTACGAATCTGGAAACACTGGACTCATTTGTTTTCGGATCACTAAGAAATAAAATTAAATGTTTATTAACATTTATTTCTTAGAGATCCGAAAACATCGGGTCTGCTGTGGGTCAGGGTCAGGGTAATTCAAGAAACGGTTATCCTTTGTGTTATGCAGTCCGTAAGTTTTACGGGATAAATACTAATCCCCCGGGAATAACATCTCCATCGGGATCATTCTGTATACAATAGTGAATAAATTAGCAAAATCGGTTATGGGCGGAGATATCAAATATCCTAGCATAGGTACATAAAAAATGGTAGTAATTCCGAAAACTAACTAAAATAATTAAAGGATAATAATAACAATGTATTTTATGTTTCATACACAATCGAGAATATAAATTGTGTCAGTTTTATTTTTCAAAACGTCCAGGTTCGAGCTAAGTACAAGTTTTCTTAAAATGTAGGAATGCAGTTTTTCGTTTTACTAAAATCGATGACATTGGCTTCTTAGATCATGCTACTTAGTACCTACATTATACTAGTTTACTTGATTAATAATATGGTGCTTGCAATTCGTCGTGGGTTTATCAAAAAAAATATTTTGTTCTATTTAGCCTACTTTTAACAGTCCAAAATAATACATTGTTTATTTTTTTATTTATTTAAACACATGTTCCCCAAGGGAAAAATAAAAGTAGTCCCGAGACGGGGTTTGGTTGGCTAATAGTTCGAGGGACTAAATGTTACTTATGTTAACAATTATTAGTTATGGATAGTGAAAGGTTTTTTCCAGGTACCTCTTGAGAAGTGAAAACCTTGTATTTTTTTTGAGTAATCCATCATTTTGCCTTTTGAGAAACGATGTTAGTCTCTCGAAATCCTTGAAATGTACATTAGTATTTAATGTTGTCTTAACATATAATATATTTATGCTCCATAATGTTAAAGGTTTGTAAGTCTTTGAAAAATTGTTAAAATATATTAACAAAACGTTTTCCTCTAACGATTTCACTATTTTCTTAGCGCGCCATTTCATAAAATCGTTGTACAATTTTAGGTAGATACCTTCATTTTGATTTAGGTGGTAAAAGGTTTTCCACTACTACTTTAGCCTCTTCTTTTATAAAATCAGGGGTTAAATCTATGTCCATATCAATGTCTGAACTTATTGTAATAATCACACAAAATTGTACAACTCGAAAAATCATAATTAATAAGATAGGATTGACGTATTTCCCCTTTTTTCTTAGGCATAGAAAATCCTCTTTATAGATGGCAGAATATAGCCATGGTAGCTCTCGCTATACTACCATGGTCAAATAGATATGCTCGAATACCGCGAACTATTCTACCATTAATTTAATCATTTAAAAATGGTAAATATTTTGCCGAAATAAACTCCGAGTTGTTTAAGTAAAATAATAATAATAAAATGTCTCTCCTTCTGAAGCGCACTTGGCTTAGGCCCATGCGCTTTGGATTTTACCGATTTAAATCGAGAAGATAAATTAAGATCTTAACCCCTTAAATAATAATAATAATGTTGGACACTTCACACAGCATTAACTAGCCAGATAACTGATATACTTTACCTAATACAATACCTACACAACATAGATAGATAGTACTTCGACCGGCACTAACTCCGAGGTAAATGCATGTTTTCTTGAGTTCTCAGCCCTCAGCAACCTTAATCAATATAATCACATTCATAATGATGAAGGCAGAACTCTTGATCTCGTCTTAAGCAACAAGATAGTTGAGAGACTCGGACGCTCTGACTCACCCCTGGTAAGGGAGGACACCCCTCATCCAGCTATAGAGTTCTCGATACCTTTTTCTGTTCATTCAAAATGCTTGCCAGAAAACACCGTGGCTAGACCAAACTTTTTTAAAACTGATTACGAACGCGTAATTAACGCATTGAACACCGTCGATTGGGAGGAAAAGTTTGAACTCTGTAATACAGATGTTAATGATATGGTTAGTACTTTTTACATAATACTTCAAAAAGTTATCAACGAGCATGTACCTACCCATGAAGAAACCCAAAGCAAAACGATATAACGGTATAATTTTGTATAATTTATTAGATTTTATCACAGAAGGTTTTTCGCGGAATTGTTACTAAATATTTTTCATTCTTATAGCATTATCCTAGATTTACTGCAAAATTATCGGGTTTTATCATGTCATTCAGAACATTCAATTATCTACCCACAAGTGGTACCACAGTTCAGCCTCGCTGTAGAAATAAGACTCGCAAAAGGCATCTGTTTTTTCAAAAATTATTATTATTAAATTAAAAATTCTTCGATTGTCATTCTGACTTACACAAACGAAAAACAACAGAGTTGCGTTTGTGTACGCATGACCGACCGTTGCGCGGGTGCGGTCAACTACCTCGATAAACTAAGGTTAGGTTAGCTAGCTTTTATTTGTCGCCGAAGTACGACTCATAAAAGGCGTACTTACAAATGAATGTAACTTTGCAGCAAAAATGTAACATTTCAGGAAAGGAAACGTACAGCCCGACCGGAAAGAGTAGAAAATAAATGAGGGCGCCACAATCGTTTACAATTTACATGGTATCACCATACACATAAAACGTAGTAGCCATAGTATATACTATGGCTACTACGTTTTGATACTTAATATTTTCAAATATATTTAAAACACATTGCAGTTCTTATTTTATAAAATTTTGCAACAAATATTTATACTCATCACATAAAGGTTTGTCCTGAATAAGAATAAAACCCACTATGCGATAGTAAAGAAAAGTAAAAATGTTTTTTATTATATACATGCAATAAAGAAATCAAAGCCTCCGTTTGTCCACCGCGCTGATGAATAATAATAATAGCAATGGTGAGTGCATGCAACCTAAAAAGAAAGCAAGCATATTTTGTATACTCAAAGGAAAAAAAACACAAGAATAGACAAAGATAAAGATAATGATATTGGCATGCATTTAATCTAATCATGCAAAATAAAATATAACTAGTTATAATTTATCATTTTAAAATTCGTCAAGACTATAATAACATTTTGTAATTAACATTTTTTTAAGTTTTAATTTAAACATTTGCAAATTCATGTCTCTATACAGTCTAGGTAATTTATTATAGATTTTGGTAGCGATTAAGATTTATTAAGTGACTAAGATGAGGACTTATAGCTTCATTCACTGCTTTAATTATTTTAGTATTAATACCATCAAATCCTGAGCTGTTAGTTGTGAAAGACAATTTTGTTTGACAATTATATAATAGGTAGGTACATACTAAATCATACATAAATCACTCTAATGACTCAAAGTCAAGATACTCAATACCCGACATCGATTCTTCATCAAAATGTTGTGGTAGAACATAATTATACTCTGTAAAAGATAGCTTGATCTCTGTGACAGCTGTCTGTAAAATCACGCCTATGAAGTCCTGAATTTCTTATGAGTACTGACAGTACCTACCTGTCAATGTCATACTCTATGGGCATGCCGGTTAGAGATGGGCAGGGCATAGACTAAAAAAAGACACGCCGCCGCCGCCGCCGATAATAGTAAAAAACGTCGATAATTACTATCGTAGCTTTTTTTATTTAGTTATTTAATATCATAACATTATTTGAATGTGTACGTACTTAATCTAAAATAATAGTACTACACATTCGATGGTCGATTTCATTTCAAGATAGTTCGATTTTTTCCACCGCTATCCCAACTCTAGAAATGTCAATCGTCTATGTTACTGTCAGTGTCGCAGAGATCAAGCTATGGCTACGTTCCAATTCACGCAATTTGCACTGACGCGCGCATGAAGTCGTTTCTTTTCAACTTTTAGCGCGCTGACAGAGCGCACGGCAACGCCCACTTCGCCACGCCCCTCGAGCGCACGAGAGCGCATGAACTGCCTTACCTTTCGAGACAAGGCAGCTCGTGCGTTCCTTCAACTTCTTTGCGAGTGCCGTCTGAGCGTTTCGTTTCATTAATGGCGCCAACGCGCACCAACGCGCTCAGATGAATCGGAACGGGGCTTCGTGCGCGCATAGCTCGTGCAGTGCGTTAGCGCTTTAAGCTTGAATTGGAACGTACCCTATCTTTTACAGATTATAGAAGTTCCTGCCATTATCACGCTTCTAAACAAAAAAAAAACAAATTAATGTGAAATCAAATGAATTCACAAAAATACAACTAAACAATTTCATTTACTACAGTGATTGAGATTAAATTTTATTAGGTATTTAGAGTAATTTTTATTATCAATTAAAATTAAATTACTTAGGTAGGTACCTTGGTTATTACAATTACATTCATGTTATAAATATTTATAATTTAACGTCGATTAAAAGTGTAATACATATTTTTGTTGGTTTGGACCCCTTTCGGGTACAGGCCTCCTCCAGTTCATGTCTAATTATAATCGCAGTTTATGTAATCTAGCTTTGTCCTAGTCATTCGCCATGTTTTTCATTCAAGCATTCAAAATGTCAACAAAACATTTTGAATGCTTGATTCTTTTAATTTAGCATGATTTTTAAATATAAGCAAGAGAAGATAAGTATCTAAGCATGACGATACTTTATCAAAAAATACGTGCATAATTCAATTTTGCAAGGAAAAGCTGAATCTGGCCACAAACTCACTTAAGCGGTCACACTGGTCTTGCATAAAGAGTTGCCAGTTTATAGGAAATTTTAATTCCATACCTATTAATTTCTACTCTTTCTGGTCGGACTGTAACTTACGACTCAAGGGCCCTGGCAACACTGGGTCCGTTCCCTTCTCTTCGTCTTTGGAACGAAAAAGCAAAACGTCAATACAATACAACCAGTCAGTCAACCAAAATTTGCAATTTTCCATAAAAATATTACACTGTTTATTCATTTACAAAATCATCCCGATTAAATGTTACAATGAATCGAAGCGAAGGATTGGTGCAGAGAAGGAACGTTGTCAGAGACAGCAGCGCGGATGGAGGATTGAGAGAAAATCAAGACTTTGATGATAAGAAAAATGATAAAAGCTATGATGATGACGGAGATTCAAAGGAAACAAGATTGACTCTCATGGAAGAAGTGCTACTTCTAGGGCTGAAAGATAAAGAGGTATGTGCCAACAGTCAAACACTGGATTGGATTGCTGTGCATAGTGTTGTGAAATCATCTAATCTTCGGTCGTGACTGGTTCATCCTACGTTTACATGTTTCAGGGCTACACATCATTTTGGAACGATTGTATATCAAGTGGTCTGCGAGGATGTATTCTTATTGAGCTTGGTCTGAGGGGCCGTGTTGAGTTGGAAAAAGCTGGCATGCGGAGAAAAGGGCTACTATCCAGAAAAGTGATTTTAAAATCAGGTATGCTGTCATAGTTTTCTATTAACAATGCTAAAACTCATTCCATTTATGTTTATTGTTGTTTTACTCCTAGAAATAGGCTGGTCTGAATAACGTTACATTCAGGAAGACTGGTTGCCGAACACATAAATTGAAGCACATTGAAATAAAATAGAGCAAGCTCTTCCAACATTTTTCTATACATCTATCTTAGTTTGATGAATTCATTACGGATGTAAGCAGGTTTTTAAAAGAAGTGAAGACACAGTGCAGACGTGTCCTGAACCTCACCCTGATGATTCCTCATTTAGAGATTTAGATCCTGCTTACATCTGTAATAAATTCTACCAACATTATCATCAGATTGGCATGTGTACTGTGCGTAGGTAGGTATAAAACCAAAACCTCTTGGGCTGATAACTTCAAGGTGTAATATTATAGAAATCATTTTATTTTGGATAACCTACAGATACCCCAACTGGTGATGTTTTACTAGATGAAGCTCTGAAACACATGAAGGATACTGAGCCACCTGAGTCTGTACAAAGTTGGATAGAATACTTGAGTGGTAAGTAACCGTTCCTCCCTCCCTCATCAGCACAAATACATCCACTGCTGGTTTCTCTAAACAAAGGGGGGTTTTGCCATGATTACCTCGCTGTGCAGAAGGTTTGGTGATCACAGTGGAGGTTTGAAAAATGCACAGCAGGAAGCTGCTGGCTGTGCTCTGGTTCTTTCCTCCCTTCCTCATCAGCCAAGTACATCCACTGCTGAATGTGGCTTACAGCTCCCCCCCAACAAAGGAGGTTTTGCCATAATTACCTCGCTGTGCAGGCGATCGCAGTGGAGGTATAAAAATACACAGAAGGAAACTGCTGGCTGTCCTGTAGTTCCCTTAGTCAATCTGATTCCTTTAATCAGATAGCAAAGAATACTCTATACCGTATCCATCCAGCATGGAGCATGTTAGTAAATAAACCACGATACAAATAACAAAAACTCACTTGCTTGGCATTGAGTTTCAGATATAATTGTAAGCAATTTTATTGAAGGGAGGATCTAAAATCGACAAGTAATGTAAATTACGTATAAAAGGACGCGCCAACAAAGTGAATTTTAGGTTAAGTATGGGCGGTTTGTATACGTTTATGCCTCATTCAAAATGGACACGGTATAGTAATGAGTATTTTTTTCTATCCATTAAATGCATAGTAAAATCTCCGTGTGGCTCTTCATAATCCCACCAGACAAAGTTATAAAGCAATCAAATAATTTATACAATTATTGACAAGGGAATGCTGTTTGAAATTAAAATTTTCTTTATTTAAGAACCATTTAATTCTGCTAATAAAGATCTTTTCACATTAGAAAAAAATACCTATAGATAATAAGAGTTTTTAACTGTAATGATTAATGAGGCATTAAAGAAAACTGGTTTCAATCATTTTTTACCCAAATTTAAGTCAATGACCATCATAATAAAGTGTAGGCTAGGAAAAAGTTAAGGTATATGACAGTGAAATATTGAGTTTCTGGTGAGGATACTATGCTCAAAGAATCTTTTTCAATAAATTGATTTAACATTATTTCTTCCAGGTGAAACATGGAACCCATTGAAGTTAAAATATCAGTTAAAAAATGTTCGTGAACGACTTGCCAAAAATCTGGTTGAAAAAGGTGTCCTAACTACTGAAAAACAGAACTTCCTTCTGTTTGATATGACTACACATCCTCTGACAGACAATGTTATCAAATGCCGGCTGGTAAAGAAGGTAAATTAGATTCTCTCTTCTTACTCGGTTTCTCTTAACAGTGTGTTTGTGGTTATGATAGGGTACTGATCAACAGCTGCTTGTGCAATGCGCCATCATCATTCCCTGTTACTTGTGTTAAAAATATAACTAATAAAATTCATACTGCATTAAAAACTATTCAAAACACTTGATTAAAACAAATGGCATAAGTAGTAGGTATCTTATTGTGAGTTGATACAGTATGAATATTAATTGTTTTATTTGATATTGTCATAACTTTGATATTGAAAACAAAACCTTGTGGCATCCTCTTACTAAATAAATACTGCAACACAAATACTTTATGACTTAGTCATGCAAGAACATAAAATGTTTTAAGTTCGGTCATTTCAGCTAGCATAATACTTAGATAAAATTTGTGTAGTGTTTTCAACTGCAGGAAAACAAGTCAAAATCAAGGAATGTAATTTTTTTCACATGTACAATAAAAAGCACATTGACATGTAAAATTATTAACTAAATACAAATACTTAAGAAACTTACCCCCTTATTCATATTGCTCTGCTAACTTAGCACACTGCTAAATCCCACTCTGTCTTCTTCTATTGACTTAAGTCAGACTGAGAAATAAGGGGGTAAATATTTATAGATTCTTCTAACGAGCACTTGGCTATTTAATAATTAAATATTTTTGAATTTACAGGTGCAAGAGGCGGCTCTGCGTCGGTCAATCACAGACGTGGCTCACGCCGACAAGCGCTCCCTGGCGCTCCTAATGCTGGCACATTCAGCCGACGTGTTGGAGAACGCTTTCGCTCCACTATCCGACGAGGATTACGAGCTGGCCACTCGCCGCGTGCGCGCTCTCCTAGACCTTGACTTCGAAGCCGAGGCTATCAGGCCAGATGCCTGCGAGATCATGTGGGCCGTCTTCGCAGCCTTCACGAAATAGAGGTAAATCGATATCTTGTCATCGAGATAGAGGTAACAGGATCTATGTAATTCCTTTCATGAACTTGTCAATGAATTTAAAGATGTCGATTCTGTTCGGAATCTTCTAAGGCTACTATCAACGATCAAGGTATTCGCCAGGAGGCGGTAACACATTGACAAATAGCTGCAATTGTCTGTGCTTCTTTTCTAACGTCAAAAATACAGAATTTAAATTCTACTACCTAGCTTTATAATATACTGCTCATTATCGGCATCGGTTTTATATTGTAAATGATCTATTTGAATTTAAATGATTGCAAATTACTAAATACAAAAGAATTGCGATATTGATTTGATAGACTTGTGAAATTATGAAAAATAATGTACAAATCATAATTATACCTATGTATCTGACTAAATAGATAAAGCACGCGTATAGCGTTTTACTAATAGTCTAAACAGTAAAGAGCTACGATATCGTCAGTTTGAAATAATTCTTATCCATAAATGTTAGATACCACTATTATCATTCCCTCAATACACATCTACAGTATTATTAATTGTTTCATTTGTTTGATTTTAATTACAATTTAAATACAAGCACTTTAGCAATGACCGTGTCTTTCTGAATCATGAGACAGTTTAAATTTCAAATGAAACCTTTTGTTCATCATTTCATGCACAGTTTGTGCATAATGTTATTCAAATGACATAAATAGCTTTTAATTAAAAACTATGTTAATACAAAAAAATGATGCACAAACTACATAACTACTAATCATCAGGTACGTTCAAATTTGTTGAAGCGAATATTAATATAAGGACACAATAGCGTAAACAAGATGTTATATTACAAAATTCTTATCGTATTATGTAAGAAATTTCTTCCATTTAATCATTAGTTAAGTTTTATTTGAATTATTTAAAAGTGGTAGTACTATTTATTTTCATTATGACTAGTATTTTTATAATATTTATTTTTATGTAAAGTTCATATTCTAACGAGTATGTTTCATATTAGAAAACTGGGTTAAAATTTTAATGTATGTTGATAAGTGAGTAGATATGAGCACATTATCTGTATTATGAAATCTGTGACTCAGTAATGTGGCGTAATTCTAAATTATATGTACATTATTACTAGATAACAATGGTGCGGTTGATTAACTAAGGGTGGTGTATTTATGAAATGTAATGTTTCGATTCTGTCATTCAAATAATTAGCTGTCGTCGGTTAACTTTCACATTTTTATACTTATATCAGATTTAAAGAGGGGTTACCCCTAGACATACAAAAGTCCAATTAAAATAATGTTATACTAAGTAAAAACACAGGCCACAAACATAGATTAGGACAAACAAGATATAAAAAACTTCAGAAGTCCGATTTTCGATTGCAAAAACACTACCCTAAGTGTTATAAATGTCTGTTTTATGAATGACTTATGACATAAGTAGAACATTTTGTTGTACATAAATCTTTCCGTTCTCCTTAAACCCACGGCCCACTGCTGCGCACGAAGAGGCTACGCACGTGTGTCTAGCTTCGCTTTCCAAGAAAATGTATCTGATAACGGCCATTGTCCTCGAACACGCTACGCACGAATAAGAGCCAAATGATATCATAGCTACACGAGTGGTTTACTCAAATATGGCGTCCACGTAGCTCGACACTCAACGCACGCGATACACGCGTCTGTAGTTTCATTTACTTGCGTATGATTAAAAACTGTGCGCTACAGTTATACATAAGTATTCGAGGGTTAATTTTCTGTTTATTGTGTGCTACAGTGGAAACGTAGACCCCCGTTTGAAAACAAACGAACCCACGCAGCTAAAATGCGCTGCGTGGGCGCGCGCAGCGTGCGCCGCAGTGGGCCAGAGCGGTCTAAACCGAGTGAATTCACGCCACGCTGACGATCGGCGCTGAAGTTGGACAAGGGTCGTCGGGCGGTGCGTTTCCATTAGCGCTATATTGTAACGCCCATTGGCAGCAGGGACGCGCTTACTCGGAGTCGACGGTACTCTGTGCTGAGTAATAAAATCACTCTTGGAGGACATAAAGCTTTAACTACATTACCTATCGTGAATTCCCCGTATACTTTAACGCAATTCAGAATCTCTAAGATTAAGGCACGTCTCTAGCTTTTTTCTCAATTTTACTTTTTACAATTATTTACTGAAACCTTTCTGAGTCGAGCGACTATTTTAAAAAGAGACTCTCTAAAAATAACGAGTCCTACACAAGTATAGTAAAATATAAGAACCTAACATTACAGGTGCCTCCAAACCATTAAAGTAAGGGGGGGTATCCATAAATTACGTTCTTTTGGTGATTTTTCGACCTTCCTCTCCCCTTGATGAAAAGTTATATTTCGCTCACGCCAATACGAATGAGCAACCTTAATCAGGAATTGATAAATTTCGTGGAAAATAAATTGCGTGAGATTTGCCGAGACACCCCATCTCCCACGTGAGATTGGGTGCGATTTACCGAGACGCCTCCCCACTCTATAAGCCTCACGTAATCAATGGACGCCCCCTAAGCGAGTAGGTATAAGAGATACACTCACAATAACCTCTGAATCGGCCTGCAGCGCCGCCGTCGACCGTCAGCGTAACTGTAAACGAACTCATAAAACCAGATGTTGCGAGACGAGGCGTCAAATTGTGTCCACCTAAGTACTAGGCTAGTTTGGAAATATATTAAATTTTTGCAATAACTCAGGTATTCTTCCCTGAAAATTTAACTTACGTTATTACTAAATTCTTGTTTATGTTGTAGACGTAAGAAATATTGATTAATTTAAAGTAATTTTAGTTTATTTCATAATATATATTTCATAGTTATAGTACTTCATTTAAGCTTCTTTAAAATTGAATTAGTCAAGGATTTTGTAGTTATACTATCATTTAGTTAGACAATTATGAAATTGGCTTACGTTTCGTCCCGTACTTTCAATTCAGACCACTTTTAATCATAACCATGAAAAAACTAAAGCTATTTCATAGCTGTTTATAATGTTTAAGTTTTAATAAATAATATATAGCTAATATTTTATCTTTATCTCGACTGTTATTTGTGCTACAGAAAAAAACTAAATCGGTTATATTCGTTTTGTACATAAAAGTGGCTATACATATTTGGCTTGTACATAAATGACGCGCACCAATGCCGGAACATAGCAAAGATTTGATTGTGATTGGAAATGTATAAAATCAATTTATAAATCGATGTATCATACACATCAATTTGTAGTACTACAATTACTCAAATATATTCTTTGGAAATATGTTGCTTTTCCATTACACTTACCATTTAATAAATCAAAATGTCTTCCAACAAAACAGTTAAGTACCTACCTACGGGAATCATCGGGTTAAAGAAAAACACACTTAATTTTTTATTGACATTTACTATAAATAATCCTAAACTTCACATGGTAATAGTAAGTGGATAGGTAAGTCTTATATCTCTTCCAAGCTAATTTATTCAATAGCTCAGTTCACATTCGAACTACTGATAGAACTTCAGAATAATTTTGCTTGTCATTCTGAGGATAGAACATAATTTTGAACTATTGAATAGATTGCTTCCATATGTTACGACAATCTATAAAGTTGGCAAAAGCCCCTTACATATTTAGATGGGGTTATTACTTCTACAAATTAACTCGCTCTAATATTCTAAATACAAAAGTTATGTTGTTTGGATGCAGTTTTGTTGAGACCCGTAACGACTAAACTAGGTCCGGAATGAAACGCTCTAAAATTTTGCATAGATATAGCTATTTAGCCGAGACTTAAAATAACATATGTAATAAGTAAAGTCGCGGGCAGAATCTGGTAAGTACTTATATAAAGTTTGGAGAATTGAATATATTTACAAGTCAAAGTCAACGCATATACTATTCAAGAGTTATCTACCTACTTTACTGACTATATAATGTACACTTCAGAGTATTGAATATTTTATTTCGTATCATAAAAGCTAAGAACACACAAATACCTTCATTCCACTTGCTTTTCAATCTCTTTTGAAATCTCACAGCCATTATACTCTATAAACATTAGAATTAATACTAAAAGATGAAGCGTATTTATAAATAACCTGATATATTTTAGTTATATTGAATATTTGACATTAATTACGATACAATAATTAAATCAGTAATAAATAGTGCAGTAAATCTAGTGAGCGTTTTTAAGCTCTTGGCCGTGTGGTTTGTTTCTTAAGAATTAAAAGTTAATATTAAGTAGATCGTACACATGAAAGCAGAATCAAAACACCAGTAATCAACTTATACTTTAAGGGTTTCAAATATTTCTAGGTAATTCAAAGTGATTTAAGTTAAAACTTATTTCTTCTAGTAATTTTTTTGAACATTATGTATCATTGGTTATAATTTTGTAGAACGCTTTTATTTTACAATGGTTTTGTGTGATTTAAGTGCTGATATATTATTCGACTAGGATAAAAAAAATGCATATTTACAAAGAATTCCCGTATTTCGTACTGCTTTAACCGCGTATTCAGTTTGAAATCTAACCCACTTGTTTATAAAAAGAATGCATGCCCTAAAACGGTGCGTATTTTTTAATAATACTAACATTCAAATTCTTAAAACTTCTGCCGGTTATCATACTACTTATATACCTACTACCATCATCGTCATTGAATTCTGATCTCTGTACTACCAATAAATTCAATATCATTTCCATACCACTCACTACAGGAGCCAGGAGTGGTGACTCCTGGCTCTAAACAGTCTCATAAACCGGACATGAGGCCATTTCATTATGAACTTTCTCCACGTATAAATTCAGTATCATTTCCGATGGCACCGCACCGCACCGGTGGTGTTCGATGCTTGGAGTCCTCAGTGGGACTGGGAGACCGAGGGGTCCGCGCCCACGCGTCACCAGGCCTCCGTGTAACGGGTATCGATTTCTTTGAGCTGGGGCAGCCTTTGGCGCAGGTTGTCGAACGCCCCTGCTGATAGCTTGGTGCTGTTAAGGTTCAGCTGTCGAAGGTTTTGTAAGCCTGCAAAAAAATATACGAATTAGATATATTTATAAGCACGTTACAGATTCAGAAATACAATGTTTAAAATTCTGAACCTATGCTCTGATGAATACATATACTAAACTAACTAACTTAGACAAAGGTATACATATTTTTGACCAGAATACCCCTTAGGTACAACATTAATGGATCATACCCGTATCGAGTTTCCTAATGGATATACATATATAGGTATTAAATTTCTTACAAATACCTAGGAGCAGATATTTGATAACCGACTTAGAAATCCATTATCGATTAAACATTGTTTGTCTAAAATAAGGCCAATAATTAATTCGATGCGAAGTTATGGTTGTTACCTGAAAGCGACTCGATGCCCTTGTCCGAGACCGGCGTCTCGCAGAGGTTGAGGACCTGGAGACGGGTCAGGTGCTCGCTGATGAGCTGCAGACCGCTGTCGCCGAACTTAGTCGCCCATAGGTTCAGGTAGCGAAGGGACGGCAGCTGCGGACGAATTTTCATTATTATTTTCATTTATTTTCATTTATTAAAATCACAGAAACGCCTCTAGCATTATTTGTAGGAAATTTCGGACTAATTGCATTCAACTATTCAAATCGTCCAGTCGCGACGTCACAACATCATCCATGATTATTGATTAGGTATGAGACGGGGTGTCTTGGAAAACGAAAATCGAAGTTTCTGATTCGTTTTCAAGCCAAACCAACTCTAAAATCTCTTGCATAATTAATTGCGTTTACAGAAAAACAAATCGGTAACTTAGTTTTTCGAGTAGAACCACTGGTTTCGTTTTAATCGGCGACTACTTCAAAAAAGGAGGAGGTTCGACTTTTTTATGTTTGTTACCTCAGAACTTTCGTCTAGGTGAATCGATTTTGATGATTATTAAGCTATTGCATAGCTTCTATCGCGGGCCTTGAGCGCGGGGACCGAATCCAGAAATTCCGTAACGAAAAAACCTCACGCTCCCCACTCCGCCGGGTAAGGAGGTGTGGCTTGAAGGCCGTGCATCGTCTAACGTCGTTTCAGTTCGGCAGTCTTCGACACGGCGGCGTTGTGTGCTTGCGATTAGACGTATTGTACGACTCTACGAAACTCGCACGAATCGAGACGAGCTGCTCCGAAATCGGACGAATACATAAGCAGCTGTTTATGAGAAAGTATATAGGTATAGGGTCACCACGCTCAAAAAGTGTAACTTGAATTAATATCAAAGAAAAAGCAATACTGCATGAATAAAATAAATAAATAAAATTATAATTGCATACGTTGATACAAAATGCTATGCATATACAATAGCTTTACCGCGGCAGTCCCCGAGTGCCACACGTCTTTTTTTTTAATTTGAAAATTTAGAAAAACTTAAAATTGAAGTCGTTTGATAGTTTTTTAAAACATATCTAATTATTATATCAAATTCATTACATCAGGGTTGGTCAGTACAGATTGGAACGGGTGGTTCAGGAAATCCGTTTTCCAGACAGGGTCGACACAAAATTGTTTGATTAATTGTTAAGCATGGTTTTATTTGAGTCACCGTTTAATCTTTATTATCAATCAATAGGTAAGTACTTACCTGTCACATATTACTCACTAACATTCTACAAACTGTTGAATCACAAAACAGACCTATTTTTAAATGTTAAACGGCTTTATGTTAGGGTGCGTCCAGAATAAGTAACATATTATATAACTTATGTCATACAGGCTGGCACATTTAGATCGGTCAGTATGGGAAAGTCTAAGACACACGAAGATCTTAAAGGAACCTTGTCATCGATTTTACAGACGATCACAATACTAAATAATGTTAAATAACTATGTTTTATAGCAGGTTTTGATACTTAATGTGTGTTTACCTTTACTCTACCTATTCTCTAGTGTAGACTTCACGAATAGAAAGAGGTATCTAGATACCAATATTTTAAATATTAACTCTTCAAACCAAATCAAATCAAAAACTTTCTATTTCCATATACACAATAAATGTAGATTCACTTGGGAAAGGTCAAATTATATAATAATTAATTTCCTTTTAATAAAAACTAACCGACTTACATTTTTATAGTTTTTTCATGGATCCCATTGATAAAATGGGACCACAAGAGAAGCACCAGCTTTCATATTATAATATATTAATTCACATAAGAAACATGAAAATCGGACCACCCAGTGAAAAGTGCTAAGCACATTAAAAAAACAGTCGAACTGAGAAGCTCCTGTTTTTGAAGTCGTTTCAAAATTAACACTTGCACCGCAGCTCTGGATTTCTAATAACTGTAAAATTAAATGGCAATGTTACCTTTATGAGATGATGCGCGCATTCGCTGGTGACACCCGTGAATGCCAGAGAGAGGCACTCCAGATTCCCTAGGGCTCCTTTCTGCAGCAGAGCCGCTACGTCCGCGTCCGTGGTCTTAACTGGAAGCGCCAGGCGGTGCGGACCACCTTCGGCTTGCTGATAACAAATTTTACAATGTATTATTTACGCGCAAATCGTTTATTTCTTAAGACTTACAAAATAAGCACTTAGACAAGTCAAATTTTTACTATATAAACAGCTTGATACATAGTTATTAAACTATCAAACATGAAATAAGATGCAATTGGCTCTAATTGACTTCAATTTTTTTGTCCACTAGCGGAAGAAGATAAGCACGTCTCAAGAGAGGTGATTCATTGAAAACCGTCGAAAAAATCAGTGTAAAACTTGTAATGAAATGAGTGTGCTTATATCTGAGTTTTGTTGGTTAAATAGTTAAAACTCACCAATATCTCCAAGTGATTCTGCCTTTCGCACAGTTCTTTGTAATACTGCTGTCCTAGATCTGTGCCTTCCATGGTGGCAATGATCTCTAGCTGTGTTTGTTCGTTCATCGTCACCTCCCATTCGAGCATCAAGCTTAGAGCCTCCAGTCCTGCTGGCTGTGAAAAGTGATATGTCAGTCAATTTTACGACAAGAGCCAGTTCAAAGAGAGAAGAGTCGTTGCGTTACGGTGAACTAACACTTTTAGTCGTACTGCAATGACAGAGCAGTGTTGACAACTAGGTATACCTTATCCATCGAGCTTTTAGATTTTTTTTATAAAGTATTTATTCGTAAAAAGAGGTTAGTAAGTAGGTAGAAATATAAAACTATTATATGGTAAAATAAAAGTAAAATTAAGTTGTACCTAACCTAACCTTTCAGCGTCAAGATGACTCCTCGCTCTAACTAAGTTTGCACTTGTGTTTAGAAGGGAGGGCTCTCGAATGTTATTAAATAAACCGCCCATACTTAACCTTAAATTCACTATGTTGGCGCATTCTTTTATACGTAATTTACATTACTGGTCGATTTGAGATCCTTCGTTCTATAAATATTGAAAGCAATTACTTCTGAAACTCAACGCCAAGCAAGTGAGTTTTAGTTTTTTATGCCGTGGTTTGTTTACTCACATTCTACAAGCTCAATGGATAAGGTATAGACACGAACAACAGTGTTGCTAGAGCCTGTTCATTCTGTTTTTGAACAGACTCTAGCAAACTATATGACAAAAAAACGTCTATACAAAATAATAAAACGTTTAGCAAAATTGAATTTGACGACCTCTGTGGCGCAGCTGCGAAGGTCAGGGAGGCGCCTATGCAGGAGGATGCGGGTTCGGTTCCCGCCTCCGGAACAAATGTGTGTATGATCTGCAGGTATTTGTTCTGGGTGTTCTGAAGGTTTTCTATGAGTATGCGATGTATATTGAAAAAATGATTACTTATGTATTGTATTATATTAAGTATGTATCAATAATGTAGGCCATTACCCATTATACAAGCTCTGCTAACGAGTAGCTTGGAGCTAGATAATACTGTGTGAATTGCCCAACATTATGTCAAATAATAAAACGAAATGTCAAAGTTATAAAAGAAATATGCGACTCCGTGAAAAATTAATTGTTAATATACTACTCGTAGCATTTTAATGTCATTAACTTAAATAATTATTGGTTAATCATCGCACTCGCATTATTAAATATTTTTGGAGCCATTCCACAAAAGTGTTTACGGCATAGAGCTGTGTGGCCTCCGTTTAAGAAAAAAAAAACAAATAGAGCTGCGTGGACTCCGTTTAAGAAAAAAAAGACCAATAGTGTAATTAACATTATTGGTGGACTGGACACGTACGATTGAAATGGCAATTTGCAGTCACTTCATGCGGTGCGCCGGAAATCAGAGGACCCAAAATATGATGGTGTAAAAGATGGTAATTATAGCAATCCTTATTGTTTTATTTTAAACAATCAGAATGTTATGTTTTCATACATGAATGTCTTACCTAGTTTGCTTTTTAATAATATGTTGGGAAAATAACACATCATAATTGAATTTTATTTTTCTCTATGAACTGAAATTCCGAATACCTACCTCTTGGAGTAAGTAGGTAAGTACGTACATTCCTACTGACTCAAGACTAATCTAAGGAATGTGCATAACATTTCTCGAACGAAAATACATCGATGCGGTGTAATAAAGTTAGACGTGAAATAGAAACTTACGTGTTCCGTCAGAGCGACCAGTATAAAGTCGGGCAGTTGTTTACTTATGCCCTGGAGGAAGCTTTTCCTTTTACAGCAACATTTTAGCAGCATTTCCAGCTGTAACAAGAAAACTAAATTACTCTTCACGCTTCACACTAATGTTATAAATGCGTAAGTTTGTGTGGATGTATGGATGTATGGATGGATGGATGCTTGTTACCTCTCACGCCAAAACTACTTAACAGATCGGGCTGAAATTTTGCATACAGGTAATCCTAATCCTGGAATCATACTTTTTATCCCATAAATCAGTTCCCTTGGTATATAAATCACCTTTAAACGTTTCCATATGATCAACGCGGGCGCAGTAAGTATGTTATGAATGAAAAGATGGATGTATGTTACCTGTTCACGTTAAAAATGCTGAACGGATCGGGCTGAAATTTTGCATGTTACCTAACCTACGTTCTATACTAGACCCCCTAGACCTGAAATAACATAGGCAACTTTTTATCAAAAAAAAAGTAATTTTAAACGGGGGTAAAATCAATCAATTCAAAGTTTGGTCTCATATCATAAAGGTATACTTTATGAGTAGACATTTTATGTGAAATTCAATGAATTGCTGTTCGTTAGTCTCGCTAAAACTCGAGACGGGAAGCTTTAAAAGGTGAGAAAATCAACGCGTGCGAAGCCGCGAGGCGCAGCCAGTTTATTTATAATAACGTAAACTGAGTCGACGACGATGACGATTATTAATCTGTGACGAAGTCCCTACTGTTTTTTTTCGCACTAAAGTGGACTTGATAGCTATCAAATATAGTGTATCACATTGTCTGAACAACAGTCTACCCTTGTACAGAGCTCTGTACAGTACAAGGGTATACTGTTGTTCAGACAATGTGAGCTCCTACGTAAGCATTGCGAAATAACTTTTTATTAACGCAATTTAAAAGAAAAAGAAAAGTTTATTCTTAGAAAACCTTTGTAAAGAGGTAAAGAGTTTGTAAAATATTTTTTTGAAAGGTTGTTTGTTTTACTTTTGCATTTGTTGAAACAACGGAGCTCCTGTGAAAATAATGACGTTTTCGTAAACTCGTTTCTTTGTTTGCTACCAAACATGGAAACTCGTTATTTCTTCACAAATATTTTTAAGGTTTCTTTTCTACGTAAGGCCCGGTCCCAGGAGGGGACATCTAAAGTATCATCATCAGGTGTCATCTCATCAAATACCCACTGCGGCAAACCGATATTATGTACTGAAGATTGATTTGACCTTATGTTATGTCATAAGGATAGATCAGATAAAAATATTTTAGAAGGGACTCTTTCACCGTGTCCCGAACGCACCGCGATTTCTAATGGTACTACAAGTACAAGAAAAGAAAGTCAATTTTGGGGGCGGATAGCCCCCAAAATTTAATTTCTTGCGCGTGCTGTCCCAGCGACCATGCCTCTCCCTCAGATAGAATGCCCGTTTTTCTCCAGGTCCGCTTGTATTTAAAGGCGGTTTTAACCTTGCGTTAAAAATCACTAAATTGAATGTAAATAATATTTACTTTAAACAACGTTGACCTTATAGATATCGAGCAGTGGTACCTATACCTGCTTTCTAACAGGGAGGCAGTTTACTTATCGCGAAGTTTATTTTAGTAATACCTTGAAACTTAATCTAAGTTAAAAAATAAACTACTTCTACTCGTCTTTACTAAAAACTATTAGGTAGGAACTTAATATTTTCATGTCAGATGATTTAAAAAAATACCTCCTGCACGTGGGTATCTAGTTGTAGGCATGGGTAGGTAGTATTAGTTTGATAGGTACCTAAATAATGAAGTATCCGGTAGGGAGTTCCCATTTATTCGATTCGTTTACGTCACGGAATTTCCCAGTTTCATCTAGCTTGCAATACTATTGTGATGATGACCTATAACCGTAGAACCCCAATTTATTCCAAAAAGATTATTCACCTGCGAACGTTTTAAAAAAACCCTAGTTAAAAATATGTTGCACTTTACCTTATACTTACCTAACCATTATCTAGCGCGCTCGTTGCCCCATTTAATTATTTACCTCATAAGCCATTATCGTCGTTTCATTTTAAAGTGAATTATTACAATTCTTATAGGAATAAAGTTTCCTCAACCTCAACCTCAACAGCCTATATTGGCCCACTGCTGGACGCAGGCCTCCCCCTGATAAACACATTTATCTCATGGGCCTATAACCCCCACGCTAGGCATGTGGTTTGGGGATCGCAATTTGGTGGTAGTAGAATGGTTCTGCAGGGGGCGCTGCTGCCGCCCACCACCCCCGACGGATATCCCTTAGTCACCTCTTACGACCCCCGCGGGATTGTTTGAGGTGGTGCAAGCAAATTCTAAGCCACGGCACAAAGTTTCTTAGGTGTTAGGAAACCTTACTCTCATAAGAATTACTATACAATACACACAAAAAGCCACAGAAAAAGACTAAACATTCAATACGTACCATATTGCCCCAAAGTTCACACAAGTGCGCATGCGGCAGCGCCAAAGACGGTTCCGACGGTCCAGCAACCTTCAGCCAAGAAGGCGGTGCCAGGCGAGCAGCCCTGGCCGCCGTCACGCACGCGTGCGCTGCACAGCGGGGGTCCTTGGCCAGGGCAGTCAGCACACTGGAGAGTCTATTCGCGATCTTTGGGCAGGCGAGAGCGTTTGCGCAGAAAGGCACCGGTTGGATGACCGCGCCTACAATAACTAGCCAGTCCTCGTATTCACTCCTGAAAAATAAGAACGTAGCTTTTTGAAACGTAATTTTTTAAGAGTTTTTCCAAGTCTTTTGTACTGAAGAACAAATTTGATACAAATACCTACCCTCAAATCTGGCCAAGCGGCTCTTTAATTATTGTTATTGTACGTATCGTTTCTTGTGTTCTTTGGTATATGACTCTTAATGTGTGTGTAGGTACTAAAGAACATTGATAGGTATAAATGAAACCTCACATATATTAGTCCCACCCACAGAAATCGTAAGGATTATTACGATTTCCTTGGTCCCAACTATTAGGTAATAAGCAGAAGTTTCCTGCCCTACGCTCTAAACTTTTCACAAACCTAGCATTTTTTGGCTGGTTTACTTACATATGGACTAGTATATCCGCGAAGCACAGCACCTCGTCCTCCGCATCGCTGCACTGATGGGGCATGGTGCCCGTACGGTAGTGGTCATCCAGTGCTGCCAACGCCACAGCGGCCAGGTTGGGCGCCGCCCTTGGGTGGGGGCAGGTGGCGCGGTTGCCGTGCGTGATCTCCACAAAACGACGTACCATGGAGGAACCGGAGTTGTGCGCACTCAGAGCACTGCAAAAAGGTGCATCAAATATTTAGATTTAGGGTTCCTTTTGGCTCTGATTACTTTGGGGCTAGAAGATGCTGTGTCCGCATTTTGTTTAATACAATGCGTCATGTGTGTCCATGTCGCAAATGTGACCATAAAGGGCCCGCCACAACAGCACAACGCACTAACTAATCTCAATGGAGTTGAGATTAGTTAGTGCGTTGTGCTGCTGTGGCTGGCCCTTTAAGGTCGCTCCCTTTAAGGTGACTCCTTTGAGACTGGGCAGTAAATTGGACTGTGTTACTAATCTGCTACTGCGAAATGTCTAGTAGTTCATCGAAATGAAGCCTAAAGCCGTGGCCTCTTAATCACTACGTAGTAGGTACCTATGCTGCGTTATGCACTATGCGGGGCCGTTATTCAATAATAATAGTTTTTAGTTATTAACGAAAACGAAATAACTTCTATTTCATTTTAACAATTGCCATTTTTTGTGTGCAGCTAAATGTCTAAAATAGTCAAAGCTGCGTGTGCAGCCGAGATCAAACTCACGACTTTCGAATAAGATTGAAAGCCATGGAAAGTTACTCCAACATCACAACAATGTGTTGTTGTTTTGTTCAACATTTCTATGTGCCTGAATTAGAAATGTATATTTTGGTAGCATGACTAGTTCTACAACATTACAATGCGATGGATTCTGCAGCAATCATTATTAAAATTATATTAGGTATCATTTAGAGACAATGAGGAGAAATCTAAGTTACCTACTTAGAGCATTATGAAAATAAATGAACAAAAAATGTTGGGGCGTCCCGCTCACCAATAGGCATTTATTGCAAAACGTCCGATGTTGAATTTACTACACGCTTGCTCACTGTTGGAATGTCCCTACTTTGTGAAACCACGACTTATAAAAATAAAATTTGCTTGGGTTCGACTTTCAGATATAATTGTTGGCAATATTTAGTGGACGAAGGATCTTAAATCAACGAGTAATGTAAATTGGGTATAAATAATTAATTTTGTCTTAAAAAACTATAAACCGACTTAAATTTTTATAGTTTTTTCATGGATCCCAGTGTCAGAACTGAACCAAATTAAAATGGGACCAAACGGGAAGTACCAGCTTTCATATAAAAAATAATCATGAAAATCGGACAACCCAGTCAAAAGTTTTTTAAGTCGCTTAAGAACAGTAGGTAGAAAGCAGATTAAATTTTAAGTTAAGTATGGGCGTTCTGCTTATAAAAATTCTTCTTCGAGCCTGGCTTCTGTATGGTTATTATGTTACTAAGTTCTTTTCGTTCCATTGTTATCGCCCTATAAAAAGTAGGCTGTCGGCCTACAACGAAATGAATATTGTTGATTCACGATCGTACTTTGTTCGTATTTTTTACAAGTAGGATCACACTAATATTATAAAGGCGAAAGTTTGTATGGATGGATGGATGTTTGTTACTTCTTCACGCCAAAACTACTGGACGGATCTGTCTGAAATTTTGCATACAGGTAATTCTTATCCTGGAATCAAACATAGGCTACTGTTTATCCCATGAATCAGTTCCCGTGGGATGAAAATCACCTTCTAATGTTTCCATAGGAACAACGCGTGCGATGCCGCGGGGCGCAGCTAGTAGGTCATAAAACTAATGACCTTCTGTTATTGGTGTCCAAGTAATGACGTCAGTAAAAGTGAACCCGATGTTATTGACTCCATGTTTATGTATGTATTGTAATAAACTGCATATACTTAAGGTACTCTATACACAACAGGAGCTTTGCTAACCACAATTCTGAGCAAGAGTTATCTTTGTACTAGTTCTTTAGAGCTCTCGTGGACCGAATGTCTAAGTGTGCCTAACAAAACCACTTGTTAATTCAATGCGAGTCACCTAGAGTTAAATAGTCCAGTCCATAAGGATCATTAAAACGTGACCATTAAATTAATGTAATCTGTCTATCGTGTGCCTAGCGTCCTTCACACACATTCGTTAAACCGTATTAGAATTCGTTTAATGACGATGACTTCATTAGTACAAATTGCTCGGTCAAGAATATCCAGATTGTTAAAACTTGAAGGTGACAACATCCGACGTCATCATGATTTCAATTTCGGGTCGAACACCCGAAATAATTTACTAGCTAATTAATATGTAACGTTTAAACAAGTTAATAATTAAGGTTTTTGTTTTTATAGTGCGTAAGACTTCAGGATAATTTCCATGAAATTTATAGATATTCCATAAATAATCAAGTCCCGTAGGATTCGACATTTTATAAGGATAATAATAATTATCTAGGTTGCCTGGAAGAGATCGCACTGGACTCTCACGATTTTCGGCATTTCTTTCTACGTAGTAATTTATTTTTGTTTGGTTTACTAGGTACAATAGCTAAAGAGTTTTAGCTATAAAAAAGATGAATTACCTAGGGTTATTCCCAGCGGATCATAATATGATTGTTTGTGATTGGGTACATCCGACAGATCACATTAAACGTTCCTAATGGATCATTGATCCGTTGCAGGTTTATTAAATTAAGTGTTGTCCAACGGATCATGGTATATTTTTGCGTGTAACTAAGTAATTACAAGAGTTCTCTTACTTTGTTCTAACTAATTGTGTAGTTACCTGATGTAATCTTTGACTAGACGTCTGGCGTTGGGAGCTCTCGCAAAGTCTACGTTTCTTGTGAGGACCCTGCGAACGGGCGGGGCGAGGGCCGGCAACGGCGCAGCCCTAGGCCTTCGCCGGCAAAGGCGCGCGAGCAAGCCACAGAGATCGCCGTTGATGCATCTCTCTGCAAGCAGTGGCGCTGAGGCACTGGTCACACTCTCTGCCCACTCCTCCCAATCTGTTTGATGTTTATTCTGTGAAACAAATAAAATAACTAAGATATCTTATTGGCTTAAGTGTGCTTGTACGTTCAGTAACAACCAACCCAAGCTGGGTTGGACACTATCGTGGCTGGCTGAGGTATTTGTCAAGGGAGAACGGCGACAAATTACGATGAAACTTGTATTTTGTGTGTTGTGACTACTTTTATGTTGTAGGGCTATTAGGTTTAAAGAACTTACTTTTTCATAAAAAAAACATCAAATACCTAATAGAAATAAAATAGGTTTATTCCCTTGTAATAAAAATACTGATGATTTTATTACATACGTCATGAAAAACAAAGGGAAGGTAAATCAGTATCGTATTTTCCTATTTCGAAAATTTATGATAAGGTTAATACCTCTCATAAATTTTATCCTCCACCGCTACGGTTTACTTTGAAGTTCGTAATTTTATTACAAACTTAAAAGACGACTTGAAAAAAAAGCTTCTAATCACAAGTCGCTTAAACTACGAATTGAGATGTTTAATAGTAAACAAAACACAAATTGAAATTACTACTGAAAATCGTTGGCAGATTGCCTGAATTGTAAGCGGTTTTCCCACATTCAATTTTGGGATGAACATGCATCATACCAGAGCCAGATATTCACTCAATTTTCTGGACTTCAATATGTAGGTGCATTGTAATTCTAAGTGGGGGAACTGGGACCTGCATGGACATCTCGCATAAGAGTGTATTGTGCATTGTAATAATAATAATAACGTTTATATCAGTAACATTGTTCCAAATGACAAGAAAATAATTGTACATGGTGCCTTTAAAGGCTCAAATTCACGGCCGGCAAGTTGCCGAATGCAAGCCACGGTTGACGGCAACCGTTTATAGTCAACTGCAGTCGACGACTGCCGTCGCCTACAATAGAGCCTCGCAGTCGGCAATTTGCCGTCCGTGTATTTGAGACGTGCAGTCTGTGCACAAGGGCGCTAAGTAATGGCGTCGCTACTGTGTCAAAGTTATGATTTAGAAGCCTATGTTCCTACAACGGATTTACAAAAGTTTACAAACCAAGTAACTAATACCTCTTGCATCAAAATAATCCAGTAAAAATCCACGTCATTGCCACAATTGCGTCGTTTTACTTACAGTCAGAATTAGACTGTGAGTAGAACAACGCAATTGTCCAGTAAAAATCCACGTCATTGCCACAATTGCGTTGTTCTACTCACAGTAAAAATTAGACTTACCTATATAAAGTTTTTTAAGTTTGAACTAGAAACAGCAATTATTCTACCCTCCCCTTTTACCCATATTATCCGGTAACTAGTAGAGTTTTCCATTTCAGTTTGAGTTTGAAACAGCGATTATTAACCGACTTTAAAAAAGGAGGATCTCAATTCGACATGTTTTTTTATGTTTGTTACATTTGAACTTATGACTGGGTGATTCGATTTTAATGATTCTTTTTTTGTTTAAAAGCTGGTGCTTCCTGTGTCCCATTAATATTTGTTCCAGTTCTGACACTGGCATCTATGAGAAAACCATTTAATTGAAGTCGGTTTATAGTTTTTTAAAACAATCTCAATTAATTTACTCCACCCTTTCTTTTACCATTACCCACGTTATTCGATAACTGATAGAATTTTCCTTATTTAGTACTAACTGCGCCCCGCTGCTTGGCCCGCGTGGACATTCAAATTTATTGTATAAGTACCTTGGGGTACGTAACAAATAAATAAATTCATTATTGACTTCATAGTTTATTTATACCGAGTTTTGAATCAATTGAACCAAGGAATAAAAGTTTTCCATAGAACCTTTGCCACCTTTTTAACCTCCTAACTAAGTTATCATTATCATATAATTTACTACTAGTTACAATACTAGTTTCAATTTGTTTCTATTTATTCACCCCTAAGAGGTTAATTTTTCAAAATTAGATTTACATTATGTGTTATTCTAGTTTAGGTTCTAGAATAACACATAATGTTAATCTAATTTTGAAAAATCTACGTACCAAACTTCATCTGCGGTTACCGAGATACGTAGTAACAAACATTCACGCACACATTCACATTTTTATTATATTAGTACCATAGGACTTTCCAAGCTACAAAAAGAACGTAACATTGCATTGACGTCATTGAGTCTTTCACAAATTATATTTTGCTTCCCGCGCTTATCAATTTATGATTCAAACATAAATAGCATGTTAGAAATGCTACTGATAAGAAGAGAGTAGAGTCACTATATGATCAAATTTCATACAAAATAAATTACTAGAATTATATTTCAATCATAATCTGTTAAACAAAGGATCAGAGGTAGACTTAGGCCCGTATTATGAAAGCTTGCTCAGTCATCGATATATGCTTGAGCAACGCTTTTCTTTCTATGGCATAAACATCACTCAAGCATAACTCTATGACTGAGCAAGCTTTCATAATACGGGCCTTAGAAACATAGAGTTGTTTATTGATATTTCTTTAGAGACGCCCGTTGTCTCAGAAATATGAGCTATGGCACTACGTCAGACTTCCTAGATTAGAACATCACGAAGTTACTTATTATTGTTAAGCACTCTTTTGGAAGTGGAAAGTTTTGTAAGAACGCTTATACCTTGTTGATCCGAGGCCTGAGTTCAGTTGATAGTATCGAATTCGAGACGTCTGCTTTACCTATAGGATTTGGTACAGCAGCGCCTTTATCGAACAGGGAACGACGACAATCCTAAACAAAAATGAGACGTATCGATCACGTCTCGAGATATCGTCAACCGATCCAATTAGTTTTATTTTGATCCAATCTTATATTACTTAAATACATATATGTAATATAAAAACGAATCCTTTTTTCCTTAGGTCACGGCATCGCGACCAATTTCGCTAATTCTTTTTTTGCCGTTTGTTAATATCTGGAGAAGGTCATTAATTATAATATTATTATTAGCTTTATCCCACTGCTGGAAACGATCTTATGGAAGAACAAATTAAGAAAGTTGGAAACATAAATTTCCACGCAAGCGAAGGCGCGGGCGTAGCAACTACCTTATAAATAAACTTTTAAGTTTAAATGCAAGTTATTAATGACATCTCGAGTTGCCATAATCTTAAATAATTTACCTGCTTACCTCAGATAGCAAATCTGTGAGGATTTCCAGGGGAGCCTGGGTGACGCTTTCGTCTTGCAACGGCGTCGTCATCACAAAGTCCACCATATTCTGGAAAAACAAACGCACAAATTCTGACCAATGTTTTAGTCATACATGATAGATATAACTTAAAAAGGATTTGTTTATTGAACACGAACACACAATAATATTTTATATAAAATATCGTGACGTTTGTTCATTTGTAACGCCATTTACCTCAAGTTGTTTTAAAACAACTTCCTTCCGTAGGCTCTTCGTGAGAAAATTGCGGTATCTGATGATGTTTCTCTGGAACAAAAATAATTAATTAGAATATTGTTGAATCCTACTAATATAATAATTGTGGAGGTCTGTGTGAATGATCGTTACCACGTATCTTCGTAACCGATTTAGATGAAATAAATCAAATAGACTAACAACCTCTTAGATCTGTTCAGTAATATTGATGTGAAGATGGATAAGCACCGATTCAAATATGTTAACTTTTGCTCGACCATGAAAAACAGTGAAAACGAATACTTACTTTCCACATTATAGAGAAATACCACTGGTCCCTCGTATATACGTCGTTTGCCTGAAACAATGATATGAAATAGTTTGAATCTAACAGAGAATTTAACGAAAGAATAAAATAGCTGCTCTCAATGCTATTAGGTACTATATATTTTACTGCTTCTTTGACAGTGGAAATGGAATCCCAGTTTGTTACTGTTTTTTTTATATTACAATTCCACAATTGAATTTTAACAGTGCGGTGTTGACCGGCTCCAAAAAGTTATTTATGAGGGAAGTATCATTTTTTCACCACACTCGTGAGCAAAATCGGGGTTTGCTCATTCATGTAAAAGGAATATTATTCAACTTGTTGAAAAAGTATTTTGAATTCAGAAGAATGCAACCTTTAAAGAAAACAACCTGTAAAACCTGAAAAAAATCTACACTGCTTGCTCGGGAATTAAAATCATAACGTTAAAAATAAAATTTGGCCACTTTCTTAAATAAATAACAACTTCCTCGAAATTCTGTAAATTTAAACAAACCTGAAATCAACGGAACTCCCCAACCTACCTAGCGTGGGGATTATGGGCAATACCCCCATTTGATAATAAAAGCCAATAAGTCGTTTATCAGGGGTATGCCTGCAGTGGACTAATATAGGCTGTTGAAGTTTGAGAAACAAACCTGAAATAGCATTGAGCCGTTCGGCATCACAATCCGGAGGCAGTACTTCCTGGCAGGGTCCCAACGCGTTATGCAGTAGACTTCATACATGGAGCTGTACGGGATGGGCTGCTCCAATATACCGGTAGGCTGCAAGTAAACAACCCACATTGAAGAAATTAACAGTTTATTGCACATCCTACTAATACAAACGCAAAGGTTGTAAACATGTCTGTATGTATGTTTGTTGCTCTTTCACGCAAAAACTACTGAACAGATATTTTTTTTAACTAAACTTTGTAAACTTAACGAAATAAAAAAAATACAAGAGGCGGCATTATTGCGTAATGCAATTTCTTCTAGGCCCTTACCTTACCTACTCGCTCTTATTTCACTTGGAAAAGCGTAATAATTTTAATTTTTAATTATATTACAAGTTACAAGTATTTCATTTTAATAGATATTACCTAAGGTAATTTTAGGAAAAATAATTATGTATAATACAGGCATAAATAAAATACGCATTAATTATATTTAAAATAGGAGAGTCACGTTCGTACGGACGTTCTTTCTTAGATAGTTGTTTTCTTAGCAAATTAAACAATTTTATAAGTTTTAAAAGTTGTCAAGCTATGATTTTTATACTTGCAACACTATTTGTTTTTTCATTCTATTTTATTGTAGGTAACTAACTTAGTATGGGACTTTTGCTAAGTATGTATTTAATCCTATCGATAAAAATAATTCGTTAGATAGGTATAGAGTTGCCAACAACGGCCAAAAATAATATAATAAAGCGACTTTCACAAACAACCTAGTAAAAATCAATATCCAGGTTCTATAAATAAATACGGGAGCCACCAGCTTTGCGAATACTTGTGGGCGTGCTAGATTATTGCATCAACTTTACCTATTTAATACAACTACCAGCCCACGGCTATACCACGTTTTGCAAATAAAAATATATGAAGCGTAAAATTGACCGATTCTACGTCAGTGGTGAAGAAATTGATGAACGCTCATAGCAATAAACTCATAACGATAGATTGCTTGCCTAACCCGAATGAGGCACTCCACTGATAGACGGGTGTGCCGATGTGCCACATCATTAGTTGAATGTCGTCAATCAATAAAGCGAATCAATCAATCAACCGCAAGATAAACCACCGGTTTCTTAAATTCTGGTTAAGGATAATAACAATAACTAAAGAACCAGCTGTTTTTTTAAAGAAAATGCAAGGTACCTACCAATTTTTTGCAAAAGAAAAAAACAATGACGAAATACTAACTCATTTACGTAGAGAGGTGGGGGACAACGCTATATTCGATTTTTTTATTACCTGCACAAAAAATAAACAATCTCGCAATACCTACTTAACCGTCAATTATCTTCCTTGTTGACGATTTTTAAACATAATGGAAAGTACTTGCTGGTTTGAGATCCTTTCTTCAATAAATATTGTGACAATTATAGTTTTATCTGGACTCCAACCATGGGAATTTCATCATAACATGGTTGGAGTTATCTGTTGACACAATTTGCAGCTAAATGACAAATCGATCGTAGTTCAGTCACTTACAGGCAGTGACATAAACATATACACGAATTTATAATTAAGTAACTAAAAACCATGAAAAAGCTTAAAATATTTAAATCCCCACCGGAACTATCGCATTCGTAAATTAAGGGGGAGCCTAACGAGTGTGTTTGTTAAACTGAGCCTGGATCCCAGTAGGTATTACACGGGATCTACTGAAATCTAAGGTCCGTATTATGAAAGCTTGCTCAGTCATCGATCTATGCTTGAGCAAAGGTTTTCGGTGGCGTAAACGTGACTCAAGCATAGCTCTATGAGTCATAGAGCTATGCTTGAGTGACGTTCATCGCGGTGATGGAGATCACCGAAAAAATTGTGTTACATAAAATTATATGGTTTTTGGTTAGTTCATTATACGTAGAAATAGGTTTAAGAAAACATACGATAAAATATAACTGGAGTGGTTCGCCAACAGACTTTCTTTTAAAAAACAAACTTAAAAAGTGATTGAGCTATTGAGACTTTGACTTTGATAAAAAAAAATAAAAAATTAATGAATTAATTTAATTGATACATCCTTTTGTGAATACGCTCCGGGTAATTTGAATGGATTTAAACGAAATAACAAATTACGCATTGGAGGAAAAAGTTAAATATAATATTGATGAGTTTTTTATTGGCAATATTATTATCCCTCATTTTTACATCGAATACTTACGTTTTCCCCCTTTGTTTTTAACCATAATTTTTATGTTTTGACATGCATCTATTGGAATTTTATTTTTAAATGACTCTTTACTGATATTATATTTTTACTTGAGTGATAAAACTATTTTTTTTTATGTAATCTACTGATCATAGCAGACTAGAGATACAAAAATAGAATATGAAGACTAATGTAATATTGGTAACACTACATATTGAAACTAAACAACAATAAATTCATTTATTTATCAACTATTTACAACTGTATAAATACAATTATATTATAATAGTTATAATTATTTTTAGAATATTATGTACCTACATTTTACTTAATTTTGATAATTTGTGACGTGCAATTTTGTTATCAAAAAATTTGAAGTAAAAACATGATAATGCACTGTTTCGCTCATAACTCGGTCGAGATCTCTGGATAGGAACCGCGGTCTATTGAAAATATTAAAGTTACTATGTTTTGATTCGTAGCGTTAGGTAGGTAACACCAAAGATTTTCAAACCTTTGGGTACTACTAATTATTTGGTTCCTTGAACTGATGAAGAAACTGTCTTCATAAGTGTAGTTTTCTTGTAAACCAGAAAAAACTTGTTTTTGCGCTTACACCGTTCCAAATACGTACGCTCTGTCCCGCTCCTATGAACATGAAATCCTATGCCTATCCTTTTCACAAAATAGCGCGCATTGCGACCTCTTAGCCACTTGACTATGAGTACGAAGATTTTGCGATGCAAAACGGGTTAGGTTCTATTTCCGTCACAAATTCGATGAAGGAAATTGGGTCAACGATAGCACAGGGTGAAAGGGGCGGAGGGCTAACGAAGATGAGGGATGACGTCACAGTGCATTGCCCGCAGCGTGTGACGTGGAGCTCACCCTGTCGCGCCGGCGCTGAGTCAGCCCTGCCCTGCACCATCGTCTGGCTTTCTCTTCCGGGTGCCATACCCTTGTATGCGTTAACCATACGTTTATTTAACCTACCATTTCGTTCCTCAAGGCAGACATGTATTGTGCCATCACTTGTGTTCAAATTATGCTTAATCGACGCACGCACGGTGCATTTTTAAAGTTAATTTGTTGTGTTAATGTGGATACAGGTATTCGACGTTTTTGTTGAACAGAAACTACTTACCTACAATAAAACATTTGCAAAATTAATCATAAAATAATAAATAAATTAAGCATTTTTTTGTGAAAAAACAACGTTTTACGTAGGTAGGTACTACAAAACCAGTATAACGTAGGTAGATAATAATTCAGGAGTGCAGGCATATCACGTTCTTCATTCTGATAAATTAATTCCATTGACGTCAAACTCATTTTATTAGAGTTCATTTTACCGGTGTAGGTTCCTACCTACACCGGTAAAATGAAAAAAATAAAATACCTGTTTAAATTATACGACCAAGTTAATAAAGCATACTATTATTAAATAATCACCACCCTAGCTAAAGCTATATTTATAAGCTATACCTACGTTGTCTCCTATTTTTAGAACAGAGGGCATATTAATTATGTTTTGAATGATTGGCTGGCACGTGATGCGGTATGATTAGCTAACCAGTTCGTTTAGACATGTGCTCATAGTTTGAGAGATTTTGACTGTAATCTTCTGTAATATAAAAATGAATCGCTAAATGTGTTGGTAAGCGCATAACTCAATAACGCCTGGACCAATTTGGCCAATTCTTTTTTTTTATATTCGTTGAAGTTCAAGGACGGCGAGAAAATTTCTAATAATTGCCGGGAAAACACCTATAAACGTTTCCATTGGAAAAACACGTGAGAAGCCGCGGGGCACAGCTAGTATAATATAAAAAAACTATACATCATAGGTAAAAATTAATAATCAGTCTGGATTGCCTCAATGCTACAGTTAGTTATCCAATCCATGGAGAAAACCTTTCAGCCTTTTATTCTCCTATTTTCTACTCGAAGGTTTTCTTTAAGAAATAATTCTGTTACCTGTGCTCAGCACTTATTTATTAAGGTAAATGCGGGGCGACTGTGACAGCCAGTAGCTTTTCAGGTAGGTAATGTGGTAGATATGTAGAGGAATTTTAAATTAATTTTGTTTAAAAAACTATAAACCGACTTCAATTTTTACAGTTTTACATGAATTTTCATGGATCCCATTGTCATAACTGAATAAAATTAAATGGGACCACACGGGAAGCACCAGCTTTCATACAAAAAAAGAATCATGCAAATCGATCCACCCAGTAAAAAGTTCTGAGGTAACATCAAAAATAACACACACACAAAACATAAAAAGCAAAAAAAAATTACAGACGAATTGAGAAACTCCCCCTTTTTTTGAAGTCGGTTAAAAGGGTACGCGACCAATAAATCATTAATTATGTTAACAAACCGCGAAAGTTTAAAAACTTTAGTAACATATTATTTTATACTCTTGTAGGGTCGCCTCGCCTTTGTAGGTACATGTCGTATATGTTGTCAACTTTTGTGTATTGTTTGAGTTGTGTACAATAAAGATTTATTCGCTTTTTACCGCCCACTATAAAAGGTGTACCTATGTCTAAGTACGAATAGATATATTCTAGTAAATGAATGTGAGCTTATAGGCAGGTGTGTCACTGTAGAATACTAATAGGTTACCTACGTCAAAGATTATTATGTGCGTGCGTGCGATAAATAAATGGTCTAACCATTTACTTCTCACATATTTTTAGTTACACGTGCCAGCCAAGAAAGCCTAAACCTAGTCGCCTATGGTAACGTTACGTTCGTTTCGTACGTATACTTTGTACAGTAGGTTTTAGTTAAAAGAGACAAAGTGACCCACAACACTTTGTGAATAGAGATTACAATTACCTGTGCCGAGGGTCATTTATTGATTAAGGCCCATACAGCAGCGAAAGTGGCGCCCCCAACTATTTTATCTTATTATTACGTTAAACGCAGGTATTTTTAAAAATCCTACGTTCAGTTTGTGGTATCTATTATAAGCTATTTATTAATGTCTCTGTAATAGTTTCATTTTGTAAAGCTTAGGAAGAGATACGAAGTTGCGCTTTTTGGCCACCAAACTCTAATTTCGCATCTCCTCCTAAACTATATGAGATAAAATTATGAAAGAGGTATTAAAAAATAGCTTATAATAGATACCACAAACTGAACGTAGGATTTTTAAAAATTCCTATGATAAAGGTAAAAATATGATAAAATAGGTATCGCTGTCAGATTGGCTCGGGTATGCGCCTTAAAAGCAAGATATGTATATAAATAAATAAATAAATAAATTGTTTATTGTGGAACCAAAACAACGGTAACATGGTAAAAAAAATTAAAACGATGTCATCTGCAGAAGTTTTAAAAACTGTGTCGCAGATGAGAACGCCCTCCTGCGAAAGTATGTAAATACAGTTCCAAGACAATTAAAAATTTTAGCAAGTTTTTTTTTATACCTATACTTCTAAGTAAGATTACAATTTAGTTTCAAGACAAGTTAAAGTTAAACATAAAAGATAAAATTTCAAACCAAAAACGTAAAATAAAATTATTTTAATTAAAGATTTAGCCAGTCTCTGTTGGGGAAAGTGTGTTTGTTTGTCTGTGTGTGTGTGTGTTTGTGTGAGTGATAGTGTGTGTTAAAACATGACCGAAAAAAAATAACATACACTCATTTAAAATTATTGAGCTAAAAACCCAAACGTAAAACTGCACTCAGTTTCGGGTAATAAAAACGCTGCCATGAGCATATTCTATTTTCTTATCTTTGTTTAGAGTAATCTGATATGTTTGGTATCTAGGAAAATAGAAATCTATTTTCCTTATCTGCTAATCCTCGTCATTGAGTATAATAATAATAATAAATTCATTTATTTGACACATACACTATACAAGTGAATCCATAGACTCCCGAACTAGTAAAAACTGTATTTCAGGAGTCAGTCGCTTCTCCCATGTTAAATACATTTTGTGTCCTAAAAAAAGTTACATTTATGTCGTTCTTAAGACAACTAAACAGTAAAAAGAATAAGGTACGTATGAATACACAAAAATATCGATACACAAAGATAATGGGATAGAGAGGAATGATCTCTCTCTACCACTCACTTCCGTGCGCTCTTATTAAACAATATTTATTATGGTCTATCTAAACTACAATTATCATGATAAAATTTTAATTACAAATGACGTCACTTTAATGTTTAAATTAAAATAATTACGTAAAAGTTTAAGGGCGTAGATTCATAAGCATTTCTTCGACATCATCGTAATCAAGATCTTTCAACCATGTCTGTATAAACTTTTTGAATTCATTTGCTTTACTGTTCCTAATTTCGCACTTTTCATTTAGGATGTTGTATAAGTGCGGTATAACTACCATGTACTGCCTTTGAGATGATAATGTCAGACCACCGCACCGCCGCCCCGCCGAGGGGCATTCAACCTTTGAAAGAGGGAGGTTTGATTAATTTATGATTTTTAAATTTCTGTTTAACATAATAGTGCAGACTGATTACATGGGAAAACTAAAATTTATTGCCTAGGTACTGCCGTTTAGGCAGTACCTAGGCAATAAATTCTCCGTTATAGGCTTAAACTTTTGTTTATTTTCCTTTGTTTCTCCAGTAAACTCGTTTCAAACTTCTGAAGTGGAAAAACAGCGTAAGAAAAGTGCTTGTTATGTTTTTCGTTGTGTATTTTCCGGTAAAGTCTTTACCAAGAAGCACTGTGACTGCTGACAGATGTCTCTTGAAACCTTTGGAAGAAGGTATTGAGTCAGTATGGGTTTTCCATTTCAAAAACAATAGACGCATGGGTAATTAAATTGACTTCGTCAGCATAAGACAAACATCGAAACAAATAAATTACATAAAATGCTTTTTTCTAAGCTATTATTTACACCCCAAAATTCTGTCGCAAAATGGTAAAAAAACATTGTTTTGATAAAGTATAACATACGTAATTGCGAACGGTTGCAATGCCGCACGCCTAGTAGCAAACAATTTAGTTATACCGTATCCAACGAGCATGTAGAATGTTAGTAAACAAAACACGACACAAATAACAAAAATTTACTTGCTTGACCTCGAGTCTCAGATGTAATTGGAAGCAATATTTATTGAAGGAGGATCTCAAATCGACAAGTAATGTAAATTACATATAAAGAGCGCGCCAGCAAAATGGAAGTAAGCATCGGCGGTTTGTTTACTAGCATTTTACATGCTCGATGGATTCGGTATAGGTAGGTAATTTTTTTTCAGCCGCACGGTGTTATTTGCGTACCTTTGTTTAACTTTTAACAGTCTGGAATCACTAAAACATTATCACTATCATCAAAAAGCCTTTACCATACCACTATTAAATAGTTGTTGTTTCTAAGTTATCTATATAATATATAAAAAAAAGTCTATATGTATATACTTACTAAAGAAAGTCGTGTTAGTTAGTTATTTATAACTCAAGAACGACTGAACCGATTTGACTGAAAATATACAAAGATGTAGCTTTGAACCAGGGGACAGACATAGGATTTCCCGTTACCGTGGAACGTGACATTAAAAAATCCACGGGGGCGAAGCCGCGGAGTGCAGCTAGTAATAATATTTTTTATTTTTTTTTATAATCATTTATTTACAAAGGGTTTGTTCGCTAAAGCGAATAAGGCACCCTGATAATAATAATTTATATAACATAATTATTATCACTCTCACACTCGCACGCATGAGGTCAGTTTATATTTTATCAATCGATTTATCATCTAAGAGGCTGACGCGCGCAAACTTTGGTTTAATGTTTAGTCTCTGTTTAGTCTATCTGCAGTCGACCTCTGACATTTACGCAAACCTAGTGTTGTGAGTCCCTGGTGGTGTAGACCTGATGTCTATTTTAGTTTTGCGATCGATACGAGTAGGTATCTTGGGATTTCATCTTGTGTATGAGATTTACTCACTCATCGTTACACGTGTCTTAAACCTTAAACTTAATTCTGCAAACCGAGGGTAAATGGTATGACTAAGAGTCAACGATTTAAAGGTTGTTGCTATAACACGCTTACATTATTTTAGATCACACTAATATTATAAATGCGAAAGTATGTATGGATAGATGGATGGATGTTTGTTACCTCTTCATGCCATAACTACAGAACGGATCGGGTTGAAAGCATACAGGTAATTCTAATCCTGAAATCAAACATAGGCATCCTTTTTATCCCAAAAATAAGTTCCCGTGGGATAAAACTCGCCTTTAAACGTTTCCATAGGAACAACGCGTGCGAAGCCGCGGGGTGCAGCTAGTGTGAAATAACTATGTTGCTTATAAGATTCTTATTCATATGGTCCGTCGGTAAAAAATAGCTAAGTAGGGTTTATCAGGTTCTATTACAGATAAACAACTTATACATAGATATACTTTTTACGTTTTACTCTAGACAAGCATTACCTATAGATTGATATTTCATTACTTACGTAAGTCCTAAAATAGCTTATACTAGTATTTGATATAACGCTTCTCCGTTGGTAGCTGTGTATAAATAAATTATTTAGATCAGTGGGTTGGTATGATCCGTCACGGGAAAAACCAGGATAAGGGAAATTACCCATCCCATAACATAACTATAGGCACCATGATTATATCTAATGAGTACCTAACTAAGTATCGACATTCATGTCACTTGTATATGATATGTTTAAATTACACACGTAATGTGTATATCTACATATCTATGCAAAGGTAACAAATACTTAATTATTTTTTAACGAAAAACAACACCAACACTAAAAATTAAATAGACCTAAATTGTTGTCTGATTTAATAAATGAATTATTATTATTATTAATACCTAATTTAATATATTATTATTAATACCATTTTTTTTTATTTATGTTTTTTTTTACCGGTGTTACTACTAGGTACCTACTGAGGTTAACACCGGTAAAAAAAATCGCTAATGAATTTCTAGACCTGGAGTAACATTTAAGTATAGGCAACTTTAGAATATAATATAAATTATATTTCATTGTTTACTGGCCACCAACTAAATGTCAATAAAAATAAAACTTATTATCCCGAAAAATCGTATCCAACCGCAGGCAAAGGGTAGAAGGTATCTTATTATTATAAATCCATATTCATCCTACTACATAAACTATAAACGCGAAAGTTTGAAAACATGACTGTATATGTTTGTTGCTCTTTCACGCAAAAACTACTTGAACGGATCTGGCTAAAATTTTTCATTCAGGTAGTTCTGGGCCTGGAATAACACAGGCTACTTTTTATCCCATAAATCAGTTCCCGTGGGATACGCGTGCGAAGCCACGGGGCGCAGCTAGTCACACTAATATTTTAAAATGCGAAAGTTTGTATGGATGGATGGATGGATGGATGTTTGTTACCTCTTTACGCCAAACTACTGAACGGATCAGGCTGAAATTTTGCATACAAGTAATCCTAATCCTGGAATCAAACATATATATTTCATTGATAGAAATCATATTTAAACGTTTCCATATTATCAACGCGCGTGGAGCCGTCGGCGCAGCTAGTAATGTATAAATCATAGAAATGCATGTCGAGAGTTGCGCGCGTGTTTTTACACGCGCGCATTTTTACTCTCGGCGATTAGCGCAGTATTTGGGGTGCTGAGCTGAGATGTTTTCGCCTGCCCATGACGTCAAAGAACTGTTTTGTACACCAAAAGCCGTAAAACGCGAACGTAAACATTTATGTTTTCTTTCATTCAGACAATATTATGGTCTAGTCAGCGAAATGCCGGAACAAATTTGTTAATGTACATATTATTATGTACCTAATCTAAGTCTGCTATATGAACCTAGTTTCAGCAGCGTTTCGGCCCATTCGCAATTTTATTGGGTTGGATTTCGCATCTCGATACAAAGTATCTATATACGAGTAGATACATAAAGATCAAACTACTTACTTACTTCTATATGTATACACCCACTATGTGTATCTAATAATTAATTATGTCAAGAATATTCTATTTTAGCAATACTTTCGTCGATATGTTGTAAACGTGAAAATCTTAAAAATACTGTACATATATAATGATAATTTGATAAGATTAATTATTATAAATAAAAACAAATAAATAATGTTGGACATTTTACACAGCATTATCTAGCCCTAAGCTAAGCAGCGCTTGTTTAATGGGTACTAGCTAGCATTATGAATTGTTATTATCAAACCTCAGTTGGGCCGGTAAAAGTATTTGACTAGTATAACAAAAGTGGAAACAAACGCTGAGATGACGATTCTGAGCGTTCAGAATCGTCGATTCTTATTCCTACCATTAACCCCGTTTGCGGAGTTTAGTATAGTGACTGAGATATGTACGTGGTAAAAAACATTCATACTCACTTTCGCATTTAATAATATTAGTAGGAAACTTACCTACTAATAAAGGATTTAATAGTCTGTGGTTGGTTTAGTAAAGTAAACAAACGATTAACAGGAAGCGTTTTCTAGAAGGTTTTGTTCTTATCTTTTTCAACTAATGAGGATGTCAGTTTCTTCTGTGGTTTGTTTGTTATTGTGTTATATTATGACCCGAGTTCATCAATAGATGGTTAATATTTATTCAGTTGTTTTGACGTTTTTGACACAAATTTTATACATAAAACGTTTAAGTTAATCAACGAAGCTGCTTAATTGTCCGATTGTCTTTTGATGAAGACCAGCCTAAATCTACTTATTTATTTAGTAAATTTGCTGTCATAATAAAAAACCAAAAACACAACTGGTACAATTTCATTTGAGTGGGCTTAAGAAATACCTTAGCTAGACGTCCTACCCTGACGGTCTTATTCATAATGGGTTAGCAGACCTTTAGCTGCTCACTAGAAGACTGTATGCAAAAAACGTTATTCATAATAGTTTGCTAACGCTTGCGGCGACTTAGCAGCCCGCTAACATTAGCAAACCTAGACCCCTACTTTACGTGTACTAGAGCGAGTAAAAATGGCCGAAATCAATCAGCTGTTTGGTTGTCAATGATTATGTTGTTTGTTTACTATTTGGAGTGGAATCAATAATATTATCAGTTATATCAGTCATAATGCAAAGCTTACAAGCTTAGCATTGCTGCAGTTAATGCAATGAATGAAAATTATGGATAAATAAAGTACCTAAGGGCCTTAGGTACTTTATTTATCCATAATTTTCATCTGCCTTAGGCTAAGGCAGATGATTGACGTAAAAATATGCACAAACTCACAGAGTAAATATCAAATTTATCAGTTATGTCTATGAAGTCTCCTTTCTTTTGTCATGGGTGGGTGGCTTCCGGGATCAAAGATTATCATTACAATGGCAACATTCTATTGTTGTAAGCATATAATAGTTAGAGACAATTTAGCAGATTATTAGGAATAGGAAAAGTTAGCAATCGTCGGCTAAACTTAGACAACATTTTAGGTAGCTTAATGCTAAACCTGTGCTAGTGATTTATTATGAATAAGGCCCTGAATGTTATTCAAAATAATTAATGGAGTTGAAAGATTTGGCGGAGTCATTTGCCCAGCAGTGGGTCGAACCAATATTCCTCGTCTTTAGATAAACTCTCATAAAGGGCTTCTGTGATGTTGACTTCGGCCCCACGCATGCCATGGTCCGAAACCATGGTATAAGGTAGTAGGTAATAGGTATAAGGACGCGAAAGTTTGTAAGAATGTATGGTATGGATGTATGTTTGTTACTCTTTTGCGCAAAAACTACTGAACGGATCGGGATGAAATTTTGCATACTGGTACATCCATAATTCAGTTCCCGTGGGATAGAAATCACCCTAAAACGTTTCCATAGGCACAACGCGTGCAAAGTCACGGGGCGCAGATAGTAATAAATAATGCTGGACAATTCACACAGTCATAAATTACGATTAAATATACATATGTCACCATTTTTTAACGTGTTATATATCGAAGCTCACAGCATCACCTAGCTAGCTTACACAAAGCTCAGCAGAGCTTGTGGTATCATGTACCTACTAGATTAGATAACTGATAAATTAAATACAATAGATTACATATACGTACATAATATAGGTTTGTAGATAAATCACACTATTATTATAAACTAGCTGCGCCCCGCGGCTTCGCACGCGTTGTTCCTATGGAAACGTTAAAAGGTGATTTGCCGTCCCACGGGAACTGATTTATGGGATAAAAAGTAGCCTATGTTTGATTCCAGGATTAGAATTACCTGTATGCAAAATTTCAGCCAAATCTGTCTAGTAGTTTTGGCGTGAAGAAGTAAGGTAGTACCAAGATCAGTAAATTTGATGTCAGTCGGTAAGTAAAGTAGGTATCCTAAAATCTAGTTCACGAGATTAGGATAGCATTATCTGGGCAAACAACTCAAAATAAACAAATATGCCCTATTTATTGTAAAAGCAGAGAGAATAAATGTAGATAAAAACTCTACCCATTGTTTTGACGTGGTTTTACATCATCATCATCAACATAATATTAGCCCACTGCTGTACATAGGCCTCCCCGAATGAGCGCCATAGCGCCCTGTCTTCAGTTTGACGCATCCAGCACCTGCCTGCAGATCGTTTTCCCACCTGCAGGAGGGCGTCCTACACTACGTTTGCCGAGTCGCAGTCTCCACACAAGAACACGTTTACCCCAGCAGTTGTCGATTCTTCAGAGTCAGAGTCAGAGTCAAATCGTTTATTTCTTTAGACTTACTAAATAAGTACGTAGACAACGACTTCACGAGATATGGCCGGCCCACTGCCACATTTTTACATACATAGTTGTATTTTATGTTGGGTTGCGTCAACAGTTAAGCCAAACAAGGGTTGCGGACAACTAGAAAGGCATTTTTAATAATGTATGAAAAAAACTTGAAAGGCTTTGTAACGGGTTTCTCTAAAAAAGTTTTTCTAAAAATGAGCTGATGTTTCCCAAGAACCTGTACCTCAGGAGTACAGTCATTGGTCCCTCAAACTGTCCCAATAATAATTAAAATAAACACGTAAACTAAGCCCAATAAGTGCCACAGTTATAACTAGGTAAGCTAGATTAAAAAAGCAATAGTTATTCATTTTTTATCTATGAACTAAGTAGTTTATTTTATTTTAAAAATTAAAACTTAGAAATCGGTCCTTTTCAAGTATTGTTAGATTGAAGCAATTCAACTTAGAACAAAGATTTGGTGCAATTCAACGAATGGTAGGTATTTGATGACAAAACATTGTAAAACAAGTTGCAAGTTATTTATTTACCTTGTCGATAAAATAATCCTAGAATATTCGAAACTCAATCTAGAAAACACTGAAGAATGTGGCATTTGCTTTAACAACAACCATTAAAAAGAAAACAATCTAGGAAATTACAAAGAAAACTATGACCAATGCAGAGATAAGCATCGATAAAGGTTTTACAGTTTTATTAACTTTGACGCATTTGTGACGAATTTATAGTTTTATGTTATTTTTAAAGTACGTAGGTATTAACTATTTTCAGTACGCAGTAGTTACAATGTTTGGTTTGAAGATTTTTGTAGAGGGTGTGGTGGCCTTCCAAATCTTCAGAAAAGGACTATGTGTTACTCGTGAATCTCTCAAATAAGATAATAAACATTATGAAACAAAGCTACGCGTGATATATGCGTGGACGCAGAGCAAGCCTATCAAATATGTAGAAGAGAAGACAGAACAATAAATGGAAAGACGACAAAGATTTTTCATCCATTTTCAGTCATTCTACAAAACCCTACATCAAAAGTAATTTGTATCGGAAAAAATTGGGCAATATTAAAACAATAAAGGAAAGAAAAAACTCGCCTCTTGTGAAAACCGCAAATAAGTTACCTACTACGTCTTCTTGCTCAATGTGCGCGTTGAAATCTTTTTCTTGCTACGCAGGTCCAGCGTAGCGCCGTAGCACATGCTACGAAGTTCTACGACGAAATGAATTCATCTCTTCTATTGGCAAAGCAGGTGGGAGAAAGTTGGTTGATAGTTAAGAAAAAAATCTCATTTATCTGTTTGGGAAAAGATATTTTTGGGATTCAGGCGTAGCGAAAATGTTTTAAATTTCAGTCCGTTATGTCTGAAATTTTCACGTAAGCACCGGAATAAGCTACCAAACAGAAATGGGCTTCTATTTTCAGAAATACGGTGAATTTAGCTTGTTACTATTTGGTCGAGTTGTGTTTTGCCATGCTATATCATGAAAATTTGATCTTAAAATGGCGGCAGGTGTAAAAGTCACTGTGTAACAAAACTCCATTATAATAAAAACGATTTAAACAAAAACACAGCATCATCTAGACCCAAGTTAAGCAGAGCTTGTGATAAAGGTATTAGATAAGTAGGTATATGCATTATGTTATCATTCCAGAATGACAAACTTTGGCATTTAATTTTTGATGAAACAAACTACAGATGGAGCGATGCATGTCAAAAGTGTCAGAATGACAAACTTTGGCATTTTATTTTTGATGAAACAAACTACAGATGGAGCGATGCATGTCAAAAGTGTCAAGGTTGAAAAAACTGTGTAGGCAGTTGTCTCACCGCCGACGAAGATCGAGAGCGAGCATGGCTGAGCGAGTATCGCTTAGCGACTGAGCGAGTAGGTATTATATTTGGTAGCTTTTGTCCCTCAGGGCCAAACTAGTAAAGTAAGTCCTCACCGGCGTGTGAACAGTCAGCGATCTACTATCAATATACCTATGATTCTTTTTTGTTTACACGGTATGAACATCTATTGTACGTTTCTTGAGCTAGAAAATATCTGAGTTAGTCGCGTACTCGCCGGCGGAGTGAGAGACCTTAGAGTTTATTTAATCTATAGACGTTTTTGCGACGACGCGACGACACCACTGTCATAGCAAAGCCATTGGTTATCAGAATCGGCTCCTGATTTCCTAAAATTGTATTACGTTTCATGTTTTATTGCTGCATAAAACGTTTTTGTCATTGTTAGGTACGTAGGTACCTAGGAAGTGACGTCAAAGTCAGATATCCACTCGAATTGTAAATAGCGCAAACCACTCATCATAACGATAAACACGATTAAAAACGTAAATGAATAGCTATGACACGATTTAATGACTAATTGTTCCGCGTAATATCTTTTACACAATCCCGTTGGTCGAAAAATTATAAAACTGTTCAAAAGGTGTGTGACACTTTTGTTAGTTTCAGAAATACTTATTACAGTTCTTTTTAAGAAAGCTATTATAGAGGTATTATTCATTTTGTATGTTAGCGAACTATGAACCTATGGTTTATCCATTTTGAATGAAGCATGTTAGTAAACAAAATACGACACAAATAACAAAATCTCACTTGCTTGGCGTCGAGTTTCAGATATAATTGTAAGCTATTTTTATTGAAGGGAGGATCTAAAATCGACTAGTAATGTAAATTACGTTTAAAAGGACGCGCCAACAAAGTAAATTTTAGGTTAAGTATGGGCGGTTTGTTTACGTTTATGCTTCATGCAAAATGGACACGGTATAGTATAGAACCGTACCTACTCACCCCGACAAAGTCGCTCGTTAGGGGATACAACAGTTCAGTTCAGTTCATTTATTTATTCCTTTTTGATACAATTACGTACACTCGGAAAAGTCATTAACAAGGTTAGTGTTCTTCCAACACAAACTAGGTTCTTCGTCGTTAACTCGCTTACTTTCATAAAAAAATCGTCAAACTTCAAAATTTTTTATACCACAAGATTATCTAGAATTCGTATTCTACTATTACTTATTCTGAGATTAGCCAAGTAATAGGTATACCTCATGAAAAAAAACGGAATTGCTGAAAAAAACACAACAATTTGATACATTCACTGCCCAGCCTCAGTGGTGCGACCTAAAAGGGCGCGCCTTTGCTCTTTATGCATCCCAACCTACACAAGTGCGTCATAGGCATTCAATGTATTAATTATTGGGTCCAGTATCGCTACTTCTTAAAATAGACATAGACATACCATTACCAGGAAAGGCATGTTCGCAAATTGTGTAAAACAACAATAGAGACACATGCCTACACACGAGCAAGAAATATAAAAAATTCCATATGAAAAATATAGGTAACATTTAATAAAATATACCACGTATTTTATGTATGTAGGTTGTCATTGGTTGATATTATGTACCCAGATGGATTGTATTTATATCTCAAACCGTCTGCTCTATAAATTATACGTTTGACGTCAATAACAAAACAAGTCTAAATCAAATCCTCATGCTTAACCATATTTAATTTCAGATGTGAACAATTGACCTCATATGATCAGAGGTGAACGAACATGCTAATAGTAAGATGATAGGTTTGGACAATAGATGTACATGAGTAAAATCTGATAGATATACATAGTACTATCTCCTTGCGCTTAGTCAACAGCTGGTCAGTGGTACACGCAAACACTCGCTCAGTTATATTTTACAAACACTGGGATATTGCTGTAGTATTGTAGTCACTATGAGTGTGCAATAACGCCGCTACGAAATGAATTTCGAGCGGTATGACAAGATATGATTTTCTCGTGAGTGAGAAGTACAGAGCAGAAACGTGCCCCGAATTTTCTATGCGCCAAAACAGTTTTTACCTGATTATGAAACAACCAATGGAAAAATTAAAAAAACTGAAGATACACTAGGTTTCTTACCAAAACAGTGTACCGTCCCTGGGATAAATAGCAAAATTTGTGCAAAACAACTATTTAAATATAAATAAACTATTTAAAATTTTAAAACACATAATTCAAGATGTACGTTGGTGGAATGGTGAATGACTAAGGTGAATGGTCCTCATATGATCCTTCCACTTTCGAAAACCTAGTTCTTAGCTCATCTCCCCTTTCTTACTTGAATCGATGGTTTGGACAAGGTTTGTCCTTAATGCTCCGTGGCCTAGCGAGTAGGGGAAATACAAAATACAACTCCCTAATGCTTCACTGTGAATGGTCCCTGTCTATTTCCATTGTAAAGGAATAAATGACTTTTGGACACGGAAAACACATTTCATAAAGCGGTTTTTATAATGGTAACAAGTAAAAAGGTAACAAAATCAGGATGTCATCGCATTGTATTAACATCCTACAACTTCATGCACATTGTTTCATTGTTTTGAAAATACTAAAAACAGACTTTAAATTCTTTGGTACACACTGGGCTACTTAATGTTTTAATTTTTTGAAGAGGGGAAGATATCTAGTAATCCCCTGGGATTATTTATTTTACAAATAGAATCATTTTAATCGGTGTTGAATCATAAAAATCGTCCACAATTGACAACGAAACCGACGAACCTACATAAAAAAGTAAACATAATGTATAGTCCGCAAAAATTGCGCCTTCCCACCACTAGGGTGATTTTTCTGTGAAGTGAATAGTTGCCAACCAGCTTGCTCGATATCTTTTGTTTTTAACGGTTTGATAGTTACAAACTGGATAGGCATACGTTTGGCATTACGTTTGGCGATGGTACTTACATGAAAAGACATACATACAAACAGCTGAACATAGAAGTTCCTCCTTTTTTCAAAGTCTGTCGGTTAATAATGCCCAGTACAAAGAAACTCACCGTTTTTGAGACCATTTGGTACTCCTGCAGGCAGACTACATGCGGCTCCCACTTCCTCATGAACTTGGTCGCGAGGATCTTGTCCACCACGGTCCTCGTGTGCTGGAAGCAGCAGACCCTGAGGGTTCCTTCCATAACCAGCTTGTACCTCGGACCAGGGGGTGGCATGGGAGTCCCCATAGAGCCGGATTCCAGGCAGGACGTGTCGACGCAGCATTCTGGGCTTGAACCCTGGAAGAATTCATACTATCAGTACAAGTTATCTTAGCTAATTTATTATAAAAACTATCTTAGTTTGACGAATTCATTACGGATGTAAGCGGGTTAACTACGAACATATTTGTGTTGGAAGAACACGTACCAGAGTGGTGTTAATATCTTATTGGTGTTCTTTCAACACAAAATTCGTGATTAACCCGCTTACATCCTTTACATAAGATATTATCCTACATTACAGATATAAGACTATACCGTATCCATCGAGCATATAGAATGTTAGTAAACAAACCACGACACAATTATCAAAAATACACTTGCTGAGCGTCGAGTTTCAGATGTAATTTTAAGCAATATTTATTGGAGGAGGGATCTCAAATCCACTAGTAATGTAAATTACCTACGTATAAAAGGACGCGCCAACAAAATGAATTTTAGGTTAAGTATGGGTGGTTTGTTATTTACATTCTATTATTTGTCTACTTGCTCGATGGATACGGTATAGTAAGCAACAACTGCAAGACTATAGTAAGTAAATGTAAATTTGAAAGTAAATACCGTTTTTAATTAATCAATGGTAAATACGGTTGTTTTTTGATGGAACCGCCTCTGTAGCTGTTCTCAAGCGTCTATACGAACATACTATTCATTTTTAAAAGCACTCTGTTTTGGTTTTTGTCTCTATCAAAATAGGTACTAGTACTAGGTACCAAGGTACTATTGGTTCTATTAGCACAACAAAAAACAATGTAGGTCAACCTGTTGCTTAAATATAGGAGACAAAATATTTGCATAGCGTAACTAAACTAACACAAAGTCGACGTCATTATTTCCCTGCCTGAGTATGCCCACGTGACATTTCCCCAAGTGGAACGCCGAAGTACCTTTGAGTTTTTTATAGACTAAATCAGCAGATCTACACAAACCAAAATCTTCTATTTGTGGATTGTGGCTGCTACCGGTACAATTTACGAAATGTTTAGTTGACGTCATTAGCGTCCTTGTGGTACCTTATTAGCTTAGCTACCAGTAGTTTGATAATGAGTTCATTGGATAACTGTTGGCGAAACAAAATAATACCAACAAGTTGAGTTCTACAATCGATCAACCGACTCGGTATAGTTACCACATAGAATGACCACCGTTACTTATAAAAGAAATGGATGTAGGTTCGCAACTGACTTTGTTATCGGGCTATCGATATTGTGTGTAAATGGTCATTCCGTTTTTAATATTCCGTACCCAAAAGGTAAAACTACGTCTGTCCGTCTGTCAGACCGTCTGTCATCGGGCTGTAATCTCGTGAACTGTGAAATTTTCACAGATGATGAACGAGTATTTATGTTGCCGCTATAACAACAAATAAAGAACAGAATTTAATAATTATCTAAGGGGGCTCCCATAAAACAGACATGATTTTATTGCTGTTTTATATTTACGGAACCCTTCGTGCCCTAGTCCAACTCGCACTTAGCCGGTTTTTTATAAAATATCAGAGCGTCTGGTCGAAACGACGCGCAACCCGAGAGCTGGTGAGTATCTGGCTCAGCACATCAGCATTGCCATTCAGCGCATGCAGCCAGCAGCGTCTTGGGGACGCTTTCCTCTGGTACCTGGTATTGATATAAACCAGTTGATCTACCTGTAGATTGTTTGCAACATTATGCAGTTAGCTCAATTATTTCAATTGTAAATACTAGTTCTAATTTATTTATATTAGTCGACTAGCTGCGCCCCGCGTTGATCGTATGGGGACGTTAGTTGATTTCTATCCCACGGGAACCAAATTTATGGGATAAAAAGTAGCCTATATTTGATTCCGAGATTAGGATTACCCGTATGCAAAATTTTCAGCCCGATCCGTGAAGAGGTAACAAACCATCCATCCATACAAACTTTCGCATTTATAATATTAGTGTGATTGTAATTTTATTAATATATTTATTATTCTGTTATTATATAATTTAACTACTTTGTTGACTGTAGTTTGTCGTTTGTTCACTGAGCAAGGTTTTGATGATGGATCGCGATTGGGCAGTCTGACAATTTGACTAAGAACTGCCGATTGATCGAGTGCTCCGTAAATAGAAGCAAGGAAACAGTGGAAATAGAACTAGGAAATTTATAAAGATGTTGTTATAAAATAATTGAGTTTGTTTTAAAAAACTATAAACCGACTTCAGGTAAATGATTTTGTTATGGATGCTATTGTCAGAACTGGACAATTAAAACGGGACCACTGGTAAGCTTTCATATAAAAGAAGAATCGTGAAAATCGGACCACCCAGTCAAAAGTTCTGATGTAAGTAACACATAAATAAACCGCCGATTTGCATACCTTCTACTTTTTTGAAGTCGGTTAAAAATATGAACTTTATCCATCCATTACTATGTATGGATGGAGGATCACTTATTTATTGAAGGTCATAGAAAAATCACATTAAATGCAGAACAAACATTTAATGTGATTTTTAACAAAGTAAGTGTACCTACTGTTTTTCTAAATAAAGGGTGCCACAGCAGCGTGCACAAATTATGGGTCAACTAAGCAACCAGTGCTTAGTAGAGCCATAATAAAAAAATACTTTTGTCAAATTGTACTTTCTCCGACTTGGCGTTGGTTGAGAAGAGATTTAAGCAGGTCGCACTATTGACACACCACGCAACTCGACAAAACACGATGCAAGTTGAGTTTTCGTCGTCGTCGGGCATTTACAATCTGATCATAGAAATTTGTTGCGAAGAGATTTTGGATTTTAACTAAACCCTCTTTTTCTTCATACATTTGTTTTACACGCGCATTCTTATTGTATAAAAATATATTTAAAAACATATTATTATAGATATTAAACATCAAAGGTGCGCTTCATAGTAACTTTTTGTAATAATTTTATGACAAAACACTGGTTTTGCTAAAAACACAAACAAAACTATTCGAAATTGTTTATATAATTTGTTAAATAATGCAAGAACACAATTTTTATTTTTATTGTTGACCTTCTGGTTTAAAATTAGTTCTCTGCAGGGCCCAGAATCACCCCTTTACGGCTTAGTACACATAATCGTTACATGGCACCTTGTAAAAACTTAAGCTTGCCAAAAACTCGCAAACACTCACCATAATTTTTCACACTTTTCCAACCATTATTAATCCAAACATTCAAAAAATGCAGTAGGTAATTATGACTTCACTCCTCCACACGCCATTGCGTGCCGGCCGTGATCCATAAAATGAATAAAATATTTCCTCAAACGTTTATTATATTAACACATGGACTAATTATTTTATATTGCAATAACATAAACAAACAATTCCGAAGAATGAATAAAATATCAGAATTAATCACGCGTTAAGTAAGCTTCTGCGTTTATGCGTCTCTGAAAGTAAGTTTGTAATGTGACCCGACCCGATGCAGTAACAACAGTCACCGATTTACGTCAATAAACTGCATTAGCTGCCTCGCCGCGTCGGATTTGTGACTTCAACATTGCGTTGGTGATTGTGGTTATGTCAAATATTGTTTGGTGGGTGACGGATAATCCTTTTATCCTTAATTGCATTCTAATATGCGAAACTGAAAAAAATATCGTCAAATAGGTAACACACCTTTGGACAATAATGTTAACTTCTTAGAGCACTTTCGACTATTATAAATATTCACACATCCTTCCCGAAATCTTTCTGCGAAAGGTTCTTAGTTGCAGAGGATCCTGATTGTAGAAGAGAGATGCAATGTTTACGTCACGCGATGCCAGAAAGCGGGTCATTTTCGACTGTTGAACTGCGTGACCCACATAGTGGTTGTTCGATGACGTCTTTCGGAAAATTTGGGTCACGGGGGCGTGAGGTATGACGGAGAAACGACCCGGATAGCCGATGGATCGAGCACCGTTATCGTCTTCCCACTTCCGGAGCGGGATGTGAGCATGGAGGGGCGGTTGTTGTAAGCAGATACCTATTCACTTCAGAAGTTTGCAAATATTTGCTGTACTAACATCCTTCGATAAAAGAAAGTACTACAGAATGAGCGTTATTTTCTGGACTGGATGATGAATTAGACGTGAAAATTCAGGAATAACACCAAATATTGATTGATTGAGTTTTTTGTTCCCCGTGGCAAGCCCTGTAGAACGGCTATATCCCTTCGTCTGTGAACCCAAGAGCATAAAACCAGCCGTTACCATGATTCCTTCACCCTGATGGCACCGAGACTCTGGAATGCTCTTCCCCACTCAATACAAGCAAGTCTTTCACTAAGCGCATTTAAGTCTAAGGTAAAAGAGCATTATCTCTCTCTACAGTCATAGCTATATATGTATGTATATATAGATAGGTATATATGTATATATAATATACATTTAAATTGTATGTATTTATAGGTATATTTTATATTATATATTTAGTATGTTTACGTATTTTACTTTATTTTAGTATAGGATAGTTTTTTTATGTAGTTTAAAAAAATACTATTTGTATATTTAGTAATTTCTTTCTTTGTCTTGTATGTACACTATATCTATCCACAATTGCTTTATAAACTCTCTCTGTTAGCATAGGTTTGCTGTAAGAAAACTCTTTTAGGGTTAAGCTCGCCTTTGTACATGTCCTGTATTTGTTAACTTTTATGTATGTTATTTTGTGTGCAATAAAGAATTTATGAATTGATTTAAAAAGGAAGAAGATTAAGTTTTATATTGAAAATAATTTGAAAGCCTAGGGTGGCCTAGGTATGAGACCTTACATTAACAAGATAGTGGGTGTATCAGATCCTACTTATTAGGTAAGTATAGCAAGTTTGATGATGATTCTAATCGAATTTTGCTAGCTGATTTTCAGCCACGGTGCCGGCTGCGGCGGCCAGTCTTAACATGTACACAGGACATAATTAGTCCACAAATGTGTGCAAACACAATGTCCACAGGTGTACTCTCTTAGCAAGTTTTTACAAAATTGGAAAGTGAGATTGCGAAGCGGAACAAACTTCTGTCTGCTAGGTACTTTTGTCCACCTGATGAGTAATGGAGAAATCTCAACTCTTTGGAAAGTTGCACAACTTAAAAGTGACTCAATCCGACATCCATCTCTATAACCTGGATAGGTCGTAAGCTTTAAAGTCAATTTCCTGACATAATATCAAAAGTCAATGACTCAATATCCTAAAATGAGTTTACTCGTAGTCCAGAAGGTAGGTAGTTCAAGTCAAGTACCTACGGTGATGCTCTTTTTATTGAGGTTCTTGACAGAAATTTTCAATCATAATTATATATAACAGATGAAAGTGAAAAGGAAATCAGCCTTCTTTTGTTTTGACGTGATGAAAGCCTAATTGGGGATATTCAGATATATATTTAAAAAAATATTTTATTTGGTAGTTGGAACTTACTACATAATTAATAGGCAAGTCATAAAAGATAAACATATAGCTTGCACACGGAGTCACAGAGAGTATTGACGTAAATGATAAAGAGAAGATTCCCAAGAGGAACGATGCAGGGGCGCCGATGCCGCGTGGGCAACACGATGTCACCGCGTGCTTTATACTTATATGTCCACAATTTTCACATACCCACTCCACCAGTGCAGATGTTATCTTGTCCATGTATGTTATGTACGTCATAGAAGTCGCCATGCTACCCTGCATAACTACCACTATTTCAGATTGTGTACACTAATCAAACTAAGTATTGTACGTGAATTGAGATGAACTAAGATGACCCTATTTAGCTAAAACAAATTCACAAACAATAGCTGATTCGCTGTGATGGAATGAAACTTCTTTCATCTGAGAATGAGACATACATTACCTAAGTACATTCAATGGAGTCTTCTAATTATAATTCGAAAGTAGACGCCTTCGGATCTTTTTTATGCGTTTAAAATATCACCTATTGTCATTGATTATTTAAAAAGGGAAGATATGTTACGTTCTCCCAGCGCTTACTTAAAAATTGGCATATGTTACAACTACACGCAAACACATACGCTCACAGTTATATTTCCTGTCCTGTGCAATACAAAGAAGAACAAAGACGGAAAGACGTATCTAAGACCGAAGTGAGACCGAGATAACAATATTTCACGCGAATCACGACCGCCCGTGCCGCCGGTCCGACGGTGACTGAGGTGGGAGCACACAATTTTACACAATATGAGGTTGCCATTTTCGAGAAACTAGTACCTCATCTTCTCTTTTTAATTAATCAATGCCTATTGTATAAGTTTTACCCGAAGAGCCTCGGTAGTCTAGGTTCCCCAGGGACCTAGGGCCTCGACTCCGAGGGGAGCAAGTGTGTAGGCTCCACATGTGTAGGCTACACATCTGCCCCCATAAATATCTCGGGAGATATTTATGCGTCTCCTGAGATCCTCAGAAATACCGCCCCCCCCCCCCCTTACTTGATTTTTTATAAAAATTAAAAAATAAGTAAAAATTTAATCCTGAGATGCCTTCAAAATTAGCCTATACCATTTTCAAAAAGTAGTTACATACGAGTTTAAATTAAGAACCATTGAATGAGCGACATTGTTGTTTTCACTTACTCGGTTTTTTTTCATAGAAAATGTATGGGAATTGTTTTTTTAATTATTGCTAAAACTTACGATTTGATTTGGTATGTTCTTTTGGGAAAAGTGTTCCTGGTTGGAAATAGAGTCGATTAAGACCAACTTGTTTTTTTTACATATGTAATTTTTTGGGCGAACCGTACATTTTTTCAAAAAACTAAAAATGGCAATTTTTTTTTTCCAAATACAACAGAATGTTCCTTAGAACAAAACCTTTAACTACAAAAGAAACGGTAGCTACCCTTAAGGGGCCAAAAATTTGCCACACCCTGTATATTTAGTACCTACTTACCTAATTCTGAAGAGATAATATGATACATAATCCAGCATCTAACGCGCTTTGACGTCAACAACTTGATTTGAGCCGATACAAATACAATAGACTCGACTAGTTTATGGACGAATCTATAAATTTTGTTTAGTAGATAATTACTTATCCAGGCATACCTATTAAAATATTTATGAATATAAAATGGATTAAACATACCGACCTCCAAACGTAACTAACCGAATTCGTTTTTAGTGTTTCTATATTCTGTTTGTTACGTTGTTAAAAAGAAGAAGAGAACGTCTTTACTACGTACTATATTAATTGCATACTGTTCAACAATACTACCTAATTATTGTAGAACACTCGCGTGTAACCTTACAATGTGGTTACATACACCAACCGCGTAAATGAACTGTATCGGCGCACGAGTAACTCGCGATATGATCGTAGGTATAACAACGGCATGTTTTATTTCAACATTCGTTGAGAAATGTAAATACATCTGTTTGTTCTTTGATTAGATAAGTCAACGATATAACTAGTACCTATGTTGTTCCAAACACCTAGGCAACGACCTTCTGAAGTTTGACTCCAGCGAAGTAAACTTTTTGTTGTTTGTGACTGACTGGACATGAAATGACAGATGGCTTCTATTTGACTGAACTGCCACGATAATATACTACGCTACCAACTAAACAGGTAGGTAGGTACCTACTACATATAAAGTGAAAGTTTGTAATAGTTAGTAAGAGACGATTTGTGTTTGCCAGTGGGTGGGTACACAACACCATAACTACATAGGTAGTATCCGAATAGAACTAGGCTAAAATTTTGCGTGCAGTTGGTATACCTACCTACCTATATAGGTACTCGGGCTGAGTACCTGGGTAACTATTTATCAACGTAAAACGTGTACGAAGTACGAAGCCGCGTGCAGAAGTTATAGTTCTTATTCATTTTAATATTGAGGGTAAGTAAGTAGGTAGGTACTTACAAAATAATCTACAGAGCTTTGGTCTGCAAGGTTGGGTGACTGCAGACAGCTGGGCGACGGCGGCGCCGTGGCGGCCGGCGGCGGCGGCGCCAGCGACAGTAGCTCGCCGGCCGAAGCCGACATGCTGCCTACCAGTGCCAGGCTGCGCATCCGGTCCGCAAGGTCCGTGTGACCACCGCACTCCTTCCGCACGCTTCCATCTTTCTCCTCGCTTTTACTAAGGTTGTCGATGATCCGGGGGCGGCGCAGTTTGCGTGACGCCGCGCGCCACCGCCGCAAACGGCAAGCTGCGTTGTTCAGCACTTCCTGCGTCCCCCGATACTGCAGCTGCTCGTCGACCGGCAGCGAAGCATCTACCGGCTCGTCGATAAAAGGCAGTTTCTCTGCGGAAGCTTGTTTTTCTTCTACTTTCGTGATAGGACTTTGCAGGAAATCCCTCAGGGCAAATGCAAATGTTTGGTCTGTGCTAAGCCCTTTTGGAGCTTTGGCTGTTTTCATATCTACGAATAAATCGTCATTACTCTTATCGTCCTTCTTTTTATTCACGTCGTTTCCATTAGAATCGAGATCTACGTTTATTTCAGGATTAAACGAAGGCATTTTCGCTAGCCAATAGAAAGCAAGGGAACCTGTCTTGTGTTTATGAGGCATGCGATTTGCTTCTGTTTATGGACCGCAATCGGACTTCGTTTCCAGCACTCAACAAACGATAAAACTCACTGCACATTTTTTATCAGTACCGTGATGATAAATACACTATCAACGCCCGATGGCATCTGCTTGAGCTTTTTATATCTAATCGATGGATTTGTTAAGCACTAGAATCAACTACTTCGATTGATCACTCACTGAACTGCGTTAAAAGGGGCACAGATTGTAATATTCATGTTACACGAATTAATGATGCATTAAGTACCCACTACAGCAATGGTTGTACAGATTTACTGCTAACTGCATTCACAGATGTCCTCTAACCACACGAGCTGTGTGCGCGAACCGAACAGAGCACTACACTGGCCGGCGGCGCTATCATGCGCTATACATACGACATTCTCGTTTTCTTGTTTGTATTGACGTATTTCGGCATGCGCAAACTGAGGCGCAAACGTATCTTGTGCTGCCTCTAGTGGGGAGCGGGCGAACTAATACAACAGCGCCATCTGTGTTGCATGTGTCTTTGAATAATTTAAGAAGGTGCGTGGAGTTCATTGCGTTGATTTATGTTTTAGTTCATAGCTTTCTATGGAGGTGGCAATGTTACAAACTAAAAATTAGTTAAGGTAAGAATAAAAGTTCGATGATTATTGTCGAACTTGTTCGCACGAAACTGTTCATTTAACAAATTGCTCTCATACAACACTATTTATGTAGCACCAGACATAGATGTTCGGAAAAAGACGGAAAAACAAAGTTTACACGATAAAAACGCGTAGAACATCATTTGCGCATCGCCATACACTTTTTTTTTCTTTAAAACCACATCTGTACAATGACCTGAATTAAAAAATATCTCTACAAGATAAAACATAACAGAAATCTTAAATAATGCTAAAACTGTAGGTACTTGCCGAATTTGGAATATGAGCAGAGAGGAGCTGTTAACGGTTCAATTCGAAAACGTAGATTATAAAATGTGCTATTTTCTAGTATTAAGTTATTACATGTATTACTATAGTCTAGAAAATAACATTTAGATCATAAGGATTCAAACATTTTACCCGAACATAGAGATATAACCACTTGGGTAAACAACATGGGTACATAATCCTTCAAAATTGGCCTACCAACTTAAAAAGTAGCTACATACGAATTTAAAATATGAACCATTGAATGAGTGACATTATGGTTTTCACTTACTCGTTTTTTCATTGAAAATGTATGGGAATTGTTTTTGTTAATAATTGCCAAAAGTTTTTTTATGACAAATGAAATTTTTTGGGCAAACCGTACTTTTTTTCAAAAAACTAAAAATGACAATATTATTTTATTCAAAATATTACAGAAGGTTCGTTAGAACAAAACCTTTTAACTATAAAAGAAACGGTAGCTACCCCGAAGGGACCAAAAATTTTCCCCACCCTGTATATGTACCTATATTAAACCCATAAACTTAATTTTATATATTTATTTTATTTTACTTTTATTAAAATCAAGGTTTTTCTCGCGTTTTTTTATAGGATAAAAGTAATACCTTTATGAGGTGTCTAGGACGATATTTCAGCACTGATTTCTTTCATCTAAGTATTACAGCTAGGTCTCTCGTGTAGGACGGTAAATAAGTGCCTACCTAGTACTAATCAATCTATAACTTGGCAATTTTGCTTTAAGGGTTCCCGTACCCAAAGGGTGAAACGGGACCCATTACTAAGCCTCCGCTGCTGTCCATCTGTCTCTCCGTCTGACACCAGGCTGCATCTCATGAACCGTGATAGCTAGACAGTTGAAATTTCACAGATGATGTACGTCTGTTGCCGCTATAACAACAAATGATAAAAGTTAAATAATTTTAATAATTAAGGGAGCCAACATCACTTTGAGAACCAATCACCGAGGTTAAGCAGCGTCGGGCGCGCTCAGTACTTGGATGGGTGACCGCGTCATGACTTTTTTTACGAGAAAATATACGTATTTTTGATTTTTATAGAAAATGGTACGGAACCCTTCGTGCGCGAGTCCTACTCGCGCTTGGCCGGTTCTATTTTTTAATTACGGTGTGAAACATTGGTTGGTAGTACCTAGCTTAGGTTTTATACCTGCTGAGTAGGTATGTGAATTATTCAGATGAATCAGCCCAACAGTTTATAGCCTCATCAATTGTGTTTTCCGTTTAAATTCATATAATTATCGGGTCAGGGTGATATAAAATTGTATCACTCATTCAAATGACAACGGATTAGTGAGCCAGATTCTCGATGATTGCTACAATTTGTCGCTATATTACGATGATGGGCATAACACCATGAAGGTTGAACCGCTTAGGGAAATACCATTTTTCGAACGACATTATTTAATACTTAGCTCACCATCACATCAATCTGAACTCCGCATGTCATAGGCTAGAGCAGTCACATTTCGTTTATCCCCGAATAAGAATGTGCCTATGGCTATTAACTGCGTGTTTGGGGCTGCTGCCGGGAAACCCTGCTCCGATTGTCGTGGTGCCAGCTGTGCCAGCCCCGATAGTGGTGCCAACCACTGCCGCGACTACAACGGCAGCAGCGACCGCGGTCCCAACCGTAGCCCCAACCATGCCACCAACCGTGGCACCAACCGTGGCACCAACCGTGGCACCAACCGTGGCACCAACCGTAGCCCCAACCATGCCACCAACCGTGGCTCCAACCGTAGCGCCAACCGTAGCCCCAACCATGCCACCAACCATGCCACCAACCGTGGCCCCAACCGTAGCGCCAACCACAGTGCCTAACACAGGTGGGGAGCTGTCTGAGCTGTCTGATCTCATACTTTGTAACAACCCCGATGTGGTATGTATATTTAATCCCGATGAAATCGATTCAGGCTCGCTCGCGATCGACCCCCGTCTCGCGACCACTCCCGCCGCCTTACGACTGCCGCCCATCACCGGGTACAGTGCACAGCTACCATCATACGACGATGCTGTTCGATTTCCGAGGGAGAAGAGAAATGTTGACGCCTTCAATCCTGTTATCAGAATGATAAGTGAGCAACACCAGATTCGGAAACGACAAGCTTGTCAATGTGTGGCTACGGGCACGTGTGTGAAGCCAGCTACAAACTACGGCGCTGGCATGATTGATGTCAGGATTGTTACTCCGGTAAGTCTTCATATCTTTTCTGCGTTTAATTCATTTTGGCAGCATACGTGGAAACCACTAGCGTTTCTCTTTTGTTTCAGACTACACAATGCCCAACTGGTCAGGAGTATTGCTGCACCGGTACTACCACCACCGCAGTGGCTTGTGGAACACTGCAGACAGTACCAAGCACGGGTGTGACACCAACCGGTGGTCAGGCCAACTTTGGAGAATTTCCTTGGCAGGTAATTCTCGCTTTATTTGATTATACTTTGAAAAATGTAAGAGGTTCTGCAGAACTAGACGGAACCTTAAGAGTGGCAGCAGTGTATTTTTACTCCATGGTTCATAAGTTATTTTAATTAGTAATTGCTTTAATAAGTATTTATCAAGCTGTTTATATAGTAAAACTTTGACTTGTCTAAGTGCTTATTTTGTAAGTCTAAAGAAATAAACGATTTGACTCTAACTCTGACTCTAATTCGTTTACAGGCACTCATATTGACAAAACAGAACGACTACCTGGCAGGGGGAGTATTGATCGATTCGTTGAATGTTATAACAGTAACACACAGACTCGTGAATTACGTGTAAGTTAAAATAAAATCTTGTTTAAATCAATAAATAATGCATCCATCCCACACATTATCTAGCCCCGAGATATGCGGGTAGTTCCTAGCTGATTGTTGCCGTTGCATCTAACTGCAATCTGCGCCAAAAATTTCATCTGATCACGACAAACCAATTGTGCCTCACTTTATAATTTACGTTGATTGGCATAATAAGAAGTTTTATTTTATACTGAATAATGTTTTTTTTTTTTAAATTGGTTGTTTCTAATATTCCTTACTATGATTTAAATTTTCTATCATTTATCTTATAGTTTATCTTCAGAGCTGTGTAATGGGTACTTAGAACGTACTTGATGATGATGACTGATATACTTTTCACAATACATTACTAAACATTGATTTAAAAAACTTCTTCAATAAGCGGAGTCATTATTCATAATTATGTCATTATTTCTTCAGCGTTTCAGGAACTGCACCAAACGTGAAGGTGCGCCTAGGTGAATGGGACGCTGGTGCTACTTACGAGCCAGTTCCCTTTCAGGAGTACACAGTGAAGAAAGTGTTTACTCACCCTTCTTACAATCCTAACACTTTGCAATTCGACATCACTGTGCTGAGGCTCTCCACTGCAGTGCCGTTTACTCCGACGGCTGGGTCTGTGAATACGATAAATAGGGCGTGTTTGCCCCCCTCTGCGACTACGGCTTATACTGGACAAAGGTAAAATATTATTAAAATTCAATAGAGTAAACTAACAATTTGATTGAATTGATGATTTCATCGGGTATTTATTGCGTACTTTCTGTTTTTATTTCCCCTACGTTTTCACCGCGTTAAAGTGATCGTGGTTACCGGACTGGAAATAAAAACAGAAGATAAGCGATAAATAACTGATAAAATTATTAAGTATGCAAATCGCGAAAGTTTGAAAAGTAAACTAATAATTTGATGGTTTGAAAAAACTGAAAACCGACTTTAAATGCCTTTCTTTTTAGAGTTCCATACCTTGAAAGGAAATACTAAACCCTTATAGGATCATTTTGTTGTCCGTCCGTCCGTCTGTCTGTCTATCAAGACCCTTTTTCTCAGGAAGGCGTGGAGGTATCACGTTGGAATTTATATCTAATATTCAGGTCTATTATCCCTTGGCGCTGTGAAAAAATAAAAATTTCTGAGCTAACGCAATCAATAGATACAGCCGTTTATGCCGCAAATTTTCGACACTCGCAAGGGAATCAGAACCTACAGGGTACTTCCCGTGAACTCAGAATCTTGAAATTTGGTGCAAAGCAACGTCCTATAGCACAGATAAAGGTAAAATTGCGAAAACCGTAAAATTTTTGTAACATCATGCTATAAAAATATTTATAATAATTTTAAACTTACTAACCCTTCCAAGTCTGACTTACACTTAGTCGGTTTATTTTAAGTTTCGTGGGACAAATAATCCCATACGGGACCATACCTGCAAACAGTAAACAAATAATCCCATACGGGACCACCTCGGGCTCATTCGTATAGGCAGAATCTACAGTTCACGTAGTGTCAGTGAATTACGAATAACTCTGTATAGACATGTCACTTGAGATGTTGCCAAAACTAAAAAACTTATTTGACAGCACAGCTTATTTAGATCGATTTGAAATACGGCGACATTTTAACTGCTGTTAAATTAGTTTAGTTTGGGCGACGTCTGAATTGACACCATTAAATAACGAATGAACATTTTCAAAAAGATTCAGAGACAGATTTGAAAAATGTTCATTCGTTATTAAAGCGAAATCGGCATACGTAAATAAACATACATAGTATCATAGAGCATAGTATCTAGATACAGCCGGACTTAAAACCTCCTTTTTTCAAAGTCTATTCCCGTGCTACGAAACTCTACGAATCGCTACGCTACCGGACGCAACGCCATGCGTAGCACGTTTTCAAATTTGCTGAACCTTACAAATTTTTGCAGATGCATGGTGGCTGGTTGGGGCAAAAACATGTTTGGCTTGCAAGGGCAGTACCAGCAAATCCTGAAGAAAGTGGACGTCCCAATCGTGGACCCTGCGACTTGCCAGACGCAAATGCAAACGGCGCGTTTAGGCTCTACCTTTGTACTTGATACAACTTCTTTTGTTTGTGCCGGTGGTGAAGCTAACAAAGATTCTTGTACTGTAAGTATGCTTCTAATTAAAGTATATATAATCATAATAATAATAATATATATCTATGTAGATTTTATAACCTGAGGAAAAAACAGAATCTTACAACCCAAATTACCTACTCTACAGTTTTAAGCACTTAATAGGTACCTAATGCAACCGCAAAAATTGTTGGGCCATTGATATAAAAAGGAAACTACGTCAGCCATTGCTTTAAACCGCAGATAATGTTTTGGTAGAATTTACATTAGTATTCTAAAAGAGGATATTTGCGGCCTGTTCCCATGGCCGTCCAATCTGCCAAGAATGGTTTTTGAATGTATGCCGCAAAAATATTGTTTTGTCTCTGGTAATTTTTGCGGTAAAACAACGAGTGTTATCTAAGAAAATTCCACCTCTTCCTGTTCCCCTCACCCCTTCGTGCAAAAAACGGTATCTATGCAGGAAGTGGGAACACTTCCATTACCTAAACTATTCGTGTAAATAAACTGGATCCTGTTTTTTACATCTATACTAATACTATACTCGCGTGACAGTTAGTATTGAAAAAGTGCACTACAAAACGGGATGGCCGCGTTATTCCACTCACGCAGCCGGGGCGCCTAGTGCGCGGTGAGTGGAAAGACGTCCGATCCTGCAAAAAACCATACCTGCAAACAGGATGTTGCCTCGTAGCCTAATGTCATATGGTAAAATATCATGCCAAAGTAGTAATTTAGGCTTATGTGCACTTGATTTGATAATTTGTCATGCCTAAAATTTATTCGAACTTTCTTCGAATGTTTGCTTTTTTGGCATTATGATTTACACACCGAAGTCGGCGATACGGCCGAGCAAGTTGGTGATAGGCATGAACACCAACACCAACTCGCCGGGCTGTGTGTTTATAGGCAGCTAACAATGTTTTATCATCTTGCAGCGATACATCGGCTCCATTACAGGGAAATATCCTTACCTACTCTACAGCTTTAGTCACTAAATGATTAAAACTCAAATCCTGTTGGGCTATTGTTAGTACTGAAGGAAAATACGTCACTGTGGTAAAGCAAGGGAAAAGTTCTGATGTTATTTATAACAGAAATAAAAAAAAATCTGTAATTTATCTCGAAGCATGAATACTATGCATATAATCCATGGCAGAAATTTGCGACAGCATGTGTCTCTATTTATGCCGACTATGTTATAAATGGTATTTGCACAGATTAGGTAAAATATCGTATTCTAGCATAGCTGCTCAAATTAGGTTTAATATTTCCAAAAATTTTAACGTTAACTCCTTGTTTGCAGTACGTTTTAAACCTTCTACGGTTTATTTGGATAAAAGCCAATAAATAAGGTCAAACTCGCAAATTTTGTGCCTACTTATACCCTTTTTGCAGTGTAGGAGGACGTAGACAACGATGATCATGAAAACAGATATGTTTGGTTATGGAAATCGATCGGAGGATTTTTGTCGAAAATTGATCGAAGATTTTTTTCTAGGGGGACGGAGGGTCAGGTCTGGTATGCCAAGTTAACGGCCAATGGGTGGTAGTGGGCCTCGTATCGTGGGGCCTCGGCTGCGCCAACGCGAACGTCCCCGCCGCTTACGTCAACGTCGCTGGCCTGCTGCCTTGGATACAGCAGCAAGTTGCTGCTGCTGCTTAGATATGCGTGTGATATTATATTCTAGTGTGATAATAATATTATTTAAAAAATATCATCTATTGAGTAGAGTCTGTCTGAAAAAAAAAGAAGAGTCGTGGCGTTACGGTGAACTATCATTATGAGTCGCATCGCACTGCAATGACAGAGCAGTATTGTCAGCGCAACAAAAGTTGTCAATTCACACACGAATGCCCTCAATTCCCACGACTCTTCTCTTTTTGAACACTCTATTAACTAATAACTAAATGTTGTACCTAAGCCTACGCCATGTTACGTTTCTCCATCAATTTCAAACTGAAATATGACATTTGGATTATATATCCGCTCCCCTCCATTTTTTTACTCTGCCGAGCTAGTGATAACATCTTGTCTTGTGAGATTTCCAGGTGTCCCGAATTTAACGTAAGATTAAAAGTACTCACTATTATAAATCAATGTGCTGTGATGTAATTTATCTTGAGAATAAACTCACACAATGAATCTACCACCTAGTTAACACCTTCATGGCCCAAGACCACGCAGCATCATCAAGCCGCAAGCTAAGCTTGTGTTAAGGGTACTAGATGACTCATATACATAATACAATACAATACATGACATAGATGATATTTTTAATATACATAGAAAATACCCAGAACAAATATTTGCAGCACGTATAAACATTTGTCCCAGGGCGGGAATCGAACCCGTAATCTTCTGCATCGCAGGCGGACATTCGCCCGCCGCGCCACATCGGTCGTTATGGTGGTGTTCTTTCAAATATATTGGATGTTTAAATGAGGTATTTCCCATCATAGAATAAACTTATTTATTATTACATATCTCAATAAGTGGCAGGAATCTTTCGCAGAAAATAAGGTTGTGAATATGTTTCTTGACATTATGTAAACGCCATAGCCGTAGCGGCTGATAAAATGATTCAGTGAACATCACTTATTAATAAGTTATCGTAAAACGGGTGAATAGAGACTCCAGGGTGAATAGAAATGGACGAAATACTGTAACAAGACATTACCTATACCCGTCCATTTTGAATATAGCATGTTAGTAAACAAACCGCCCATGCTTAACCTAAAATTCACTTTGTTGGCGCGTCCTTTTTACTTTTTACTTTTTATACATAACTTACATTACTCGTCGATTTTAGATCCTCCTTTCAATAAAAACTGCTTACAATATCTGAAACTTGACGAAAAGCAAGTGAGATTTTGTTATTTGTGTCGTAGTTTGTTTACTAACATGCTACAAATATACATATTAAAAATGGATACGGTATATAATACTACCAGATATAATACTATAATGCTACCAGCTATAGCTGGTAGCAGTGGAGGTATCCTTAGTCTGTCTGTAACTGTTCTTCTTCTGTGACAGCCGATCTGACCTCTCTCATTTCTATTCATCATCCATTTCTATTTACCCTCGAGTCTCTTTGACCCCGTTACTCTTTGATCCATCAATCAAAACTGTGTTCAATGTTCGGCTAGCAATGTACCTATATATTGTATGATTGGTAATTTAATAAACTTTTCTAACCCTTCTAAAAATACTTTTTTATCCCCCATCACGGAAAGAGTATTTTTGCTCTTCGATATCTGAGTGCAAATGCCGCGTTTTTATCCGCTAGAGGCTAAAGTAAATTGAATTTACAACATCGTGTGCACCAAGTTTGTGAATTCAAACATCATTAGATTGTCAAAATAATATTTTTACGGTTAGGTTAGAGTTAATTCTATACTTTCACTGTCACTTGACCATGAATTTCTAATATCCCGTGAAAATTCGCGCGTTTTTAATTTGACTTTTTAATTTTCTTTTTCATTACTTAGCCGGCGTGGTGCGATGGGCGATCGTACCAGCCAGTTTTTATTGGGGCAATTAACACTAAGATGTTCCAAAATATTCAAAAAGTGCGCGGCAAAGGTAATTGCGGCGCACTTATAAAAAGGATTAAAAACTCAATACTGCCCGCTAAAATTTTCTTATAGAAAACACCACCTTTGGGTGTACTTAAAGGTGAACCAAGTCCTCCTTTCCGAATAGATGGGATAGAAACCTATTAAACTTTACCTCCATGTTGCCGAATTATGTGCAAATGCCCATACTTGCAAATCGACTTGAAAAATATCACAGATTTTGACAAAATATTGTTAAACATGAAGCCCATCCATCATTTTGATAAACTTAAAGCAAAGCCGGTGTGACGAGTAGAGCTCTGATTCCACACGCGCATGCCGAATTTATCATACAACCTTTTTTAATATGTAAAAGACTCGGAACCCTTGGTAAGTATTTATATATTTAATACCTATCTTTATTATTATTTTATTAACCAACTTCATTATCAAGTATAATGCTAACTGCGTAACCAAGTACTAAATACCTATATAATTATTTTGTTCTTTCCATTATTATTTAGGTACCAATCAAAATCTATCTTGCTATTTACCCATGTTTATTTATTATTATTATTTTTGTTTTAAAAGCTTGCCACCGACTAGACGTCCGTAACGAAAATTCAAAGGTTTTGGCTGAAAAACAGCGCTGAGCGGCAATCGTTCAGCACATGCTGAGCCAACACCTATTTCGGCACAGGGTCATGGGGGCAAATCGATCTGACGCCCAGCATACTATGTTAAATTTAGTACCGACCTCCTTGTTCTTTGTTTTAGTTTTGTATGTTTTTATCTGTATGTTTTCATTTTTCTTTGTACCTGTGTGTGTGTGTCGAAATAAAAGAAATTCTATTCTATTCTATTTTATTCTATTCCTTGGTATACTTTTTTTTGATTTGCTTATTAGTCATTTCCTCTTGCGTGATGCACTCGAGTGCAAAGATTTTTTACCTCGTGCTCGTTTCATTCCCTGCCTGATGCTCAGGATGCTCGTAGCTCAGGATGCCGATTTTTGGGTTACTCGCTGCGCTCGTGATTTTATTTTAGAATCCTTTGCTTGCTCGGTCATCGAAATTGAGCACGCGATTAAAAAACAACTGCACTCTTGTATAACAAATAACTATAACTTTATTATTTTAGGACACCGAGGATAAAAAAAGATACCAGTACTTATTGGTGAAGCTTAGAACTCAATAATTTATTAATTTAACAATTTATACAAATCGCCATGTAAACATTAAAAAAACTTATAATTACAAACAAATTTTCTTAGTAACGGTCTACGTACAGGAAATGAGGCGTTCTAAACGCAAAAGTTTAACGATTAATATTACCATAATACTATGGATTATTTTATAACTATACAATAGCAAATTCGGACGTAATCTAATATTGCCGCGGAGCATTTGGCAGCCGCTTGACGGACGACAGCGTTCACAAGGCCTCCATCGTAGAACGAATCTACTGGCCTTACAAATCAATATAACAATATTTACAGATATATTTAATCTAACTTAGTGATATTTTATCTCCTACTCTATTAAATTGTTGATTGAACAATCAATTTCCTATATAAATAGTTGAATAAATTGCGCCTTACTGCAAAATTCTATTGACGAATTGACGGTAGCTCAGACCGACTCATAAGGCGATTTACAGGTTGTAGAAAGGAGACAGCCTCAATCTTCATCAGGCTTTTCTTGTTTGACGACGGGCGGGGGCGTAGTTACAGGTACCGGTTGCGTCGCAGGCGGCGGTGATCCAACCTCGATATACTCATCATTACGTTCCTCCTTTATTTCTGGTTCCTGTTTCACCTCCGGCGCCGGAGTGGTTCGGGCCGGCTCCGTAGGCGCTAAGGCCGCCCAGGCGTTTGCCGCTCCACGCGCGTAGGCCTCATAGAACGCTCTCTGCGCTATCTCAGCCTCTTCCAAATGAACGAAGGCGTGATTATCCAACTCTGCTCGGAAGAAGAATTTCATACCGCATCGGCCGCAGTCGTACGGCCTCGGCGCTGATGCGTGCTCCGGTAAATGCCGCTGTAGGCCCGCTGCGCTGGTGAACACTGCCGAGCAGAGGTAGCAAGTAAAAGCCCCTATGCCGGCGAAGGTGTGTTCTATCAGATGGGCTTGTAGTCTCGTGGGTGAGCCGAGGGCCCGGCGACAGAGCCGGCAGTCGTGGTCGGCGGGCGGCGCAGAGCGCGGGGCGGCGTGGCGCGCGTAGCACGACGCGCACGCGCGCGCGCCCTCGCCGCCCTCGCCTTCCGGGAGCGCGCGCAGGCAGATTGCACATCTGGAAGGGATATGATGGTTGAGTATCAAGAATACTTCCTTTGAGAGTAGGATATTACTACTCAAGATTGAAATGGAATGGATCGATGTAACATAAATAAATATTTTGGATTGAAATTGATAGTTTAACACTAATTTCTACTCGCAGCAAGGGTCCTACAAACACACACACACACACGCCTCTTTATTTGTCACTCAATGCGCCTAATTAGCTTAATCGATTACCGTAGCTGGAAGTACTAGAAAGTCTTAAAAACATTCTCGCCACTCGTGTAGTCGAAGGCCCTAGGCCTTAAATTGTGTGTTTCAGAGCCCTATTTTCAACTGACACAAGTGTTATAGAAGTACCTACCTATTCCGTTAAATTAATAAATACCTAAGCATACATGCGAGGTGGATTTGTCAACCGCCAAGTCACATCGCGGTGGCTTAAGGCTCCAAAACTTTTTTGAAAGTTTTGGAGAAAAGACAGAACATCCCAGATTCATACTCTGATACAATTGATGACTCCACCATGAGTTTTTCGAGAGCTTTACCTTACCTTTGCTCTGTGTCGCTGGGCTGCAGACGACAATGCAGGGCGCGGGCAACGCGAGTTGACGCCGCGCCATGTGCGTTAGGAACAACTCCTCGGAGAGTTGTAAGTCTCTATGAGTTGATGTAGAGCTGTCAGTCGTGTTACCTTTGCTCTGTGTCGCTAGGTCGTAGATGGAAGCGCGCGTGCAGTCTGGCCTCTGCCTCGGAGGCGAGCGTCTGTCGGCAGACGACGCAGGGTGCGGGCAGCGCGGGATGGTGCCGCGCCATGTGCGCTAGAAACGACTCCTCGGAGAGAAGCCGCGCGCGGCAGCGTGAGCAAGTATCACCGGCCACCACCTGGAGATAAAAATTTAAACCCTTATGCCTTGTACTAAGTCTCTCCTGCAATTAAAACTTTGCTCCACAAATAGTTACTCTGCGGCAAATCGAGAACTCATTCGTCACAACACAACACAACCCTAATTGTTAGGTAGGTATATCCGTAGTAGGGTGGCAGATGAAAATACATTTTGGTTTTATCTCTGGGTGAACAAAACGATCCTTTCGCATTTTATTATAAATCATTTGTGTATTTAACTGTACGCCTCACAAATTCCAGTGATCGAAGCCGTAATTTTATTCACATACAGAAAAAACTATCTGTGTTACGAATTCAATTGGCAGGATCTTTTTAGGCTCCTAAATACACATGACCCACCAGCATGGCTACTGATTAAACTTGTTACCACGCGGCGACAAAATGAGACAACCTTGAGACTGCATTTGTTTGCTCCGTACCTTGCAATGCGTCAGTTTGTGCTCAGCCAGCACGGCAGCGGAGGGCAGGATCTCGTCGCATATGAGACACTTGTGCCTCGCGGCCGCGGCGCCCGAGTGAGCTCTAGTGTGCGCCTCTAACTCCGCCCGGGACCTTGAAAACAAAGCAAATCAATCAGCATCTTTCTAGGTAAGCGTTCCCCCAAGGTGCCATCCCATCATCTATTTTTATCAGGCGAGATGAGGCCAAAATTTTTAAAATGCTTTCTCAACCACAACTATATTGGTCCACGCAGGCCTCCTCCTGATGAGCGCCGTTTTGGCCTCTATCTTTTGGGGGGTAATGCTTACTGGTTAGGGAATGCAGTTCCGTGTTAGAACTGGAAACGCAGCATTCAGCAGGAGGCGTTTCTGCTTGCCCCCGGTGGATCCCTTACCCACCACCGACAATAATGCTTCATTCCCGTTAAATGTCAAAAACATTTAAAATCACACCCACAATCACATCGTGCTGGTCGCCGAAAGTCGTCGGTAGCGTCGTATCCGAATTTATTGTGTCTTATATGAATGGCAGTATTTTCCTTCAATTTTAATAGAATTTGTTAATCATTATGCACCTAGGGCATTTATTTACAACACGAAAACAGCTCTGTGCAGTACTCTACATTTCACACCTTTTCCAAGAAAATAGAAGAGTTTGGTTACGTGTTTCGTTCGCGGCATTCGTTTTTTATTTCGCCTTGTGAACAGAGGTTAGCTCGAATTTTGATTTTCTCGCTCGCACTGTACGGTAAAATTCCTTGGTAAAAAAGTAGTACCTGGGTAATTCTCAGAGGGCTCAAAAATACGTGTCCGACTCGAAAAAACACATAAAAAGTATCCGTAGCCCTATGATTCTTTTTCAGGTAGTAGATTAGCCAAAAGTAATAGGAGGGGCCTATTTTAGTTTTTTAATTTTCCTATTCTAAATAAGTAAAAATAAATAAAAACCTTGGAAATACTGATTTTCGTGGTGCGTCCGGACCTCATGTGCATAATTTTTTATCTCATTTCCTATAAATAATAGCACTATTTCACACAGGTTCACAATAAACCAGATAGTTACTAGCTTAATTGACACTATTACTACGTAAAAATTAGCTTTAGTTAATAAGATACAACTAGATAACTTCGCGTCCGACGTTTAGCTCTGATAGCCATGGCGCGCACTAATTCATTCATAAAAACTGTACTTTAGTAACTACGTGAATAGTTGTTAGACAGAGACAAACTGTCAGTCGCGATCTATCAGTGGTGAGAACAGCACGTGGTCATGTCTCCGCGTCGCTTCGAAATTACGGTAAGTAATCACTTTCCGTGGCTTGGTATACCACAAGTTCTGATTACCATGTAGACTATAAATTCGTTCATACTAATCCTATTGTTTTAATTATTTTAATAATATATGCTTTTTGTGTTCCTAATTTCTACTGCAGACATTAATGTAACATAAACCAGCAAATTAAGAAATAATTTAGGATTTTCAACTTTTTTCTGATTTTCGTGGTTTTGATTTCCATGTTTTTCGTGGACAAAAAGTACACGAAAGGTCAGTGAAACCCACGAAAATCAAATTTGCAGGCTTATTAATATTTGTTAATGTATTGTATAACGCGGCTTACACATTGTCGTGTTCACGGTATGACACCCTGACCGTGACAGTGTGTAAACCTGTTGAAAGGTCGGGAAAAATAAGTAAATAAACGCGATAAATACCCGTTAAATCAATATTCAGATTCAGATGTATTCTTGAGAGTATCACTCATACTATTTTCGCCGCTCATTTGTTTTATATTAGTATTCAAAATGCAGCCATTTAGTTGCGAAAATAATATGAGTGATAATATTCACGAATACATTGAAATTGACCACCTGATACTGATTATAAACACATACATAGATAAATATTCTAATTGTAATTTTTGTTAATAATTTGATTGTTTGAGCTCAATCAGAATAATATGAAGATAGTGATTACGGTTATAACATTTTTTAATTAGGTAAGGAAAGACTCAATTGGTAACTACTTGGTTGTGTTGTGACTCTGCCATTTTACTCAGCAAGTCGATTCAGATGTATTCTTGAGTGTATCACTCATAATACTATTTTCTCCGCTCATTAGTAATTAAAATGCAGCTAATTAGTTGAGAAAATAGTACGGGTGATATATTCACGAATACATCTTAATCGACCAGCTGATAAGGATTATATAAACTTTCGTACATAGATAATATTGTTATTTCTCTATTGTTTTATCTCAATCAAAATAACTTCAGCCAGGTTTGCTCAAATTGCAATGCTCGAAGTAAATACATATAGCTTATAACCAATGAATATGGGAGGGATTAGATAAGCCTATTTTACTAGTAATTTAGGTATAACTCCATCGTTAGTATCTAGAAACGTGACTGATTATTTATAAGATTGTTTGATCTCATGTGATCATGTGATTGAAAAAACGTGATAATTGATGTTAGATTTTTTTGTAATACTCTCCTAGTTTATATATTTAATAACAATATTTAATTTTGTTCCTTAGTTTTAAGAAAATTAACATATTTTTATCTGCTTACTACCTTTTTTATTATAAACCTACCCGAAATTCCTTCTAAGAATGATTGTAATAGGCTAGTTCAAACAAAACGTACATTTCAACACATTAAAGTTCAATAATTTTGTATATTTGATTTCGGTGGAATGTTGATTTCCATGTACACCATAATTTTAAAATTGAATAACTTCGTAACCGTTAGGCCAATAAGTTCCCTCCACTACCAATAAATTAGTAATCAAATCTACATATAGAATATTTCGTCATTATGTGTAATTTCAACAAAAAAAAATGTGCCACGAAAGTCAGAAAAAAACTGAGTTTCCGAAGAATCACCCACCTAGTCATTTTTTGTTGATAGACAAACGAAAATAATTTGTATCCTAGGTATATATACCTTATGATAATCTAAGTGGTGGACTAAGAGTCTGTTTCACAATTTCCGGATAAGTTCTGCATACGTTCCAAATAAGCTATTTGTGACCCATCCGTTGTATAAACATCATTGTTACGTTTTAAATTATTTCATTCTTTTGTGTAAATTCTTTGTCCCAGTATTTTACTCAAAATTGTAAATCACTCAACCGGAATATACCTGAAAATCAGCGTAGCATTGGGCTTGCCACTGACAAAATTTTGTCATGCTGAGGTGGTGACCCTTTTACCCTATTTTTTAAATCCTTTTATACTAATCTAATTATAGATATTAGTATACCAAGTCTGTGTCTACCTATAGTACTTATTGAGTAAAAATAAATATTTTCTTTCTTTCATTCAATTGTTTAACCGGACTTTGTGAAACAGACTCTGAAATGGATATTATTTTTAGTACCCAGCACATTGTTTATTACATTACAATATAGGCCGCCTACCTTGCCCGCTCCCCGCAGTAGGCGCACTGTAGCGCGACCGCGCCGTTCTTCCGTCTCCGCTCCTCGGCTATGGGCTCGGTGGTGCAAGGCGAACAGGCGCCATCTTCTGTGCCGTTGTTATTTTCCACGCGCTTTGGTCGGGTTATCTCGCCGTTGAGGACCTAGATACGGTACATTTTAAAATAAATAAATAATGTTGGACAATTCGTACGGCATTATCTAGCCCGGAGCTGGTGTTATGGGTACTAAATAACTGATATACATAGTACAATACACTACACAGATAGATATTTTTTTATACATAGAAGTCATCCAGAATACCCTGAAAAATATCTGCAGATCGTAAATTTTTTTGTCCTGAGGTGAGAATCGAAGCTGCAACCTCCTGCGTCGCAGGCGTACTTTCGCCATCTGCGCCACAGACGTCGTCAAAAGTTGTTTTGTAACGGATCCTGGCCTCCGTGTCTGTATGAACAGTTGAACACCAGCTTATATGAACTAATAGCACTCAATATATGCAGAATTTATTACCTGTTGCGCCATAGCATGATGCACTTGCATATGCCTTTCCAGTAGATACTGAACGGCGAAGGCATCGGTACAGGTCGGCACGGGACACCTGTAAGCCCTGGGGCGCAGCCTCGGGCCTCCCAGCAGGGCGCCGCAGGAGCACCTCGCGCCCGCGTGTCGGGAGCGCACGTGGGCGACGCCGTCGGCCTCCGAGCGTAGGGCTCCAGCGCCGCTGCCGCAGCCACGGCAAACCCACACTTTATTCTCACCACTATGTGCTACGGCAAAATGGACCTGGAATAATTACAATATTTGGTCGTGAAACCATTGACGTAACTCAAACTTATGAATTCAATATAACACACTCTATCACGCAGAAAATGACCATGTACCTACTACTTTAAACGCCAAATAGTGTTATTCTATTTTAGATATGTAAAAAGTAATAGATAAATCGGTTTCGTTTGATCACACATTTGATATAGCCAAACAAGCGTATGTTTTAGAGTTGTGAGCGTACAACGCGTAGGTGCCTTCTTTCAAAAAAAGTGACAACCAACCTCATGCACCAACCGTACTACTTTATGAAGCGACTATTTTTACGCTACTCACAACCAAAAATTACGCTCGTTTGGCTTCAGTCAGAAAGAACCAAAGGATATTTACCTGAATCGCTACTTTAGAGTCGAACACCTCCTTGCAAAGGGAACATCGGTACAGATGATGAGCATGCAGATCCAGGAGATGCTTCTGCAGATCATCTGGAGTAGGGAAGCTTCTAGCGCAGCTGTGGCAAGTGTATTCACAGGACACTGCCAAGTAATGTGCAGTGAGGTGACGTTCCGACGCGGCCGCATCAGCGAAGGTAGCGCCACAGTGGACGCAAGGAGCTGGGCTTGTTCTGGTTAGCTCTCCCCCTTCGTCGATATGTCCTTTCAAATGTGCCCGGAACGCTTCGAAGTCTGGTAGCGCTGCGTCGCACTGGTTGCATAGAAGCGTGTTAGGGGATAGTGTCGTTTGAGGAGTTCCAGAGCGCGGGCGTTTGGCAGGAGGTGCGTCGTCGGAAGCTCTTCGGCTAAGATCGGTCGGGGTCGGCTGCTCCGGTGAGCCACCGTTGAGGAGCGCAGAGTGGGAGGCTCGGACGTGTAGCTGAAGTTGCTCCATGCTGGTGAAGGTGTCTCGAGTGCAATACATGCAGGCGAGGAGAGTTGGCGGTGGTTGGGAGGCGACACGACGAGGCGGGGTGAGCGCGGCCGCATCCACGCCGTGGGTGCTGGCCATGTGAGCCTGCAACAATATTAAAACATCAACTACCAATTTCATAAAAGGCATATTTTTAATGACCCCACGTTAATGAGCTAATGCAAGGCCGACCAATTAATTTCCCAGGTGAGTTAGAAATGTAATGAAATAACACAATTATGATTATAAATGTGAGCTATGAAGAGGTTTTTCTGATAGTAATTTGTCGATATTTGGTTTTAAATCTGATGTTTAAAGTACAATTGAATCAGAAATGTGTTTTGCAGTAAGGGATCTGGGATATTTATTTTTGATGTATGATCGAGTTAAAATGTTTTTTCTAAGACATGGTGGAACCAAACCTGCTTTAAATTTTGCATGTACACATTGCGCGACTTTACTCGCGCAATGTTGGAATGTCTTCACTAGAAACTTCTTTCCGAAAATTCAGCGGGCAAATTCAAATACGAGACGGGCCCTTCGTGGCCCGCGTGCTAGGTTTGGCCGGCCTTGAGCAAATGTCACAAACCCCCGCTAACTCCCGATGACGTATTTTATGTGTTTCATTATAACATTAAAATGGATGGACTGATTTTCATCGAAGATCGCTAAAAAACTCTCATAAAGTTACATTGCAAAACAAAATACCAAACCAGTAAAGCTGCTTGTGAGCGACGATGCCACACACTCATACACAAAATTTATCATAGGCTTCAAAAAGAAATAACCTGAAAGATTCATGGTTTTTGACCATTAAAGATATTGTATAATTAGAAGACCTAAAACATCATTTACCTGCAGTAGATCCGGTCTCCGGAAACCCTCCCCGCACCGCAGGCAACGCATTGACCTCCTTTTGTCAGGTTCGCGACCCTCTCTATCCCTCTTGTGTCCTTGCATGTGTGACGTCAGCGCGGCTGCAGTGTTGTAGCCACGGTTGCACACCGTGCATTGGAAGGGCTTCTGGTTGTCGTGGGTTTTCATGTGGATTTTTAGATGGTCACTGAAATAAAAAACTTTTTGTCAACTTCGCCAAGGGAAAGATCAAAGGTATGAAACATGATCTAATTAGCAATAGATAGGTTCAAATTCTATATTACCATCATCAGCCTATATTAAGCCCACTGCTGGACTAGGCCTCCCCAAATGAGCGCCATAGCACCTACAGCTTGACGCATCCAGCATCTGCCTACAGTTTTTCGCAGGGCCTCCTACGTTACGTTTGCCGAGTCGCGTTCTCCACTTAAGAACTCGTTTACCCCAGGCGCTTGTTGGTTCTTCCCGAGATATGGCTGGCACTCTCCATATCACGCCACTTCAGGTTGCTAATTCTTTAAGCTATGTCAATAAGTTTGGTACTCCGTATGGGATATTAGAATGTATTCGTTACGAATCATATCCTTCAGAGAGACTCTGAGCATTAAGTCAACTTGCTATCTAATTTATCCTGAATCAGATTTTGAGTGTCGGAAAACTAAAACTATTTCACTAGAAAGTGATTAGTATTCCGGATTGAGATACACGCTCTTAAGTCCTCTTTGTGATCAGCAGCCTCAATTTGTCATACGACATAAGCACTTACATAAAGCACCGACCAAACAGTATTAACAAAGGCGCTTTTCACACTCACTACAGTCGAGACCATCGCCCAAACACTCCTTAATGGCCGCGCACCAGTTTAGGTACGGGCCATTATTAAATTTTTGTAAGACCCTCGACACCATTTGTCAGTGCATCATCTCTTTTCACTTGACGGGCGTTCGTTGGACGGACAAATTGAAGGGAATTAGTCACATGGACGGAGTGAGGTGACGAAAAAGGTGACGTGTCGCCTCGGAGTGTGAGCTTTGTCCGTGACTTATGGTGATCAATCTTGCTGCGCGGCCATTGTCCTACGCGCACCTCTTCAGAACACACTACACTAAAGCTACTTTAATGACCTCGGATTAAGCACATTACCATTCCTTTTTGTATAAAACGCATTTAGTATACCCCTTTTTTACAATTGCATCTTGGAAATTGATGTACCTACTTAGGTTGGTTGATGCAATGACCTCTACAGGTGTGTTAAATGCAAGGACAAACGTCTCAATTGCCCTAATTCTCTATATACCCTGTCCGCTAATTTCATGTTTATTCATAAGTATTTTTTGAATATTTATTTGACGGCTACCGTAGTGCCTTTCAAAATTTTTTGTTTTTGCTTTCTCGGGTTTGTTACACACTGCTTTCCTAGCAGCTAAGAGAATTTTTGGCAGTTAATTAGTTATTGTGTCTTAGAATACCAACAGCTCTTTCTTTCCCAAACTCTTTGAACTCTCCTAAATGCTATGTAATTTGAATGTCCCACTTACTTCTTTGAAAAGGGAGACTCGCAAAAAGCACAGCGGTACTTCCTGTCCCCCGTGTGGAACTGCCGGTCTCGGAAGCGTTTGTGCTTGAGCTTTCCCAAAGTCTATGTCGTGTAAAAGTCAAACTTACCTTCTTGAAAAGGCAGATTCGCAATGAGCACAGCGGTACTTCCTGTCCCCGGTGTGGAGCTTCACGTGCCGGTCGCGGGAGCGCTTGTGCTTGAACAGGCGCGAGCAGAACTCGCAGCGGAACGGCATTTGGTCCGAGTGGGTCTGTGGATAGATATAGTTCTAAATAAATAAATAAGTAAATGTTTCGCAAATCTCTTCGTTACAAAAAAAATCCTTTTTACCTCCAGTCACTTCTAGGTACATACCAAGTTCTTGCTAGTGTTTTTTATAAGACCAACACACAACATGGTATCAATAAAAAAATTACATTTGAATTTGAATCACAGCATCTAATTATCCAGCATGTATGATTACAGTTTACCAACTATTACGGTGGGCCGCCGCCGCAGCGGTATGAGTAACCGGAGCTCCGCCAGCTGAATCGCAGTGCGTATAATAATATTTTCTCGTACATATTTCTGATTGCGGCTAAACGGACGGCTAACCGCAAAGTGCGTAAGGTACCGAATTCCGTTAACGGTAATCGTAGTAGAAAATACAGCTAGGAGGACCTCACTTACTATTCTAAACATCTGAAAAGGTAAAGATAAAGATAAAGATAAAGATCGTTTATTTGCTTGAACACAATGTAGGTTACACAGATGTTATAGTATTTTAGTTTCAATTATGTTCTACTAAGACTAGCATGCAAATGTTACAGTAGATAAGTAAAAAAGTTATTATGTATTCTAACTATGATCTATAATGTAATTTTAGACAATGTCAAAAATAATAATAGTAAACAGGCGCAATAATTGTAATGAATATAAGATGATGTCAAAATTTATCTGTCATAAAGTCGTTAATATTATAATAGCATTTCTTAATTAATAATTGTTTCAATTTACACCTAAATTTATTGTCATCAAGATCTTTTAATGATTTTGGTATTTTATTATAAATTTTACGTGACATACTGACTACGCTTTTTTGTAGGAAAGCTGTTTTAATGTTTGGTATTTGGAGTTTACTGCTATCACGTCTATTTCTTACAACAAAATCAGACTTGCGTGGGAAAAGATGGGGATGCTTTCTAACAAATAGTGCCATTTCAAATATATATAACGACGGAAGCGTTAGTATATTGTGCTCAATGAACAAAGGTCTGCAACTGTCGGTAGCGTCCAGTTTAAACATTGATCTAATACATCTTTTTTGTCTTTTAAATATAAGGTCTTTATTAGTAGAGTTAGCCCAGAAAATTATACCAAACCTTAGGATGGACTCTACTGTTCCATAATAAGCTGTAAGTATTGTTTCAATGTTTACAATGGAGGATAATTTATAGAGCGCGTAGGTAGAGCTACTTACTCGCTTACTTAAAAGTTCAATATGGGTTTTCCAATTTAGTTTACAGTCAATTTGAATACCTAGAAATCTTGTTGATTCTACGGCGTCTACTTTACTACTATTAAACTGTAGGTCTATTTGTGGATATTTTTTTAATCTTTGACTAAAATGCATTATTTTTGTTTTATTAATATTAATTTTCAGATTATTATTGTCCAGCCATTTAATTATTGAATTTATTGAATTGTTAATGTCAGAATTGTAAGTATTTATGTCATCACATTTTATTGTTAGTGTACTATCGTCAGCAAATAAGGTCATTGGTTGATTAACTGATCTAGGTAGGTCGTTTATATAAATAATAAATAGCAAAGGTCCCAGGACACTTCCCTGTGGAACGCCAAACTGGATTACCCGCTCTAAGGACCGATACGATTTTTCATATTTGGTTTTTATATCTAGTTTTGTAATCTCAGTAATTTGTTTACGGTCTTTAAGATACGAGCTGAGAAGTTGAGATACACTACCTCTCAGTCCATACGCTTCTAATTTGTTTATTAGGATGTCGTGATCTACGCAGTCAAACGCTTGGGTCATATCACAGAACACAGCAGATACAGGTGTTCTTTTGTCTATTTGAAGTGAAATATTTTCAATAAATTCATATATTGCCAAGTTTATCGATTTGTTACGTCGAAAACCTTTTTGTTCATTACATAGTAATTTATTCTTTTCTAAGTACGAATTTACTTCTTCATATATATATTTTTCAAAGATTTTCGAGAAGACTGATAGAAGGGCTATTGGTCTATAACTATCAGTTAACTCTTTATTACCTTTTTTATATAGCGGCTTCACAATCGCAATTTTAAGATCTTCCGGGAACGTACCGGTTGAAATGGCTAGGTTTATTATGTAACTGAGATGTGGGCTAATTATTTCATTGACTGCTTTTATGATTCCTGTAGAGATTTGGTCAAAACCTGTGCTTTTAGAGTTTTTTAACTTTTTTATAATATTTTTTACGTGTTGTGGAACGGATGGTGCTAAGAACATAGATTTTGCTTGATGACAAATTTTATCTGTGACGTTTATTCCATGGTCTGGAATAGATTCTATTTTATTGATGAAATAATCATTGAATTGATTGGCAATGTCTGTAGGATTCAATAAATATTTATTTATATTATTATTACATTTAATTTTAACTATGGATTCTTTTGGAGTACACATTCTAGTTTTATTTATTACATCCCAGGTCGCCTTAGATTTATTTTGAGATGTCATTATTTTGTGTATATTTTGGGATCTTTTTGTTAGTGTAATAACTTTTTTAAGTCTCTTTGAAAATTTTTTGTAGATATGTTTATTAGTTTTATTAGGTTTAGATAGGAATTTCCAATATAAATTACGTTTTCTTTGGCTACATAATTTTATCCCTCGGGAAATCCATTTTGGTTTACTTACGGTTCTAATAAAAATATTTTTCTTTGGGAAGCACAGATCGTAAAAAAGCTTAAGGTCGCCATCAAATAACAAACTTTACTTTCCTACAGTTCAATCTTCATCCTATGGCATGACAATTCAAATGTAAGTCATACAATGATAGAAACGAAATAACTTCGGGTGCATTGATCACAAAAACCATCGTGAGAACTGTCTTCAAACAATAGGCTGACTACCGCCGCGGCATGAGCCGGACATCTCACAAACTGCCGACGAGAAAAAACCCTAGGGAGCGCATCGTGACTCTCGAGTGAGATACCAACCAGAGGTCCAAACCAATCTGATCGGAATCGATAAAGTAATTGACCGCACCAATGTATTCGTACTATAAATCCCCTTATCGACGAACCATGACAGTAGTCATAGTTAACAATCTTCATAATGCAATTTTATAGAGTGGCCCTGAATGACAGATAAGCGATCGATCTTTTTATTGTAAAAGTCATTGAGCGTAACGAATTGATACGTGCGCCCGATAGCATTCCTGCGCGGGAGCTCCCAGCTTATCTGCCGAGATGGACTCCCATCTGATCGGTACTGTTCACTGGCCTTACGAATAACATGTTTCGGCTTCTTATAACGGTTGCAATCCTTTACTTCGCCTTTGTATTGTACAGTATAAGTTGGTTGGTTCCAAATTGAAGCTAATGACGATTATTGTTTGTTCATCCCAAAATCTTAAGCCAGCAAAACAAATAAGACCATAATAAGTTTGTGTTTCATAAAGAAACTACACCTAATTCATTAAAAAAGGCTATTCAGTGTTTTAAGAGAATTATTCATGAGAGGCATAATGAGGATGTTAATGTTAGTGCTTATGAATAGCGACTGGCTGCGAGTAAGATAATGAGAGTCGTCCGAAGCGTCGGCCTTCGCACCATCTCGCACTGGAGACGGACCGAGACAATGGACTCCCAAAATGAACAACTCAACGCTTTTACTAATTGACCACCTCAACGACATTCATTCATTACACCACTAAACAAACGTTAAAAATGATTGACTTTGCTTCAAGTCTTAAGCAATATGGTAATCGTTTTTCGTACAAACAAAAGATTTTTTTAAATGTAGTCAGTTTAGTTACGGAGGCTATTGCGGAGGACTTTGTTGGAGGTGTCAAGTTTTGCGGTTTTGTGTTTTCCTGATTACCTTCGTTATTTGGGTCAACTATTAGTTAAGTAGGTACCTTCTAGAAAATAATCTACATTCTAGAGATTAACAAGATAAACATGAAAGCATCTGTGCAGGAGAACACTTCTTATTTACACTACTCCCTTAATTGGAGCGATCGGACCTCGACAGTATTAATAAATTCCAAGCTCCGCAACCAATAAATTCTCCATTTACTACCAGCGCCCAAGCTTTTGATAAAGATATTATGTGTTAAAAAATAATAACGATGGATCTGTGTAATAAAATGGCTGCAATTTTTCTTTGCAATGTCATACTGAGAACGTAAATAGTTATTACAGATTAAAGATTCCTCGTAACGGTGAATGCATTTAGCAAAATATTGATTGTTGTCATCGCAGTGCTTCGTGCGGGAATTCAATAAGCGAGACCCGGCGGGGGCTCGGCCCTGGGTGCACGCGGCGCGGAGCCCTGCTGGCCGCTCGGCCTGCTCCCACCACGACACTGCACACTGCTTATTGTGCAACAGCACGCAAATATCATAAACCTTACAAATATTCAAATGGCCTTATACAAACACCGTGAGAGCGGCGAACATTACACTCCTAATGGTATTAAGTTTTCCGAGTAAATCTCACCAAGAATATTCCAAACTAGTTTAGGTGAACATGATAGCCAATAAAAGCTCTGAAATGGGCAGCTCTCGGCTACCGAGTGACTTTCCCAGGTGCAATAACGACGGGCTGCGTTCACACAGCCAGGTGCCTCTCGGGGTCAACTACAGGTCCGCCACACTACACCCGCGCTCGCTTGTTTTTCTACTCATATCATTTACCCCATCATTATGAATTCACGCAGTGTGTCAACATTATGTTAAGTGGCGGTGGGCAGCGGCAATAAAAGCTTTATTATTGGTCAAATGGCGGTTTCTTGGTGCATGCTCGGTTATGCAAAAAGTTTTGCCTCGTTGATAATGTGATGAATAATCTTATTATTCCCATGAAAGACAAGTTCCACGAAACAGTAGCACTACATCGTTGGTGCTCATACTGATACGTAAGTTATTAAGATGATAATCTTATTGCCCGAATGACTTAAATCGTCGACAGATAAGCCATCATCTATTTACGACACAGTGCAGTGTTCGGGCGCTCTTATTCGATTATTTTAGTAGGAAACGTTTTAACTTTCTTCATCATGATTTGCATACTATATTATGCCATTGTAAAAGTATGTATGCATTTTTAAATGGAACTAAACAATTTAATTGCGAGCAGCTGTGCGTGTGTGCGGAGATGGCTTAACTCAGCTTGTGCTCGGTTCCCGGCAAGACGTCTCGACAGTTTTACGACTGCGATTGCGCCTCTGTTGCCCACTGATTGAGCCCCATCGGCTACAATACATATCGTACGACTTAATTAACTCTGACTACCGCCGCAAGCCGTAATTAACATGCTATCAATTAAATTTCAGCATCGAGGCACATTCGCTAAAGGATCTATTCTTTATTGCTTTACGATTCCTTCTCAAGCGAAACAAGCTACACGGATACATCAGTAATTGATTTATTCCTGTAATGATCGCCTTTCCCAAGCGAGTGTTAGTCGGCATGATGATAAAGCGTGTCAGGCTGGAGCAGGCTAGGCTAGGGAGTTGTTATCGTGCCTATTTCCGGCCGTCACCGCTCTGTCGCGAGTGAGACGCGCTTGACGCGATCATCGCCAGATACATTTGTCGGCGCACACCCGCAATCGGCGACCGACGGCCCGCGATGCGTGTGCGCCGATCCTAATCACTGCCCCAACAGGCTCTGCAATTGCATCGGTACCTATCGAAGATCTTGAATTAAGTAGCGATTCCTAAGCGATTTCCTTTGATTTCAAGAATTTCATATCGCGATGCGTCTTAATTTGACGGCCGTTAGAGGTGAGAATTCAGCCACTATACGGGCACGTGTCGATCTAAATCATAGCGCGGGCGAGCCACCAGGCGGCAGCGGCAGCATGCAAAGTGATGTTTCTATTCGTCCTATCTCAGCTAGATCTGTCGCAGTGTGTCGTAATCGTAACGTGGCGGGATCGGCGCTACACAAAGGAGGCGAGATGTACGGCCGCCGTAATGGCCGAGCACGTCACAGCCCTCACGGTGCAAGGCGAATGCGATGCATATCTACGCACCGGCTCTGTAAATGGCCTGTTTTGGGTATCTACTTACTAATGAAGCGAGGGCTTGCATGGCGAAACTGGACTGTGAATTCACAGATATGACGGCAATAACAACCGCATTGTCTGCGCAGTTAGCCAGTTGTTTATGGTAACTGGTAGACGGTATATGCATTACAGTGGGAAAGCTCGTTGGAGGTTTCGTAAGCTTATGTTGATATTGCGGCTTTCAGATTCTAATCGGGTCTTAGTGGTTTTCGTTGAAGGTATGCAATCCAAACGTATATATCTAACGATTATTAAGGTAGGTATAGCTTTGAAGCTGCTTTAAAAATGTAGGTAGGTAGGTACTTTTTCAGCTGGTAGAAACCGCTGAAGAGTAGGAATGCTTCGCGTGTTCTTGCAGCGTCAGAAACAAGCAAGAGTATCACTTACAAAACATTCTACATGGTGATGTTTCTTCCGATTAGACAGCCTTAAGAAAGCCTGATTGGTAAATTGGCAATGAGAGAACGCAGGTTCTCTCAGCCTTACGTAGGCTGGAAAGGCTGGAAAAAAAGCGGCCCAGAGTCGACATCCAGCGCCGAAAACTGTGAACTTGACAGTCGGATATTCCTGACAATAACTGCTACTACTATGCTAAATGCTAACTGCTAATGGAATAACGAAATATTTAAATTTTAAAAGAAATCGGTCCCACAATCTCACCTGATGTAAAGTGAAGATGTGGCCAACGGTGTATCACGAAGGTCTAGAAGACACCTATTCCTTCATGTCTTAAAGAAACCTAGGTTGTAATTGGCCGGAAAACAGAAGCAGGAAGCGAGTTCCATTCCTTAAGGATGCTAATAATGAAGGTGGAGGGAAACCGCTTATCGCGAATTGAGGGTATATCCGGGTATACCAATTAGGAATCCACCTTTCAAGCAGCACTAACCTGTTCATGTTTCTTCAGATAAGACAGCCTCGGGAAAGCCTTGTCGCAGAACTGGCACTGGTAAGGAGTGTGCTCCGTAGCGCCGATGGTAAAAGGCGGTTCAGCGTCGGCTTCGGCGGCGTCGGCGGAGGGAGTGGACGCCGGCGACGGGGACGGCTCCGGCGTCGATGACGGCCAAGAGCTTCCCGCCGCGCTGCCCACGCTGCCCAGCGCCTCTGCAAGAACGGACCTCAGTAAGAAATGGTTTACCTCATCAGAATATATACGTCCACTGCTGAACACACGTCTCCCAAACAAGAGGTGTTTTACTGTAATCAAATCACCACGCTTGGGAGGCAATTATTGCAGTGAAGCTATTTATGATGCGGCTGGCCCTAATAATAATAATATCTTTTTTGTATTCAGATTACATAGTTCCATAGGTTAATCTCTCTCATAGTCGGCTTTCACGGGCTTAGTTGGAGGGGTCAATTCTTACTCCGGTACCGCCACGGCTATGAAGTGGTATAAGTATCTAAAAAAAATTCATTGCTACAACTTGTTTGTAAACTGCTAAGAGGTTATTGGAATAAGCAGGAGACAAGGAATTTGTACCGGAAAGTGTAGTGTAGTATACAAATTCTGTGGTAGGAGGTGGTGTTGATGACATTTCTTACCATGCCTCTCGAAACGTCCCAAATGACCCCTTAAAGTTTCGAATGAGTTAGAGGTCTTAGGAATGACCATGGCAAGTATAAAACTCATGTCGACGAGAGTACGAGGAGCATTCCGCTAACTTAATTATCTGTTGATTACGAAGCAGAATATAGTTGTAAGTTTCCGAAGTTTATTTAGTACTCAGGTTTGTTCGTATACCTAGAATAGGTTATGAACCCAATTATCTAGCATTCCATCAAGCACCAACAGCAATTTTATAGCCCATAGTAATTAAATAAATACCAGACATTTTATAGAAGCTAAATCAAATATAGTTGGTTCAATAAATGACAATAGAGATTCTTTACAGGCATTATAAAGTACATTAGAGATGGCAGACGAAGACTGGGGCTGGATAAGGCAGTCATAAATATCGGTAAGGCCCCATATTTCGGAGTTAGCGTCTATATTTCTCCGGGAGCACCTCCGAGTGGCGTGAAATATAAACAAATTGAATAGCGCGATGACGAGCAGCATCACGCAAATGATAACTAATGGACAGCCAGGGGAATAAAGATTTGCAGTGAAACTTGGCGTATTTTATTTTTATAGGCTTCTGCAGCTGGGTATAACTTGGTAGTAGTTTGACACGATGAATAGGATATTATCACTGGATTTGAGGAAGTACTTCTTACGCCGACCCGTAAGAAGTACTTCCTTAATTCCAGTGATACATGTTAAGTATAATATCGGTTAAGTCAAAGTTCTAGTATCTGCGATACACGGTTTGCCTATTGTGCCTGTGCCTGAAATGTTGTTTGAAAAATAAATATTTTTAATTTTTTCATGATGTACGATATAATTATTAAACATTAACCCCCTTATTCATAATACAAATACAAATACAAAGCAGTAAGTTAGCAAACTTTAATGAATATGGGGTAACTTTTTACTCTGGAGGATTTATGTACCTACATTATTAGATATACGAGGGTTTATGCTAGATACCTACTTACTAGAAAATATTATATTTCTTGACTAAACGACTCACTTAACATAAGATACAAAAATCTAACGAAATAAGAACTTTTGAATGTATGAGATCCGAGTAAGACCCATTAGGTAATAAGGCACTATTTATATCAATCTAGAGCCCTCCACGCCCCGGACGTGTGTAACAGCCTTAACTAATGGCCAAAATAATGACAGCCGCGGATCTAGAGTCGTAAAAACAAATAGGAGATGAGAAATGAATTTTCTTCCCTGTTTTATAAATGTCGTTGAAAGTTTAGCGTTTTAATATCCATGTGTAAATTGTCTAAAGATTGGTAGATGCTTGCGAAATACGGGTTGGCTTTTTATTGCAGAAACGTTTTATGACTTCGATATTTTCAAATGAGAAACCTTAAGAAAACCCGTAAATATTGGTTCATGTTCATAAATACTATAATTCTTTTCTCCCTGAAGAAATGAATCTCCACCGAATACTGGAATGAAATATCACAATCATTAGCTTTGACAGATTTTCATTGAAAAATGTCATTATAAGTAATTCGTATGCAATATAAAAAGTTTTTTGCTGCATTTAAGTATTCTAGGTACGCGCGGCATTTTTTTTCTGCTTTCCGAGTGATAAATAAAAGTTTCTAAGAAGCCTAGTTTCATAGAAACTTTTATAAATATATATAAAACTTTCTAGTTTTGGCGTGACTGTGACTGTCTTTAAGGTTTTGACCAGTGTTATGTGGCGTAATGTACCAAGCATAATGATACGTTTATATATGCCATGATGTTTGGGGCGTGCAGAGTGACGGTGCACACCGCGTTCGACGCGTCAAATCAAACAAATGCGCGTAAAAACGCTTCTCCGTAAACACACTCTACCAACGCCATATGTTTGAATTTAGTGCGGGCCGCACCACTGCACGCCCCAAGACTCCGTAAAAAAGGCCTAAGAAGTGCCACCTCCGTACAGTCTTTCAAAAACAAACTTAAAAAGTGGCTGATTCAGCAATCAACTTTGAGTTTGACAAGCTTAAAACATTATAATGTATTTTTTTTATTTTACTGATCATTTTTAATTTAATTTAATAAGTTTATTAATAGAATTATATAAATATGAGTATTATGATTAACATTATCTGTAATAATATTTCGTAAGTACCTACCGACATTGTACAATCCTAATTATTAACGTGTAATTTTTTATTAATATGCGAGTATGATTAGAGTATGTGGTAGAATCCGTCTCATTGCCGCACTGACGACACGAAAGCTTGCTGTATAGCACGTTACATTACGCGTACGCCAGTCAGTTACCCATTTAGGTTTCTTTAATTGCATAGCAGTGGGCCGATCATTTTTATCCATTCAGACAAAACAGAATTCAAGAGACCCAGCTTATTGAACCAGGACGATTAGTAGGTGGAGCCGTAGACGTTTATCCCGTTAAGCAGTATCCTTCTATACACTAGCTATACTGGATGTAGAATGTTTGTAAACAAACACGTCGTCACTAATAACTAAACTAAAACTCACTTGCTTGGCGTCGAGTTTCAGATGTTATTATAATTAATTGTAAGCAATATTTATTGATGGAAGGATCAAATCGACAAGTAATGTAAACTGCGTAAATAAATCGCGGTAACAGAATGAATTTTAGGTCAAGTAAGGCCGGTTTGTTTACAAACCTTCCACGTCGAGTTTGGCTAGAGTATAGGATGCACTGCCGCCGCGGTAGGATAGCCGTAATTAGCAGCGATTGCAGGCAATTCCTCGGGTGACGCTGGCGCCGCTGGCCGTGGGCGGCGGAAGCCCACTTCCTAATTGCGCCGTCTGAGACACCTCAACCGGCGCCTCGCCAATCAACGCCAATCGCTATCTACTTAGGCGAGGAGAGGAGCAAATTTCCTACTCGCACTGAACACTAAACTTATCGAAAACAAAACTGTAAAAATCTAATATGGATCCCAATTGTTTTGACAATTCAATTTCATTGATTCATGGGTTCATAAGGAACACTTGGTGAAGTCTTACTTAGAATAATAAAATTTAAAAATCACTTGTGTAGTTGGTTAGCTAGCACATTCCCGTACGGAAGGATGCGGGTTAAGTCTCGTCATAGTCGAAGTCTTTTAAGATAATTATTTGGTTTCTTAGAAATTACCCTAAGGGCAAAGGCTTGCGCACTATACTAACATAATGATAACTCAAGAATTTGTATTATCCGGCCTCTACCGAAGCGCTTCTTGTCGCAATAGGCCTGAGGACTAAAAATTATAATTGCTGCCAGTTATATTTTGTCGATTAAAAAAAAAATATGAAGATGTAGCCAGTTAAAGTTTCGCGTGACGTCACAGATACGTCAAAAAGTGTCACACTTTTTACTTAGCCATGACGTCACTACGCTGAGCCCCACTCTCAAAATCTGCCACGTTTTATTTTTAAAGTTTTTGGCTAAAAAATAAAAAATAAGCGTCCAATATGTTCTGATATGCTAACTGACTGACTAATTCGATTTTTTTAGTCGTCAGGCCTATTGCCAGACAGGTTAACTTCGCTTGCGCCACAGCAACTCGTTTGCACCAACGATCCACTTTATTACCGTCATGATAGAGTTTTCACATTAATCCTTATTAATAAAGCTAGGGCAAGGTGAGAGATTGCCTCGTTATAATGCTTCCGAGCAATTTTTTGCTTTATGAGCACGAGGATGGTGATTTGTCTGAGCACCGTTCGCAAAGAACCGTAATGATGTTGGGTGCGAACTTCCTATTCAATTGGACTCTACATCCTGTGATGACTATTATTAGTACTTATTTAACGGGTATTTATCGCGTTTATTTACCTGTTTCCCGACGTTTTAACAGGCTTACACACCATCGTGGTCACGGGATAGTGTGTGTGATGTGTTCAGATCGCGTAAGCTTAAACATATTTAATTTATTCTGTGGTGATACAGGCACAACTGATTTTATATAACAAATAAAAATAACAAATTTAAAGAATACTCTTAACGACATCTGTGGAGCAGTAGGAAAATGTACACCTGAGACGCAAAAGGTTGCGGTTTCGATTCCCGATGCGGGACAAAATGTTTATAATCCAGATTGGTTTTTGGTCGGGTATGGTATATATAAAATATCTATCTATGTAGTGTATTGTATTATGTATATCAGTTATCTAGTACCCATAACACAAGCTCTGCTTAACTTTGGGCTAGATAATGCTGTGTGAATTGTCTAGCATTATTTAAAATTTAAAAATTTAAATTGTTTACTTTGGGTTTAAATAGTTAGTTTTTAAGCAATACCAACTCTTAGTGTCGTCACTTACATATTATGATAGCGTTTTCACGAAATAAAAAACGGAAACTTCGATGTTTGTTTTTACTAGTAGACCCTCAGGTTTTAATGATGCTTTCGTCTCTTTCAGAATACCGCATGGCTAAGATTACTCAAAATAGTAAAAGGGAATTGTGTAACATAGGATAGCAAAGTTGGCAAAGAAAGATAGATAAATTAATTGCACAACCAAAATTTTAAATAATACAGAAATAATTTTACTTAAAAGTAATAAATATTTTGTCGTTTTCAAAGCTCACCTGCAGAGTGGACGTCCAACACGAGCAGGTGAATTCGGGTATCAAAAATATAATCAGCAATTTATTTGCCAAGTACATATACATTTGTTTTCAAAATTAATTAATTTACAAATAGGAAGTAAAATGGCGTTTAAACTTGAATCAACAACACAAATAAAGAGTAATCGTTACCCTGAGATATACTAACATGATTTGACATCGTATTTTCGCTTTTAATAATAACTAGCTGCGCCCTGCGGCTTCGCCCCCATGGATTTTTTTCATGTCAGGTCCCACGGGAATGGTGTCCGTCTCCTGGTTCTAAGCTCCTCCCCGCTAATTTTCAGCCAAATCGGTTCAGCCGTTCTTGAGTTATAAATAGTGACTTTCTTCTAACACGACTTTCTTTTATAAATATAGATATAGAGCAAGGCTCTCCAAACTTTGAAGCCTTTTAAGGCTATAATGTTTACTTCCGTATGTTCCAAGAGCTAAAATAGTTTCAATTGTTCTGCCCTTAACTATATTTCTAGAGACTGAATTTCCCGTCGCATTTGCAATCGAATCTTTGAGTACCTACTTTTAAATTTTGATACTCGTTTCTCAGACATTGATGTTATTGCGAATCTTTTTGATTCTGACATTGAAACCCTGGCTCCGGAAGTCCAAATGTAAATTATTGATTACATAAAATATATCAATATTCATCTTTATTGGAATTATATAAGAGTCTACTGCTCTGGAACAATTTGATAATTAGTAAAATTTTCTGGTAGGTTCGTTTCTGTTTTTGGTACGAAATATCGTGTGAGAAAACAAGTACTTTAATAAAATATGAAATATAATAATTATGTAAGAAAACAAGAAAATAAAACCGAGTTATTAGCATTCTGTGTTTTCTTCAACTTATCACAGTAATAGTAACAACAATACTCGTAATACATTGATTGTAGCGGGCCGGATTGATGAAACTGGCGGACCGGATTTAGCCCGCGGGCCGTAGTTTGGAGACCCCTGATATAGAGCACCAGTTTATTTTTGCTAAATGAAAAGTGGCCATACAAAACTAGTGAAGAAGTAAATAGTGAAATTTACTATATTATTTTGATAACTCATATACTTAACAAAATCTTTAAAAACGCATGAAAATAGCGATGCATTTTTAAAATAAAATGAGACATCTTGTTTCACAGCCACTTAACCTTGGAGCATTAATAGGTTTCTAGTGCCGCCTACCTATTTACCGAACTATGAAAACTTTAAAATTTGTATAACCCTACTCTTTCTAACGTAGTTAACAGACTCCTAAAGTTACTAGTTCTGAATTAAGAAAGATATATTTTGTGCAAACTAATTCAATATGACGGAATCCAAAAAAATTTACGGTTTTTGCAATTTGCGTCTTAATTACTTGGGCATTTTGCGGAGAACAGGCAAAAGTAGCCTTACATATTATAAATTGCGCTTGCGCATTCAAAATATGGAGAGACACAGCAAGTGTGATTTTCTTCTGATGAGTTGATATGATAATAAATACAAATTACAGAAATAATTTATCAAAAAAAAGACAATTACATAAAAAATAAATAGATAGAAGTAGCATTTGTTGTGTTGCAAAGTAGCAAATGTTCTGAATAAATGATTTTTATTTTTTTTATTATTTTTATTTATTTACCATTGAAACAATTGAGCTAACTGTTACAAACACTCTACAAGAAGCACTCTGATCCATATAAATACTGTGAAAACAACCAATAAATACTTAAATGCGTAAGTTGGTAGAGCACTAATATATTTTCAGATAAAGTTGCAAATTCACGAGTGCTCTGTGGTCTAAGTCCAGCAGTGGTGTAGCATAGGTTGTAGCTGTAAATGGTGACGATGCGTAAGTACTGTACAAATACACTTAGTGACATGAAATCATACCTTTTATATCGTCAGCGATTACGTCGTGGTTCTCTTTGTTAGCCTGTATCTTCTCGATAAGGTGCTCCAGCCGGCTGCTGTTTCCCTTGAATAGCATGATCATGTCCGCACTCTAGAGCCCCGGCTCGCTGTCTCCGCACTTTGACACAAGTCGCTTGATTGCCGCAGGTGCATCGGTTCCAGTTATTTTGGACTTTTTTTGCGGGCTTACTGCGCGTGCGAATTAATGCGGGACAGGTGCCGCTAATTGAAGGGGCGCCCGTCGCGGCTGCGCTTCCTTCACGGCAATTATTCGGGTGCCTGCTGCGGATCTGTTTAATTAAGGCTGTGCGCGCACCTTGACACAGGTGGTGGTCGGACAGGTTAGTGCAGCGGTGCGTCGGGAGCGGCGAGTGAGGCGCGACTGTGGACTGCGGCGCGCGAGACTCCGATGGGCGAGTGCTAGCACCCCGCCCGGCACCCTGCCCCGCCCGCCGCCGGCCCCGCCCACGTCACCCGCGCGCCACTCCTACTATGGGCACCCACTTCCGACAACTACAACTAACTTCGCTCTACCGACTTGCTATCAAACAACACAAAGACAACTTTGTACGCAGAGAATTGGCATATCCCACACTGAAAAATATTACTTTCAACCTTCACACCGAGAAAAGTAGGTATCATTTAATTCTTTAGACCTATGGCAAATTTCAGACATAAAAATCCCAAGAAAAAATTACACTGAAGAAACAAACAAATAAAAACCAAAAGTAATGAGAGTGGAGCAACGGTATCGGCTGTTTTCCACTCATCAATCTTACATGTTTATGAAATGATGCATGGAATGGAAAATACAATGCTTTTGGGTTCATTGAATCCCCAGCGTAATCACTCGTCAATTACCGTTTGAAGCAGCCTGAGAGCCAGCTTGGCATGCGTGAATAATATCTATCGAGGAATAAATGAATCGAATGACAGGTGGATGATGCTAAAAGCTTGTCAGACTTTGAGCGGCGTGTGGAAAACTGTTTGAGTTTTCCCCGTTCCACCCACGGGCGTGGGCGCGGCCAATGGGCGCCGCCGCTAAACCCCGCGCCCCGCACTCCACCGCACTTCACTAAGCTTCGCTAAATACAATGCAGCACCGAGTCTTTTAAGCCTCGTCTTTTTCTAAGATCACAAAGAAAGCCTGGTTAACGTTGTCATAATTCTCTACGGTCTGATGATCGATAGGTACTGTTTCGTAATCCCGCTTCCTTCCCTGCCTACTCTTTTTATGTTATCTCGTTTACTTAACATTCTGGTGAGAATTTTGAGAGATTTGGTTGGATTACAATATGATTTGGTAGGATCGCGGTCACCCGTTGTCCGGCGATAGGTCCTCGGGGGCCGATAGCGGTTGTGCGGCGGTACCTTTTAGTTGTGAATATATTAGCTGGATTACACCAACGACACCGACTGGTGTAATTTAGGGCATAAACTGGGAAAGTATCTACATTGAGTGTCCCCACATGGTTTCAATTTTATCGAGAAAATAACAGGCCGATGCCTTGCGCCATTGCTGCCTAAAAGAGAAATTACCAAACACTTGCAAAACTTTAGCGTCTGTGGGAGCTATTTAATTACCTATAGAGAGCTTAAAGATCCATGTTCATTTAAATAATAGGTATCGCAAGAGTAATAACGAACGGGTGCACATTAACTTGACAGATAATTAAACATTAAACATTCAGGATACTTTCAGTGGATTGACACGCTGTCGGGACCGGGCGCCGACGCCCATCCGATACAAAAGGGTTATAGCATTAATATTTAAAAGGGGCGCACCTCGAGTGACGTACCCGATTAGTCTGTCAACCTCCAAACCTGGGAATGAATAAAGTATTACGAAAAAGTGCTTCTTATCTCCGTTTGCGACGCAGCAATGTCCGTCATGATGAGGGTCCGAATGGCTTTACTCGGTCTATTTCAGCAAAAACTGCCCAAAGTGTCATCGTCGCATCGTTTAAATATTTTGGATTTTGAAAACGCCTTTTGTTTTTACTGAGATAAGAACCACAGTCCACAACTTCGCAAAATGATGTAGTAAATTTATTTTGGTAGAGTTAAATTGATATTTAGTTTTAGACACATGACCTACCACCTACCTGCATAAAACATCTATTCATTGTTAAAACATAATTTTACGAAATGAATGATTCACTGAATATTACACGCAACCTGTCAAATCAGCGAAGAGCCTAATTTAATAAATCAATAATAATCAATTCAAATGTAGAGCAGCTACCTTTATATCAATAAGCAAATAAAGTATAGATACGAGTACCTATAAATAGCGTAAGGTATTTAGAGGACTAATTACTGTAACAAGTAGATACCTCGATCCCCAGGTCGTGATCGCTTCGACACGGCTCCCCTGCATCTTTGATGAGACGCGTGACGGCACCAAGACGTTAATGTTCAACCCTTGATTTGGTAGGTGTACAAACGCTATTGTTGGCTTTATTGATAATTCAGATCTACTTGTATCCAATTGGAACTGAAGTGAACCATGTGTGAATAGGTATGTTGGATTTAATCGTTAGGTATCCTTTTCTGGTTCCACTCTTCTTTTAGGTATTCGAATTGCTTATGCATTGAGTTTTTGTAGAAAATAATCATAAAGGATGATTTAGTCGCTAAGCGATCATACCGCCCTGTTTGTTGATAAATGAAACTACTAGTTCTGATATAAAACTATAGTTTTGTTCAGAACGCTCAGGAATTTAGAAATAATACTAAATTCAAACATGGGTGTCACAATTTAAAAATAAAGAATGTTTTAATCCTCCACCCACAAACATGATAATCTTATCTTAGAGCAAAAAACGTACACCTAATTTTTTAATATTTATTTCCGACCATGACGAAGTTGCGTTGTCAACAAACACCCAATTTTTTTGCTTTTACCTGCTCGTCCCGAGGGTGACAGGCACACGTCTGTTCACGTCCTAATAAATCAGTCAGATACATGATTCCACTGCTTATTACGTCTTTATAAAACCTTTTGACGATGTTTTGCGTTCCAAGATGTAATTTTTCAAACCTATTTCTTTAGGAATTTATTTTAGTTAACACGGCATTAGATTTTTGGTATAATCACTTAATTTTTGTTTTAATTACCTAGAAGTAGACCATTTAATTTCGGAGTTTTTTACACATTTTTATTTCATGTTTTCTGGTTAGTCTTAAACCATAAATTTATAATCTATACTAGACACCAGGGTACCTAACCTACTGTAAAAATAGCACGGGGAGACCGGTAACACGGTGGTGATAATGTTAAAATTAACGAAGTAAATGATTGAAACAAACTAGAATAAGAAAAAGGAAACACAAAAGAAACCTGGAGAGTAATAAAGGAAGTTTGTAACTTTAATCAGGTTAAAGTCCCCCCTCATGATCTTTTGAATTTTAGCTATAGCCCCACTGCATCACTTAACGAAGTCAATCACTACTTTACGTCTATTGGTGACAAACTTGCAAGCGAAACCCTGACTAAACTTAAAACCACAGAAATTGAACTCAGTAATGCACTGAAGTCTGCACCTGTACCTATCAAATCCATGTCCATTCTACCCACTGATCCAACAGAGGTTAGGTGTATGGTTTGTCAACTAAAGACACATAGCGCTCCGGGCTGGGACAAAATTACAACGGTATTGCTCAAAAAATTCTTACCTTTTATAGCTGAGCCGATTGCCTTCATCTGCAATCTGAGCTTCCTCACTGGTACCTTCCCAGCTTCTTTTAAAAAGGCTTTGGTAAGCCCTGTTTACAAGGCCAGTGATAGGAAAAACCCGTCCAACTATAGGCCGATCTCTCTGCTATCCACGCTCTCCAAGATTATAGAAAAACTAATTAATAAAAGACTTCTGGGATACTTGGAGAAAAATGACCTCTTAAGCACCAATCAATATGGTTTTAGACACGGACGCTCCACGGAAGACGCCGTACCAACGCTTACGTCTCCAATTAAAAAATACTTAGATAATGGCGATAAGTGCATTGGTATCTTCCCAGACCTACAGAAGGCGTTTGATACAGTGTCTATACCAATACTCTTGTCTAGATTGGAGGGTGTGGGTATTAGGGGAATTGTACTCGACTGGTTTACTGACTACCTATCAGGAAGATCTCAACAAGTTAGGGTTGATGGCCATGTCAGTGAGAGTGCACAGTGTACATTTGGTGTTCCACAGGGTAGTACACTAGGACCTACACTATTCCTTATATATATAAACAACCTATGTAACACTACCCTTAATGGACTTGACCTCCTTATGTTTGCCGATGACACTGTGCTCCTTATACACGATAAAACATGGCCAAAGACAACCCTCCTAGCAGAAAATAATCTTGCTATTGTAACTCATTGGCTAGATAGAAGTTTGCTTACACTTAATACTAGCAAAACCAAATACATGTGTTTTAGTAAAACAAGCTATGGGAGTTCTAATTCTGCTGATCTCAAAATTCATACCAACCCCTGCAACATAAACGTCGTACGAGAAACTTGCTGCTGCCCTACTCTTTCCAAGGTCGATTGCATAAAGTACCTTGGTGTTCTTATTGACGACAAGCTGAACTGGAATCCCCATATTACGGCACTAACTTCCCGAATTAGGAAACTTATTTATATTTTTAAAACACTTAGAACTATTGCCGATAAAAAATTAGGTATGCAAATTTATAGAGCATTATGTGAATGTTTATGTAGGTACTGTATCTGCTCTTGGGGTACTGCCGCAAAAACACACCTTATTGCGGCAGAACGTGCCCAGAGAGCTGTCCTTAAAGTGCTCCTGTATCTCCCATACAGGCATCCTACTACGGAACTCTACAACATAGCTGATGTCCTAAGTGTAAGAAAACTATTTATTTTTGAAAGCCTTAAGCGGTACCATAAAAAAGTTATTCCCTATTTACCTGAATCTTATAAAAGAATTTATCGATGTCCTGTTCCTAGCGTTAAGTCCCGTTTTGCCAATAAGCAATTTAACTTCATTGTCCCCCAACTCTACAACAAACTAAATAAAGAGCATAAAATAAGATTACTTAAACTTTTTGAATTCAAAAAATATTAATTAACTGGCTTAAAAATTACGATTACGATGGCATTGAAAAAATGCTTACTGACTTATACTTCTAACGTATTACCTGTCTACCTAAAAATATGTATTATTGGTACACTTTACTATAAACCATTAAATTTACGTATATATTGTCATCTTCTTTTTATGTTTTTGTATGTATTCTATTGAAATGTTTCGAAGATAGATTTAATTTGCATTATGTTTTTTTCATCAATATTTTTTAGATACCTAGTTCTTGTACACAGTCTATTAAAGACACAAATTGTAAATGAATAAGAGAAGCCTTGGGTCCTGTAATACAGCTTAGGCTAGTACGGGATCCTGCGGAATCAACATTATATTGTAAACATTTTATTGTGTCATAAATAAACGATTTGTATTTGTATTTGATTATTATTATGATTAGTCCTACGTAAACGTAACCCTTCTCAAGGGTAAAAAACAGTCTTGCCACCTCATCTGTGACCTTCCTCCACACTCACAGCCTAATGAGCGTAAAATGAAGGCCACACCGGACAAACAAATCGATGGGCTATAGTTTTTGTAAGATCGCACTATGAGATAACAGGGTGGTCCGACGCGTCACCACCCTCACCCTTCTTACGTAAAATTGTCTCAATAAAAACGTTTTATGGTAACAAAGTAAATTGACTTTTTATTGTGAATTAGTGCTAGTTTCGAATTGGTCTTGTGTAAGAGCTTACTGTTATGAAAACCTTAAAAAATAAGAAATTGATTTCTGATTTCTTCACGTGCTTTTCCTGGAAAAAAGTAGCTGATGTCCTTCTCCGGGATCTACCTACCTCCTTGCCAAATTTCAATAAAATCTTTCAGCTGTGTCAGCGTTTAGCTGTAAAAAGGTAACAGAGATGGATGAGAAATTTATAAAAATTTCATAATACAGATTTTGTCTTCAAAAGTCAAAATCTAAGCAACAGAGATTCATCCGATTTTGACTTTATGCTAGGACCCAAGTTCTGTGATTATAACCGAGTGAGATTCCAACGCGGGCCACGTAAATCTAAGCAATAACACAACCCGACAAAATGAGACCGCGGCTTAGATACCATCTACTCAGTCGTAAGTGTAAACTCATATTTAGTTAAACGATTATGTGCCACTTTACCCGCGTCGTTTCACCCTCGACAAGGAATTGGACAAAAGCTGGAGCAATAGCATTAAAGGTAAACGAATTATATAAATAGTTCGAAAATTGTCTCATGTTTTTGCTGTATTTAGGAAGAAAGCAGTTTATCGGTGCTCGTTTAACCAGAGTCAAGTCATAACAAACCTTGTTTAGTGTGATTAAAAACGGGACAAAAAAGAAAATTAATAGCTTCATTCGCGAACAGCCACGCGGGATAGAAAATTGCTAGAGATCTTCGTAGACATTTCTTGTTTTTTCACTACAAAAATAGAAAAATCTCCCAAAAGAATATGTGCGTAACCATGAGCACACACATAGAGAAAGTCTGCTTTTGCTCACCAGCACCGTATCCCGTGTTAGTGCCAGACAGGCTGCAAGTGTCAAATCAAGCTTGTTGAGGGTCGCGCCGAGGGTAGATACCGAGGTCACGTACCGCGGCGATGGTATCCCAAACGCGGCGGCTTGTGTGCGCGACTTCTCACACGAAATGGGTCAATTACGACGTGGGAGTGAGCCATACGTGACCGTAACGCCGATGGACTGATACGCCGGTGCTACGTTTCACGCCTTTACTGGCTAATGCGTGAGCATCGTGGCTGTTGTATCTACAAACTGTTCTTAGATGTCTGAAGGAATTATGTACCTATAACATTTTAGAGGCGAGAAAGCTTGTGAGATTAAGAAGTGGTGAGTGAGATGTTTGGGTGAAGATAACGCCTTTCTGTAGGAAAGTTTGTTTAGAAAATTGTAGGTATTTCATTTCGGAGTTTTATTTCTAAATCTTGTATTACGAAAAGACTAGACCTTCTAAGTTTTGAGTACAGCGCTTTAGTATTTTTTTACAGCGCTTTAGTATTAACTAGCAGGGCCTCGCGGTTTCACCCGCGTAGTTCCCGTTCCCGTGGGAATTCCGGGATAAAATATAGCCTATGTTACTTCCTGAAAAGTAAGCTTTTAAATGGTGAAATATTTTTTTATCGGTCCAGTGGTTTCGGAGCCTAAATAGCCTAGATACAAACAAACAATCAAAACTTTCCGCTTTAAAATATTAGTATAGATAACCATGTCGGATTTAAAAGTTTTTAGTACCTTCCTGTCCGGGTAAAATGCATGTAAAATCTAGAGCACAAGCTAGAAGTTTAAAAAGTACCAATTACGATTGTCAATTATATTAATGTTGATTACTGCTTTCGTATTTTGTACACAAAAGAAAGCCCACGGTGAATTCGTCCCCTCAACAATAAAACTGGGCGTGAGTACCAAATCACTTCCACTTCGGAAACAATAGGTTTCCAATGGCTTCCGGACTTCAACGATGTTTGAATTTATGACTTCTGCCATTTATTTTATCGACGAAACTTTAAAAGAAGTTTAGGCTGCAGATTTTGTTCAATAATAAAATAAGTAACCTACAGGACATTTTCGCACATCTTGATCTGGCCGCAAAATAAGAAGAACTTGTGTTATAAGTATCAGATGATTGAAATTATAGCTTAATAGCTGTGTGGTGCTGGCTTAAAATTTGCACCACCCCAATTCTTCGCGTGGGTGTCGTAAGAGGCGACTAAGGGATATCCATCGGGGGGCGCCTGCAGAACAAATCTACCACCAAACTGCGATCCCCAAACCGCATGCCCCAGAAGTTAAACGCCAAAAAGGCGTTTACCAGGGGGAGGCCTGCGTCCAGCAGTGGACCGCTACAGGCTATTGAGGTTGAGGATTGAAACTGAAACATTTTTTTTTGTTTTTGAGTGGTAAACAAAAGTACTTACAAGACATTTTATACTCACAGAACATTTCAGCAATCTAAACCCGTGTTTTTGTGTGAGTAATCCGTGGGAATTGGTGCAGCAACCCCAGGGCATGAGCGTGAGCGTGGTGGAACCTTTGGGTGGAACGAAGCGACAGCCACGGCTTGGTGACACTAACGCAGCGCCTACCACGAGGTCGATTAGCGTTACCAGCTAGGAAGACCAGGCTGTAGCTTGTAAATTTGGATATTAAAAATATAGGACCGTTTTCGGTCTGTCAATATACTTATATTTCAACAACTGTTTGTGGGATAAAAGCATGGAAATGATATAACGAATAATTGATCATAACTCGTCATCGTAAATTTAACAGAATTAAAACTATCCACCTAGACTTGCCAAAGCTTAGTACTTATCTGCTACTGTATTTCGACGGTTGAATAGTCAGCTATTGTGAACTCCAAAACAATGCCCCGTTACGTTAGGTGTTATAGGTCATAATCACTTTATAATGGTCGTATAGTCTATGAAGAAGGGAATGGCTTCCATTTCTCATCCATTGCATAGCGAGACGTTACATGGTCAGTTTTATTTCATACAATTTTAATGCGAATTATTCCCGTGTTATATATCCCGTGTTATGTTATATAGCGAACCGCTGAAGCACAGACATTGTGAAATTGAAAACTTGCCTTATAGCGTGAATCTGGAGTCCCTGGATAGTATCATGCCATCTAACTTATTGAATAGTAACTTGCCATACCTGGTATAAAACGTTGGTGTTCTTCCAACACAAATAAGGTTCGTAGTTAACCCGCTTACATCCGTAATGAATTTGCCATAGCTGTGTAAGACGGGCGTCCGGTAATCACATTTATGCATCAAATCGTTTTTTCAGTCTAGTTTTACCAAATCTTTCTAGATTTCCAGCTACTTAACATAATCATTGTCACAGTAAGAATATCTGCGACATAATAAAAAGTATCCCAGTCGGCCATGGCGCTGTCGTGACGCGCGATTCGAGCGGCCGTCACGCGGCTTTTTACCAGCTCTTGGTGAGCTATGGCAGGCTGCGGTGACCCTGATCTCCTCATGCTTGGTGCGACATGCCATGTTTTTGTTATCTAGTTGGTCGTACTATTGTTCAAACTGACAATGTTCAACAATGATGGATCTGGCTATGATTTATTATTTAGCTTACCAAGATTACTATCTGAACTACGAGTAGAAATATGCTATTCACCCACAACTACATTATTTTCTAACGTTAGTAACTTGGCATGTCTTTTGGCCTTTTCAGTATTAAAGTTTAATTAATACTCAGATTAACTTGCTGTTTTAAAACATTTTAAAAAGTTATTCAGAAATTAAGCAGAGTTGCAATATTTCCTTTGACTCATGTTCGTATTCTAAAAAGAAAATAGTTGCAGGAAAATACCATAGAAAACCACAATTTTCGCCATAGTAGGCCGCTAGCAACAAAGTGCGGTAAAGGGGTCCAGCGTAGGTATCGATTAGGTCAATTTGTTCAAGCAGTGGTAAGACGGCGAATCGGCACGTAGTTCCGGCGCAGGTGAAGCTGCGGTCGCGCTCCGCCGCCCCGGCACCTGCGCTACGCACCAGCAACAGTTCAACACCTATCTATTAGATATTGATTCTTTATTTAGCAGGTGATAGGTTAAATGAATAGTTCCTCTTATTCCGACCCCTTATAAATCGTCTTTCGTTTCGTCAGTATAAGGCGAGCGTTGGTACAAGCGCTTTTTACCTGGTGAGTTAGTACAGTAAAAACAAATGACGCTCGTCGATGGCTTTTCCAGTAAAAAAATGGTAGATTATAATAATGTCTACGGCGTAGCATATTGCTACGCGGTCGTAGCAAGTGATATTGATCAGAATTTCACTCTGTAGGATGACTTCTTGAGAAAAAGGAGACTAATGATAATTACTTTTCGAATAAATTGTATTTCTTGTATTTCTTGATATGCCACGTATAACCTCAGCAACTCAACAACTCTGGCTTTTTTACTGATTATCTAGATTATTTCAGATGCTGATCGCTATATTTAGGAGTTACTAAGTTGAATTGATGCAATAGAAAAACAAGAAACGCTCGTCGATGTCTTTTGCACAAAAATCATAGTGCTACGGCACGTAGCATACTGCTATCCGGACGTAGCACAGTGCTACGGCAATAAGAAAAGCAAGTAACAACCCGATTTTTTTTGGATTGCTTGAAATGCCGTATAATATTACTGATTTAAGCCAGCGGCTTTTCACGCTTTGTTTGGAAACGTTTTACGGTTGTATTTATCCCATGGGAACTGAGATATAGGATAAAAAGTGTGTTTTATTGGAGGCCTAGAAATATCTGTATGCTAAATTTCAGACCGATCCGTGCATTCTTGAAGGTTAAAGACAAAAATTTAAAGAATTGAACCCTTGGCCTAGCAGTGCGTTCTAGGTTAGGCCACGCAGACTAACCTAGTACGCACTACCTGGATTTATAGCAGTCTAGAATTTATTTTGGATTTTGCTTTAAATGTAAATAATTACCAAATCAATCTTAATCTGTTTAATAGTTTTCGAGACGATAGGTAACACACATGTTTACTTCCGCTTCACTTAGGTACTTCACCAAAAATATCAGGAAGAACCGAAGCGGTCTAATAAAATATAACATCCCAAGCTCTGTTGACATCAATCATCCAAAAATACAAACCCTTACAATTTTCTTACATACATTAGCATGAGGAAGTTTGAAAGACCCTAGCACCACGAACGCCCTCCAATTGTCTCACAGTTGCCCTACAAGTCCGTAATGTCCGGTACCAGCCCATGCGTGTCCGGCAGTGGTCCGAATGTCCGGTTCCTGCTGCCTGCACTTTACATTCGCTAGATGGGCTTCCGGTCCAAGGAGATACAAGTACAGACGTTGATTTATTAATACAGGAACGCTCGAGCTTTCTAATTATGAGTTTTTAATTAAAGGGGTTTTCGCATAATTTTTAGTTTACTTTGCTCAGAAGAATTTTAGTTCACAATATTTTAGCCAAACTCGATGTAGATTGTTTGTAACCAAACCACGACACAAAAACATAAAACTCACTTGCGTCGAGTTTTAGATTATAATGTTAGCAATATTTACTGAAGGAAGGATGTCAAATCGACAAGTAATGTAAATTGCGTATGGAAGATATAAGGCGCAGCAACAGAGTGAATTTTAAATTAAGCATGGGCGGATTATTTACAAACATTATACATCGAGTTTAGCTAGAGTATAGATGCTTAAGGTAAGATAAAATATTCAGATTTGCTAACAAATTTATTGTATTACGTTCACCTGCAAGGTTACGTCAAATGTAACTTCATGGAAGATCAAAAGTTAATGAGCAATTTAACAACAAGCAAGCATAATCATGACATCCAATTGACAGGGCAAAACATACAATTTTAACGCTTTGGAACTACTTAAATTAAACGCCGCTTCCTACCTAAAGTTAATGCCTACCATATAATTTACCTAAACGTTACACTACCATATAATTTACCTAAATACATAAAAACACTCGTAAAAAACCTGGGGGCCAATTCCTCTTACCGATCGCTTCATTACGACAATGTCGCAGAATTGCCATTTAGAATCCATAGAGGAAAGAAACTCGTACTGGCACGGATAATGGTTTCAACCTCGATTCTGCAACTTTACCATTGTCACAGTAAAGCGATTATTTCAGCAGAATAGGGCCTTAGGTGTTAAAATTTTTATACGATAGTTACCGTGAAGATATTTCTGAGTGACGCACGAATGAAAGTTTTGATTATAATTCCAGATACAGATTGTTTTGCTTTCCAAAGAGGTTGTTTAGATACTGTCGTACGGAACTTAAACTATAAACTAGTCCAAGATGAAGCAAACCCACGAAACAATAACAACAATAGAAGGGAAGGCAGGAAATGCCGAAGATGTGGCGTGCGCTAAATCACGCACAATGGCTGATAAACAAAGGACCTACGCAGATCCAAGATTCAATTTGTAAACATGCCTCCGTCTTAGTAAAGTAAATCTACAGGACAACAAGAGAGCGATGTTTGGGGGATACGAGTATTATGCTTTGTAAAACGCAAATTTTCATAAAGTACCGCAGACCTCTATGAAGGTCAGTTTTGTAGGTTCTTGCCTAAACGTTGTTACGTATTATTATCATCTAAAAGCCTAATCATAATAATATACTTATATATGGAAACGTATAAAGGTTATTTCTATCCTGAACAGAATTGATAAATAGTATGAAAAGTAGCCTATGTTTTATTACAAGGTCTAGAACTACGTCCACATACGTTAAAAATATATAAATTTCAGCCCAATCTGTTCAGTAGTTTTGGTGTAATGAGTTGACAAACATCCATTCATCCAAACTTTCGAGTATATAATATTAGTGGAAAAACCAGAAGACAACTACTCGTACTCATTAATTGTAAAACTCTATAGTCACTAATTGTAAAACATACCGACCGTGTATATTACCAACACATACATTTGTAAGGCTACTTTACAAACAACCTCCAAAATAATGAGATATTTGTTTCAGTTTAGCTGCATTAAATTGTAAAAAATCTACTCAAAGTACTTAATTAAACACAATCAACTATCGATAAGGGTTTCGATCACAGTGTGAAACATCATTCTTTTCTTTACTAGACAAAAGACAAACTAGATCTTAGAAATATAGACAAAGAACAACAACACGAATATGGATTGCATGCAAACCCAAACTATTGGCGTTAGAGGTGGTCAAATCATAAAATTTCAGTAGCTGACTTAGCTTTTTAGGCAAGAAAATTCAATTCTCGCGTTATGTGTTTAAAGTTGAAGTAGGTAAAAAATATAAGGTGTTCGATTAGAATCACTACCTACTTCGTATCTTCATATTCTTCTATTCGAACACCTTATTATGATGTCATTAATCGAACACCTTATATTTTTATGGATAAAATCGTTGCCTACCGCGTAGTAGAACTAGCAAAAGCTTCAATATTACTGTACCAGTCAGTGTTGGTAGAGTCATCATAAACGTTGTTTGATCTGACTAACTTTTACAAGCCTTTCAACATGACTCAGCCACCCTTGATCACTTTCAACAGTCACTTGTCTAGTACTAATTACCCCTGATCGGTGGTAAAACAGGGTTGAAAAGCGAATGGAAGCGCACGCGTCGATAGAGACGTCACTACTCTATCACCTGTCGGTAACCGATTACCATCGGTGATTCCACCTGCAAACTGCGGTCACAGTACCATTACCAAAATACTATTTGATTGCTGGCAATTGGCTAAATCAGAATAAGTTATTGAATGGAAATAACAGAAGTGTTGAGAATCCCTTTTTTAAGTATCCATGCCCCTTCCTATGCCCATGCCTTGATTCTAATGCTTCTTGGTCTTTGATCTCACATTTTAGAATGCAAAAAGACCTACTTCGAAACTATTATTTGATTTAAGCAAAGGACTTCGTGAATAAATCATCCCAAAAAGATAATGAATAAACTGCAGACTACGAGAGGGATTCTGCCATAATCATCAAGCAAGTGGATTAGTGATGCAGCAAAGATGTTAAATATACAGAAGGAAGTTACTGCCCTTCCTCTGGTAAGGTACTTTGGGTTTACCGACATTCACAGGCTGAGCTGGAGGGGTCGTTACGCCCCGGCAGTCTCTTTTTTCACTTTTTTTTTAATTTATAATAGACCTTCGTTTGACCGCAACCTCACTTGATGGAAAGCGAAGTGTGGCCGACGCGACGGTGGTTTCGAAGATACCCAGGTTGTTACTGGCCGGAAAAACAGAAGCAAAGCGAGTTCCATTCCTTAGCGCTGCGATTAATGAAGATGGAGGAAATCGCTTAGTGCGAGTGGAATGAAGGCCACGACAGTAAGATATAGGCAGGTAAAGGCAATGGTAGGATATATATAAACGTTAAAAACAGCAAGTAATATTGCGGTCTCGATTAGCCGAGGAGCATGTAAATGAACGTGGCACGAGGTGCGCTTGCAACACACAAATCATCGCATCATCTTGTAATCTGTGGACGATTTTATGGGAACACATTATGGTATTTCGTCTGTTGACTAAAAATATATATTAATCGCAGATATGAAACTCTTGCAGATATTGACTGTGTTATTTCATCTACACACACACATACCGTACAGCTAGAGCACAAGACGATGACATCGCTGTGCGTAACTGTCATAGGTGTAGAAATATTATTTGTACCAAACTAATGTGTGTGTTGACCCTAAGGTTAGTTATCTGTGGTAACAGTGTGCGTGCCTCCTAATAAAAATAAACTTTGTTGTCTGTGGAAAAACCTCTTTTTATTAATAGGTATGCGGTGTTTTTATAATATATTAGAGAACTCTATAGTGTCTAGATAAAACGTATTTATTATGAAGCGTGTTTTTATAATATATTAGAGAACTCTATAGTGTCTAGATAAAACTTATTTATGATTTAAAACTCTTGGTAAGTGACCGTGTGGATATAGTACGCTATGCATTTATCTGATCATGTGTCTGAATTAAAAACATATTATTATTATCATTATAAATCTATCAATTTTTAGTTCAAAAATTTATGTTAAAGTTAAACAATCGCCTAAATCAGCATATCGAAAGAGAGGAGAGAACTAAAACTAAACTGAGATACCTACAAACTAGGAGTAGATAGATAATCAAAACAATTTAGATTTACAGTTTATGGCAAATAAGATTGCATTCATTATATCTATTCTTCCTTTCCTCTCTAAAGTCCTGGAACGTCTTGTTCACCACCAACTTAACCTTTTCCTTAATACCAACAATCTCCTTAATCCCTTCCAGTCCGGTTTTCGCCCAGGTCACAGTACTACCACTGCTCTCGTTAAGATTAGTGACCTACGAGATGGTATCGAGAATCGCCTCGTCACCATCCTTACCCTTCTAGATTTCAGTAGTGCCTTTAATAACGTCGACTTCGATGTTCTGCTAAGTATCCTGCGCTCCCTTAACTTATCTCCATCAGTAGTTCACTGGTTTCGTAGCTATCTTCTCGGTCGCCGGCAGCGCGTTACTATTGACGACAAATCTTCTTCATGGAGTGAACTGCGTGCCGGTGTACCTCAAGGCGGCGTTTTATCTCCTCTTCTTTTTTCTATCTTTATCAACTCTATCTCTAAACAGCTATCTTCTTCCTACCACCTTTACGCAGATGACTTACAAATCTATACCCAGGCTCCTGTAGAACGGTTAAGTGACGCTATCGACGAAACCAACAGTGATCTAAACACTATCCTTGAGTGGAGTAATTCGCATGGGTTGAAGGTGAACCCCTCAAAAACCCTGGTAATTATTATTGGGAGCTCAAGAATGATAGCAAGGATAGATTGGCCTAACCTTCCGCAAGTTTTCTTTGGTAACACACCAATCCAAATCAGTAAATCCGTTAAAAACCTAGGAATCTTCATGGACAGGCAATTCTCGTGGGAAGCACAATTGGCAGAGGTAAGCCGTAAGACCTTTGCATCGGCCGCCTCGCTTAAGAGGTTACGTAATTTTCTACCGACGTCTACCAAAATTGCGCTCGCCCAGTCACTCCTGCTCCCTATCCTCGACTACGCCGACGCCAGCTATCCCGATCTTACCCAAATGCAGCTTGACAGGCTTGAGCGGCTTCAAAACTTCGCAATACGCTTCATCTTCGGTCTGCGTAAGTATGACCACATTACCGAATACCGCAATAAGGTTAAATGGTTGCCAATCCGCCTTCGCCGGGACGCACACTTTCTCGCCCTCTTGTACTCCATCCTCTTCATCCCTAATACTCCACATTACCTTAAGGAACGTTTTGAGTACGTCCACCAAACCCATTCCCGTTCACTTCGTTCCACCGAAACCCTCTCCTTGACAACCCGCTCCTGTCACACCCACAGCTCTTCCTTCACCGTGCGTGCCACAAAGCTATGGAATGCTCTACCGACTACTATAAGACGTGCAAAGTCTCTCCCTGTATTTAAGAATATGGTCTATGAACACTATCTCTCTTCAGTTATAAATTGTTAGTTTATATTTAGCATCTTTTTATGTTACTTGGTATGTATTATTTTTATGGTAAGTATATTATGTATTTATTAGTATATTATGTATTTTATAGTATGTATTATATGTATTTATTGTATTAAAACGCCACCGTCTATACGTGTACAACTGCATCGTGTCCATCCCAAGGTTGTCTGGAAGAGATCGCTTTCAGCGATAAGGCCGCCCATTGTGCAACTTTGTTATCTCTCTTTTCCTGTATTTGTGTATTTTATTTTTGGTGTGCAATAAAGTGTATTGTATTGTATTGTATTGTATTGTATTCATACTACCTACCTTACATTACTTATATGTATGTATTAGCAGATCATTATAAGTAGAGTATGTATCGTTATTTACCCTCGTTTTAGCCCAGAATCACCATCGCTGAGGTTGTTAGTGCTGCCTGTAAAAAGATAACTAACACGAAAATACCAATGCATCACTGTGCCTATATTATGAATGGCGTGCAAGACATTCACTTCTATTCGAAGAATCGCTGTTATTATCTAATGCTAGGTGTTCTTGGTAGAGCAAGCCACCAAACGCTCGAGTCACGTTTCCCGCTCACTACTGGAAAATCAGCGTATTCACGTTATGATTGCTCATCAACTACCCTCATTGTGGTTTAGATTACGTCCACAATATTCTCTCTCGGATTGAGTCATTAGGTACTTAGGTATACAGTGTCCAACTAATGGTCTGGCAGTTTTTGGGTGAGGTAATTCGCTAGTTCTGTTGGTTAGCTATTTACATATGTCTATCTATGTTAGATTTCACACAAACTAGCAACTAGCAAATTCTAAGACGAGACTTGGACAAGATTACGAGTAGTTGGATTTTTTTCGTACCAATCTCACTTTTAAGTTTCGGAATGTTCGTTTTGAAGCACGAAACAGAAAAGTGTTCCGTGGGTTGAAATATAATAACTCAGGAAAGTGTCATAGTAATAGTAGTTAATATAGTAGTAATAGGAAAACTTCTTACAAGGTAAAGTTAAGATTGTTTTATTGGCATATTATAGTTTTACAGACTGTAAAGCAGGCTCCTGAACAAATTGAAAACTGTGCTTAGCAACAGAGTAAAGAACGGTCTTTTCCCCAAACATGCCAAAGCAAAAGCGACTAACTGAACACTTTGGCGCAACTTGGTCATGTCTCGCATCGCCCAAATAATTCACTCTTTATAAAGGTGTAATGAAGTAAAGTTCTCAGAATACGGAACTGGTTTAAATGATAATATCTTTAACCTACGCGAGACGAAATGAGTGTGACTCACTACTCATGAGAACTTTGAGAGGTCTTACGAGGTTTGGAATGACAATAGTCGATGTGAAAAAAGTATTCCAGATAAATTAACGAGACAGAGATGTCAACTATAGCTACTTTGTGAATATTTGTTAGAGTAATTCACTCGAGATGAACGAACATGCAATGCTGGCAATCTGAAGATTAGATATTATTATTATTTGTGATACACAGGCAGCTGATGCGTGAATCTGAATCAGTCAATATACTGTAACTATTTGTTCGGTCTATTTTTGAAAGAATTCACTGAGGGAGCACTGATCACTGATTCCGGTAACCGGTTCCAAGTTTTAATTATGCGATTCGTCAGTATGTGATCTCTGGGTTTGCTGGTACTTGGCCCACGTAGCAGCCTTAGCGAGTGTCCTCTCAGGTTAGCAACATCTCTGATAAATTGGGTAAATCTGTTGGTGGTATATTATATTGTTAAATATTTATCTGGTTTCCAGATAAGCAATGCAATAATCAGATAGCGTTCTTAATTTTAGAACTCACGCGCGAATTGATAGTTATCATAAACTAAATTCTCCCCGCGGCTTCGCACGCGTCGTTCCTATGGAAACGTTTAAAGGTGATTTATATCCCACGGGAACTGATTTATGGGATAAAAAGTAAAAAAAGCCTATGTTGATTCCAGGAATAGAATTACGTTAGACACATGACATTTTCAAAATGTATCCTACAGTTTGTGGTTTCTATTAAAAGCTAAATAACTTATAATAGATACCACAAACAGTATGATGGATTGTTAAAATCCTGCGTAAAGCAATCAGCAGATAAATTAGGAGGCGGCGCCACTTTCACTCGTGTATGCGGCGCCTTAAATAAAGTTATTGTGTCAGCAATTCGTATCTGTTCTTTCATCTTAATATCACAGTAGTTTTTTTTTTCATTTTTAGAGCCATGGCATGGAGCCATGGGACCATAGTACGTTTATTAGTAAATAAGTATAATTTTAGAGTAGGTATCGGTTACCTTCTTTCTAGCCCAGAAACACCAACACTGATGTTAAATACTCTTTGAAATACTCAATGCTTAGTAATTTTCTATCAAAAATACCTATTAAGAGAGGTGTCGGTCGATCGACATGACATCCTTCTTTCGAGTGGTCGCAACCTCGGACGGGCTCATTTCACGGCTTTTAGCAGTCATTATACCACCATCCCGCCGCCGCGGTAGCAAACCACCTGAATAAACACAATCTCAATACCGTAATCACGGTAATGTCCGTTTAATTCGGACGAGAATCTAATTGATGTTTAAAGATCGCTTTGAGCTTTGATCCATATCTATAGCAACTGTAATGCAATCTTGCTGTGCATGAAAGCTTATTATAAAGTATCAGATTATTGTTAAAAAGCGGTTTTGCTCCAACTCGAAAAAGCTTCTTTACTTAAGTTGAATACCGAGCGACGGAAATCAAAAATATCACTTTATTTAAGTCAGGTTTGATTTTATAATTTGATCTTTGCTATGTGTACATTTGTTGTATTTATGGAAATAAAGAATTTTCTACTTTTTTACTTTTAATCGAATTCAAGTTATCAAAACGTAGGTACTAACCTCCACTGCGATAGCCAATCCTCATGCCAATGAGCCCCCTTTCACTGGGTAAGGCATGTGCAGCTGTGGACTATGAGGTAGGTAATTACAGAGCTAAAGCCAATATTAGGATGTTTCCTATGCTCAATTATGGCAGGTTCATCGGGAAAAGCAATAGTGGAGTCTTATACCTAATTCGTTTACGCGGTTTTATCATCGACACTGGTCTTTCATTAAAAAAAGCACTTAGACGTATTATCAAAATCGCCATAATAATAAAACGATGACAGGGAACGTACGTATTAGTACCGAATCCAGGCCCATTACCGAACCTCAGGAGTAGTAAAGTCTTGCAAGAGCTAATTTTAACTTGTGGGTGGCGCGAGTTGGGTGCTGGGTGCCCACGTGGGTGCTATGGGCGTGGCTATCTCCGCCCACTGTAACGCCCATCGGAACACGCCCAGTGAGAATGTAAACAAACTTTTAAAATTTCGTCAAGTTTGTGAGGTTATTTAAAATTATAGTTTTGTATTAGCAACTTCTGTAACCTGGAAAATTACAAAAATCCCGACTAAGTTGTGCTTCACTTTACTGCGTTTTTTGAGTAAAGTACTTACCTAGGTATTCAGGGGTATGAATCATAAAAATGTTTTTTTAAACACTGTATTTTATAATATTTTTATACGACGAGGTTCATTTTTGTTCAGGTTTATATTATACAGGGTGGCTTTTTTTAAAGAAAGTTTTTTTTTGAGTTTGGATAGCCAAATCCGAAACCTAGCTAGAGAAAAGCCGTGAAAGGAGTCATGATTTATGTATCGATAACAGAGATAACAAAAACATCATATTTCAATTTTTTTTAATCGCTTTGGCAGGAAATGGAACAGATTGATTTGCCAAAAAATATGACACCTGTATTTTTGCACTAGGTACCTACGAATTTGGTTGCTAATGTAGGTAGGCTCACTGTTTGCAAAGAAATATATGGTGAACTTTTAAATATTATTAAAATTCTAAAAGAGAGAATTAGGTACCTTTGCTTTTTTTTCCTTTGAATTGAGCTTATGACTCCTTCATGAAAGGAGTGACGTCTAATTGTCATAGTTTCGGTTTTTACCATGCACTCCCATCTCAGTGAGCCATCCAGCCATCCTGTATTCTAAATATCCATGAAGACCGATCCAAAGCCTAAAATGGAGAGATTTCGGTAACGTCGCATCAGTGCTACAGTCTGCCCCACCCAACGTCACTCACCCAGTTAACGCACCCAGTTTTCGTTGGGAACTTAATTCCTTAACATCCCGATAGATGTCAGTACAACAAGTTTCAGACAGAGCAGGAGCCTTCTCTAAGACAGGTTCTAGGCGATTGTCGGTAGAGTGCGCTCTATGTTTTGAAAAGTTTTTCTAAACAGAGCTTTTAAGCTAGGCAGGTAAAAAAAGTACGCAAATTATAAATTCCATTCAAGTAGGTAACTAGCTATAAAGCCATAATAAAGATAAAGCAATACAATTTAAATAAAGCGATTATGATCAAGTGGCTTCAGTTTGAAGGGGCGATATTTGCCGGTGGTAAGCAGCGGCCGCGGCGAGATGAAGGCGACAAAGATACCATCAGCCTCTTTGCGACACTTGCCGCCGCCGCCACGCGCCTTGCATCAAATAACTGATAACCGCTCATCTTTCATTTCATCTGCGAATGCCTAGTTTACTCTAACATTAATTTACTAAAGTGGTAATCGCGGCTCCCACGAAACACTGCCATAAAAGTAGAGTTTCTCAGGCGACCCCGTTGCGTTTCTGCTACGCTTTTCATAATTTTGCTGGTATCCAGCAGACTACTGTGTTCAGTGAAACGAAATGCGATTGTTTAGCTTATCAGACAGAAGTCTTTCCGCTGTTCAAATGATAATTCGCCGCACGCAAACGAATCGTCAGTGAAGGTGAAAATCGATGACCATCTGATTTCACGCAGCCAGCTGGTGTTCATTATTGTTAGAGTGATGCGAACCAATTTGGAATTTATAACATGTAAATATTAAAAGGAATAGGTAGGTTTACCTTAGAAGATGATGGATGCAGTACTTACTTAATTTTAGTTATTCCATTGTATCAAAAAATATTTATGTGCTTCAGAATAATCTCACGAAAGAAACAACTACGAATTAACTTTAAAATTGTCTATCAGAAACTTTGGCGAGCATTCGTATTTGGAGACCAGCATCTCTCTCCATGCATAGTTAAGTGCATCTGTGTCAAATGGTGACGCAATATCGGCTTCTCCCGAGGGACTTGAGATAGGATTAACTTCTTGACTGGTCAGCTGGTGAATACAGAAACTGTAATAATTAAAAACAGCCAGTCTTAATAAACCACCCAATGCCCCTTCTTGTGCATAGATCACGTGACTTTTTTTTTTCTTTATATCTCCCAGATGATTTCTTATGATTACAACCTTATGAAGGTTACATATGGCAAGCTTTAAGCTCCTAAGTTAAGACTCTTTCTCTTCTGCGATATCTCAAAACAAGGGGTAATTATTTAACCCATAGAAAAGAGCCCACTTACGCTCAGGGAGCAAAACTTAACCGGGAGACAATTCTCGCCTGTTTTACTGACTACAGCTATCACAATTTAGACAATATTCTAAGTTTTCCGAGGCTGCGGTTCATGCATAGGTAAAAAGGCTTCTGCGTCGCGTATGGATTCTCTCCCTGGAGGCCCTAGCGTCTTGAGATATTACCGACTTCGCGGCTCTGACGTGCTTTATTTGTAGAATTTACTTAATACAAGTTTATTTTATAAATAGTTTTTGTAAATTGACAAAAAAATCTTTATTGGCTTGCCAAAAGCAATATGAACTTCGGAATAAAACTATGAACTAAAAAAGTCAGAGGCATAGTAAATTTTTTTGGTGATCATCAAATCAATCACTGTGTAAATTTTACTAGAAATATGACGCATTAAAGAGGCATACGTTTGGAAAATTAACTTTCCTTTATATTTTCAAATAAGGAAGGTAAGTAAGTATTAAATGAATTCTTCTTCGAGTATCCTACAAATTAATAAAGAAACCCCCAAGAAGTTATGGTTCTCCTTGTTTGTATCACAGGATACGACAAACTTGACTTGCTTATTATTCTCGAAAGGTGTACGATCGCCAAAGTGAAGCGGTCTGCTGAAGTTTAATTGCGCCGAGTCGGGTCGGGACGGCACCTACATAGATTGGTCGATCGATCCAGGAGCTTGCTCTCCTTCATAATGCAAAAATAATTATATTCCTACCATTTTAATTGGATTGTATTCAGTAGGAGGTTTGTTGTTACTAAGTCAGACGGCCTCTGGACCGCCCGAACCCGCCTATTTTGTATTATCTTCCGACAATCTCCAAGTGTCGAGGGCATGAATACGCGGGTCCCATTCATACGCGCAATTCTCCGTAGAAACAATAAGCGTACCCTTTGCCGCTCCCGGGTGAAAGACCACAAAATAGGAAAAAAACAACTTGTATTATACTTCTTGGGAACCCTTTATGAGTTGCGAGGGCAATCGAATGCTTAAAACATTGGAAACGAATATGAGCCTGTGGCGGCACAATGCCGAGGGTCGGCGGAGCCCGGAGGCCTAGGTGTCGTGTATCGCCGTCGCCCACGCCGCCTCCGCCTCCGCACCTCTCGCCAGCGACATACGATATCGCCTTTTTATTTCATAATTTCTACACAATGGACATGCTGCAAAGGCGTAGGGTGAAGACAATGCGCCCGGAGGTAAAAACCGCTCGGAAACCCTTTATATTCAATTTATTGTCTCAAAATAAAATCGGGTGCAAATTAAAATATGTATTGGGGGCCATTTGGGCCGCACCGGTGGAGGCTTTCAACGGATCTTTTATCTGAGTTGTATTGAAATTTTACAAAACTAGCGAAACTTGTGCCGGATATTCTAAAGCAAAGGATGTGATGGTGAAGTAAAACAAAGCGAAGCAGCATAGGTTGTTTCCTGCTCGGCGAACATAACATTTTGTTAGTTCATTTAATGAGATAAGAGTCGAAAACAACTCGTCAGCGACCGCTAATAAATTGTGGTGGGCTTATCGAGATTGGCGATCCTGTGTAATGTGTGTGTTTGGGTAATCAGATGTGAGCCTTCCAACTTTTAATTCCCCGAGTAGCGGCGGGGGGCGGCGGAGGGGGAGAGTCCGGCGTCGGCGCCGATATCGCATATAAAAAGGTTGCGGATCGCTCGCTTCTCCATCCGGCGATTGGCTAGGCGGCGCCCGCTGCTCCCCGGGGCCCTATACGAGAAGCGAAATGGGCCCCAGAACACCCATAAGAGAGCGACCCCGCCCGCCACGGCCGAATAATTAGGGCTCTTTGTTTAGATAGCGGCAATTTTATTTGGGAGAGAGCAGGCGCTGGGGACGTCTTCGGCCATTTCGACCGCGCCTGATATTAATAAGAAACGTGTGTGCCGGCTAACAGCCTCCAATACATGAAAATGCCTCGCTCGTTTCCATTACCAACAACAAAAGGTTTCATAACCTCGTTGCCAATATTCTTGGTAAGAATATCTAAAGGAATTATTTTTTAAACTAGTTTCTGAAACACATCCGTTTGGATTTCAAAATAAATCTGTCCTCGTCATATTTTACGTCGAGATAACTTGTGAAAGTAAGAATTACCAAGACTACAAGTCTCTAGGAAAGAAAGGGGAGCTTTGCCATTCACCAAGCAATATCACATAAATAATGCAGCCACCAGAATTGGGATTTTGATTTGTTTTCTTGCAAACTTTTGTTTATCTTTATTTATCGCAAATGGAGAGCGAATACAAAAGCTACCCAACTTTGTTTTGAAAAGTTTCGTAGTTAATTTTAAAATGCATTACTAAAGGTAATGGCGTGGAAAATATTGATTGAACAACCATAGTTGAACAGAAAACTTAATCCATCATTAAAAGGTGGCAATTGAATGCAAAAAGTGTGAAGTTGAAGTGGAAAGGCAAAGTGGAACAGTCTTGCATATTGTAGGGGCACATATTGTAGCGAGGAGGACGCGGCCGCGGCGGCGACAGTCGCTCCGCCGGGGCCTCGCCTTTGTCTTGTCCCCGCAAACTTGCCATAAATGTTAATATGGGATCTTCTCTTATTTGAATATCTATTTCTTCGCGAGGCCGGTTCGTTAACGTGGCCTTGAATTTTAAATTTTATCGCCGCACAGGGAGCTCCGCAGATGAGGTGCGCGCCTACGTGATCTCCCCGACAAAATAACCAAAAGTAAACTTCTTTTTGTCTCTTGGCGTATTTTTGGCGTAGACTCGCTTGTAAAGAATGATCTATTTGATGAAAGTCTGTCTCGTTCGTGTTACGGTTTAATATTTTTACATAGGTAACGTTTCTCATATTACGAATAGTTAGGTAGTATCTTTTTAGATAAAATGGTGTCAATTCAGAATTCAGATGTCACCAAAACTAAACTAAAACTATTTGGCAGCAGTAAAATTGATGCCGTCAACACTGTTACAGTACCCTATACCGATCCGATCGAAATAAAACAGATGGCATATTTTTTAGTGCTTGACAGCACTTCTTTAGTTTAGTTTTTCTGAAATCTGAATTGATACCAATTTAAACACTTATATTGCCCATGACGTACATATTATCCATATTCCAGAGCTTTGACACGGTGCGGCGCACCCCTTTGGATCGCAGCACAGAAATATAATATATCGAGACATATTTCTGTGCATCGTAGTCGCCAAATAACACCCCGGTTTCGCAGTAACATAGGTTAATTAAAGTCTTGCAACAAAGACAAGAACGACAGCGAATCCCTAGCACACCTACAGATCACTTAATTCCTAATTCCCTCTTAATTACCTACAAGCTTCCTGTCACCTGACACGGTATGCAGTCAGCCTGTTACTCTATTGCAGAGAACTATCTTGGCACATGTGACTTCTAATTATGTCCTCGTAGATTGTTGGCTTCTAGCCTTATTTGATGACCTCGATATCTTACTTATAGCATAAAGACGAAAGTTTGCTGTTCTTTAAAGTTATTTTGAATGATTTTAACTACAGAGAGAGATATATATGTTTTTGCTGACGAAGTAATTTTTAATAACAAGGGAGGGAGAGCCGCTATATATCTGCGCAAGATTGTATAAAACGAAGGCATTTTGGCAATTCATTAAAACCTACTAAAATATTTATTTATTTATTTATTAAAAAGGAACGCCAACAGCGTATACATAAAGCATTTTGTTTTAACTTAATATCTAGGCAGGTTCTAATATATACGCTTATAATAGGCGGACACAACATTGTTCCACAATACTTTCTTAAAAATATTTAAATTATTAAATGAGATCGAAGTTAAACATTATAAATATAGGTAATAGAAGATATGGTTAAACTTAAGAAACATTAATAAACTACTACATAACAAAAATATAATATATATATATATTTATTTATTAATTAAGTAAAATTGAGATCTAAGAAGCATTATGTTCATATTGTTCATTTCGGAAATGTTCCAGCACTTTAAATTTGAATTTATTGAGGTTATCACTGAAAATGTCAATATCAGGAACTTGTTTGACGGTATAGTTATATAGTTTACAGAGCTGAACTACTGGAGCCTGTAGGCCTTTATTAGAGTTGCAAAAAGGAGTGTTGAAAATGCTAGTGATGGGATGTCTGGGGTTCCTAGTAGGTACTGTAAGACGAATGTTTAGCAGGATATCTTTACAATCGACTAGACCGTTAATTACCTTGTGTAAAAATGTTAGTTGTTGAACCCTACGACGGTTATAAAGGGAGATCATACTAAAGAATTTTAATCTTAGGGCATAGGGAGTCCTGTGGGATATACCGGATAAATTGAAGGCAAGGTGGCGAGTAAACGATCTTTGGATAGTTTCAAGTCTCTGCGAATGGATGGAATAGAAGGGATTCCAGGAAATACATGCAAACTCAAGGATACTCCTGACAAGGGCATTGAACAGTGTAATTTTAGTGGTAAACTTTTTAAATTCTTTTGAGTTTCGTTTGAGAAAGCCTAATACTTGTGCTGCTTTTTTGACAGTTTTGTCATAATGTGTACAAAAACTTAATTGATTGTCCAATGTAATCCCCAGGTCTCTTATTTCTTTAACCTGTGCAATTTCAATATTATTAAGAAGATAGCTAGAGTTAAGGGGAATCTTTTTTCTACTGAATTTAATATGGAAACATTTAGTTGGATTGAGTAGCATTTTGTTATCACTACACCATGTAGCTATTGAATCTAAGTCGTCCTGAATTAATTGAATATCAAATGATATTGAATAATGAAATAATGAAATAATGAAATAATGAATAATGAATAATGAAATAATGAAATAATGAAATATTGATAGATTGATACAGTTAGTCGTCATTATGTAATTAGTAAGTATCATGGCTACGATGGTGAACGGAAAGTTAGCCGCGAGCATTTTAATGAAACCACCCCACCCCCTGTCTGACCCTCAATTATTGAAAATGCATTTGAATGGTTTTCCACTCCGCGCGGTACGATTCCAGGTGACATTTTCAAACTCTACGCAACTTACTTTTTAAAAGTTATATTTAGATAGGTACCTACCCAATTTTACAGAGTGCCTGAGAGTTTACTTTGCAACTACCGACCATGTAAGAACAAACTAACAATTCGTTTTGTTAGATACGTTTCCGTTTAATCAATAATTGTATAGTTTAACTTGGGTCGAGTCAAGCCAGGTGTCAAGTTGTTATCTTTTCTGGAAACAGGATGGCTCCTTTTCCAATCACGAAATGTTTATCACGGGAGATCAACGATTTTCATAGTCCCTAATGTGTACGTAGGTTAGGTACATTAGGGACTATGAAAATCGGAATCCGTAAAATTCACATCCCGTGTCCGTCCCGCCCACTATAAATGCCCTCGCCCGCGCCCTAGCCACATCGCAAATGCACATTTTAAACTGCACCTGATTGCAGAGTCGTGTATCTACCATACGCGGCTAAAAGTCCTGCTGTCGCTTTATTTTAGCCGACAATTCAACAGCTCCGGTTATAACTCCTAGTGGACGTCAATCGCAATAATAATTTTATCCGTTTGAATTCTATTATTGTTTTAGTTGCTGGGTGAGTTTAGTGCATAAAGTATTATATTACACGTTGACTTGGGCAAACAAAAGAGTGGTGGTTTCAGAATAATAAATAAATTCACGGGTATAGAAACAAAGTGGCCTCAATCCCAGCACACTGAAATTGAGTAAATAGAGAATAAAGTCTGTTTTATTTTAAAATAAAAGACAATAAATCCGTCAAAATAATTATAATCCCTAAAAACTAATCTTTTACAATAAGAGCTGATCAGAAATTAGGAAATGGACTTATAGGTTCTGTATAAGTAAGTATTCGAACATTAACACAGACACGGAGGTATATGTACACTACCAGAAAGATATATATATAAAGATATATATATCTTGAGAATTCAGGAAGACAATTAGGTTATGAAAGAAAGCTACAATATTTGTCTTCCAGTACACATAAGTTTGTTGAAGTTTGTATTTAATATAATCACCGAAGTTTATTGAATACATTATTCTGGTATATTATTTTTCGTGATTTATTTATACTGATAACTTAGCTGGTCTTGTCATAAAAATAACGGCTCTAGTGTTTTTTGAAGCTATTTCTCTGCAAATGTTTAAAAATATCCTTTATGGAATAATTTACCTAGCTTCTCGAAATACTGCGCCCGACCCGCTAAGTGACGAACGATGTAAACAATTTCACTCGTCCATTTTAATTGTAAGTTGGGCGGCCACAATGCAATTTTAGCCATCGTATTTTCCGGAACCCATTCGGAAACCTCGGCATTTAGAAACGTAGGGAGAGTGCTGTTAGCGCTAATTCTTTTTACATAAGTTTTTGTCTATTGCCCGCGCAGGCATGTTTTTACGAGCGATCGAAACTACTTTATACATAGATCGGTTATCTAAAATGACCTAAAATTCTTTATTGATTGAAAATATAACATAAATTTGATTCTCAATACATTTTTTGATATTGCGTTCTACGCTACTCTCATGGTAACTGCTATAGGCACTTACTTTTAATGTTTCGAAGGCGCGAAAACGTGTTTCTGTGCGCGAATGCCACTCGTCGCCGTTTGAGTGCCGTCTGGAGGGAAACTACGATTCCTCCGAGTTAGGTATCTACTCCTCAACTTTATGTTCATTTTATCTTTTCGACAGTATTGCGAGGCCGGGACTTCGGCAAAGGCCCTCCTGGGCTCCGTTAAGCGGCCCTACCACCTCGAACTTGAACACTTTTTACACTTTCCACTATCAAATATTAATATGAGTGTTCTTTTGTCTTGTCATTGAAGGTTACTGAAGTGGCAAGGCGAAGTATAGCAGTCATAAAATGCTGCGGCATTTATGTGACTTGGTAATGCTTGTGTAGGTACTTACCCGACTCGAAGCTATCCATGCTTTCTGTTTTGACATCTGCGATATCTGAAACAATACAAAAGAATTAGATTTGATGAAGGTATTTTACTCGAGCCTCAAAAAACATTTGAGTCTATCATACGAAAAAGGATTTACTCTCGGCCAAGCGCTCTACCTAAATCAACACCCACTCCATAATTGTATTTGGAAAGATAAAAGTTTCCAAAAGTGTCATCACCCTTTCTTCCTGACAACCGCAGTCCGCCTGCGAAGGCCTACAAGCCCGAGGCGGGGACACTGTGGTTAGGCGCTCTAATCTACTTTCAAACGAGCCCGACACTTTTCCATCCGTTCCTATTTGCATCACGCCGAACCCTACGTTTTAAAATCGGATAGGTGATCCAATTTAAACTTTTAGTCTAATTTAGTAGTTGAGAAGTCCTCTTAAATATTTAGGCGCGGTAAAGCATTTCTCTTGTAGCGAATCATTTCCGTTTGTAGACTGTTTGCTAATAGATACGGTTTGAAGGGAGATTCTAGTTATAGTTTAGACTCACGTGTAGCAATAGTTAAATAGTGAAAATTTACCAAACTTTTGGTTTATTATGCTAGCCTGCCTAGTCTATTATGGAGATTCTAAAAAATAGCTTCCTATACAAATATTCCGGTAAATAAAAAATATGTAGTCCAGAGTCCAAGATTCTGAAAAATCCTGTATTCAATAGTAAAAATGACATCAAAAACTGTCGCTGTCCAGTATCGGTAGCAGAATTCCACAGGGCATGGATATTCAGAACATTCGGACTAGTAAAATATGGAGAAGATGATTGTGTAGTTCAGTTGCATTGCATGTGTCGGCGGATAACGACTTCCCTTGGGAGGCTCTACGCACCTGGGAGTCCGCCAATGACGTTCAATCTGTGGACATGGTTGTGTCTCTTTTTAAGTTACCTACACTTGGCTGTCAGCATGGAATTTGTGTGAAGATGGAAATAATACTACACCTTACCTACTCGTGACGTACCTGATAATTGAACCAATCAAGAACCTCGATTGTTATAATAAAAATATATTCGTAATTAATATTTCAATTTTCTTTTATTAAGTAACAGAAATGAATTTAAAATCGTATTTACAATTGAAACAATTGAGCTAACTGCAGACTATTGCAAACAATCTACAGGTAGCTCAACTGATCCATATCAATACCAGTCGGCGTATACAGGGTGGGGCAAATTTTTGGCCCCTTCAGGGTAGCTACTGTTTCTTTTGTAGTTAGAAGGTTTTGTTCTTAGGAACCTTTTGTTTTATTTTGAAGAAAAAAATATTGCCATTTTTAGTATTTTGATAAAATTTATGTTTCGCCCACAAAATGACATTTGTCAAAAAAAACAAGTTGGTCTGAATCGACTCTATTTTCAACCAGGAATACTTTTCCCAAAGTAACATACCAAATCAAATCGTAAGTTTTGGCAATAATTAAAAAAACAATTCCCATACATTTTCTATGAAAAAACGAGTAAGTGAAAACAACAATGTCACTCATTCAATGGTTCTTAATTTAAACTCGTATGTAACTACCTTTTTTGGAAATAGAGTCGATTAAGACGAACTTGTTTTTTTGACAAATGTCATTTTATGGGCTAAACATACTTTTTTCAAAAAACTAAAAATGGCAATATTTTTTTCATCAAAATAAAACAGAAGGTTCCTTAGAACAAAACCTTCTAACTACAAAAAAACGGTAGCTACCCTGAAGGGGCCAAAAATGTTCCCCACCCTGTATACTCAAGACGCTTGGCTGCATTGCTGCATTCTTATTTGGTTATAGGACACAATTCATACCATTAAGTAGAACAGTCCGACTTCTGCCATAGTAAATTTATAAGAGCATGTAGGAAATATTGCATCATTTATGAAATAATTTAAATATAATAATGCTGCAATTCACACGGCAACATCTAGCCTAAAAGTAAGCAGAATGGGTACTAGAAAACTAATATACTTAATACAATACTTTACATAGATAGATATTGTTACTATACATAGAAGCCATTCAGAACACCCTGAACAAATATATGCAGTTCGTACAAACATTTGTCCCCAGGCGGGACTCGAACCCGCAACCTGCTGCATCGCAGGCGGATCTTCACCCACCACGTCACTCACCATGCATGAGCACAAGTAAACTATTATCTTTTATTTAGAATTCTAATCCCACAAGCCTCCAAGATCCCCATTATCAGTTAGGATACAAAACTAACCCATACCCTCACTCACGTTCACTAAGTTCATAAACTGATACGGAAATCCTGATCTCCGTAAGGGGTCAGTGGATTACCACCTATTAAGGTGGCAGCCGAAGGGGCATGCATCATTAACGACCTAAGGCGCCTCTCACACCCGATTGGATCCCGTGAATTAGTAACTGCCGTTGAGTACGGCTGAATTAAAATGGAAATGACACCTTTTTGAAGGTGTATAAGAACTAAAGACCTATCTAGGTTATATATCCTATCTATCTAGGACGCTATTATCAGTGCGGCGTCTTAGAGATCCTTGTTGGAAAGTACTGTAATATTAGTACGAACTAAAAACAGTATGACACACCCATAGAGGTCTCTGGCACATCCTCTCATATTAGTTCCATACTATTCTAATTTACATGTAAGATAATATCAATCAACTATGACTACTTTTTCTAGGCACTTTAGTAAAGTTATTCAAATAAGATTTTTCTACAATACAATCAATTCAAAGTTGTCTGGTAATATTCGCTCTTATGCGATAAGGTCAGCCGCCCGTCGGTATGTTTGTTTCGAAGTGTGCTGCAATAGTACATTGTTACCCAAGGGATGAAAGTAACTTATTTAGTCCCGCTAATAGTTCGAGGGACTAAATAAGTTACCTTCACCAGAGGTAAACACTGTGCTTCTCATCACGAATACAAGGAAAGTAAAAATAAGTAAGTAATAAATGGCTAAGTAATACCTTCTTAACCTCCTCAACAGCCTGTATTAGTCCACTACTGGACGCAGGCTTCCTCCTAATAAGCGCCTTATTGGCGTTTATCTCATGGAGGTGCCCATAATCTCCACGCTGGGCATGCAGGTTGGGGATCGCAGTTTGGTAGTATAATTATTCTGCAGGGGACGCTGCTGCCTGCCCCCCAGTGGATATCCCTTAGTCGCCTCTTACGATACCCGCGGGAAGAGTTGGGTTGGTACAAATTCTAAGCCAGCACCATATAGCTAAAGTAATACCTCTATAATTATAATATGGTTATTTAAAAATTATCCATATTAATACCAGTCGGAAGCGTAAACAATCTACAGGTAGCTCAAATTATCCATACCATATCAATACCTACCAGTCGGAAGCGTTAACAATCTACAGGTAGCTCAACTGATCCATATCAATACCAGTCGGAAGCTTAAAAATACAAACATTATGTGTGAAATCAGACGTTAAATCCATATTTGAATCAGATGAACTCATTATAATACAAATCTCTGCTGTACGGAAGTATATACAAAACTCTACAAATCGAAAAAACAAATGGAGATCAGATTGCCGCTTTCCCGCTTTATTTTTTTCCCTTAGGCAGAGATTAGTCTCAGCCGAATGGTAGAATAGTTCTCGTTCATATACAGGGTGTTTGGTAGAGGGTCCGATAAACGAATTGGGCATGTTTGGGAGCCTATTTGGAGAATACATGTTGGCCGAAAAAATCCCTGACCCCCCAACTTTTTTTAAGATTTTTTTTTGTCAATTTCCCCGTTTTCACCGAAATTGTACCTATTTACCACCATATCATTGGTAAAATCAGTTTTAGACCGGATGTTTTTACTTGAGTTTGGTCTCTGATACACCTTCCACGCATACCAAAATTGGATACAATTCAGAGCTAACTAACTGATTTAGAGCTCATAGAGTGAAAAAATATAATACATTTTATCTCAAAGTTCAACTTTCATAGTGATATTAAAAAAAACCACTTACAATTCTGGAGGTAATATGCGTGTAAAAACTTTTCTATTTATCACTTATTACAACGACATTGTACGATTACTCAGCTTTACAAAGTAAGAATTTACGAGAGAGTAGACTGTATAATACGAAAAAAGTTATGTATTTATAGAAGAATCACGACCGCCCGTGCCACCGGTCAGACGGTGACTGAGGTGGGAGCACACAATTTTACACAATTTGAGGTTGCCACTTCCGAGAACCCAGTACCTCATCGTCACTTTTTAATAAATCAATGGTTCCTACTAAAACATTGTGAAATACAATACCGAATTTTTTCAAAGAAAAGCTTTGTTTCATAAAAAAAAAAAAATTAGTTAATAAGTATTTTAAAGGCTTCTTGTTTACTATTTGTAAAGGCAACGTAAGCACCTAAGTAGGTCAGCATTGCGAAAACAATGACGTTTTCAAAACTGCTACCAAACTTCGAAACTTTTATTTCATTAATGTTTTTATGGTTTCTTTTCAACGTTAGGAAACAGGCGCAATCCGAGGACGGGGTAACATCTAAAATTTCGACAGTTAGTCATAATGCTGTGTCTGACGCAGGAGGTTTCGGGTTCGATTCCCACCTCGAAAGAAAGCTAGTTTAATCCGGCCGAATGACCAAATGTACGATTACTCAGCTTTACAAAATAAGAATTTACGAGAGAGTGGACTGTATTATGCGAAAGAAGTTATGTATTTATATGATGAATTGATCTTAGGGTGGATAACGACAAATTTACAAAACAGTACAATGAATCTAGATGAGTGTGATGACGAGATGAGTGAGTTCGGGCAAAATAGGGTTTCACTAACCTTCTGTCCGATGCGATGCGACGAGTCGGTTCTGTATCCGGCACCTAGGTCCACTTAAGCACTAACAAATTACCTAACAAGTTGTATACTTTCTGATCAATAAGTGTTGGCCAGTTTTCCAGGGTGTGACACAGTGTGAAGTCCCGTAGCCTTTGATCACCAGCACCATCAATCACTCCCAGTCCAAATAATTTCATAATTAATAGGAAACGAGACGAGATAGGATAGAGATATTCCTTCAAAATATAATATGTGCGCGAAAATACGTAAGTGCTCTGTTCGAGATCCATAATTCAAATGTCAAAAAAATTAAATTCAAATATACGCGGGGGGAAACCTTCCTTCCTTTCTTCTTATAATGGTGTCTACGTCTGGGTTGACATAATTTCGCCAATGTCCGTAATATTAGAGTAAAATTAAAATATAAGCAACGTTGTTCGGTAATAAAGATGATAAACGAAGTGAATTCTTCGATAAAATGTTTGGGGGAATGGGGGAAACCTTAACGGTCTTCAACGTTACGCGATGTCAGCTGTCAAAGTCACGTATCTAGAATATGTCAAAGACAGCTCGTATAGCCAATTCTGAACAACATACTAAATAGGTATAATACTTACCAGCTTATCGAGTTAAAATAAAATTCTAAGTCAACTCTAGGAATAAGAAAAGGTGTCATCTACGTAAAGTAAGGGACCAAGTACGACGATTAGGTGTAAAACCATTGTTATTAGTTCTTCTTTCTCCGTCTCTCCATGAATGCAGAGGTGGCGTGCTAAGGCTTAAGCTACCGGTTTTCTAACCAATAAAATCAGTGTAATTAGTCGGCACACATCAACAACAGTCAACGTCAACAAAAACAACAGTAACAAAGGTAATAGTGAACAACGGTAACAGTGAACAACGGTAACAGTCAACAACGGTAACAGTCAACAACGGTTACAGTCGACAAAGGTAAAAATTTAATAAATCAAAACAGAAAACAGATCACGATTATTCGTACACGCGTCAAACAGTGATACCAGTCAAAGCTCGACTAATTACACTGATTTTATTGGTTAGACAACCGGTAGATTAAGTTTTAGCACGCCACCTCTGCATTCTTGGAGAGACGGAGAAAGAAGAACTAATAACAATGGTTTTATACCTACTCGTCGTACTTGGTCCTTTACTTTACGTAGATGATAATTTTTTTTATTCCTAGAGTTGTTACTTAGAATCTTATTCAACTCAATATGCTGGTAAGTATTATATCAATTTAGTATGTCGTTGTAATAAGTGATAAATACGGAAGTTTTTAAATGCATATTACCTCCAGAATTGCTAGTGGTTTTTTTTAGTATCACTTGAAAGTTGAACTTTGAGATAAAATTAATTTACATTTTTCACTCTATGAGCTCTAAATCAATTAGTTAGCTCTGATTTGAATCCAATTTTGGTTTGCGTAGCCTGAAGGTGTATCAGAGACCAAACTCAAGTAAAAACATCCGGTCTAAAACAGATTTTACAAATGTTATGGTGGTAAATAGATACAATTTCGGTGAACGGGAAAATTGAAACAAAAAAAATCTTTAAAAAAAATTGGCGGGTCAGGGATTTTTTTCGGCCATCATGTATTCTCCAAATGGGCCCCCAAACACGCCCAATTCGTTTGTTCGTCCCTAGGGACGAAAACTGTTACTTTCATCCCGCTTCACAGGCAACCTCCGACCTACTTTCCGAGTGTTCTTTTCGAGTCTGAGTTATAAAAAATATTTTTCACACTCCATGAAAACGTCGAAAAACGCACTTTATATGACATGTTACTGCGCGTATGAAAAGTAGAGTGTTCTCCTCTTGCAAAATGCTGTCTTCGTCTTGGGCGTGATGAAATCTTTTCATCATAAACGTGATATAATGTGATCTTCTTCGATCTCTTACATTCTGAATGAAAAACTAACACTGTAAACGTTACCAATCTTATACTATTTTCTCGCATAAAATGTAATAATTAATTGTGTTTTAAAAAACTATAAACCGGCTTAAATTTTTATAGTTTTTTCATGAATATTCATAGATTGCTTTGTCAGAACTGGACTAAATTAAGGTCCAAAGGACCACAGGGGAAGCACCAGCTTTCATATAAAAAAGAATCATAAAAATCAGACCACCAAGTCAAAAGTTCTGAGGTAACAAACATAAAAAATACAGTCGAATTGAGAACCTCCTCCTTTTTTTGAAGTCGGTTAAAAAGAAGAGTATTCTCCTCGTGCAAAGTGCGTCATCGTCTTGTCGCTAGTGAGTAATTCTATAATCCTGAGTTGCTCGGGGTTCAATGACGCTCGTGACGTAAGACACTGCTTCACGCCTTACTATCTATTTTCAAGAAGTATCAATAACATAACTGCCCACAACAAAAAAACACCAAACCAAACCAAGCATTTCACAAATGCCATGTTGTACTACATTTCATTTAGCAAAGTGCTCAGGTAGGTATCTGTAAGTCAACTACATAATGCTATTTACCATATCATGTCCAGGTGAGACGAGTGTGAGGATATTAAATACGTCCCCGGGGCGGTCGGGCCGGTGAGGCTCCAAGGCTGTAGATTTCCCAAGGGGGCACGTTAATTTTCTGCCGCCTTGAGCATACTGTACCCAAGGGGCGTACTACCTTTTGCGAACCCATTCAGAAGCTGTGATGCCGGGATGGTGTGACTTTTAGATACATTTATCGAATTTTAAAGGGTTTCGGAACCAATATTGATATTTTATGGGAATGTTATAGAGTCATGTAGAGTTAAAGATTTTAAAGCGATCAGAATACATTACGCGATAAATACCCGTGAGTATTTTTATAATCATGTGGAATTTAATAAAAAACGTTTGTAGAAAAGATTGTAAAGTCAAAACTAAGTTACTTTGCTTACTTTCCCATACGAACATTGTTATTGACGATTTAGAGGGCAGGTAGATAAAATTAAAAAATAATGATACTCATCAAAATATACCCACAAGCAGAGCTAGCCATAGTCATAGTCATTATTTATCAGAAAAAAATCTGAACTATTTGCCAAATTCAAATATTATGTCACATTTTCATGACCTTATGGACTCATTACTGTCTGTAAAACTTTAATTACGTCACGAAACCAATTTTTAATTCATTATTTTTAAAAATAGTCAACAAATTATTCGCGAGTTGGCTGGCAGCCCCTATAAAGGTGTTATTCCGGCAACGCCGCGGACTGATGCCGATATGCCTCTCAAGAGAAAACTTTTTCACAGGATAAAAATAACGAAACACGCTCTGTGACTAACAGAAAGCCGAGACACCCCTAGGATTCAGCACTTTTTACTTCCGTTGCCTATGATGCTGAAGCAGGCTCTTTGTGATAACAAGGAAAACTAGACATAATCTATGTCTTGTTAATAAAATTGTGGTATTGTATTGTATCTATCAGATTGGTTGCAAAGTTAAACTACTATCAATGGGTTCATTAGAATTGTTAATGCGTTTGTTACATTATGTGTAATGAAACTTTTTTTAAGCGCGACTCCGAAAAAAGGATGCATTTTTCAGCATTATACAGGGTGACGCGTAGGTAACGTGTGCGCTATGCCGAAAAGTAGCCTCGGGTTCCAGAATCGGGGGTGATTCTGGAACCCGTGGAGATTTACTTGAAATAACCATTTTTTTATAATTACTTTGTTCATTTTAATTAAATCTAGTTTTCAAAAAACTATATTATACAAAATAAGAAAAGTAGTCTTTTTTTGTCTTATTTAAATGAAAATTATATTCTTATTCTTATCAAAATGGTATAAAAATTACCGATATTCAAAAATCGTTAAAAAAGTTGTTCCCCTCGGCGTCCAGGATCACGCCTTTCGGCTTAGTATACATGTTTCGTGGCACCCTGTATAGATCTAAAGAAAGCAGAGGATAGGATACTAGATTAAGATTACACGCTCTTGATATAGGTAGCATCATTATTAGACACAGACACAACAACCCAGACCTAAAACAATGATTTGCAGATCAACCAAATATTTGTCCGGAGCGGAGCGGCGGGAATCGATCCCGCTACCTTATGCGTTTTAGGCAGAGGTCTTCGCCCACTGCGCCAGGCCGTGAAATCAGCTCATACTTTTTTTTATTTGAGGGTTACAAGCAATATATTATCTTAGGTAATTATAAAGATACATATTTTAAGTGCTATTCTTTAAGTGTAATCAATTACCGTGATCAGATGCAACGTGATCAGATCCAGCGTGATCAACTGGGAACTACCCGTTATCATAGGCATAAAATACACAGGTCAAAATTAATTATAAAGTTAAGTACCTACTAATTAGGTGTAAGTCAGAAAAACACGAATTATCTCTCTGCCAACTATCACACAAATATTAAAAATGCGAAAGTTTGTATGGATGTATGGATGGATGGGTGGTTGTTTGTTACCTCTTCACGCGAAAAATACGAACGGATCTGGCTGATTTTTTTACGTAGGTAATTCTAATCCTGGAATCAAACATAGGCAACTTTTTACATCAATCAGTTCCCGTGGGAAACAAATCACCTTTAAACGTTTCCATAGAATAACGCGTGCGAAGCCGCGGGGCGCTAGTCTAAAATCTATCTATCTTTACTTGGTAAATGATAAAATAATTAAATTCTCTTAAAGCAATGTGTAAATGTGTAATTTTTCGTAGTGTGCTCTGTCGCTGGTTGTTAGGGCAGCGCGCGCGAGTGTTGCGCAAACGTACGAGAATTCTCCACGGGAGGGGGGCTATGGGCCGAAGTTGGGCGCGCGGGCTGCGTCCCACGGGAGCCCCACACAGGGACCGCACTCCAAGCTAACTTCATTACCTATAGCTGTCTATTATTACCCAGTAACAATGTTGGTAAAAGTAGTGAATAGGCTTATGTCCTAAAATATTTCAATTTGGGTCGCATAATGAGAGCAAGGATGATGATGGCATGGTCTGCGCCCCCTCCCCTCCACTGAACATAGTACAGTTTGTTGGCGCGTTATCGCCAGTAAACTGGAGTAGAGGTTCTCAGTCCTCCTGGTCATTTATGCGCCCCCATCGGGTTTACGCCCTGTGCCTGAGCTCCACTCGCACCGCCCTATTTCCATGGTGTTTAGTTGTTAAGAGGTTAATGATAAGAGGTCTAAGAAACTATGCAAGTTCAATTGGGCAGCAGGATCTATGTTTGTCCTTGAATCACAGAAATAATTTGCGGCAATATCTCTCGAAGGTTGAAAGATATCTCCGCAATGTCAGGATCACCCCCAAAACAAATTCTTGCTTCAGTTATCCAATTAACGAAGTAAATCTGAATATCTCAATCGGTTGTTTGCTAGTTATCCGCGCAAACAATGCGAGCGATGTGGCTGCGTCGCGTCTCGGGTCAGGTAATTAAATGCCTGTGTTGGGGACGAATAGCTATGGGTATGGCTATAATAGCTATGGCCATGGCCATTGGCGGTGCTATCACGGGTGCGGAATGTCGCACGGAGGTGGCTGGTAGGCGCGGGTGCGGAATGTTCGGTGCCGCAGTCAACAATGCCGAATTGTTGCCGAACTTACCCGATGGACCAGTCTCTGTGTACGCATACTTAAGCGGCATTTCTGAGCTTTCTGGCAGGAAGCTAAAAACTGAATTCTTGCTTCAAAATTGGCTTACCTAGGTATGTGAAGGATCTTTCATTATAAACTATACGGTAATTCGCTGACACTGAGTAAACTATAGATTATGACCATCATTACAAATACATCCATGAATACGCCAGGTTTTTTGTCATACAAAATGAAAAAAACGCCTTTGAACCCAATAAAAAAATAAAGACTGATCTCGAACTCCCACACCAACTTCAGCAATGAAGCCTCTTTAAAGAACGATTAGGTATTGAATACCAAGTATGAGAATTAAGACCTGCCGTTTTCACAAACATGTTCGTGATGAACAACGCAGAACCTGCAGTTCACGCAGTGTCAGTTAATTACCTACCATACTACAAACCTTTCATACCCTCAGTTTCACTAAACAAAATATAAATAAAGTAAATAATATATCTATGAAATCATAGTAAAACGAAAAATTATAAACCATAAACCTTTAAAAAATATGCGAAAGAGAGCGAAGTCCGTCTCTGTGTGATCCCAGGTGGCGCGGCCGCAGCGTTTGGAATTATCACATAGTGGAGGAGCGGGTGGCGGGAGGCGGCTCGATACATTCGTCACAGGCCCAGCAGCCATTAGGCATTTAGATATTATCAACAGCCGCCAGGGACTACCCGCGCTCGCGACCTGAGCCCCCGTTGTTTCAATGCAGCTTAATTACTAAAAGTGTTCCTTGCTCGGGGGACGCGATTTTAATCGCGGATGAGGATGTCCATCGTTGCCCATTGCCTATGTCTGTTACTTGTCTAATACTCCCCCCTAGGTCCCCTCCCCGCGGTCCCAGGTGGCCTCGCTCCGGCCACACTTCCTTCCGTCCCGAGGGAATCCCCGACCCGCGCACTCACACTCTCACAACTCACACAGACGTCTGCCTTTGGCTGTATTATTCTAAAAATCGTTATTTTGTTGGGAGAGTCTGTTTTCAAACAACATTACTAAATGGATTTACTTTTCGGGAAGCTGGCGAAGACAGAACGCAGCTAAGTAGTAGGTACTTCGTTTTCTAGGTACGAATATTATACTCCAGTCGAACCGACACCGATCAAAGATGTCTGCCTACTTTGCCCAGACATAATTAAGCTGAAGCATTACCTACCCAAGACCGTTTTTAAATACGAATTATTTTAAAAGGGTGGGTATTGTATTTGAGTTAACCATACAAACAGCAATGATGGAAACTACAACCCCGTCAATGATCTAGGTCGACTTAACCAGTAACCTTGTATAATATTGTCAGATCAAGCATTAGTATAGACTACTACGCCGTCACATTATTATCGAGGTTAAACTTACTATCGCAATAAAAATTATATTGGACAATTCACACAGCATTATTTAGCCCCATGCTAAGCAGATATTGTGTTAGATAACTGATATACTTATTGCAATAAACTCTATATGTAGATATTTTTTTATAATACATAGAAATATTCAGAACACCCTAAACAAATATCTACAGATAGTAATTACACATTTTTCCTGAGGCGGAAATCGAACTCCTGAGTCGCAAGCAGACCTTCGTCCTATACTGACGAGGACATGCACGTGGAAAATATTACTGAAAATTTCCTCATCTTATTTCCCCGAAGCTAATTTCCCTAGAACACAAAAGCACGCTAACAACAGTAGCTCATGATTAACGCAGCCTCCGGGGGCAGCTGAACTGATTGCCGGCCTTCCCAGGGGCTCCACTACATTTTAGTCAGGCCAAATATTTTGGGAGCCCTGGAATGCTTAATTAGCTGGTGGTTATAATGGGTTTTAGCCTGGAATTGGGATTGGGATTTCTAATATTTGTTTGCAAGGACACGGAATTGTGATTTGAATATCAATTTGGAGCAAAGCTCTCTTAGAATCCAGAATATAGGTAACTTGGTACTAAGCAAGAAATACTATTTTATGGTTTTTATTGTTGACTAGTCCGTGATATTTATTTGTATAGATAAGAGTGTGATAGACCATTTTATGATAAGCTATCAGGCAATGAAAATCATTAGGGTAAAACCTACATCTAGGACGTAACTGCCAGTGTGTGTGTCTACTAAAATAAAATTGCTACAACGAATTTCATAACTCAATGCCTCAGCTCAAAACTTATGTAGGTAGGTACGATCAGTAAAAATTGCGCCTTACCACTAGGGTGATTTTTCTGTGAAGTGACTAGTTGCCACCCCCGGCTTACTCGATTTCTTTTGTTTTTAACGCAAATCAAAATAGTTTCAAACTGGATACATTTACGCTCGACCAAAATGCTTAGATAGGGTAAAATGAAAGCTGAAGTGATGTAAACCTGCCATGTATATAGGATCAAATACCTCGATAGGTAGGTATAGCTTTCTACCTAGATAGCATTGCCCATGAACTCAACTTTTATGATGTTCCAACAAATAAATGAGATACACACGTGTTGCAATACAATGTGCAAAAAGTTACTCCCATTATTTTGTTACAAACTAAACCAACTAGGTTTAAACAAGCAGGTACGTAGCAATCCTAATACCTATTGGAAAGAAGAGTGTCAAAGTGAAAAGGTTTATTTTACTACCGAAAACAACTTCCTGGAATTCCTCAATGCTTTCTTTATAAACTGCTGACTTTACGCTATTTCCACCTACGCCATGATGTAGAGATGGTCCATTCGAATCACACAAAGAGTAATTTACACATCGAGGGTGCTTTGTTCCTTTAAATATTCGACGTGTTCATTGTTTTACAAGCATGCGACTCATTGGTAGGCTTGACAATAGTCAAGTTCCTCAATAACTAAATTCCATGACATAATAAAACGACGAGTAAAACACCTAGAAGTGAGCGAAGTATGAGAACGTACCTAGCAAATAAATTACATTTTAACAACCCCACAATCCCCATAAAGATTCCGCCGCTTCTAGGTACCGTAAAACCTAAATTATCTGGGTGGCATAAAATTAAAACGTCAACTCCACAAGATGGGCCTTGGATGGACGCTTTTAAAAACTTCTGAAGTCATGAAAGATAAAGCGGTGGCGGTAGATGATAGGGCACCGCAGACAATTTATTTATAATCTCGGGTGCCGAATTGGCTACGAATTAGCATGTAAATATTTGAAGTCCAAGGAGCCTGGTGGAGATTTATCGCGAACGGCGGGAGATAAGCGGAACGGGGTCGTAAAGCAGAGCGCAGCCGGCCGAGGGCACAACACACCCTTTGACGAAGTTGTAAAAAGAACGTTAAACCGCAGTAAAAACGCATCGGCCAGAGACTGCTCGTTATTTTAGTGGCCTCCTTATGAATTTCAATGAAGAACTCGACATCATAACCGAGCTCCGCTCTGTCTTAAGTAGTGGCCTCTTTATACCCGAAATGCGTAAAGTTTTAATACGAATTTAAATTCGTTAATTTCTGGATTTACCGCTTTATTTTTGTAATGACCTTAGATTATAGTTAAATTATTTCTTACCGGCCATGTCTTCAACTTCATCTGGCTCTGTTTTAGACCGACTGCGGTGTGCGTCCTCAGCATCTAAAACAAACTTTATTAAAGCCATCAACACCCAAGCTCGTAAGCTACCGTTCGAATTTATTCCTTACTAAATGAAAACAAAGCTCAGTACAAGATGCGCTGCGTTCTAAAGTACCGAAAATCTGCATTGGCCGTTGATATTTATGCGTGGTACTTGTCCGGTATTTAGCCCGCGAGTGGCTAATCTGACAATAAATGGGTGTGAGCCGGCAGCCGCCTGGCAGTGAATAGTGCCGCGTCCACTGCACCTGACAGTTACTAAGTGCTGGGTGCGGATGAGACCACACCACTGAATTATAACATGCCCGGTGTGATTATCAATTTTCAACGCGGACAGCGATAGGGTTAAACTTGTTTATTCGTCGGCGGCACTTCCTACGAGTAGTTTGTTTTTCTAATTTACATATATATTTTTACTATAAAATTTTACCAGTGAATTGGTGCATGATTGAAAGTCCCATAGAACGTTTTTCTGACAAAGAAGGTGTCTACTTCGGTTTATATTTTCAGTACAAATTTGAACTATGGAGTCGCTTTTCAAGCTACGGAGTGACGACGCTTAATCAGAGAGCATTCGCAACCGGAATAGACATCGCGGCCTATCCGCTTAGTCGACGTCGCACTACCCAGCACGAATAAAGGGGAAAGCGCGGTCAAATAATAAACGACTAAAGGATTATTGGGAGACTTATTTTAAAAAAAGCTTGAGTCATCAATGGTCAGAGAAACAATGTAGCGATTACGTCTTGAATTAAAATAGTTCGAGGAAAAAAGTAAAACTCTACGAATGTGCTACGAAAGCTCTACAAAAAAATATTTTTCACTTTGAACTAAAATCTTTATCTTCAACTAACTTCCGCCCACGGATACACACGCGTTTTTCCGGAATAAAAATATCTTAAGGCCCATACAGCAGCGAAAGTGGCGCCCCCAACTATTTTATCTTATTATTACGTTAAACGCAGGTATTTTTAAAAATCCTACGTTCAGTTTGTGGTATCTATTATAAGCTATTTATTAATGTCTCTGTAATAGTTTCATTTTGTAAAGCTTAGGAAGAGATACGAAGTTGCGCTTTTTGGCCACCAAACTCTAATTTCGCATCTCCTCCTAAACTATATGAGATAAAATTATGAAAGAGGTATTAAAAAATAGCTTATAATAGATACCACAAACTGAACGTAGGATTTTAAAAAAATCCTATGATAAACGTAAAAATATGATAAAATAGGTATCGCTGTCAGATTGGCTCGGGTATGCGCCTTAAGATAACTTAAGATAGATAACTAACCTGGCATAAGCCAGGTCCAGAACTAAATTTTATCGATGGAAAATTTCAGCCCAATCCAAACTGTGAGATGAAACGTTGGTGTCCTTCAACACAAACTAGGTTCATTTACCGCTTACATTTATAATGTGATTAAGGTTTTAGTCTTGTAACATCTTAATATCATCAAATACGTTTAGTAAATTAAGTTGGAACCGTTCGTAGCAAACAAAACGCACATAGCTCGACTCGTCTCATCTATCCCGTTTGCTCTTCGCTCTGCACCCATGCACGATGCGATGTCGTACGTCATCCGTTATCATCGGCCGTGTGTCAGCGTCAGGGCCCGTCTGCGTCCCCAGTTCAAATGGTCAGTTTTATAGTGAGCACGGCGTTTGAGATTTCAGAGCACTATTCAGATGCGAGCTTGAATTGCACTTGTATTTAGATTGGTCTAGGTACCATCGCCAATGAAACTATTTGGCTTTGCGTTAAAAACAAAAGATTTCGAGCAAGCCGGGGTTGGCAACTATTCACTTCACAGAAAAATCACCCTAGGCGCAATTTTGCTGACGGCTTAGAATGAATGAATAAACACTTATTGTACATAGAAAATAAAATAACAGAAATTAGGTGATTAGGATTTGCAGCCCAGTGAAGGAGTTGCGTTTTGTTGTATCTATACAAGGTGCCATGGAAAAAGTGTACTAAGTACTAAGCCGAAAGGAGGTGAATCTGGTCCCCGAGGGAATCACTATGCACTATATGACTTGTGAATAAAGATTTTTAGAAAATAAAAAAATATTAACATTAATTACGGATGTAAGCGGGTTAACTACGAACCTTATTTGTGTTGGAAGAACACCAACGTTTCATCCCTTAACGAGGGACATCTTCAGGGCGAATGCGGTTCTAGACGCGCGCGTTCCGCATCCCTTCGAGCACTTTTTATAATAAAATATTAACATTTTTACCTTCAGCCTTGCCATCATTCACAGCTTCTTCGAGCATTCTTTCGTGGGAGTCTGAATCATCTTCATCATCATCATCATCATCTGGTCCCTCGAAGTCATCTCTATTTCCATCGTCTGCATTTTCGCCGTTGTCGGCGTCCCACTCTTCTTCTTCCGCTAAAAAAATATATTTTGTATTTGTAGGCAAAGGAAAAAACGAGATTGTAAACACATTATAAAAAACATATTATATTTATTATGTGCAGACTGTACACACACCCAACATATATAAGTAAAACAGGTATCCGAACATCACTTCGTCATCTAGCCCCGAAGTACCCAACCAAAAAACAAAATGAGCTATAATCGCATACTTTTACATATCAACTACATTTTCAACAAAATTACGAAGCACAGAGAATACAATAACTACGGTACGAAGTAAAAGCTAGAGATACTTTCTTTGTTTTACATATGTCTCTTTTCTAAACACCACCCACTGAAAAAACTGAAAACCAAGTTGTTGTATCTCTTTGCTGAAAACTGTTTTGTAGCAAAGATTTTTTATTTATTTATATTTTAATTTGTACAAATAGGATAAAGCCGTCTCGTTTTTCGTTATACAATTTCCATGTCTGTGTTTATTAAAATGATTACAAATCCGCCATCTTCTTGAGTCATTGCAAAGAGAATACAATAACTTCGTAAGAAAGTCATTGTAGCACAGATAATGTAACGCTTTTTGTCTTTTGGTAGAATCCATAGAGAAATATTTACTCAAGAGTTTCAATCCATGTAGTACGAATGCCAGCACGTAGGAGTCGTAGTCAAAGGAGGTTAACAACATTCGTGGACTCAAGGAACATAAATACTAGGCGAAGAAGTCCAACGTCATACCGCAAAAGTGGTTCGCAAAAGAAGTTGAATTACTACACTAGCGTCGCCAGTGTAACCCTCTTGTAAACTTTTGGACAGGTGGAGCAAATGGCGGGATATTTGAATAATTTCTATACCTATATAGGTACCTACAGGACTATTATGGAATGAACTACAAACGTTCTTACGTATTTCTGACCCTAGAATGGACCGGAAACACGAAAGTTTGTAGCCCACGCTACCTAAATTATAATAAGGAAACAATTAATCAAAATCAATTCAACACATTTTATATTTTGGTAAAAACTTATTACTCTAGGCTTACAAAATACGCTCATAAAAACAAGTCAAATTTCAAACAATGTAAATTGCTATAAAACTAGTTTCTGCCCGCAGCTTCGCACACGTTTCTATGGAATCGTTTTAAGGTGATATCTATCTCATGGGAACAGATAAAAGCACCTTTTGTTTTCAGGAGTAGAATTACCTGTATGCAAAATTTCAGCCCAATTCATTGAGTAATTTTGGCGTGAAGAGGTAACAAACATCCATCCATCCAAACTTTCGCACTTATGAGTAATAAATAATAATAAATAGTGTTACATACAAAGTTAGCTAAATATTACAAAATTAATATCAAATAATGTGTTGTTATATATTTCTAGCAAATACATACTAAAATACCATAAAAATATATCTCTATGATTTACACAAGTGATGATACTAATTATTAAACATTCATTTAATACAATTTATAATTCAATATTATGTATATGCTATTTTGAGCCTTTTAATTAAATTAAAATCTATTACTTTTAGATAGCTTGATCCATAGTTTGTTAGTCGATTCCTTTATTGTATGTTAGTTACAATGATAGGTACTTATTCCTTATATTAATAACCTATGAACTGTTAGCAGCCTCTTTGGTAACTTAGTGTTTTTAAGTGTGGTAACTTGTTGTAACATCATCAGCCTATATCACATTAATTGAGGCACCTTAGCAGAATTCTCGCTGTGCGCCTTGAGGACCTTGTGTTCGATGGAACTTGATGCTGCCTGAAATTATAAATGAATATAATTTAGTACCTACCAAGCAATTTGATTCTCTTGAATTTTTGTGGGCCAATTCAGGATTGTTTTCTAGTTTTATCAAATTTATCTATCTATGTAGTGTATTGTATTAAGTGCGTATATTAGTTATCTAGTACCCATAACACAAGCTATGCTTACCTTGGGCGAGATAAAGCTGCGTGAATTTTCCAGCAATATTTATTTATTAGTGAATGTTTATTTCTTGTGTAGCTGGTAACTTAATGTGAAACTTTATTATTTACTTATAAGTAAGGTTAGAAAGTTATATAATTGACTTGCTGCGCCCCGCTGCTTCACACGCGTCGATCATATGGAAACGTTTAAAGGTGATTTCTATCCCCATGGAACTGATTTATGGGATAAAAAGTATGTTGAAATGTTTGATTCCAGGATTAGAATTAGCTGTATGCAAAATTTCAGCCCAATCCGTTTAGTAGTTTTGGCGTGAAGAGGTAACAAACATCCATCCATCCAAACATTCATCCATAAAAACTTTCGCATTTATAATATTAGTGTGATTTAAGTATTGGTAGGAACTTACAGAAATCGAAGGTTGAAGCACCTCAGCAGAATTCTCGTTGCGAGCCTCGAGGACCTCATGTTCGATGGAACTTGATGCTGCCTGAAATTTAATATGAATATAATTTAGTACCTACCAAGCAATTTGATTCTATTGACCAATTCAGGATTATTTTCTACACAATAGCGAAAAAAATATCAAAATCGGTTCATAATTGATGGAGAATTAGATTCTTAGGAAGTTATTGTATTCTCTTTGAATTCGATACACATACATTCAAAAAATACATAGGTACAGGAGAATATAGAACCTCCTTCCTGAAGTTTAAAAAAGTGATGCGTGCGATGACTAAACTTAAAACTCTCATTCATGCATTAAATAAATAAATAATACTTACAGCTGTGGATGCTATTGTCGCTAGATTGTGATCAACATCATCATGAGGAATAGCATATCTATGCAGTTTTTTTGAAGGAACTCTTGTTAAAATGATCTGACACATAGCATTTTGTGACTTCTGTATAGTTTTTGGTGAAGATCATTGCTCCTCCAGTTTCCACTAGGCTGAATAAATTTAGCCCATTCTTCGACACTGAAATAAATAACATCAGTCAGTAGTTCCTTGAGGATGCCAAATATCATAAGCAAATAAGATAATTCTAATGAAAATGGAGTGAAAGCATTTGCAGCACTTCGAGAAAAAGAAACCAAAACATACCGGCGAACGTTCCAGCTTTCAGGTTTTGGAAAACAACTCATAGAGAGATTTGGATGTTTCGCCGTCGATTTTCCGCATTTTGCACAGCTTCTTGGTGTGTCTTTCATTTCAAATCTCACAATAAACACAAATTGTATTGCAATCTAAATTACAATGCAAATCAACGGTAAAGCGGTCACTTTTAAATTTTTGCAGGTAGACCAAGACATTATCTATAGAAGGATGTTTTCGCTTTATATTTTTGGTGTACCTACGTGTAGACATATAAAAAGTTGTTGTACGAGTTGTGTTGCCATTTCATAAAATGAATTATAAATATTGTTTACTGTGAATGGCAGCATTACTTGTGACCCTGTTGTGCCGCCAGCCAATCATAGCGAGTTGATACCCCCTGCGTGGACTTCAATCAGTTCAATCACAAACTAATAGGGATGCTAACGCATTTGAACTTTTTTCATTATATTTTTTTTACTTGAGGCCACTCCACTAATGTCAAGACTAATGTGCTATTCTCGTCATATTCTTCGAAGTTATTGTATTCTCTTTGATATTCTCACACACAGCTTTTTTAGAATTGTGTATTATGTGGCTTCATTCTTCATTTATTTACCTCAATCAACCTCAACCTCAACCCCAACAACCTTTATTGGTCCACTGCTGGACGCAGGTCTCCCCCTGATAAGCGCTTTATTGGCTGTTATCTCATGGCAGGGTAGTACCCATAATCACCACGCTGGGCATGCGGTTTGGGGATGGCAATTTAGTGATATAATTGTTCTGCAGGAGGCACTGCCCCCGGTAGACATCCCTTAGTCGCCTCTTACGACATTCGCGGGATGAGTTGGGGTGGTGCAAATTCTAAGCCGGAACCACCAAAGTCAAAGTCAAAGTCAAAGTCAAATCGTTTATTTCTTTAGACTTACAAAATAAGTACTTAGACAAGTCAAATTTTTGCTATATAAACAGCTTGATAAATAGTTATTACTATCAAACAAGAAATAAGGTGCAATTGACTCTGATTCACTTCAATTTTTTGTCCACTAGCGGAAGAAGTGAAAAAGAAACCACTAGCAAGTTTGTCGCTTATCAACTAATACAATCTTAGGATAACTTAGTCTAACTGGTCTTACATACTATTGTCTGTGTGGAACTGGGCGACATCCGGCCAAGCATTAACATCATTGACGTAGTCATCTACGGAGTAATAGGCTTTCTTGTTAAGATTTCGTTTTATGTACAGTTTAAATTTACGAATAGGGAGTTCAGTTGCTTCAGATGGAAGCTTATTATAGAATCTTACGCAATTGCCTACAAATGATTTGCCTACCTTTCGTAATCTATATGATGGGATGTGTAATTTGTTCTTGTTTCTTGTATTTTTATTGTGAACATCACACCTTTTCATAAAGTTATCTCTGTTTTTGTGTGTATACATTAGATTTTCATAGATATATTGCGATATTACTGTTAAAATATTTATTTCTTTAAATAATTCCCTTAACGAGTCTCGTGGATTTAATTTATAAATAGCGCGTACCGCCCTTTTCTGAATAACAAAGATAGTCTGGATGTCCGCTGCCTGTCCCCAAAGCAAAATACCATAAGACATAACACTATGGAAGTAACTGAAGTAAACTAACCTAGCTGTATCTTCATCGGTAATATATCTAATTGTTCGAACCGCATACGCTGCTGAACTAAGTCTGTTTGCGAGAGCATCAATTTGCGGTCTCCATTGAAGAGAGGAATCAATATGTAACCCTAGGAAAACAGTTGAGTCTACAAGGTGAACAATCTCATCCTTTAGCATTATCTTAGTTGGGAGCTCTCTTACATTTGGTAACATGAATTTTATGCATTTGGTTTTTGAAGCATTGAGTAAGAGGTTATTGGCGGTGAACCAATCTAGTATTTGTGAAAGAGAATTATTTACATCGTCATAATTATGTTTATTTCTGTCAACTTTAAAAATCAATGAAGTATCATCAGCAAATAAGACTATATCACAGAGATATTTTGCTAGAAATGGGAGATCATTTACATATACTAAAAATAGAAAAGGACCCAATATTGATCCTTGCGGGACTCCTAAATCGATTTTTGATCCCCTAGATCTTTCTTTACCAATATCTACTTTTTGGACTCTATCAGATAAATATGATTGCATAAGGTCCAGTGCCTTGTTTTTAATTCCATAATGTCTTAGTTTATTTATTAATGTACCATGATCCACGCAATCAAAAGCTTTAGAAAGGTCACAAAATACACCAATAGCGTTTTTCGCTTTATCCCATGCATCCAATATGTGCTTTAATAGAACTGTACCAGCATCAGTTGTCGATCTACCCTTGGTGAAGCCAAATTGATTTTTATGTAACAACCTATTGAGGTTGAAGTGAGAGGACAACTGTGTAAGAATATTTTTTTCAAAAACTTTACTCATTGCAGGAAGTATTGAAATTGGCCTGTAATTGGCCGGATCAGTGTGGCTACCAGATTTATAAAGAGGAACCAGTTTACTATATTTCATGAGATCAGGGAAGACTCCTGCATCAACACAACTATTGAAAATGTAGGCCAAGTATGGAGCAACTTCCTTAATAATAGAACTCAGTACTTTGGTTGAAATACCCCAAAGATCCTCAGTATATCACCCGAGCATTTACCGAAAATAAATAATTTCCACTTGAACAATGATATCTAATTGTTTAATTTTGATTAACTTTATATAAAATAATAATGCTGGACAATTCACACAGCATTATCTAGCCCCAAGTTAAGCAGAGCTTGTGTTATGGGTACTAGATAAAACTTTGATGTATTTGTATAGTTTGACCATTCACTAAACATAATTGGTGCAAGTGGGGTTAAGAATAGGTACAATAATAAAATCAGAAGCTCCTTCACACTAACGTGAAATTATTTCATTATTATTTTCATGGACTTAGGTTAGTTCATGGTGTTAGAAACTTTGTAAGCTGGCTGGCGGTGCTGGCTTAAAATTTTCACCACCCCAACTCTTCCCGTGGGTGTCGGAAGAGGCGACTAAAGGATATCTATCGCGGGGCGGGCAGCAGCGCCCCTGCAGGACAATTCTACCATCGAACTGCGATCCGATCCCAACCTGCATGCCCAGCGTGGGGGTATTATGGTTATCACCCCCATGAGACAAATGCCAATAAGTCGTTTATATAGGGAGGCTTGCGTCCAGCAGTGGATTAATGGGTAATTCTCAGAGGGCTCAAAAATACGTGTCCGACTCGAAAAAACACATAAAAAGTATCCGTAGCCCTATGATTCTTTTTCAGGTAGTAGATTAGCCAAAAGTAATAGGGGGGGCCTATTTTAGTTTTTTAATTTTCCTATTCTAAATGAGTAAAAATAAATAAAAACCTTGGAAATACTGATTTTCGTGGTGCTAATGTTAATAATTTTTTATCTCATTTCCTATAAATAATAGCACTATTTCACACAGGTTCACAATAAACCAGATAGTTACTAGCTTAACTGACACTATTACTAAGCAAAAATTTGCTTTCGTTAATAAGATACAACTAGATAACTTCGCGTCCGACGTTTAGCTCTGATAGCCATGGCGCGCACTAATTCATTCATAAAAACTGTACTTTAGTAACTACGTGAATAGTTGTTAGACAGAGACAAACTGTCAGTCGCGATCCATCAGTGGTGAGAATAGCACGTGTCCATGTCTCCGCGTCGCTTCGAAATTACGGTAAGTAATCACTTTCCGTGGCTTGGTATACCGCAAGTTCTGATTACCATGTCGACTATAAATTCGTTCATACTAATCCTATTGTTTTAATTGTTTTAATAATATATGCTTTTTGTGTCCCTAATTTCTACTGCAGACATCAATGTAACATAAACCAGCAAATTAAGAAATTATTTAGGATTTTCAACTTTTTTCTGATTTTCGTGGTTTTGATTTCCATGTTTTTCGTGGTCAAAAAGTACACGAAAGGTCAGTGAAACCCACGAAAATCAAATTTGCAGGCTTATTATCATTTGTTAATGTATTGTATAACACGGCTTGCACATATTCACGAATACATCTTTAATCGACCAGCTGATACTGAATATATAAACTTTCATACATAGATAATATTGTTATTGTGATTTTTGTTAATAATTTGTTTTATCTCAATCAAAATAACTTCAGCCACCTTTGCTCAAATTGCAATGCTCGAAGTAAATACATATAGCTTATAACCAATGAATATGGGAGGGATTAGATAAGCCTATTTTACTAGTAATTTAGGTATAACTCCATCGTTAGTATCTAGAAACGTGACTGATTATTTATAAGATTGTTTGATCTCATGTGATCATGTGATTGAAAAAACGTGATAATTGATGTTAGATTTTTTGTAATACTCTCTTAGTTTATATATTTAATAAAAATATTTAATTTTGTTCCTTAGTTTTAAGAAAATTAATAGATTTTTATCTGCTTACTACCTTTTTTATTATAAACCTACCAGAAATTCCTTCTTAGAATGATTGTAATAGGCTAGTTCAAACAAAACGTACATTTCAACACATTAAAGTTCAATAATTTTGTATATTTGATTTCGGTGGTATGAATGTTGATTTCCATGGATACCATAATTTTAAAATTGAATAACTTCGTAACCGTTAGGCCAATAAAGTTCCCTCCACTACCAATAAATTAGTAATCAAATCTACATATAGAATATTTTGTCATTATGTGTAATTTCAACAAAAAAAAATGTGCCACGAAAGTCAGACAAAAACTGAGTTTCCGAAGAATCACCCTAATACAGGCTGTTGAGGTTTGGGTTGAGGTTAGAAACTTAATGCTACCTACTAGCACAAACAGTTTTGAAAATATTTGAAATCGTACCCATGGGGAACCATTGGCTTGGGTTGTGATAATTAATTGCTGTTCTACAGTACAGCAATAAATTACACCACGTTAATGAGCGTTCTAAAACCAATTAGAGTAATGTTAAGTTTTTGTAGGCCAGAAATCACACGACACGGAAATTTCTTCCTCCATGTCACACGACATTTCATTCTACAGCATGTTTGGTAGTATTTATTGGGTTGGGTGGGACCGACATATTTTAGGAGGGGGTTAGGGTAATGCACGAGCTATATTTTTCTAGTAGACTCAATAATAATATAATCATATTAGGCCATTGAGTCTACTGAACTTTTATAATAACTTTTTTATTTGTGGTTGTAATGCAAAAAGAAACTTGTGCTGTACTTTTTAATGTCTAATGTCAAAATCAATCTGTAATTCACTTTTTTATTGAATTTAGAAGTCGTTTTGAACTTTTACACAGGTTCTTCTCTTTCAATGCGCATAACTCGAAGTAAATTGTGTGAAGTAGGTACCTAGGTAATAATCTATTGAGAATAAAATCATTGTAAAATACAGTTTATACAGTACAAGTGACTTTGTGGCATTACAACTACAAACAAAAAAAATATGGAGAATGGCGGTTTTTCTTAAAGGTTTTATTTGAAAATCACTTACAATCGTAAAAAAACCTTAAAAAAAACATCTTAGAAACCGTGATACTAAAGACAGCGGAGAAATGTGGCACATAACCCCCCCGACTCCTTCAAAAAAGTAGATACAAAAACCAAACACACTGTATATATTATGGATCGAATTCCCTGTATTTGACACATGGATGTTTATCGTACTATAGAGTGATCTTGTGTTTGCGCGCAAACTTTTGCGGTATAAGGTTCTTACACTCTGTGTAGTTTTATTATACCGCAAAAGTGTGTGGAGAGACACACCTGGCTAGTCTTCGTTGAGACTGGCCGCCACCGAGGCCGAAATTCGGCTAGACCTACCTTCTAGCCGAATTTCGGCCTTTTAACACCTTCACTGCCTAGTCTCTGCCCTGCCCCATACTGCTAGCCTAGCATGTGTATCATGTGCATCGACGACCTCTGTGGCGCGGTGGGCGAAGATCCGCCTGCGACGCAGGAGGTTTGATTCCCGCCTCGGGACAAATGTGTGTACGATCTGCAGATATTTGTTCAGGGTGTTCTGGATGTTTTCTATGTAAAATAAAAAATATCTATCTAAGTAATGTATTGTATTATGTATATCAATTATCTAGTACACATAACACAAGCTCTGATTAGCTTGGGGCTAGATAATGGCTGTGTGAATTGTCCAAAATAATTTATTATTATTATCACGGGCAGTGAAAGTGTTAACTGCAAGTGAACTAATCTATGACTGTCGCAAATTGATTCAAAATCTACATGTGAGCCCTCGTAGATTTTGAATCAATTTGCGACAGTCACAACTCCAAAATCCAGAACAAAAAGCTTATTACCCTCTTAAAAATAACAACAATAAAGCCAGTTTAAATCAGCTACATAGTGTGACATAGTTAATTAGTATTCGAGGGTGCGGTTAGCGTGATTGTGCGCCGCGCCCTGCAAGCAAACAATACGGATTCTAAAATTAAACAATTCACTGATTGTACCGTACTTTGTGTTGGACTTGGACGTTGGGACGGGAACAAAACCGCAACTTCAACAGCCTGTTGGTCCACTGCTGGACGCTAATATTCAACAATAAAAAAGAACTAATAACTAATCATCAGTAGTCAGTAGTCCACTGCTGGACATAGGCCTCCCCCTGATAAGCGCCTTATTGGCGTTTATCTAGAGGATAATGCCCATAATCCCCACGCTGGGCATGCGGTTTGGGAATCTCAGATCGGTGGTAAAATTGTTTTGTAAGGGGAGCTGCTGCCCGCCCCCGGTGGATATCCCTTAGTCGCCTCTTACGACACCAACGGGAACAGATGGGTTGGTGCAAATTCCTAAGTCCTCAAAAGCCTGCGTCCAGCACCACACAGGTAACATACAGTGGCGTAGCTATCATAGGGCAAGGCGGTGCAGTGCACCGGGGCCCTGGAGCTCAGGGGGCCCTTTGTAGCCGGAGATTTTTTTAAAATGTTTATTTATTGCTAGTCAGCAATGTAGGTAGGTTTATTTGGCATTTGCAAACTTACGTGTAGGTTTCTAACCTACACGTAAGTTTCAAATGCCAAATCAATCAATCTGCTCGACAAGAAGTCGGTTAAAAAAAGGAATTTAGCGGTGCTTTAAAGCGGAAACAATGTTGGGAACAAACAGTTTATTACAGATGTCAAAATAAAATCGAAGATAAATGAAAGTCTTTATTGTTTTTTGCATATGTATTTTGCTTTTTGCATTGAGGCGTTCTTGCCCTTTATTGTTATAGAACAAGTAGGTATTTTGGGGTTTTATACGTATCGAATATTAGTAGTTCTAGTCGTCTAGAGCTGAACCGCTAAATTCAGTATGCCAAAATACTGAAAAATATCTAACGAAAGGACAACATTTTTGCGGCTCGCTTCGCTCGCCGATAACATCTTATTGTGGTTCATGATCCATTTTTAGGTATACATGTCGGTCTTGGTCTCACATTAACATCATTTCGACCACCTCCGCAAACAATTGCCAAAAAAACATACCTTTCCCCAAAATCCAGAAAAATCTAAAAAAAATAAGCGGATCGCTCCACTCGCCGTGGTTGATGAAATTAGGTATATTCTTTGTTTTTCTTCAACTGCCCCCTCCCTACAGAATCCTGGCTATGCCCTTGTAGCACTAGTTTTGGTTCTAACTAAAAGAATAAGTTATGTTAGGTTAGCTAGCTTACATGGTCACCAGAGTTTGACCCCAAAAACACATAAATTCAAAAAAATTATAATGCAACTTTTACAGCAACAATGTAGCATTTCAGTAAACGAAACGTAAATTACGACTCAAGGGTCTTGGCAACACTGATTGTCATGTGCATCGTTCTTTATTTATGCTCATTTATTTCTAATCGACGACGAAGCCTACTAAAGGGATAAGGAAGCCCTCGGTGAGGGCCCGATTCATTCTCTGCACCGGGGCCCTTGACCACCTAGCTACGCCACTGGTAACATAAAATACCTGGGTATTCTCTGTGGTATTTAAATAAATAAAATAAAATAAAAAGTTTATTTATTCAGACAATGTCCATCAGTTAATTTAAAGGTTATATTAGTTATTCAGCGTAGTGTAGGGCGCCCTCCGGCCAGGTTGGATGTAGATCTTCGAAAGACCGCAGATGCTGGATGCGTCAAGTTGAAGACAGGGCGCTATGGCGCTCATTAGGGGAGGCCTATGTCCAGCAGTGGACTAATACAGGCTGATGATCAGTTATTAGTACTTTTTTAAGTTTTTGATTGTTGAATATTAGCTCCTGTCCGCATATACTGTTAAGTAAATAAAAAAATAATATTAAATAAAAATAAGTAGATACCTAAGTATTCTTGGCTATATCATAAATATATATTCCCTAACTAGTCTGTTCTCGAAAGACGTGTGGCACTCGGGGACTGCCGTGGTACAGCTATTGCAATGCCATCTAGAGGCGAGTTGCTGAACTAAAGAGACAAACGTCAAGGTTTTTTCGTTACGGAATTTCTGGATTCGGTCCCCGCGCTCAAGGCCCGCGATAGAAGCTATGCAATAGCTTAAAAATAATATTAAATAAAAATAAGTAGATACCTAAGTATTCTTGGCTATATCATAAATATATATTCCCTAACTAGTCTGTTCTCGATTTTGCACACGATATTCCGATATAAATAGTACATTGTACACCTAGACGAGAAAGTTCCCAATTCTTATCGAAGGTGTCATTTTAGGCCCGACGCGCAGTCAATGAAGTAGGAATCGCTTTGTACTACACCTTCGAGGATAAACATCGTTGTAGCACCTTAAAAATCACTCAAGTTAATTCAAATAGTAAACTCATTTAACACTTTTCTCTGCCGCTAAACGCGTGAGAAATGAATTTCCGTAGAGTTTTCCCTCCCGCATTTCAGTATTTCAGTACGCCTGCAATGACAAAAGAAACAAAGTTTCTGAGCAAATGTACCTAGTACTCGTATAAAAACTATAATAATGAATTTTTTTATAAAAAACTACAAACTGACTTCATTTTTATAGTGATAATGGGATCCATAAAAATTCATGAAAAAATCATGAATTTTCATGGATCCCATTTTTAGAACTGAACAAAACTAAAATGGAACCACGCGGGAAACACCAGCTTTCATATAAAAAAATAATCATGACAATCAAAAGTTCTGAGTCGACTTGAGACAATTCGACTGTGTTTTTTTTGTTACCTCCTTTTTTTGTTATTTTAGATGTTATTTTAGATCTCCAACTTATACGAACACAATATATTTACAAACTTTTAATAACTTTAATATTATTGGTTTATATGTATATTGTAGAGCTCTATACGAACTTAAAGATTGAACATTTTTGGCTTCGATCATTGCTGTGCTGAAGCGGCCCTTGTTACTTAACAAAACAAGTCTAGGTAAGCTTAACACACGAGGGACTTACACAGTAATGCAACGGCAATTTCTATGAAAATAAGCGGGTCGTCTTGAGGCCAGAGAGCCATTGGCATCGTCGCAAGATAGCCCATCATAACTCGGGCCGCAATGTGCCGCCCGGGACGCATTCAGCACCAACCGCTCCACAATACGGCAGCCACGATGCCAATTCAATTTTCTTACTGACCATATTGCTTGCTTAGGTTTGCAGTAAAGGGAAAACAGCGCTACATTGTATGTTGGGTTGCGTACCTTTATAATAAGGCATAAAAAACGACGTAGAGACCAAATTTAAAATCTAAATGGCGAAACATGGTGAAGAAAAGATCAATCTCTCCGAACGTTAAGATAAGAACAAATTTTTGCAAATCTCGTCAGGAAAAAAAAGCATATCAAACTGTACTTACGATAATTCCTATACGTTGTTACGTAAAACCCAGTTGGTTCCATCGCCAATAATACGTTAGAAACGACCAATTCCTCCGGCAGCACTAAACGCTAGGTACTAACTTTGATTAAGGACCAAGCGGATAAGCGCAGAGGAATAATAACGCTAACCCCATCTCGGCTAAGTCATTGTAGTTTCTGTATCCTTGGAAACTGTAATTTTAATGTGTTAGGAGGACGAGAGGGAATAGTGGGGGGTCCCGGCGCTCGGGTCCGATGCTGGCCGTTCGAGCCCGTCGTTACATAATGTTCCTGAATAAATGAACAATCGACATGGTTTCCGGCCTATCAACCATACGCCGGACAAGCGGACAGACATATTTTCACCTGTAGCGCACACTTTTGAAAAAACAGTTTAAAAATTCCGAAATATAAGTATTGTCCATGATGTTTAAAAAAGGTCAACAATTCCATATCGTATCCAATTTTAAATGAGCAATAAACTGGGCCTTATCTAACAAGTTTACAGAACACTCCGGATTCAAAGGTTTTCTCCCCATCTACCTATCAATTAAAAGTCGAACGTCTCAGCAGCATTTTCCTTAGAGACAGAGTTGAGAGGGGTATGCGCGGGGCGAGGCGGGAGTGGGACTGGGTCCCCCAGGGGAGCAGGCGGCACGCGGCTGCCTGGGCCAGGTCCCACGGGAGCTCGTGGGCGGCGGGTGAGGACTCGCATCCACTGGGACGGTACTACCCACCTTCCCACCACGACAAGGACGCCCGTCATGTTTTTAAGCACTGTTATACGAGAGTGGAAAATTACAGAGTCTAATGCGAATCTCACGGGTTTAGAGCTTGTTACGGATTCAGACGCGGTGCGGATTGAGTTGTCAACTAAAGAAATCTTGTGATTTTTTTTAAATCATTTCAAAATTTAAGCGTATATATATAGGTCCTAGCAAGTAGAAGATTCTTAGGCAGCATTAGTTTTCGAAATGATTCGGCATTCATCATCATCATTAGTTCTATCAATGTGGTATCGATTTATAGATGAGTACCTACCGTAGGTACCTGGTTCATAGTTACTTAAGCCTCATATTATTCATGCATCTCATATTTTTGCGCAACCCTTTTATGAAATATTTCATTCACATTCGATTGTTCACAAAAGATTCGTAACTTAACACTTATCCTGATTAATGAGAATCAGTGATTTGATCAGTCAGTAATCGCGGATGCTGATGTTCATTAAAAACGAAATACTTACCTACTATTTCTTGTGGAGAAAAGATAGATCATCTACTTACTAGATATAATATTCACGGTTAGGTATTCTATAAACCTCATGCACCGCCGAACAAATTGCATCGATTAAGCAGTTCTGTATCTCTGAGAGGTCAACATCAACATAAAACTGTTATGATATGCCTTTAGCGTATTTCCCTGAGGCTCGGTGGGGGTGCGCCACCCTTGGGAAATTTGCCGGCGACTCCGCCGGGGCCTCTACAAGTTTTATGGACGCGCAACACCTAGGGCTTTCGCAGCGAAGAACTTTCTAGATAATATCGAGGATATTCTCGCAGAAAGAATACCTAACAACTTCTATGTATCTTTTGAACCTACTAAAATAAAAGCGTAATCTAAGTGCAATGGATAATATTATACCCGATTCTTGATACAACATTTTGGCGAGAAAGATAAAATTTGGTTGATTTTGCACAATTGGTTTGTTTAGGTACTGTTTTTTCAGTATTTCAGAAGAGCGTAGCAGCCCTAGTTTCCATACCCCGCTCACCCTCTCAGGGCCATCAACTTCTTATCGTTACACATAACGGGCTTTGGTAATAAGTACCGCAAACAAATTAATTTCTACTGATTTTTTATTTAACGTTACAGTAGTTAGGTACCAGGCCTACTATAAGAGTATTTTCAAGTTTCATTTCGTAAAAAGGCCAAGAAATTTGCCATATTAGTGGCACTACTAACATGCTTCTAAATGTCAGACTATTATTATTGATGGAATGTTTCCTAAGATTAGTTTAAAAGTAGATATAGATACAGACTCTGTATCTGTATAACAGAGCTTTCTTTTTCATTTCTTATTTAAGCTTTAGCATAAACGAGGTTTAATAAATAAATTGTTTTTTTAACCGTTCGTCTTACTAATCACCGGACACACGAGTCCAGCAAAAAGTTGACGAACAAATCCAAATTGACTTAACCCTTTTCAAAAGGCTTACAAATACGTCCATCCGAGCTTTTACCGCGAATAAAACATTCATACCATTTATTATGATCTTCACACCTCTCTGCAATACTGTAGATTTTGAACCAGTGATAACAAAGACTAGCTGCGATTCGCGGTTTTACCCGCGTAGTTCCCGTTCCCATGGGAATTCCAGGATAAAATATGACACTCCCTGAAAAGTCATCTTTTTGATGATGATGAAATATTTTTTATATGAGTCCAATAGTTTCGGTGCCTTTTCAATACAAACAAACAAACAATTTTTTTTTTCTCTTTATAATATTAGTAGGTATTGTATTAATCATATTAATTTACATACATTAGAATAGAAGTAGGTCTATATTAGGTACCAATTTATTCAAGGGAAAAAGATAAATAATATGGACTTTCCCCCCTAAAAATAACCAAGTTAGGATCAGCTGGAAGCGTGTCTCTACTTGGTCGAGTTTGATAGAGAAGATGTGATGGACTCATCACATTTTCTCTATTAAACTCGACCTGCGATATAACTAGGCCTTTTGACAGCATTATTGACATGGTACTGATAATCATGATGTCCTCCTAGCCGATGATGATTAAGGGGGATTTCACCGTCAGTATCTTAAAACGCGTTCAACTAAACTCGTTTGTAAGTAAACGCGTTCATTATCGATTTAAATCTCGTTTAAAGTCAAACCGATTTCACCGGCTTTTTGGAGCAAAATTTTGATCGTGTTTGCGTAAACGAACATTTACCACAGATTTACATAAAATCATAGACAATAACCACAGATTGCAACACTCCCGCAATCAGTATATGACAGTTTATTATTCATTCCGTTCCTCCTCGTACTTACGTAGGTTGGGTATACAAAAGAAATGCAACGACATTGACAGTTCTTAAAGGCGTTTATAATAGACGCTGAACCGCCAATATCGGGCGTTCAGGATGTTAAAACGATTTTCGCGTTAACTGCGTTTTGTTCATGCTGGCGAAATAAAAAATGCACCAACTGAACTCAGTTAATGCCTAAGCGAGTTTTAACGTCAGTTGAGAAATTGGACCTAAGTAGGTATGTACCTAAACTTTCTAACCTATAAGTACCGTATCTGTCGTCGATCGATCATTAATCCAAGAAACCTGCAATTTTGGTCCAGCCCCCCTTATTATCGTGCATGAGCGAGCAGCCTTCCATCCAGGTAAAGCGATGTCAGAGTAAACAATTCAAGATACGGCAATTCGTTTTTATTGTCTACTTGGGACCGAGAAGGATTAACATTTTCACTGGATGTAAAATTTTAATTCCTCCATATGAGGGCCTGGCCGGGTCGAAATTGACGTGTTATTGGGCCCTGGTGAGGCTGGCCCTCTGATGTTATATACGAGGATGGAATCAAAAGGGTATTTGGATTTGTCAATACAAAAAATGAAATAATAAGTCCGCAAAATAAAGATAATGTAGGAACGAGAAATATCAATGTTGCAGAGTCAGAGTCAAATCGTTTTTTTCTTTAGACTTACAAAATAGGCACTTAGACAAGACATTTTTTTTACTACTTACACATAAACAGCTTGATAAATATTAATTACTGTCAAATCAGAAATAAGGTGCAATTGACTCTGATACAATTTTGCGAAGTTATTTCTCCAGTAGAAACGATAAAACTTCTACCTACCCCACATAAGCAAACATGAGTAGGTACTGGTGTTAGTGGTACCTACTCGTATTTTCTAGAATAATATCATGATTTTAATAATTCAATGGTGGCAATGATACCTATACAACATTAAAATACCTTGTTCCAAATAGAAATGTATGCTACAAAAGCACAAACAAAGCAAATAAATAGTATCTACCTCTAGAATGCCAGTGAATTAAGAACGTACTTAAGTTTAAGAACTAGAGAGCTGGTATTGCATTAGGTGTCCCTTGACACCAAGTCGCAGCATCCTCGCGGACCCCCGGGGACGCATTACAAAAGTAGGTAGACGCCACTAGATCGATACATAAAGTTACATTACAACACACGACATTGTACTCCATTTTGAGTCAGGTTTCTAGACTATTTACGGCTTAAACTTTTTCAGCTTGCTAAGGTAGGCTACTACAGTACTTAGATGAGAGATTTTTTCCTTTTTCTCTTTGGGTATTTTGCATTCCCAGCCTGGGGATCACTGACCATGAGATAACAGCTAATAAGGCGATTATCAGGGGGAGGCCTGCGTCCAGCTGTGGACCAATAGAGGCTGTGTTAAAGGTAAGTACCAAATCAAACCCGCTTTCAGGTTTATTCGAATCGTATAAGGAAGGATCGATCGAAGAGAACAGTATCGTATCCTGAAACACCAAATAACGCGGGATCGATTCCGGCCTAGGGACAAATAATTGTATCCTAATATGATCATTTTCTATCTATTCCAACCAAAAAACCTTAATATAATTGTTAAGTACCCTATCTAGGAAGGTATTTTTCGAACGTGTCTAGTCATTTTGACTGGCTATTTATGAAGATTAAATTGTTATTCTACAAATACCTTCAAAGTTCAAGAAGACCAACGACTGGACCCTCCTTAGTGCTCGCAGAGAAAATAAATTTATAATGCTGACAATCCCACATCTTCTAGCCCCAACCACACTAAGCAAGGCCCGTCGCTGAATCAGAAAATTGGACTTCGTTTTTCCTAGTTCTTAAAAACGAAATCGAAGTTTCTAATTGGTTTTAGTGCAAAAACTAAGCTGTTTTCGCACGTTATCGAAAACGAAACTTCGACTTTCCTTTTCCGAGTAGGCTCTCTGAGCTTGAGTTGCGAGTAGATATGATAGGTTATGATTTGAATGACAGAATATAAAATAACTAGCTGCGCTCTCTCGGCTTCGCCTGCGTGGAAACTTATGTTTCTATTATGTTCCTTACAACTTTCATAACTTTTCTTTCGAACCTTCTTTTGACAATAACAAACACAAAATAGAATTAGCGAAATTGGTCCAGCCCAAGGTGAAAATTTTAAAAAGCAGGCACCGAGTTATAAAATTTTCAAATGAATAAAATACTATCAGTTAGGTACTTACCTACTGAATGAGAATGTTGGAAATACATCGAATTAATTAATCGTGTTAGCTGTGTGGTGCTGGCATAGAATTTGCACCACCCCATCTCTTTCCGTGGGTGTCTTAAGAGGCGACTAAGGGATATCCACCGGGGGCAAGCAGCGCCCCCTGCAGAATAATCTACCACTGAACTGCGTTCCCCAACCCGCATGACCAGCGTGGGGATTATGGGCATTACCCTATTTAGATAAACGCCAATAAGGCGCTTATCATGGGGAGGCCTGTGTCCAGCAGTGGACCAATACAGGCTGTTGAGGTTGACGTAATAATCGTGTAAATGTGAAATATACTTACCTACCTACCGTAACGAAAGTCAGTTGCAGAAATCGTAATAAAGCAGTATTTTAAAAGCATATCTATTATTGATCTATTAATTAATGCGAACATAATGCGAAAATTACTATTTCGGTTCGTAGGCTTCTTGGCCAAAATCATGCAAAATAATATATACCCAATAAGTAAAAACAAATAACTCACGTTTCAGAGATCTCGGTTTAGCTTGTTTTCTTCTAGACATACTCAACACTGAACCACACAACGTAAAATAAAACAAAAGTCATGAATGCACACTAATTTCCAGACTCCCGTTCGAAGTTTGAAATAAAGTTTATCGTAAATTAGGGAGAGGTCGGTATACGCACGTGGCCAACCGTGGCGCACCCCGTGCTAACTGAGCTCACTGGCGCCCAACAAGTGGCAATAACATTGGTAACCTTACGCGCAAACTCGTAAGAAACATGTAACCGGCGGCGGCGGCGGCGGCGGCACTTTGCCTTTGGAACACGAAGACGGTAGGTTAGGTATAAGGGTAGCAAATGTAGCAATCATGGTAACATAGAATACCCAGATCTACTTGCATGCAGCGCTATATTCTAATTGAGTCGGAATTAGTTAAGAGGTGAGAAGACTCGGAATCTGCTACTATTTCGCGGGAAATTCAAATATTTTGTGTTTCCTGCTAAAAGTAAACTATTGTACATACTACTATATTCTATAGAATGGATTCTCCATTACGTCATAGAAGTTTCGTGTAGGGAATTAGGTAGATGATTTAACCCGTCCAACGTTTAACAACCTCTTAAATTGGAACTTGGTACTACCTATATAAAAAGAAGGAATCCTGAATTAACTGTGTGTGTGAATTATTTGTGTAGGTGCCTGAAAGATTGCATTGAAGAATTGCATCCCAACTTACCACAATGGTTGCTACAACAATATAGACTCAGGCTCTCCTTCATGTCTTCACCCAGATAGCCATATCTGGTAACAAATCGTCAAAACAGTAACAAGTCACAGTTGTGGCGTAACCTTTACGGAACATTGAGACTGTGTCGAGGTTTAGTTTCTATGTGTAGTAACAGTTCCCGCACAAAACTACCAAAACATTTTCAGTAACTGTGTGACTTCTTTGTAACTTGTGTACAATATTAGTATAGTAACAATGTGAAGTAACCACCTGCCCAAGTAACACATAAGCAAAATAACAGTACACATGTGAAACATTATACATGTTTAAACTTAATATTGTTTGAATAAGATCTTTAATAATAGCAAAATGCTGAATAATCATGAGTTCGGACACTTAGAATTCTTAATGCTTGATAAGTTCTGTGTATCTGTCCTCCCTTTCTTTATGCTTAATAACCAATCTTCGTACGACTATTTTACAGACTTTATTAAGCATTACGCATTCAAAGTGGTTTTAATCTGAAAAACAGCTCTTTCGACAGCATTTATCTGAATAACTATAATATGTAGTGTAATTATTCAAACATTACTAAGCTAGTAGCGTTTGAAATAGCGTATTGCTGAATAGAGTATCACCATCTGAATAACGGTGCAATATATTTATACTATACAGATAGATACTGAATAATTGTTCCTATTTTATCTTTAATCTGGATAAGATTCCACGTGTTACCAATTATTCAGTTGCTGAATAAGCAATATTAATTGGATTTTTATTAAGCTTCTTTCGGTATAACAGTAAGTTTCAAACTAACTTATTCAGATTAAATACCACAGGAGTATTCTAATACTACTATTGCTTAATAAGCTTTACTAAAAATAAATTTTGCCGTGCGAAGAAGGTTCCGTGCACGCAAAAAATCGAACATTGCAATACACGCAAGAAGACTGTACATCTGTGACTATGACTGTGCATTGAAAAATAAACAATACTTGCTTAAGAGAATGCTCAGAGATGGAAAAAGCCCATTGAGGCAAGAAGCAAATAAACAAGACTGAAATTCTATTTCAGGAATTCAAATTGAACAACAAAAGCTAAGACAAGTTTTTTTATGAGCACGAATAATAACATAAAAGAAACTGATCAAAATAAAAATGGCAATATTTTTTGTATGGTTTTAAAGTTCTTGTTTGACTGATGTTTTTGATCTGCCAATAAAATCAAGTTTAACATTTTAAAAATCTAAAGAAACTCGCGCCTCATTATGCCAAGATGTAAAATTTTAATTCGTATGTAATGAATACAAGGCCGAGTTATATTTTATACTTCTATCGCCCATATTACATATAGATTAAGTTGTGAGTAAAATTTAAACAAAACACATATTTGTGAAAAGTTTTGCTTTTATTTTCTATTGAAACTATTACAAAATATTGTTTTTAGTTTCATACTTTTTTATTTTCATAGAAATACAGTATCGCTTTCAGCATTAGTAATAACATTATTTGGTGTTCGGCTGGGCTGGCTAATCGGCATAGGATCGATCTGCAACAACAAAAATATAATTATTTTATATTTATATTAAGAATAGAAATGAAAAAATATAATTATTGTATATTTATATTAAGAATTAAACAAAATCGCCGACGTAAAAGTAGGTAGGTACTTCATGTCACAGGGCGTTTTGATAGAATAGGCACCTACCCGCATTGCATAGAGATATTTTTGACTTTCGGCCCTTTATCCACTTTTTTTCAATTCGACATTGTGCGGCGGGTTTTACTTGTCCGATTAGAGAACCCTGAAATGTGAAGAATAAATAAATGTGGCCAACTAAAGGACTCTTATTCAGAAGTTAGAATAATAAGTCTACTCTTATTCAAGATAAAGCTTAGTAACTAAACGTGTGTGGACTTTTATTCAGCTTAAAAAACAAAATATTCGATCGCCATTAAAATATTTGTGATTTATATTTACAAGGAATTTATGACATCACCGAAACGCTTAAACTGATAACTACAACATTTTCAACTCGATTTATGTTATTTTGTTGCGATAAAATTGCTAGAATCACGAATTTTGTCACAAGTATTTTTGTCAGACCTAGTATGTATGTTGGAAAATACTATTTACAATCAGTTATCTTGATAATTCTCGCGGCGCATCAAAAGTAATCGAAAAAAATCACATACATTTCACGACAAAATTACTTGCGCACTAATAATTAACATCTAGCAGACCTCTAAATAGTAAATTAAAATTTACTTACCGATTTTGCACGTTCACTTGTCAATAATCACAATGGACATTACAATTATTTTATACGAGTCATCTTCTTATTTCACAATTCGTAATGCTTTTATTTGAATAAATGTGAACAAAAAATTTAATTCTGTATAAATTCTGAATAAGTTAGCCAATTCAAGTTGTCTGAATAACTTAGTTGTAGGTTCTTAATAATAGCAATGACAGCTGTTGTTCAGAAGTTATACAGATAATTGTACTCTTATTCAGCTCCTTCTAAGATGTTATTCAGACGTTATTAAGCATTAAGCATTCTAAAGTGGGGCCCTTTTTGTTTGAATAACATCTGAATAGATGGTACTCAGACGTTATTCAGACTAGTATTAAGCTTACGCTCTTCATGATTGCTGTTACTCAAACTTTATTCAGAACGTCGTGTTACTTGGGTGGTAACATTATTACCAATGATAGCAGCATACACAAAATGCGGTAATGTTACGTAATTGTTTAAGAACGTTGTTACGGCAACAGAATAGAGTAAAATTCTCTTGACACAAAAAGATTCTCAAAGTTGAGGTACTCAGATTGCCAATGCATTTTGGTTATTTTACATTTCTGTATAAGTAAACATGACTGAACCTAACGATAAAAGACCAAACCCATTTCGACTCTCATCGAACTTCTACAGAAAAGTTACAAAATTAAAAAATGCGCACAACAGAACCACAAGTAGGTAAGTATTTTTTTAGATTATCATTGTTAGAAATATAGATTACTAAAAATTAATGTCTTGCTAAAGTTACCTCACTTAGTTATTCAATAATTTCAACAATTTTAAATGTAGGTGATGATGATACAAAAAGTCCTTAACTTCTAACCTATCTCGAATAAAAGTATCTGAAATGCAGATACAAAGATACGTATTTTCATCTTATATCTTTAAATACTTTTAAGGGTCCTAGAAGACACTGATTTATATATATATTTTTTCAAATACGTACCTAATAAGTAATAATTTAATATTAAGTACCTAAGAATTACTAGTTTTATTTTCAATTTACTATGACACTTTATTGATAAAACTGAACAAAAAAGACAATCTATTGACATAATTAATGAACCTATGGTCTGGAGCCAATTTATTGCTATGCTTTTATAGTTCCGACTTTCCGACATAGCCCGCAGTTTTGCCAGACATGTCCATTTCTTCAGGTGCCGTCGCTTTTCTTGACCACGACGTATTTTCTGTACAATAAGCAAACATTAAAATTAATTTCAGTTTTATTTGTAAAACAGTTGGTTAAATTATAATAAACTAGTTGCGCCCCGCGGCTTCGCACGCGTTGTTCCTATGGAAACATTAAAAGGTTATTTTCATCCCACAGGAACAGATTTACGAGATAAAAAGTAGCCTATGTTTTATTCCAGTATTAGAATTACCTGTATGCAAAATTTCAGCCAGATCCGTCCAGTAGTTTTGGCGTCCATACATCCATACATCCATCCAAACTTTCGCATTTATAATATTAGGTCCTTACATATGAAATTGGCGTTTTGTATGGGAGGAACAAAAAGTCGAATATTTTTTAATATAATATATTTAATTAATCAAAGTATGAACCATTATTTTCTATGCACTTTTGCCATCTTATAGGTAGTTCATTGATCCTTTTACTAAAAAAACCAGTCGGACGGGAATCAATAAAATCTTTGAAGGCGATTTGGACTGCCCCATCGGAGTTGAATTTTTTCCCTTGCAAGAAGTTATCCAAATTTCGAAAAAAATGGTAATCTGTTGGAGCAAGGTCCGGGGAGTACGGAGGATGTCTTAGACTTTCCAATTGAAGCTCTTCTAATTTAGTAGCCGTCTGTTGCGCAGTGTGTGGTCTAGCGTTGTCGTGAAGCAGCAGTGGCGTGGAGCGATTGACCAGCCTAGGTTGTTTAGCCGCTAGCTTTTCCATCATGGTTTGCAATTGCTGATAATAGACATCAGCCGTAATAGTCTGGCCAGATTTGAGAAAACTGTAATGAACAATACCGGCACTAGTCCACCAAACGCTTACAAGTAACTTTTTTGGGGTTAATTTTCGCTTGGGGCAGGATTTGGCTGGCTGGCCAGGATCCAACCATTGCGCTGAGCGCTTCCGATTATCGTAAAGAACCCATTTTTCATCACAGGTAATGATTCGGTTTAAAATACCTTCATTATTGTGCCGGTTTAGTAATGTAACGCAGCAGTCGACGCGCGTTTGCCGGTTTGCTTCAGTCGATTCGTGAGGTACCCACCTTTCAAGCTTTTTAATCTTCCCAATTTGCTTCAAGTGAATTAAAACAGTTTTATCACTAACATTGCAGCCTGCAGCTAACTCGGACGTGGTTTGCGATGGATCCGCTTCCACAATAGCCTTCAACTCTTCATTATCAACTTGAGTCTCAGGCCGTCCACGGGGCTTGTTCTGCAGGTCGAAATTTCCAGAACGAAAACGTTGGAACCAAAAACGAACTGTGTTTTCTTTTGCAACACGACCGCCATACACATCATTCACCCTTCGAGTTGTTTCCGCAGCACTAGTGCCACGGCGGAACTCGTACTCGTAAATAATGCGATATTTTAAGTTTTCCATTTTGTAAAATGAGTGACGCAAACAGAAAAAAACAGAAGAAAAAAAACAAATGAATGACGATCATCGAAGCACAAATACATGAGTCTATAGCTGTACAAATTTGAATTTGGAATTCCTTACCAAAGAGGAGAAATTTGTGATTAAAGTGGCCAGTACGAAAAACGCCAATTTCATATGTAAGGACCTAATATTAGTGCAGTGAAGTGTGATTCAAACAATTTCATACACAATAGAGAGATGACAAAATATCATCGTAGATAACCAACATATTATATTGTTGGGGATACTTTATTTATTATAACAGGTAGATCGGTCAGCATGGGAAATTCTGAAACTATTAAGATCTATCTTAAATACCAACGTGACGTGAGCCAAAAGTGTACGTAATCGAAATGTTTCGAAGAGAAAAATATTGTTATTAAGTATTTTAAAGGCTTCTGTTTCTTTTTTGTTGAGGCAACGTGAGCGCTTTACTTAGGCGGTCACGTTGCCTCAAAAATACGTAAACAATGACATTTCATATCTTTGTTTGCTACGAAACTTCGAAACTTCTTTCATAAATGTTTTTTAGGTTTCTTTTCAATATCAAGAAGCCCAATCTGAGGACGGGGTGCCATTTAAAAGTTCGACAGTGAGTCATAATGAATATTAGACGACCTCTTAAGTGTCAGACGCAGGAGGTTGCGGGTTTGATTCCCGCCTCGGGAAAAAAATTTGTACGATCTGCAGATATTTGTTCAGGGCTTTCTGGATGTTTTCTATGCATAATAAATACTATCTATCTATGTTGTGTAGGTATTGTATTAGGTAAAGTTATCTGGCTAGTTAATGCTGTGTGAAGTGTCCAACATTATCATTATTATTTAAGGGGTTATGATCTTAATTTGTCTTCTCGATTTAAATCGGTAAAATCCAAAGCGCATTGGCCTAAGCCAAGTGCGCTTCAGAAGGAGAGACATTTTATTATTATTATTTTACTTAAACAACTCTGAGCCCTAAGTCACTGATGACGCTAACAAAAGGAGGAAATATAATTTTTGCCTTCAATGACTAGATCGGAAACTTACTTTTCATTACTCATACTGTGAAAGCAGGTTGGAAGTTGCCTGCGCAACGGGTTGAAAGTTATACTTTTCGTCCCTCGGGACGAATAGTAATGACAGGTACAAAATAAATCACAGCTGTCAGTCACCTCACTTTTCTCTTGAACCATGTATTTTACCTGTCTATACAGCCACTCAGCTTCAACTTCTTGTGAGATGGCTTTTGCGTCTGCTTTGACGCAATTCATACGGCCATTCAATTACAGCGTCATGTAAACTTGAAATAAATTAGAGGTAAGATACCATAATTTTTATTTTCTTTCAACTATTTCTTTAAAATTACACTTATTTCGGCAAAATATTTACCATTTTTTAAATGATAAAAATTAATGGTGGAATAGTTCGCGGTATTCGAGCATGTCTATTTGACCATGGTAGAATAGCGACAGCTACCATGGCTATATTCTGCCATCTATAAAGAGGATTTTCTATGCTTATGAAAAAAGCGGAAATACGTCAATCCTATCTTCGTATGATTTTTCGAGTTGTACAATTTTGTGTGATTATTACATAGATATATAACTATATAGATAGATTGTATGTGTAGCCGGTGAGCAAGACCGAGTATACGAGTGGGCGGGGTTAAAGGTGTTGCCATGCTATTTTCTTTCCCTGATTTTAGGTTCATTATTTCACGTCTGATCAGGGATGTTTTACGTACCATAATTATGGTATTTGTACCATAATCCAGGTCGTATGTACCATAGTACTTCCACTATGGTACGCTTATGTACCATAATTTTCTGTGGTTCGATTATAATAAAAATGGAGACATTTAAAATCTCGTGTACAGATTCCACGATTTTATAGATTTTTTTTATCTATTTTATTTTATTTTATCTACATATTATTCTAAAGACCCCATTTTTGCTTTATTTGGGGGAAGTACGCCTTTAATCAAAAAACCCCGACGATAAAAAAATCTATAGAATCGTGGAATCTCTACACGAGATTTCGTAACGATCGGTTGTAAAATACGACCTGAAGAGGAGTGCGGACAAACCGACAAAGATAAAAAATGCCTAATTGAAACAAAGACATTTGTTCACTAACGTTCACTCAATTAAATCTTGAACTTTGGATATTTCTAAGATAACTTATAGGTAAAACGAAATTTATTGGTACTTTTGAAATTATACTTCAGGTTAAAAGAGCAGAGACAACAAAATTTAATGTCACTTTACATTAAACAATAATATTACCTACATCCCGACCTACTTATTCAAACATTTTATTAGATTAAGTAGCATTATAAAAGTGAAAAAGGTGCGATCAATCGACTGACGATTTTTTAGATTGGCGCTTACGCCTTTTCAAAAATGTATGCTTTGTCCCGCTCCTATGAAGGCAAAATCCTTTGATTTTGTCTGCTACAAATTTGGATGACGCCTTCGGTTCCCATCCTTTGCGACCGGTGGCTTCTATCCAAAGCAACCGGACAATGTTGTTTTCGGGAAATCTGTAACAAATAAAAACATTTTACAATACGCATCAGTTCATTGTGTAAATTCGATTTTATTTAATTCCTGCACAAAAGATAAACAAACCCGCAGCACTTACATCTCAAATTAACTTTCTTGACGACGGTTGACGTTGACGATTTTTAAACATAGTGAAAGTACTTGCTGATTTGAGATTTTTCTAAATGTTTGTATTGAGCTTGACTCCAAGCATGTCAATTTTGATTTGTTGTTGGGATCTGTTGACATAATTTGCAGCTACATGACAAAAATATTTCAATGCACTATTGGGGAATTTTATTTTCGAGTGCAGGCAACCCTAAATTTTCGTAATTTTAGGTTATAATAATGAAAATTCACCTAAAACATCGTTTTTGAGCCATGTCTGTATGTAAAAGCGAAGAAATTGTAATTTTATAACCTTTAGATAGTCAAAAGAACTTGTACTTACGAGTGGAATGTTAATGTTCGGCACTTTTGCCTCACCGTTACTTTTACATCCAAAAACACTACACCGAGCCATCATTGTGTTTCACTTAAAGGTTTAGTTTAGTTCCTTTTTAAATCCTTAAAAAGTTCACAACCACAATATTTTGCGAAGTCCGTTGGCATAGAATGAAAAAAAACAACTATGGTCGATCACTACGCAAATTTGTTTAGCTCACCTAGTAGCTAAATATTGCAAAAATCCGGCTATGCGGTTGAGACACAAAACCAATTGTTCTATCTCATTTCGTCATAAGCTTAAATCATAAGTCGTTCTCGCTTTAGTGCGAGTGAGATGGCATTCGTCAGCCTTCTATAGGTTTCTCCTTCTACGGATTTTTACAAAAAGTTCAGACATTTATGGACATAGATTTAGCGCCTGATTTTATAATAGAAGAGGCTAAAGTAGTAGTGGAAAACCTTTTACCACCTAAATCAAAATGAAGGTACCTAAAATTGTACAACGATTTTATGAAATGGCGCGCTAAGAAAATAGTGAAATCGTTAGAGGAAAACGTTTTGTTAATATATTTTAAAAAAAATTCAAAGACTTACAAACCTTTGACATTATGGAGCATATATTCTATGTTAAGACAACATAAAAACTAAACACAATGTACATTTAAAGGATTTCGAGAGACTAACATCGTTTCTCAAAAGGCAAAATGATGGATTACTCAAAAAAAATACAAGGTTTTCACTTCTCAAGAGGTACCTGGAAAAAACCTTTCACTATCTTTAACTAATAATTGTTTTAATTTTACCATAGATTTAAAAAAAAATATATCACCTAAGTTGTTGTAAAATACAAAACAAAAAATAAATACAATTTTTTTCATTAGGTACTAGGGTAGTTGGACCAATAGATGACCGATTAAGCGGAATTCAAGTTGTTTTATTTTTTATCTCAACTCCTATTCAATGAATATTCTATGTTTTTGGTTGTATACATAAGTAGATGTGTGGTGCATTAACTAGTTAAACTGTTTTTACTCTAAACTATTTGTAAATAAGTTAATATTGCAAAAATATCAAAAAATGTATTTGGCCCTAATTATGACCAGTTTGGAACTAATTCTGAACATAATCGGCCCTATTTATGAACGAAGAAAATAAAAGGCAAATTACTTCATAACAAGAGATTATATTAATTGAGCATGAAAGATGTGGGTTCCGCATAGTATTATATTATCTGCACGTATGCCACATAATACTTAGGTACTTATCGTAACTTTAATTGCTTGATAAACAAATAACAACAGGGTGTTTGGTACATGGACCGACAGGATTTTTTGGGGGGTGGGGGGGGGGGGGGGGTCACGTGTTATTTTTCCCCGATACACCCGATGTCCGAAGTGTCACGGTAGTTTAGATATGCTATTTTTTAGTTTTTTTTTAAACCACCCGAAATCTTGTCTTTAAATCGTCATAACTTTTTTGTGTGTGGTTATTATACCACAAAATAAAGTATGCTTGTATTCTACAATGTTTTCCTATTCTAAATAAATCATTACTTGTTACAATGAATATCCACAAAAAACTTCTGAGCTTTCAAAGTGGTAAATCGGCGTAAATGTTATGAAAAGTGACAACTTCTAAATTCATTGAAAAAAAAACTAAGTCATTTTGAAATTAGCTTTCTTTTAAAAAGTTCTTTAATTATTACCCATTCAAACGATATGCTACATGACACAAGAAATCGTTCGTAAGATGGTTAAATTAAGATTCGTTTGCCAGGGCCCAGGGCTGAACACGCACTCTAACAATGTAAATGGTTTGAACAATGTAACCAGTCAACACGGTCTGGGTACAGCGGTACCTGCTGCTTGTTAGCAGGTAAAAAGTCTGTCTCTTTCTTACTCATGTACAGTTATTAACAAAAAGACAAATTAAAGTTAAAGTTGTCTTTGTCTATCGAGTTGGAAGTTGGTGATGGTCACTAGCCGTAACCGAGCCGGCAATCAGTCGAGATTCCTCTGCTATTCCAAGTGCCCGATCTCGATTGTGTATGTGTATGAAACATAAAATCCATTGATATTATATCCTTTAATTTATTTTAGTTATTTTTCGGAATGACTACCATTTTTTATGTAGGTACCAATGCGGATTTTTTATTTAGGTACCAATAAAGGATATTTGATATCTCCGCCCATAACCGATTTTGCTAATTTATTCACTATTGTATAGAGAATGATCCCGATGTGGTCCCTTAGAAATGTTATTCCCGGGGGATTAGTATTTATCCCGTAAAACTTAAAAAGCGAATAATTTTCCCAATTATTGGTAACTAATGGTGTCCATGGCAACGGGCATAAACAGGAGACCTATCTAAAAATTACAAATTACAAATTACAAACGGTTGACGGTTAGCGGACTGCATAACACAAAGGATAACCGTTTCTTGAATTACCCTGACCCTGACCCTGACCCACAGCAGACCCGATGTTTTCGGATCTCTAAGAAATAAATGTTAGATAATAAACATTTTATTTCTTAGACATCCGAAAACAAATGAGTCCAGTGTTTCCAGATTCGTAAGATAGGATTATCCTAGATTTACTGCAAAATTATCGGGTTTTATCATGTCATTCAGAACATTCAATTATCTACCCACAAGTGGTACCACAGTTCTGCCTCGCTGTAGAAATAAGACTCGCAACGCAAGTCATGTTTTTTCAAAAATTCTTCGTTTGTCGTTCTGTGTCTGTGTCTACACACAAACGAAAAACAAAAGAGTTGCGTTTGTGTACGCGGGTGATTCTTCGGAAACTTAGTTTTTGTCTGACTTTCGTGGCACATTTTTTTTTGTTGAAATTACACATAATGACGAAATATTCTATATGTAGATTTGATTACTAATTTATTGGTAGTGGAGGGAACTTTATTGGCCTAACGGTTACGAAGTTATTCAATTTTAAAATTATGGTGTCCATGGAAATCAACATTCATAGCACCGAAATCAAATATACAAAATTATTGAACTTTAATGTGTTGAAATGTACGTTTTGTTTGAACTAGCCTATTACAATCTTTCTAAAAAGGAATTTCGGGTAGGTTTATAATAAAAAAGGTAGTAAGCAGATAATTTTTTTTTTTTTTTTAAACTAAGATACAAAATTAAATATTTTTATTAAATATATAAACAAAGAGAGTATTACAAAAAATCTAACATCAATTATCACGCTTTTTCAATCACATGATCACATGAGATCAAACAATCTTATAAATAATCAGTCACGTTTCTAGATACTAACGATGGAGTTATACCTAAATTACTAGTAAAATAGGCTTATCTAATCCCTCCCATATTCATCGATGGATTATAAGCTGTATGTATTTATTTATTTATTTATTTATTTATTATTTGAACCACCAACAGTTAATACACAGCAAAGTTACACAATGGAATAGAGTAAGGTTTAGAGCGCTTGTGCTCAACTAATTATAGGCGGTTACATGGAAAAACATTTTTTAAATAGAGTTGACAAGGAAGTTACAACTAACGGTGACACAGTTAATCTAATACAAGTTATTACTAAGGGTAAAATTTTATATAAAAAAAAATCTGATGTATTGACACTTATATAAATAAAGTACTTTTAGGTAGGTACAAAGCAAGACAGATTTAAATAATAATAATTGACAATTATTTGAGGTGTTCATAAGAGTTATAACTAAGTAAAAAAAATTGTTAACAGTTAACTTATTCTAAAATTATTGAGATCAACAACTAATAATTACAAAATAATAATATTATTAGCCTTTGCCCAACTATGGGCTTATTTTAATTGTAATATTATAAATTATTACAACAAAATTTATAGGCTGTTTAGCTTGTCCAGGCTATCAACAGTAACACGCGCAGACTCTGCAGTTTCTTTCATAAAAATGTGGCCGTTCCGAGCCCAAACGAATATATAACCTAACTCTTTAGCCTTGGCACGTGCAGCTGCGAAGAGAACTTTATTTTCAGCAGAAAGATGTTCACACACATAGATGGGTTTTTTAGACTGGCCCTTGTCTCCAGCTGCTGCTGCGGCTGCCAGGTGGTGAGTGCTTAGGCGGTCCTTGGGGTGGTTGCGGTTGTGCTTGATTGCAGCAGCAAGGAATGTGTCACGGATTCTTGGAGTAATAAACTTTACCAGAACAGATCTAGGTCGGTCGCTGTCCTTGTTTCGCTTGGCAACTCGAGTACAGAGCACTATGTCCGAGTTCTTAATGTCAGTTTTGATGGCTTTCCCAAGCTGCAAAACCGATTTGACAAGGTCTTCAGATTTGTTTTCCGGAATACACTGCAGCTCAATGTTTGCAGATCTTGAGTTTTGTTCTATAATGTTCATGCGTTTGGTGAGGTCACCGATAGCCGCCCTCAAGGATGTGTTTTCACTTTCTAGATTTTGAATCTTGGAATCTTTTTCTTCAAGAGACACTTGGATATCTTCGTATTTCTTGCTGAAGACACTGATTGTTTGGTTGAAACTATCCAACAGATCACGTTGTTGTTTTTGTTCGAAAGCCAGATTTTTTAGAGACAGTCCAATTTCGACGGCAATAATTTCTCTAAGTGTCCTGATAGTGATTGGTGCATCGGATGAGTCAGAGTCTTCCAAAGCTAGTGAAGACAACAGTCGACTTTCATTAGACTCGTTTATGCCTGTTGGAACTGATGACTTACTGCAAGTGGAGTCAGAGCCAAGCTGAGATGTGGAGATCTTCAATATTTTGTGTGTAGGGCGAATTGTACCACCTTGCTTAGGGGAATGCTTGTTAAGGCAGCTCTGACAGGCCCATGTATTGCGGGCTTCACTGCTCATCTGTTTGAATAGCCTAGGCGCTATTTTTGCACAGTCCAAGTCGTACCATTTCGTGCACTTGAAGCAATTTATGCGGTCCCGGCTATCAATGGATTTGTGACAACCAAAGCATAATTTAGATGGCATTTTTGAGCGCAAGGATAATAGACGGTTAGTAGTTGAAGCTCAAGTTTTTACAAACACATCACGAGAGTAAAACGTAATTGTCAGCAGTAAGACCACAAGGTTTATGTACCATCACCAGCTAAGTAGATGCGTACTTCCACAATCGTAATCTCGTGTGTAGGTAATTCGAAGTTTGGAAGAAGTCCAGCCCAGAAGTCAGAGTATGGGTTAGAGCGGGAACTGTGCTACCAAGTAAGGTTATGTTTGGTCCGAACTACACCGGAAAATCTGTCAGGATGTTTCACTGATTTACTTACAGACTGTTTATAGATAAATCACTTATTATTAGTGTCTTATACGCCCAAGAAGTTAGAAAAAACGAATTATTTTATCAAAGTTTGCAATAGGACATGTTGCTTTTGGGGTTGCCAACTCTTGTATATGACTTCGAGCATTGCAATTTGAGCAAAGCTGGCTGAAGTTATTGTGATTGAGATAAAACAAATTATTAACAAAAATCACAATAACAATATTATCTATGTATGAAAGTTTATATATTCAGTATCAGCTGGTCGATTAAAGATGTATTCGTGAATATATATTTACTTATTTTTCCCGACCTTTCAACTGGTTTACACACTGTCACGGTCAGGGTGTCATACCGTGAACACGACAATGTGTAAGCCGTGTTATACAATACATTAACAAATGATAATAAGCCTGCAAATTTGATTTTCGTGGGTTTCACTGACCTTTCGTGTACTTTTTGTCCACGAAAAACATGGAAATCAAAACCACAAAAATCAGAAAAACGTTGAAAATCCTAAATAATTTCTTAATTTGCTGGTTTATGTTACATTAATGTCTGCAGTAGAAATTAGGAACACAAAAAGCATATATTATTAAAACAATTAAAACAATAGGATTAGTATGAACGAATTTATAGTCGACATGGTAATCAGAACTTGCGGTATACCAAGCCACGGAAAGTGATTACTTACCGTAATTTAGAAGCGACGCGGAGACATGGACACGTGCTATTCTCAACACTGATGGATCGCGACTGACAGTTTGTCTCTGTCTAACAACTATTCACGTAGTTACTAAAGTACAGTTTTTATGAATGAATTAGTGCGCGCCATGGCTATCAGAGCTAAACGTCGGACGCGAAGTTATCTAGTTGTATCTTATTATCTAAAGCAAATTTTTGCGTAGTAATAGTGTCATTTAAGCTAGTAACTATCTGGTTTATTGTAAACCCGTGTGAAATAGTGCTATTATTTATACGAAATGAGATAAAAAAATATTAACACTAGAACATGAGGTCCGGACGCACCACGAAAATCAGTATTTCCAAGGTTTTTATTTATTTTTACTTATTTAGAATAGGAAAATTAAAAAACTAAAATAGGCCCCCCCCTATTACTTTTGGCTAATCTACTACCTGAAAAAGAATCATAGGGCTACGGATACTTTTTATGTGTTTTTTCGAGTCGGACACGTATTTTTGAGCCCGGTGAGAATTACCCACGCATGACCGACCGTTGCGCGGGTGCGGTCAACTACCTCGATAAACTAAGGTTAGGTTAGCTAGCTTTTATTTGTCGCCGAAGTACGACTCCTAAAAGGCGTACTTACAAAAAAATGTAACTTTGCAGCAAAAATGTAACATTTCAGGAAAGGAAACGTAACTTACGACTCAAGGGCCCTGGCAACACTGCATTCTATAAACTAATTTCGAACCTCACTCAGCTGAATCCGCGGTGAGATATTCGTTTGGTATTCTGTAAAACTCGATAATGCTTGTAGCGCCTCAGTGACGAGCGTTAAATGAACTAAGTTGAGTTTGGTCACTTGAGTGAATTCGAGTTTGAATTCGAGATTTTTACAGAATGAGTCTGCACAACGGCATTTCGAAAGTGCATTTATTAATAGCTAGGTATCCAAAAATCAAGAACTATGCCGTTTAGTTTACCCGCCGTAATCGCGGTACCTTATTTTGCCATATCTAATTATTGTTTTGTCATTGCTACTGTCAACTTCTTCTTCCCGGCCCTTGTGGGGGCACGGAGGGGGGCCTCGAGGCTTGGCCTCTTTACCCCGGCTTCAACTCGATGGGTGACGACCCCTCGGTCCTTGGGTTGAGGCAAAAAAGCTCTTTTTGCCTATTTCATTTATTGTTTTTTTTTTTTTTTTTTTTTTTTTGGCTGCATTTCTTTTTTGGTTTCAATTGTTTTTTTTTTTTTCTTTTTTTTTTTCTTTCTTTACAACCCAAGGACTCATGGTGGTTCCGGCGGAGTAAGGTCCCGCGGGAGAGGTCGCCACGGGCGGTCGTGGTCTGGGGGCCGGGTCTGGGGCGGCGCGATATGGTGGAGGTGCTCGTAGTGACCGTTGTCGGCGCGGTCGTACATCCGCCGCGCCGACTGCACGACGAACTCCTCGATGGATTTGATCTGCAGGTCGCGGGCGATGACGTCGTTCCTGACGTATCGGCCCGCGCCCGTGCAGATCCTCAGGGCGACGTTCTGCAGCGCCTGGAGCCGGTCCCTGTTGGTCTTCGAGATGAGGGCGAACCAGGCCGGCGCTGCATACGTGAGTCGGGACCGGACGTAGCTTTTGTAGACCCGCACTTTGGTCCTCAGAGGCAGGCGAGATCCTAGGACAGGTCGGAGGAGCGCGCGGGCGACGCGCGCTTGGTGTAGCGCGCGGTCGACTTGCGGCTGCATCCTCAACGACCGGTCGATCTCGATGCCGAGGTACCTAGTGTGCGGGCTCCATGCCACGTTCTGGCCCCGAAGCGTCAGGAGTGGAGGGTGGCGGATGCGGCGGGAGACAAATAGCGCGGCCGTTTTTCCCACGTTGACGGCCATGCGCCATTTGTCCAGCCATGGCGGCAGGATGTTCAGCAGCCGCTGCATCCTGCTGGCTGCGATTGTGGGACTGGTGGAGGACGCGAAGTAGGCGCTGTCGTCCGCGAACAGCGCTAGCGTCACATCCCTTTCCCCGGGGCTTAGGTGGCCCTCCAGGGTGGGGATGTCGTCAGTGTAGAGCGCGTACAGCGCGGGCGACAGGCAGCTGCCCTGTGGTACACCAGCTGAGATGGACCGGGAGGTGGAAGTGGCACCCTCAACCGCGACGAAGAACCGCCGGTCGTCGAGGAAGGATGCCACTATCTTGATGAGAGCTGGAGGCGTCGACGTCTGCAGGAGCTTGTACAGAACATTGCTACTGTCACGAGTTGTCAACTGATTGACATACGTCAGAATTCGTCTGTCCGTCCCGTCCGTCCTTCTTTTCCTCAAAATAGGAAATCCTTATACCGTGGGAAATCCCAGTCCCCAGTCATAGTCAAAGAGAATCCATTAACAACAGTGAACGTAAAGATTATTTTGAGTTTTTGCAAGAATATATTGTATCATTTCATAAATTAAAACTGAAGACTTCCTGGAGACCTAAAATAGAAGAAATATGGATCTACCGTATGAGGTAAATCTTTCTTTTGTAGAGGTAAAACGTAAAATGTCTCTCGCAATATCTTTCTTTGTTTGCAATTTTCATTCGTTTTTTTCACGTGATTCGGTATTGATATGGTAAACGATGCTAAAGTCGGTATTTATCAAAGGCTCAGATCAAAGGATCGAACAAAGGTTAGAGCTAGGTATTACAAAGTTTATCTACGTTATGTTTTAATAATCAGATTAATTAGTTTTCATAGAGGCAGAATCTTTGAATGATTATTAAAAGTAGTAGAACATAATACCGTTACACGAAAAGAACAGAAATTACTGAAATATGATGTAAGTAAGTAGGTAGTTTAATAATTAATGCTCGACGTTTCACACAGCATCTAAATGACGATGGTGATTCCTAATCGAATCAGAGTAGGTACCTAATACAAAATCTACATAATGAAATTCTTGTTCCAGGTATTAGTTTATCTCTTTAAATACCTACCCAATTCTGACAGAAAAGCTGCAAGCGAGACTTGTCAGTCGTGGTATACAGCAGCCAACAACCACAGCTTCCTGAAAAACAAGGTTGCTGTATTTTATAAGTCATCTCTAAATGATGACAATTCATCTCCCATCCAGATATTTGAAAATTCACCAGTTACACACTACAACTACAATTTCAGTGAAGTAGAGATTTCAAGCAAATTAAATAGATTTTGGGAGCAGATGGGAGAGCACATTCGAAGTCTTACACTCAGAAACTGTGATATTTGTGAAAAAGTATTTGCATTTATACTCCAAAAATGTACAAACTTAGAAATCTTAAACATACAAAGTTGTAGAGAACTATTTATGTCCGGAAGACTGCTAGAAGGTAAAACAGAAGGCTTGCTTATAAACCGTCTCGAACAACTGAGAAGTTTAAGCTTGTCTGGCAACCAATACCTGACAGATGCACTGTTCAATAGATTTATATCTGCAGCTCCTGAGTTACAGCTTCTCAATTTGTCTGCTTGTTCCCTGCAATTCCATATTGGATTAGTGAAGAAGTTTTACCCTCCAGGCTCTGATATATACCTAAATCCATCAGAGAGTGTTCTAACTTTTCATTTTGTCATGCAATTTATAACAGCTAGAGCTGAACACATCAAGCATCTCTTATTTTCTAATACTCTAATAGATGGGGCAGCACTCAAATCATTGTCAGAGACAAAATGCTTAAGATTACAATCACTAACGCTACACTCTTGTGATCAACTTACCAACACAGGCATCATGGCATTAACAACACACCAGACGTCCCTAAAGGAACTGGACATAGGCCTTTGTTCCAGGGTAACAGATTCCTCTTTAGTGCACATTTGTAATAATCTAGTCAATTTAGAATATCTCAATATTCAAAGATGTAGAGCTGTCACAGATTTGGGAATAACAGAAATTGGCAAACTGAAAAAACTGAAGTCACTTAACATATCCCAATGTGACCAGATCACAAAAGAGGGATTACAAAAAGGAATTTGTGCTGAGAGGAATTGGACACTTGAAGAATTGGACATACATTCCATGAACTTGGATGAATTAGGACTTATAATGGTGTCAGAACAGCTACCAAAGCTCCATCTGTTAGACCTCAGTTTCTGCTTCAATGCAGTCACAGATACATCTATCCAAGTTGTATTCAAGAATCAGTTGCAGCTTCAAGTGTTAAGGATTAGCCATTGTGATAAAGTGTCAGATGCTGGGCTTACTGGCATGGGCAAGGTTCAAGCAGAAAGGGATGAAGGTCCTGTAATGTCCGCCTATGATGAAGTCCCCACCTCTCAAAAGATACACCTGGGATCCAGGGCTGAAGAGGAGATAGTGCGCGACGCGCGCCGTAAACGCGAAGTAATGCTGATGTGCGAGAAATTATCCGTGGATACCTATTCCGGATACTCACTATCGCTCATTAGGGGCCTTCGAGAATTGGACATCAGTGGTTGTAACAGAATAACAGACGTAAGCTTGACCTATGCATTTAATTTCAAGGAACTCATCAATTTGAATCTGAGTAGATGCCAGCAGATAACTCATGAGGGAGTAAGCTATCTCGTCAAGAACTGCCCTAGCATTGAGTATTTGAATCTTATTGATTGTTACAATCTAAAAGATGAGGCTATACATTTAGTTGTTCAAGGTTTAAGAAGATTATCACAGTTGGAACTCAGGGTAAGATACAGTTAAGAATATTTTTTTCTAAAATAAAATAATATGACCAAACTATAAGGCCCTGTATACGGAGACGCGGGGCATGCAGGGGCGCGTGCAGCGGCAATATAACGCAATGTACGTTGAAGTTTATGGATAGGCGGGGCGTGAAGAATAGCGGTGCACGCCGCATGCGACGCGTGTAAAATTGCTTCTCCGTAAACACACTCTACCAAGGCCATTATATTTGAATTCTGTGCGGTGTGCGGTGCGCGCCGCTGCACGCTTGTATCCCAAGTTCCATTATGTTATGGTTTATTAACTGGGCATTTTCAGGAAGATCAATAACACGTCATTATATAAAGACGAGTTGATTGATAGTGTACAAAATTACTAGTTAATCATATGGGCAACTGTCAAGGCCCATTTAAGCTAGATAAAATAACTATATGCAAAATTAGCCTTGAACTAAAATACTGTGTTTATGGTAATGGTAATGCACTAATAGGTTATTTTATTTGTTGCATTAATGGTAATGTAATAGGTAAATTACCATTAATGCAATAAATAAAATAACGGTCTTGTAATGTACTCCAGTCTTTCAGTATTTTTTTGTGTAGAATTATTAGTTGCCACCGCCGGCCGCCCAAGCAAAATCCTACTCATACTGACCATGAAAACCGAAATATACCTCTCGACTACTTAATGTACCTAGGCATTAACTCTTTTCAGGGTTGCAATCAGCTCACTGACAAGACAATTGATGCAGTTAAAACTCATTGCAAGAAGTTGAAATATTTGGACGTGCAGGGATGTCGTAATATTTCACCAGAGCTTGCCTGCTCAATTGGACATCCGTCCACACTGCACACAGTGCTAATGTCAAAGCCAGGACCTTACATAGCAGAGGGTGTTAAGAACAGATCCCCAGCTCCAGCTTTTCTACCTTCATTGATGAGAAAATTACGCTTGCACTAGATTAGTAACTTTTATTTATTTCTAGATTATCGACTTCTAATCCGCTTATTCATCATTTGGTTATGAATCAAAGATCAACTTACACTAGTCTTATATCAAATATATAAAAAGTAGGAAGATATAAGTAGGTACTTACCATAAATGGTGAAGGACCCTCGCGACTCGTAGCGGCAAGTTGACCATTACCAAGGTTAACCACCATTCCATTTTTCAAAGCTTTGTGCCTTAGTATTATCATGTTTTATCTCTCATGAAATAGCCTTTATTAAGTATATGAATTAATTATTAACATATTTATTACCAAAGGGGTTTGAATGTTTTTGGATGGAGGGCCCTACCTAATATGTATTTTTTTTAAATCGCATTTCATTATTTTTTTAAGTTCCTTCTATCCAAATATATAGTACCTACGTAACTTTTATTGTGAGTAGTGTTTCATAAAAAAACAAAATGGTGACCGATGTATAGCCAAAAACTTGAAACCCTTCTAATTTCCTAGGTTCGGTTTTATCGGAGCCGGATGACGCTCCGGTAAAACCGCAGACATCTTCAAAAAGAAAAATTGAAATATAATTTTGTTTCGGGTGAAGGTTAAGTCAACATAATGGTTACCTACTTTCATAACATGGTCCTTATCTGGCAGAAGATAAGGACCAAATTTATTGTTTCCACGTTCGTCCTTGTCTAATGCGGAATGAAATGATTGATTATCCCGCCATGCGCCATCGTGTGATCAGCAAGGACATTAAACCTTGGCCTGTAAACCTTGGGATCTATGTTTATTTATAAGAGTGTAGCACTTGAAAGGGATCTATGTTTATTTATAAGAGTGTAAGCACTTGAAAGTATCCATTTCTGTGATAATATTAATTATTATTTAAGTTATTTTCAGTTTAAAAGAGTTAGTGACTTTTAACAATCCTTCATTATTTATTTCTTTAAATTGTGGTAACTAATAAAACAAAATGTTAACATTATTATAATCTTTTATTACATATAACTTAGCATGTTTTAGAATAATATATTCTTGCATAAAATGGGTAGTTTCTGCAGGACCTATATCTTAAATGTAGACTTTGTTCATTGTTTATTACAATAGATAGGCATTCAACATGGTATAGGTACCTACATATTCCTTTAGATTTTTGCAGGTGCTTGCTAACCCACCCATATATAAAGAGAAACACACAATATGTATACTCTTAAATCGATATAATCTAAACAGGTAGCTTCGATACATTATTTACAGTTGATGCATAGACAATTTATGTAGGTAGGTACCTACTTAGATGGTACGTGTTTAACGTGACAGGTAAGCAAAAGATTTGTTTGCTTACAATCAAAGTATTTTAGTAACTAAAGGCAAAAAAAGAAAAATGTTAAGCAGTTAGAAAAAGTGTAAAATTATCAGGCTACCTGACAGTATAATTTGTTTGAAAGTATAGTATTTTAATAATACCAATAAGTTTGTCCAAAGGTAAGTTAAATATACCAGAAATGTTATAAGGCACCTATACTTATTACAGCTCGCGATTTTTTATGTACCTAATCAATCATTAATAATGATTAAATAGTCTATACTGGCTGAATCCTAATTTAGATTTTTGTAAACTTAAAATTATTCAAAATTTACAGATCATAGGTAGGTACCAAAATCAAAACATAAAAAATAGATAGGTACCTACATAAAGTTTTACACCGTTTTAGGTACTGCCATAAGCAAAAAAAACTACTTTGTTTTAAACCATTTGGTAGGTCCAAACTGTTTAGAACAAAGTAGCCAAAACACACATTTAAACAATAATACAATTTACATAAATACAAATCATAGATACACTGTAGGCAGGCATACTTTGAGTAAACTGACACAGTAACATAGAGTTCGTACGCAGGTTTATGGTAGACTCGTCACGTCACACAATAAAACGCTCCTAGTTTCCCTTAGGGTTGTCGCTAGGGCTTTCCTTATGGCTCCCGAGTGTAGGGCGGAGGACTCAGTTGGACCTGGGGGGTGTGGAGCGTGGACCCGCTGGGAATGGGCGACATACACCCATCCTGAGAGTCATCACACTCCAGATCTGGTATGCTAATATCCTCAAAGTCTGGAATATTCCCTGTATACGAGATTAGCTGATTCCCCTCCACTGAAATTTGCCGAAAAACATATTAAATCAACTGAAGGTTAATTCACAGCGGCAATTAAACCTAAGCGTTATGAGAAAACAATAGCTTACAAAGAACATTATAATAAAAAAAAGTAACAAATTATAATACAAAACTATACAATAACACTAACACCTAAAACTACTACCACATTATTTTGGAACATATCGTAAAGAAAACATGCATAAATTTTGCTTATTACTTAACGTAATGTCTACAAGTCTAATTCCACACAAATCTAAACCAAACTCGCAAAATACGCATATAAAAGCTTGGTAAACTACCTTCCAGGTGAAAATCTTGGATTAATTGATAAGATTTGGCAAGAAGTGTGCCTTTGCACGACAGTTAGGCCCGTATTATGAAAGCTTGCTCAGTCATAGAGCTATGCTTGAGTGACGTTTATGCCATAGAAAAGCGTCGCTTAAGCATAGATCGATGGCTGAGCAAGCTTTCATAATACGGGCCTTAATGTCTACGTAAAATATATGCGCTACGAAAAATACAAATGTTCAACAGGCTAAATAAAAATAATACTTAAATTGCAATCTCACATACATAGAGATACCTACACATTTTGTAATCTAACTACGTAAAATAACTGATGTCCAAAGAAAAGCTAAGCAAAGCTCCGGGAAAAATGCGTTAAAGGAGAGTAAATACCATCATCATTGTCGTCTGTACACAGTTGCATCTTGTCATCGCCGCTACTATTAAACCCCTTCTGCTTTTTGCCTTTTTGAGACAACACAGAAATACTTATGTAAATTAATAAGAACAGGTAAGTTTTGGCGATTGGCCGGTATAGGTGGTTGAAACCTATACCTATGATACCTATAGAGTGAGTGATTTTGTATTTTGTGAAGCAGTGAATTCTAATTTTGGTTTGTGGAATTATTGTGCTAAGTATTAGACTAAAAACATTGTTACTTACATAAAATTATTGTTTACAAGTTTAAAAAAAAAGATCACTACATATCATAGAAAACAATAAATCTCTAAAAGTAGGTAGTGCTAAACCTATAAGATACCTAAGCTTACTATAATGGTATAAAAGTGTTCCTTTTTGGTAGCAGCAACTATATTATAATATGAGACTTTGCTTTACTTGCTATATAATTTTGTCTGCATTTTATGCTTTTGTATTACGGTAAATCCGTAATTAAGATTTAAAAAAAATTACTTAACAACATCTGTTACAAAAAGATGTTCTATCCTATACTACTTATTAACACCGACCCGACCCGCAGATTATTTATATAAACTTTACTCGACTAAAACCCTTTACCAAATGTCCATTAAGATGCACAACGTTCACAGCGTTGCAAAAAGTTCTTGTAGGCGATGTAACAGGCTACTGTGCAGTTGATGCTTCGTTGTTACCAATCAGCCAATCAAAGTCAATCATCGGATACTGTTTGGTCGTATCTACAAATCACATGAACTTGAAACAACTGACAAACACCACAACACAATACAACATACCTTTGGAGTTAGTTGGCTCGAACAGGCAGATTTTCACAGCTCGTATTTTAGTTTAAGTTTTGTAATACGACCGACCATTACTGGTAATGTGATGTTATGGGCAATATTATACAATTCTAACTTATTAAGTCCAGTAGGACAACAAAGTTAAATAGAAAAAATAATCAGTCAAACAATTGATTTGAATGTTAAATAATTCGACGGATATACAAATCTCAAAACAATATCTTTATAATTTATAAGTATAAAATTAAGTACCAAGGTTATTTCTTTATCAAATAATGTACTCATTTATGGAAAGTCATCTAAATATAGAACAAAATATTGCCCATAAAACTGCACTATAATGAAAAATGTTACTAACAAACCACTCCCATCCTGAGATAAAACACTGTTCCGCGGTATCTCAAGATGCGAGAGGTTTATATAAAAGAAGATTAATATAAAACGAAAATATTAATGATTATATTTTACGTGCATATCAAAGAAAAGACAGCTCACCATTGTTTGCCTTGTTAGCTCTTTCATCCACGGGGTTATTGAATGACAGACCGTAGAAGGGATCTTCACTGCCAAAAATCTGGAAATTGCAAACCAAATCTTTACGTCCGATCCAAGTATTGGAAAGCGGAGGTTAGTACCTACCAACGACATAGAACAATCAACCAAAATATGTAGGTACAAGAAGCGCCAAATTTTCTTTATAAAAAAAAATCAGAAAATAAGACTAGTGTAATCTCACTAATCCGGCACTATTAAAAACCGGAGGGTGCCGGATTATTGGAATGTTCGGATTACTGGGTTATACTGAAAAAGTCATAGGTAATAAATAAAATAAAGCATTTCATAGAGAGAATAAATGTATGTAATGTATTATGGAACAATTGAATTAACATGTAGGTACATATGTAATTAACTAGTTTTGAAATAATCCTTAATTGAGGTCTGCTTTTGTGCAACTTGTAGTCCTTGCTTAAAAACTGCTTAATAATTGTAAACTAGTCTCACTTGAAAGAAACAATACGTTAGCACGTGATAAGTTTTGAGGTTAGACTGCTAGTCGATGACGCAGCGACCAAAGCGCACACGTATAGAGGGGTAAGGGAGGCGTGGGCGGAGGGTGCCGGATTATTGGACGTGCCGATCTATCGAAGTGCCGGATTAGTGAGATTATACTGTACTAACTAACTACATACCTATACCTATTTCAATGATATTAATCGATTTGTATACAGTGTGTAACACAATGAGTTACTATTTTAATGCGTTCAATCAACAAGGCCTAGTAAACAAACTAGGAAATACAAGAATGTTACTGTAAAAAAAGGGTTCTTGAAGGATGGTCTGAAGGAATGGTCTTGTCTATGTCGATTATAGCAATTTTAGTTACGGAATCTAATGGTGATTGATGTTGAAGAGACATCTGAGATCCTAATCTTGCATCTGCATTCTATGGACAAAGAAGCATTCGTTTTAATATTTGATCATTATGTGCCCTAATAAAACAGCCATGAAAATAACGGACTGAGTGGGGCCAGCTTAGAATTGGAACCCAGCTCTTCCCGCGGGTGTCGTTAGAGGCAACTAAGGGATACACAGGGATGGGAGTGATGATCCACCAAACTGCGATCTCCAACCCACATGCTCAGTGTGGGAATTATAGCAATAATGAGGATTAAGGGGGTTGCCCTTATGATAGAGCCATTGAGGCGATAACCAGATGTGGGCTATGTCCAGCAGTGGATTAATAGCAAAAAGCAGCACATGAAATTAAGGGCTTATACCTACCTACGCTAAAACTTCCATAAAATTTAAAAAAACAACCCGGCAATTCTACGTCAAAGTTAAGTTTATAAGTCTATAATCAGCATGAGTCATCAAACACCTTACGTCACAAACATTATAGAAAATTGCTTTAATAACAATATCAACATCAATAACCTGCTGGGTACAACGACCAAAATGTTTAATCAATAAACAATAACATACTATGTGGTGTTCGATGTTCTACAAACCGGCGGCGGTGACATAGATACAAGTAGGTATGCGGCCGGGCACACGGCTCCACACGCGATGTCAACACGTTGGTTACAACGTGACTTGGCGCAGAGCTACCAACCTGACAGACCCAATTTATTAATGTTTACATGGTCACTAATGTTGGTGAAATAACGTTTAAGTGCTGCAGAACACACAGACACTACTAATTGCCTCGCTGTTTGTGTGAGTGTTTTTATCTGTGTGTGCATTGCACTATGATTGTGTTGTGACTGGCTGGACTCTTAGTTTATTTTTTTATGCATAGCCATTTAATAAATAAGGATTAATGTGTAAAGGACTGTTTCATAACACCTGAATTTACATACCCCCAGCAATGTATTTGTGTCAAGGGAGTAGGAGTCGCTTCGTAGTAGTTCCCTTAGTGATTCCAAGTCTGTTTGCATTGTCTCCAAATGATCATCAAATTCATTCCTGGAATACAGAATACTTAATTATTAACAACACTATTGAACTAAGGCATAAAAGTAATGGCACCGACACAGACTTTTACTTTAGAATTAATTCTAAAAGTTTAACAAGTTAAATTAATATTTGAAAGTTAATTTAGGACCTGCATTACAAATACCTATTTATTTATGTAATATAGCCTGATTACTACCCCCTAATAAAGGGGGGTTTATTTTTATACAATTTCGGTTGGAATAAGTATTTTGTTAATAATTATTATTATGAAAGAAATTTTCAATAAATATTTATAGGAGGCCTCATTTTATTCAAAATAATAATGATCTTTACACATACTTGTTTTGACTTGTTCCATAGAGGGAAGAAAAATCATCCCGCTTATTGATGTTATCCCTCCTATTCCTGAATTTAGAAATCACACACATTTTTTATTAGAACACCATGCCAGCTGTTTACGAGGTATTATTACCTAATTTTAAGGAGTAAAACTTCTTTAAATTCTAATAAAACTAAACATATTACCAAATAAAGACAGTGATACAATATAAATGAGTAAACTGTCTGATATTATTTATTTATATCCACTCAACATAAAGGTGCATTGAAATCCCCTCCCTTTTTCTAAGTCAGTTAAAACTATTTACAAACAAATATAATATGAAATAAATAGAAGTACATACCTAGTTTGAAACCTTGACACATTATTATTAGGGCTCAAAGTTGCAAGTGTCATGTTATTCCAGTCAATTTCATCCTGGAGCTCAGTCTTGATGTCAGCCAAATTCAAGTTCTGACCCTCCTCTCGTCTCTTCCTGTGTTTGGGAGATTCAGGCTTCTCCAACTTAATATTTATTCCTCCAAGCATTTTATCCTTTGTGTTAGTGATTTCCGTTTCTCCTGCTAAACTGTGAAGCACATCTGTGATATCATCATTAGCTGGTATGCCAGCGTCACTAACAGAGTCATCACTTGCAAATATATCCGCTGGTAACTTGGGGTCCGCTGGTGGGTTCATTAGATTGAAGGTTGACAGTGAAGGCATTGTTCTTGTAGTTGTACATTTGCCTTTAGATTTTACTTTCGATCTGTTAGATGTAGGTAAAATTGTGACATTGTTTGTGCTGTCAATGGGAAACATGCCTGGAACTTTTTGTGGTTGCGGTGAGGGTGTTGATACAATGGGTAACTCCTCAGACCTTGCTCCATTTATTCTGGTCACTGGGTATACAAGTCTCGCAGCTGGAATAGGTAATTATACTTAGACACGATATTTACAACTCAAGCAAGAAATTTAGAAACTATGATATAGCTAACTTAAATCTTAGATCTGATCAAACAGTATAAAAATACAAATAAAGATCTACAAAGTTATCTATCTAACAAGAGTATACCCAAATAATTGTTCCTTCTGACAGGATTTTAATGTATTTTGTATTGACCATTGACTACATATAAAAAATTATAATTATAAAAATATAGATACCTATGTCATGATCTTCACCATCTTCCATAGTGACATGGTATTGTATTTGAGCATTTGGGTTTGTTGGGCTTTGAGCAGTAACGGTGGCAGTTGGTACTAAATATTCACCGGCCATCAAGTGATCTTGAGACATGTCATTGTGTAAATCATCATGTACCAATTCATGAATGGTTGGTCCATCCTCCTGAAATTAATTAGTAGACTTTTAAGGTTTTAAGTAACAAAATTATGTTTTACAACTTGGTTATTTAGCATGAAATTGTAGTAAGTATACAGTTATGTAAATTGTTACTTAATCTGGCTGGACACACCTTAAAATAGGAACTAATTTTGTACACAAACATAGAGAAAAACTCTATTATGAAACAATAATTTATTGCGAAAAGTAAAACAAACCATACAGCAAAAAAAAATTGGTTACACTGGCTCTTTGTCACACATGAAAAGTGTTCAGGGTTGTTACCAAAAAAGTGAATAAATAAGGCCAACAATTATTCCTTACCATGTTTTCATCATTCAATTCATCGAATAAGACCTCTTTATCCAGTTTGATATTCTTCAATTTGCCAGGATATGAGCCATCAGTGCCTGAATTATGAGCTGCATTGTTGATCATCAACTGATAAGGTCTCTTGACCCCAACATTGTTGGTGCTGGGATTGGAACCACGGCCAGGTTGCACAAGATTGCATAAGAATTGAATAAGCTGAAAGGAATAAAAAATAATTGGTATAACACTTTTTAAACACCATGGGTTTAATACTATACTTGCTTACCAAAATATGTTATGATACTCATGAATATTTATACAAATAGGGTGGGGTTTGTTTTCATTTTACCCTATTTTACTTACATTGATTATTAGTATACTAAACATATTATGTTTCGGGTCTACTTTCTTTCAAGCTAATATTGGGTAACAAGGTAGGTTAATAGTTTTTAGCTTACATTGTTTACAATCTGCTGTTGTTTGATGTGTTTCTGCCTGAGGATTGCCACTTCCCTCCACAGAGCTTCGTTTTCTTGTTTCACTGCACTAAACTTGGCATCTAGATTCTCTTGTTTCCCTTTCATAGATTTGACATCAGATAACACTTTATTCATGAGTTCAAGTTTGACCAGCTTATCCCCATTCTCGTTGCTAGAGACAATAGACTTTGGATTCGCAATTTTTCTCTTAATGTGCTCTAAGAGGTATGGATGACCTTTCATAAAACAGGGGTGTGAGAATTCAATCTCATCTTTCTCATATCTGAGGCCTCCATTCTCTACAGAGGTGATCTTGTGAAAGCCATACATATTTAGTTGCCTGATAAAGCTTGCCATGTTGTTGTGCTTATAATATAGTGGGAGAAGTTCCCTGGCAAAGTCTGCTTGATTTTTTATCATGAATGTTTTCCCCCCCTAGAAAATACAACAATTCATTTTTTATGTAGGTCATGGTCTAACAAACATTTCACATAGAAAAAAGGTTATTTTTGTAAATTCACATCAATGCAATAGAAATTTGAATTGAACTTTATATTGGAACTCTTACTACAGATCATTTTCATCAGATAAGCCAAAGAAAGTTAAAATTTTCCTTCTGTTGTGAGTTATGATGAATGACAGCACATCACAAGAACAGCTGATTCCAAAGAGGAGTCGACAACGTACAGTGAGATACAACTGCGTATTTGAAATGTAAATAATACGAAGCCAATAATGTTTTTCGAAGGAGCAACTTATGATTATTTAATGTACCTACCTACAGCTGTAGCGGTATGTTCTATGTAGAGCTTGGTATAAAACGTGACTTGTATTTATTTATTTATTTATCTTACAAGTTCGTCAGATACAGATTGAAGCATCGATTTGTAGGTTGCTTTCATAACCATTACAATAATTAAGTACATTAGCCACATTATCAAGGACGGGAAACGAATTCTCTCAATAAAACAATAGTTTAAAGCTTACATTACAACTATGCTCAGTACTCACAGGACTCCATGATATCAAGTGATTGTTTTCGGAATCATTCACTAATTTCCACAGTTTTCCAAGGAAAGCGGGAACGCTTGCCCCAATTTCTACAACAGAGCGCATTTTAGGTAGTATTCTTTCTATGAAGCGGTCACCAAACAATAACAATTGCAAATATTTCACGAAATTATTTCAGGACGGGTGTCAAAAAGTTACGTCGCCATTTTGTAGACTAAAATAAACCACAGAACCGTAGAAGGAGAAACCTATAAATGCACAGAACAGACTTCTACAGACCAGAAGCTTCAGAAGAAATGAGATAGAACGTTTGGTTTTGTGTCTCATTCGCATAGCCGGCTTTTTGCAATGTTTAGCAGTTGATGTGCCAAACAAATTTCCTTGGAGATGGACAGACCTCGTCAAATTGGTGAAAATATTTTTGCAGTGGACTGTTATGTGATCAGAGTGTTTCGGCGAGGGTTTCTGCACCATAAAACAATAAAATCCAAAACCAACGATGATGCGGTGAAGTGTTTTCGGTTGTAAATCGGATGGTGAGGCAAAAGTGCCGAATTCATCATTCAAATCAAAGGTACACATTCTTTTGACTTGTAAAAGGTAAAAACCTACTGTTTCTTAGATTTTACGCAAAGACAAGGCTCAAATAAGTTAATTTTTGTTTATTTTATCCTAAAATTACGAAAATTTAGTGTTGACAACGCAGAAGACCTAGATAACACTAAGACGTAGAATAAGGCACATTTTATGTAAATATCGTGATATTATCTTTCTATGTATATATAAGTAAGATAAGATGGGCATAAAGCCGCTTAGCTATAAGATTATGTGAGATTTTGAGAATGTTGATATTAACTTCATTATATTAGGAAAAGTACGAGACTTAGAGCTATAGGAAGTAGGTAGTTAGGTAACCTACTTCATGACCTACATTTTGATACCAAATGTTAGCAGATAGGCCTTAAGATATTGAAATTGTAATCGAAAAACCTCAGAAATGATAGTGAAAGTCAAAGCGTAAATTGTAACGATTATATGCCGTCCTCTACACGGTATAGCTCGGAGGTAGGTAAGGTATCCAGAATGTGGGTACTGACACACTGGAAATCACTCGGAACAAGTCGAAACAAGGAAGAATAAATAGCTGGAAACCTCAAGAAGTCTTTCTACTCCCATCAACATCCCCTTGGAAGAAGTAGGACCACCATAGGACCTCTCCCCGTCCCACCGGCACCATCTCGAAATCAGCGGGGCTACCCAGCCCAGTTCCCGTAGGCCAGCTTCCCTAACCGGAGGTTAATCCTACAGTCTTTTTGGTCCTTCGCAGCGCGGATAGAAGAGGATGCCGGAGGACACGAAGTCAAGATCATCACGCTCCGAACGGGATGAAGACGGGAGTTCAGAAGAGGAGACAACGGATTGGTCTCTGGAGACTCCAGCTACAAGTACGGCTACGAGTGAGGGGATGGAGCCCCCCGTGTCACCAGCGGCTCCCGCGAACCCTGCGCCCGGTACACCACCGGGTCAGGCGACTCGCGGGTTGGCGGTCGCGAACCCTGCGCCCGGTTCAACATCGGGACAGACGCCTCGCGCCGCATCGACGCCAGCCGCAAGGAGCGCAACCGCGCCAAGGAAGACGACCAGAGCTGCCACCGCTGCCGCCGCCGCCGCAGCGGCCACTGCCGCCATGGTCACCACCGCTTCTGGGACAAGATCGACGCCATCAACGAGCACAGTACGCGCCCCGCACGCGACCGGGCCCGCGACGCTCGCGCCCGCCGCGCACCCCGCGCCGCCCGCGCCCGAGCCCGCGCCCCTCGCGTACCCCGCGTACCCCGCGCGCCCCGCGTCCGCCGCGCACCGCGCGCCGCCCGCGCCCGCGCCCCTCGCGTACCCCGCGTACCCCGCGTACCCCGCGCCCGCCGCGTACCCCGCGGTACACGTGCCCGCCGCCGCGACTGCTCGCGCGCCCGCTGTGCGCAACACGACCGCGACGCCGGCCGCACCCGCCGCGCTACGCCCTGTGGAAACGAGGTCGCATTCAAGGAGGATGGAAAGGATGGCGCTTGTTGAACTACAGCGGAGGAAATTGGAAGAAGCCCGACTCGCGACTGCACTGGCGCAGTCCGAGTACGAAATGGCACTGGAGTGCGCATCGCACTCAGAAGAGGACTTTGACAGGTCCGCCCAGGTGGAGCATTGGTTGAATGAAGCAACGATGATCGAAGCCCCTTGCCCACCTGTTGATGAAGAGGTCCGGCCACCGCCGGAGCCCCTGAGATGCCCGCCGCAGCCCCCACTAGTGAAGAAAGAAGAGGACGCCCTAAGACAAATTAGGGCGCTAGCTGACGCCATCACGCTACGCACGCAAATTGACACATCACGTAACGTTTGGCCTCTTACAGATTTCGACGGGACTGCGGAGGAGTGGCTACCGTTCATGAGAACGTATGAGGAGAGTGCAGCGGCCCACACCGACGTACAGAACACGGCGCGCCTGAGGAAGGCGTTGAAAGGAGTCGCCAGGGAGGCGGTCCGGAGCCTTCTCTACGCAGCAGACGATCCAGGTCTTATCATGAAGACGCTCGAGAGAAGATTCGGCCGCCCAGACGACATTGTGGACGTGGAGCTGCAGAAGCTGAAGGTGCTTCCGAGGCTGGACGACAACCCGAGGGACGTAATCATCTTGGCGAGTCGTCTCAGCAATGCAGTTGCCACGATCCAGGCGCTCAAGAAGCCGTTCCTGTTGCACTCTCCGGAAGTGGGTAAGATAATAATTGAAAAACTTTCCCCACTGCAAAGGTACAGGTGGTACGACTTCAGCGCGTCCACCTCCGAAGACGAACCGATCCTTACAAGGTTGGAGCGCTTCATGAACAGAGAGGCCGACATCTGCGGGTCCGCAGCGCTACCCGAGAAGCCCCAAAGGAGGGGAAAGCAGATGGTGAACGCCGGCCAAGAGGAAAAATGTGAAGACGCCGCCAACACCACCACGCCGAGCTGCCGCATGTGCAATGGAACGCACTACATTCAAGATTGTGAGAAGTTCAAGAAGACGGCACTCGACGCACGCTGGGAGGTGGCGAAGGACAAGAAGCTATGCTTTAAATGCTTAAGAGGTAAGCACACTGGGTTTACTTGCAGAGCGCGACCGTGTCCGAAGTGCAGGCGACCGCACCACGTGCTGCTTCATAGAGAGAGGCAAGCCGCGCCGCAGCAACCGAAGGAGGTTGCGGAGAAGTACGAGCCCGCAAGAGCCAAAGACGTGGTCACCAACGTCTACGCAGCGACCATCGGAACAAGAGCTTACTTAAAGATGGTACCGGTCGACGTGTACGGACCGGAAGGATCGACCCGAGTCCTCGCCCTCCTGGATGAAGGCTCCACGGTGACTCTCCTGGAAGCCCGCGTAGCAGCGAAGATCGGCGCTACCGGGAAGGAAGAGAAGCTGGTCCTGCAGACGGTTGGAGGTAAGGCCACTACGTATAATTCGCAGAGAATGGATTTACAGTTGAAAGGGGCTCACCGAAGAAACACGTACTCTCTACGCGGCGCACGCACGGTGGAGAACTTGAAATTGGCGGCGCAGCACATCGACGAGGACACACTTGAAAGCTGCATTCACCTCAGAGAAATCAAGAAGGAGCTGCTCTATAGCAGCGAACGTCCAGCTCTTCTCATCGGACAGGACAATTGGGACCTCATCATCTCAAGGAAAATACTGAAGGGTAAGACTAACGAACCTGTTGCTTCCCTCACCAGTCTAGGATGGGTGCTCCACGGAAGGGCCACAATGGCAGCCGAGGCGGTGAACTTCATGTACCATTGCCGACTCACAGAAGATGAGAAGATGGACGAGATGATGAAGCAGCACTTCGACCTAGAAGCGATCGGTATCCTGCCCGAACGACCGAGCAACGATGCCGACAGAAGAGCCCTGGAGGTGCTGGAGAGAACGACGAAGCGGCTACCCGAGGGACGCTTCGAGTCTGGACTCCTATGGAAAACTGATGGTGAGTCGTTGCCTCATAATTATAGACATGCCTACAACCGATTGATGGGCATCGAGAAGAAGTTACAAAAGGACGCAACGCTCAAGATGGAGTACCAGAGACAGATAAAGAACCTGCTGGACAGCGGGTACGCAGAAGAAGCTCCAGCCACCTCCACCCCGAACAGAACCTTCTACTTGCCGCACTTTGCAGTTGTGCACCCCGTGAAAAAGAAGGTACGACTTGTGTTTGACGCCGCAGCTAAGTTCGAGGGGAAGAGTCTCAACGACGCGCTGCTGCCGGGACCCGACCTACTCCAATCCCTCTTTGGAGTACTGCTGAGGTTTCGAGAGGGCCCGGTGGCGGTCGTCGCAGATATTAAAGAAATGTTCCTGCAGATCAGAATACGTGAAGAAGATCGAGACAGTCTACGGTTCCTGTGGCGCGACGAGACGGTAGCACAACCGAAACAATTGAGGATGAAGTCTGTGATATTCGGAGCCGCATCGTCGCCTTCTACAGCGATCTTCGTGAAGAACAGGAACGCGAAAGAACATGCAGAGACCTTTCCCAAAGCGACCGAAGCGATCCTGCGACACCATTATATGGATGATTATTTACAGAGTTTCAACAGTGTCGAGGAGGCAGCAGAGGTCGCAGCACAAGTCTCCAGGATCCATATGGCAGCAGGGTTCGAGCTACGACAGTGGGCCAGCAACCGGAACGAAGTACTGGCCGAGCTCGGACACACCGCACTGGGAGAGAAAACGCTCGGCGAGGAGAAAACGCTGGGCATGCGGTGGCTGGTAGAAAAGGACGTCCTCGCCTACAACATCGGGTTGAGAACCACGCCGCCAGAAGTGACAAAAGGAAGCCGCTTCCCCACCAAGAGAGAAGTGACCGCCGCGGTGATGTCCACGTTTGACCCTATGGGACTCATCGCGCCGATACTACTGCAAGGTAAGAGATTGGTGCAGGAACTGTGGCGGGCTGGCGTACAATGGGACGAGGAAGTCAACGACCAGCACAACACCACCTGGCGCGGCTATCTGGAGAAGATAGAAGCACTGCGAGAGCTGGAGGTGCCACGATGCCTGACGCCGGACGGAACGAGGACCGGCGAGCTCCACACATTCGTGGACGCCAGCGAGTCGGCGTATGCAGCCGCCGTGTACTGGAGGTCAACGACGGCCGAGGGCACCCGCATCACCCTCTTGGCAGGAAAAGCAAGAGTGGCGCCAGTGAAGATCACTTCAATCCCACGGATGGAGGTCCAAGCCGCACTACTGGGAGCCCGACTAGCAGACTGCGTCTGCAGGGAAACAAACTTTGAGGTAAAATCTAAAACTTATTGGTCGGACTCCACGACAGTACTGCAATGGCTGAAGGCGGATCCACGACGCTTCAAGACGTTCGTCGCGCACAGACTGGCTGGGATAGAAGAGCTGTCCAAGCCAAGCGAATGGAGGTGGGTACCTACCAAGGAGAACCCAGCGGACGACGCCACCAGAGATGGACCCACGGACTTCACGAGCACATCAAGATGGTTCATCGGGCCACCGTTCCTCTACCAGCCTGAGGAGGAATGGCCGATGAAGAAATTAAAGAAAAACGAAGACTCCTGCGAAGAAATGAAAAAGGAAACATGCTGTACTGCTAGAATAGTCCCGCCGCCGAGCTTGCCGAACCCCTGTAAGTTTAGCAGCTGGACGAGATTGCTTCGTGCCACTGCAAGAATATTTATGTTCGTAGATTTGTGCCGCCGCAGGATCTCACGAGAACGCACGAAGGGAGAAGTAGCAGCAGTACTACCTATCGACGAGGGCCACCTACGAAGAGCGCAGCGAGCTCTCGTCCACCAAAGCCAGCAGGAAGCCTTCAAGAGCGAAATAGAAAATTTGAAGAAAGGAAAACCCATGGAAACGTCCAGCCGCTTAAAGAAGATCGACGTAGAACTAGACAAGGACGACATCCTGCGACTGAACGTGAGGACATCGAAACTCATCTCGGAAGAACCTAAGCCGCCGATCCTCGATGGTAAGAACAGATTGTCCACTCTTTTGATAGATCACTACCATCGGAAGCTCCACCATGGGAACAGCGCTACGGTGATCAACGAGCTACGGCAGAGGTTCTGGATCGTGTCTCTCAGAAACGCGGTGAGGAAAGTCGTGCGCCAATGCCAGTGGTGCATCATGAAGCGAGCCAAGCCGGGGATCCCGCCGCCCGGAGACTTACCAACGGAACGACTGGCGCACCATCAGCCAGCATTCACCTGCACCGGAGTCGACTACTTTGGCCCCATGCAGGTAACCATCGGTCGCCGTCGAGAGAAGCGCTGGGGAGCGCTTTTCACCTGCCTGACGACGCGGGCAGTGCACCTGGAGCTAGCGAGCTCGCTGAGCACCAGCTCAATGATCATGGCGTTAAGAAGAATGGCTGCGCGACGTGGCAGCCCGAGGGTCCTCTTCAGCGACAATGGGACTAATTTCGTCGGAGCCAATCGAGAGCTACGCCACGAATTGAAGAGGATCAACCCAAGCGAGTACATCGCAGCGGCAGAAAAGGAAGGATTTCTGTGGAAGTTTATACCCCCAGGTGCGCCGCACATGGGGGGAGCATGGGAGCGCCTGGTAAGGTCAGTGAAGACCGCGCTCATCGCCGTCCTTGGAGAAAGAAGTCCGCCGGAAGAAGTTCTGCACACCTACCTCGCGGAAGCAGAGCACACCATCAACTCTCGGCCGCTGACCCATCTCAGCGCCGACCCCAGCGATGAAGAGAGCCTCACACCTAATCACTTTCTTATCGGCAGATCTTGTGGGGCAGCAGTACTGGGGGAGTTCGATGACCGGACGCTCGTCGGCACACCAAATTGGAAGACCGCTCAGCGCCTGGCAGACCACTTCTGGGCGCGCTGGCTGAGGGAGTACTTGCCCACCCTCATGCCGAGGGTCATGAGAACGAGACCGGACGCAGCAGGACTAAGACAAGGCGACGTCGTGATCATCGCGGATGCCACTTTCCCGCGTAACACCTGGCCACGCGGAATCATCGAACGAGCGTACCCGGGACCAGATGGCAGAACAAGGATCGTCGACGTAAGGACCAGAGGCGGTGTCATCAGGCGCCCAGTATCCAGGCTGATCGCGTTGTCCCCAAGAGGAGGAGTCCCTGGAGCACCAGGCACTCGGGGGGAGACTGTTGACAACGCAGAAGACCTAGATAACACTAAGACGTAGAATAAGGCACATTTTATGTAAATATCGTGATATTATCTTTCTATGTATATATAAGTAAGATAAGATGGGCATAAAGCCGCTTAGCTATAAGATTATGTGAGATTTTGAGAATGTTGATATTAACTTCATTATATTAGGAAAAGTACGAGACTTAGAGCTATAGGAAGTAGGTAGTTAGGTAACCTACTTCATGACCTACATTTTGATACCAAATGTTAGCAGATAGGCCTTAAGATATTGAAATTGTAATCGAAAAACCTCAGAAATGATAGTGAAAGTCAAAGCGTAAATTGTAACGATTATATGCCGTCCTCTACACGGTATAGCTCGGAGGTAGGTAAGGTATCCAGAATGTGGGTACTGACACACTGGAAATCACTCGGAACAAGTCGAAACAAGGAAGAATAAATAGCTGGAAACCTCAAGAAGTCTTTCTACTCCCATCAACATCCCCTTGGAAGAAGTAGGACCACCATAGGACCTCTCCCCGTCCCACCGGCACCATCTCGAAATCAGCGGGGCTACCCAGCCCAGTTCCCGTAGGCCAGCTTCCCTAACCGGAGGTTAATCCTACATTTAGGGTTTATGAACTCTTTATGGGAAATACAAACGAAGGTACGCGATAAATAATCATTTAATTACCTGAACTCGACGATGAAATTCCCTAAATGGCGCATTGAAATGGTCGCTTTTTATCTAAAGCAATCGTCAAGTGTTGTTTTCTGGAAATCTTTATCAAATAAAAACATTTTTGACATGCATGTTATGCTCATTATGGATGTATTCAAACACATTTCAATGCGCCATTTGGAATTTCATCGTCGAGTGCAGGTAACGTCTCGCGAGTGAGATGGCATTTTTCATCCTTCTATAGCTTTCTCCTTCTACGGTTTACATCAAGGTATAAATAAAAAAGCTCTACGATAGTAATAATAAATTGATGGATGTCAATCAAAAAAAAAGACAACATGGCTGAACTGTAAAGACGTGTATAGTCCGACCAGAAGGAGTAGAAATTAATTAATTTGGAACTAAAATTTACTATAAACTGGCAACTCTTTTTGAAAGACCAGTGTGGCCGCATAAGTGAGTTTGTCGCCAGATTCAGCTTTTCCTTGCAAAATTGAACTATGCACATATTTTTTGATAAAGTATCGTCATGCTTAGACACTTACCTTCTCTTGCTTATATTATTAAAAATCATGCTAAAATAAAAGAATCAAGCATTCAAAATGTTTTGTTGACATTTTGATAATTTAATGCGCTTAATAGATACAATAAGCTGATTATTCGAGTACCTACCTCTCCGCTGAAAAAAATGTCTAATAAAGAAAACAATTTTATGGGGACATTACATGTTGAAAATGGGCCAAAGAAGAGCAAAAAGGACATTAGCAGAGCCGCAAACACAAAATGCACAACGAAAACAGAAGCATAACGCAGTATCTTACAACGCATACCTAAAACACACAAATCGCCGCCTCTTCCAAATCTTAAAATAATATTTAAAAACACAAAATATAAAGCAAGCATACGGGCATTCTACGTTATACGTGTAGTATTATACAATAATAGCGTAGTATCGAAACACTGTTGAATCGCGGCCAATGATGGATGAAAAAGAAGAATAATTTAGATATACAAATCAAGAAAAAACATGGCGAATGACTAGGACAAAGCTAGATTACATAAACAACCATTATAACTATACCGAGTCCATTTTTAATGAGGCAAAAAACGTAAACAAACCTTACTATACTTAACCTAAAATTCACTTTGTTGGCGCGTCCTTTTATACGTAATTTACATTACTTGTCGATTTAAGATCCTCCCTTCAATAAAAATTGCTTACAATTATATCTGAAACTCGACGCCAAGCAAGTGAGATTTTGTTATTTGTGTCGTATTTTGTTTACTTACATGCTCCATTCAACGTGGACAAACCATAGACATGAACTGAAGGAGGCCTGTACCCGAAAGGTGGACACCTTTCGGGTACAGGCCTCCTATATATTTTTGTTGGTTGGCCGCCTCCAACCAACAAAAATATAAATTACAATTTTAATTTGAATTCATTTGATTTGACATTAATTTGATTTGTTTTGTTTTGAAGCGAATATTTGTTTGACTAACCAGAATAATTTTCCGCTAGTGGAAGCACTGCAACTTCGGTCGAGCGAGTATTCGAGTTGTTTGTTTTGATTTGTTGTTGATGTGTTTGTTGTTATTTCTCTAAGTATAAGCAAATAATTCGTAAAATATTAGCAATATGAATAAAACTATACGTAGTGGGGCTCGTGACATTATTTACAAAGCGTTTATGAGATGTTTGGCTGAGTATCAAGCCGGGACGCTGCTGACTGAATTAGAAGACGTTTATAGATGAAAAGCAGATTTGACCGTAAGTAGCTGGTTAAAAATAATAACATTGGACGTAAACTGTTATAATTTACTTAAAGAATCGTGTAAATCCATCCAAAATCCTTGTTTATCATACATAATAAGTCTTTGTTGATCTTTGTTCCATTGAGTCGTATTTTGTAGTGCAATCCTTTATTTTTGATACTTTACTTATGTTTTGTTTCAGGAAAATTGGAAAGCACTGTTAGGAGGATTTTTAATGAAGGCAAAAAAATTGTGGAAAATTTGGTACAAAGTGAAGATGAAAATTATGGTATGGCAGGAACTTCTACCACAACATTTTGATGAAGAATCGATGTCGGGTATTGAGTATCTTGACTTTGAGTCATTAGAGTGATTTATGTATGATTTGATTTAGTACCTATTATATAATTATTCAACAAAATTGTCTATTATTGTGTTTTTTCCCCTTTGAGTATACAAAATATGCTTGCTTTCTTTTTAGGTTACTTGCACTCACCATTGCTCTTATTATTATTCGTCTCGGTATCGGCGCGGTGGATAAACGGAGGATTTGATTTCTTTAATCCATGTATATAATAAAAAACATTTTTACTTTACTTTACTATAGCATAGTGGGTTTTATTCTTATTCAGGACAAACCTTTATGTGATGAGCATAAATATTTGTTGTAAAATTTTATAAGATGGGAACTGCGAAGTGTTATAAATATATTTGAAAATATTAAGTATCAAAACGTAGTAGCCATAGTATATGGTAATACCATGTAAATTGTAAACTATTGTGGCGCCCTCATTTATTTTCTACTCTTTCCGGTCGGACTGTATTTCTGATAAGAAAATTATATAACGAAAGACAAGGCAGTATGGCCCCAATATGGCTTTAGCCTAATTTGTCCAATGCGACAAATTAAAATATAAATAAAAAAAATAAAAATTGATGGATGTCAACTTCAAACTTGAGAATTTAGCTCGAATTTTGGTAGGTACAGTAGGTACTCATTAAATGTCACTGTAAGCCGGTTTTTTTCGAGTAGGTAAGCCAGAGCGCAGTGTTGTCCAGTGCGGATCTTTTTGGTCTCTGCCAAAGAGAATATGTACTGAGACCTGTATTCTCTGTTTCAGAAGGTCCAATTTATACCGACCGACCGTGAAAAGCAAAGAGAATACAATAACTTCGTAAGAGTGAAAAGGTCCAAAGTCGAGAGTCGAGCGAGTGAGTGAATGGAAGAAAATTGTCTCGCCGCAGCAAGCACCAGGAATATTAAAATACAAGGCACGGCGAATTTGGCTGCATTTAAAACGATTCATAACTGAACCATGGAGGTAAAATAAACTACGTAATCAAAGTATTTTGGTATATACATTTTCTTAGTGGCGTATTTTATCAAACCATGTTTCTGCTACTTTCTATTTGCAGATTGAAATTCTCAGTACTTCTGGCTCCAAGCCTTTAGGAAAGATCCAAGTGACTGAGAGTACGACGATAGAAAACGTGAAAGAGAAGATTCATCAGAGTATAAAAAAATCTCTGTACCCAGACCGTCAAGCCATCAAGTTAGAAGCTAAAGGAAAAACAGTGAAAGACGAAGACACTCTGAAGTCCTTGAAATTAGAAAATGGTAGTAAACTATATGTGAAAGATCTTGGACCACAGATTTCATGGAAGAATGTGTTCCTGACTGAGTATGCCGGACCAGTGTTTGTTTATCTGTGGGTGTATCAGAGACCTTGGGTTCTCTACGGGGAGCAAGCTTCAGCTCCTGAAGGTGTTGCTACGTAAGTAATAGTTAAAATTTTAAACTCACATGCAAAAAATAGCAAGTCTTTGACCTACCTTTTGAATTGTAACTAAAATCTCAAAGATACATTGACTTTCAGAGTGGCTGCGGTGTGTTGGTCAGTGCACTACATCAAGCGTATCCTTGAGACATTGTTTGTGCACCGTTTCTCCCATGGTACAATGCCACTGAGGAATCTGTTCAAGAACTGCTCATACTACTGGCTGTTCACCCTTTATGTGGCATACCACATCAACCATCCTCTTTACACAGCTCCGTGCAATGTCTGCTTCTATGTAGGACTTGGAGGATTTGTGGTAAGCATTATTATACATTTTGTAAAACTTTTGTTGAGACTTACAGCATTATTTACTCAAGTTAGTAACTTGATCAAAGTTCAATGAAGTACCTACCTACATTGAGGTTAGGTCCTTTCGTCTACTGGTTTTCTTCAATGTAGTGTACTTAATTGGCTCTTAAAATCAAGCTTACTGGTAACTATCAAGGTTAATTCAATAAAAAAACTTGTTAATATACATTTATGTACAAAAACAACAAGTTAAGGTTAGGCACCTTTTACATTAAAACATACATACAGAAGGCCAACTTTTTAACATTTTATTTCTCTCAAATAGTTTCTTAACAGGTTAGCTGTCCGATGAGGCACATGTGCCTCATGGGTGATTGCACTGGTACGTCCATGAGGCATATGTGCCTCATGGCCAATGTTAGCTTAGCTGTCATTATTTACTACGAGGACGTGTACAAAGAAGATCGAAACTTGCTTCGGGACAGCTAACCTGTTAAAGGTGTATGTAATTATTTTTTGATCGTTTGAGTCCATCCCTCTCACCGCTGGATTATTCACCCCTTTACTATATTAAATTGAAGTAGAAGAGAATGAAAGTTTACATACAACTTATCAAACCTCTTTTTGAAGTAAGTTTTTTTTTTGTTTCTAGCTTTGTGAGCTTGGCAACCTAAGCATTCATATTTTGCTGAAGAACCTCCGCCCGCCTGGCACCAAAGTGAGGAAAGTGCCAGTCCCTGATGAAAACCCCTTCAGCCAGCTGTTCAACTTTGTCTCCTGCCCTAACTACACTTATGAGTTTGGATCATGGATGTTCTTTACAATCATGACCAAATGCATTCCAGGTATGTTGGACTTCCTAATATCTTTCCTACAGTGTACTGTATTCTTGAAACTGATTAGAGACTTGAGTCTATCAACCTGATACCTGAAAATTATCTTTGAATATACCGAGGACACTTTGTTTGTCACTTCATGCGAAAGAAACTACCTACTGAACAGGTCGGGCAGAAATTTTGCATAGATGGTTTGATAGATGGATGGATTTTAGTCCCTTGATACCACAAAACAAATCACAACAGGTTTGGCTGAAAGTTGCATGCATGGTTGGATAGATGGATGGATGTTTGCGACTTCTTTACCTTTACGCCAAAAATACTGAAAGGGTCAATAGAGCAACCTTTTAAACATCTTCATAGAAATACCGCGTACGAAGCCGCGGGCTGAGTAGTTTTACAAAAAAAACCCTTATTACCATAAAATTAAATATGGCGTTATGGTGTATCATTGCTACCTACGGTGTCATAAATGAGAGAATCAAGTTTCAAAGAAAATTTGCTTTGTCTGTGGCACCTATAACATAAATAATTCGAAACCTTGCATCAATCGATTCGTCCGTCATGACGAGCAAGAATTTATTGATTCTAAGTTGTTTGCATAATCACCTGTACTTATACTAATTTATACAAATTAACGCTGCTATTTTATTACGACACTTTCTGAACTGGTATTCTGTTCAGTTGAATATTGTTTAAGTAATGTAAATTACATGTCCAAATACTCAGATTTAGACTTGCGTCCTATTTATTCCCCAACTCAGTGTCTTATTTAGATGCAAGATGGACAGGAAAATAATAATCAACATTTATATGACGAATGGAATATTACCTACTATCGCTGGACTGTACTGTGTATTATATATTTAATAAGTACTGAACAATACTTACGCTACTCTTCTTATATTAACGTTATCGCAATGTGTTCACCTCGCAAGAGCATTGCGATAATAGCGGTACCTACCTAATATCTGGATAGGAACCCTAACAACAAAAAAAGTATAACTAGAGTGGATGAGGGTGGCACAGAATGGCATAATAGAGAAGGAGGAGGCCTATTCCCAATAATTTAGTTTAGTACATCGCATTCACTACTCAGCCTCGGCGGTGCGACGACCCCGGGATCGTCTTGGGCCATGAAAGTGTTAAGAAAGATAAGACTATAGATAGAAACACTTTAATTCACCACACAAAGACAATACAGCCACAAATGCTTGTAAAATAGAGGAAGTATAAAGGTGAGAGCGATCTCTCCCAGGCAACCCTGGGATAGACTGGACATGAAAGCTAAAAATCCGATTATAGGCGCTAACACTACATAACATACAAACATAGATATGGGTGGAAAATGACAAGCTTTCTTATAATTCCAGCGGGCATCTTCGCTGCTGCCGGTCTCTACCAGATGGCAGTGTGGGCGATCGGGAAACACCGCAACTACAAGAAAGAATTCTCCAACTACCCTAAGGGACGTAAAGCTATTCTACCATTTGTTCTGTAAACTCGCACTCTTATCGGTAGGTACGTCAGCTCTTTTTATTAAGACATTCATTGATAACGCATACTCGACTTATAGTATCATAACTTATACATGTGCATAGGTCAAGATCCCGTTTAAGAATCTTTATATTGACGTTGACTTAATTTGACCATATTTATTTAGACACAGCATATAGGTAGAACAAAGTTCTATAAAAATTACCTACTTCATATTAACTGAATTATCCTTTTTGGTTCTCAGCGTTGATGGGTTTATAGCTATGTTATACAATTTTATTATTAAAGTGGGTAATTGTTATTTTATTTACTTTATGAATTTCAATAATAATTAATAGTAGGTACTAAAGGAATTGATTTGATGTTTTTTTTTCTACTGGGATATGGTTTATTTATTATGTATGGGATGGGTGAATCTATTCCATTTTAAGATATCACAGAATGTATAGTTTGTAATAAAACGTTACTTTATTAGCATGTAATGCAATTGCAATACATATTTCCATAAACTCAGTCAAGAGGCATTTAAGTTAAAATATACGTTTTTCTATATAAACATATTTTATTTAAAATCTTCCCAATCTAAAGTTACTCCTCCAAAACGTTTTTTTTTGCTTTATTATATTCATCATATAATTCTGTAGAATTCATGTTTTGTTGTTTCGAAATCTTCTATAGGCTCTCCAAACCAACAGGTCGTCATAGTAAAATATCTTTTTAAGAAAAAGATTTATTTAAAACAAATACATTTCTAATTGAAACTACCTAGGCGTAATTAGAGTTAGAGCGAGATTCGTAAAAAAAATAATCGGACAAAATTAACAGCTTTGTCGATTATCTCGACGTATAATGTATGAAAAATTCTGACGAAATTGTCAATTTAAATGTAATAGCACGATTGTCTTTTTAGAGAACACATGCCTGAGTGAATAACTGATTATTCATTAAATATAGTAAATAATGTTTAATATATTATAAAAAATTCACCACTTACTCCAGGTCACGTCACGCTATATAACTTGAGAACGGCTGGACCAATCTCGCAAATTATTTTTTTGTTGTTTATTTACCAGGAAACTTATAAAAGAAAAAAGAAGATTGAATGATACATTTATACAAGAAAAAATTAAGAAAGTTGAATCATATTTATATTACAACGCGCAGCTAGTACCGATTATAATCCGTTATTTACTTTTATACTAAATAATCAGTTATTTACTTTTATAGGTACTAAATAATCAGTTATTTACTATGATAATCAGTTCTCATCTAATCATTCCTCATTCTCTGCTTCGGACGACGACGGTTGATTAGGATCTTCGATGCAACGCACTTTCCCTAGCAAGCGTTGGTTTTCATCTTTGAGTGCGAAGATTATATCGTCTCTTTCCTGTTGGAAAGAAAAGGGTTATTGTTCGGTTTATAATTGATTACCGAAGTAGAAACTGCAGTAGGGCTCATATACACGGACTGCAAGGCAAATGCACCCTTCGACTGCAGGTGACGGCAGTCAGCTATTTGCCGTCCGTGTATTTGAGACGTGCAGTCCGTGTATCAGAGCGCGTTGGTATGTATTACTGAAATCAAACGGCTAGAGTCTGTTCAGAGTCAGAGTCAGAGTCAAATCGTTTATTTCTAGACTTGCAAAATAAGCACTTAGACAAGTAAAATTTTAAGCTTGATATATAGTAATTACTATCAAATAAGAAATAAGGTGCAATTGACTCTAATTCACTTAAATTTTTTGTCCACTAGCGGAAAAAGTGAAAAAGAAACCACTAGCAAGTTTATCGCTTATCAACTAATACAATCTTTGCATACTAATTCTAACTGTTCTTACATACTATTGTCGATGTGGAACTGGGCGACATCCGGCGTTCAAAAAGAGAGTCGTCGCGTTGCGGTGAACTAACACTTTTAACCATACTGCAATGACAGCAGTGTTGGCAATGCAACAAAAGTTGTTAATTGGCACACGAGCGGGCTCAATTTCCACGACTCTGTTCTTTGGAACAGACTCTTTCCCATGGCAACATAGCGTTATTTTCACGCATACTAAATTCTAATCTCTAATATTTAAATTACTTGTAGAGCCTACTAAATTGTAAAAACCCTATTTTGTATTTCATGGGTGATGTGATACCTACTAACATGATACGCAATATACCTAACGGGATAAAATAATCCTAATTTTTTTGGTTATTAGGTATAGTTTACACTTGCTATGGGTTATTTCTTAGAAATCAAATACCTGACTTGTGTGGTAGTGGTTATCACATTCTCATACTGAGTCTAATTCACTTTGACCCTAATTATCCTTATACAAATGCATCGGCATCTATAAATCTGCCCAAGAGATATTGAAGATCTTTCTCACCCCGAGCTTCGTCTTGAACTTTTCATCCAGCTTCTCCCGGTCTTCAGTGACTTGCTTCAGCTTAGCGCGGGCAGTCGCCGGCGGAATGTACCTCGCAGAGAGTCCTAGGATGGACTCCATTTGGAAACATCTAGACCGCGTGGACTTTAGCTCGATGCGCAACTTGTTGATCTCCCCTAGGAGAGTGCAGTTCTCCTGTGGAAATAGTGGCCGTTTTTTCGTGGTCTCATTATTTTGTCCCATTAATGGAGCCACGAGGGAAAACTGTTTCTCATAGTCTCACTATTTATCTGCTTCCTGTAGGTATATAAAATAAGTCGAAGGATGCGTGGTTTGCTTAAAGTTTAAATGTTGAAAACAAATAAAGGGTGTCCCAACAAGAACGCAAGATTTAAATTTGGCGCCATTCGAAGTGTCATTGTTTGACATTTGAACAATTGTTATTGTTTGCTAGTAGAAGGTATGAGGTTAGTAAAAATGGAGCGCTACACGAATGAACAACGCATTCTCATTGTGAAATTGTTTTACCAAAATGGTGAAAATTTGCGGCTACAGTTCGCAAATTGCGATCAATTTGGGGTCACAATAATGCTCCAAAAGAGTCAACTGTAAAGAGATTAATGGATAAATTTGCCGAAACTGGGTCTGTTAGTGATGTAAAGACAACAACGCGCCTTCGACCAGGTCGATCGACCGAAAATGTCGCAGCTGTACGTGATGATGTCGCTCAAACTCCATCCACCTCAATTCGACACCGAGCTCAGCAAATTGGTGTCTCCAAATCCACTATGCAGCGAATTTTGACGAAAGATTTGCATCTTCATGCATACAAAGTTCAATTGACTCAGGAACTGAAGCCAGCTGACCATGGAAAGCGAAGGGAGTTCGTTAATTGGGTATTGGAGAGACAACATGAAAATGCTGATTTTGCCGATAAAATCATCTTCAGTGACGAGGCCCATTTCCATCTTGATGGCTTCGTCAATAGGCAGAATTGTCGCATTTGGGGTGAGGAAAATCCCCGAGTGATTCACGAGAAGCAAATGCATCCTCAACGTGTCACTGTGTGGTGTGGATTTTGGGCTGGAGGCATCATTGGACCTTTTTTTATGAAAATGAGGCAGGTCAAGCGCAAACAGTCAATGGTGTTCGGTATCGTGAAATGATAACCAGTTTTTTCGTGCCTAGAATTGAAGAAATGAATGTCGAGGGCATGTGGTTTCAGCAAGACGGCGCCACATGTCATACAGCCAGAGAAACAATTCAATTGCTGCATCAGTCATTTCCCGGTCGTGTTATCTCGCGTTTTGGCGACCAGAATTGGCCGCCTAGATCGTGCGATTTAACACCATTAGACATTTTTCTTTGGGGTTTTTTGAAGTCGATGGTTTACGCGAATAAGCCGACGACGACTCAAGCCTTAAAAGAGGAAATTGGACGCTGCATTAATGAAATACCGCAGCATTTATGCAAAACGGTCATTGAAAATTTCATTAAAAGATCGCGTGTGTGCCAGCACAGCCGCGGCGCCCGATGTGTTGTTCCATACATAACCTCATTCTGTCTACTTTACGATATAATAAAGTTACACGATTTTTTTTAAATATCTGTGTTTTATTTAAAATTTAAATCTTGCGTTCTTGTTGGGACACCCTTTATATCCACTTTATTCAACCAAAAAATTGCAGTGCAATGCAACCTAGCATAATAATCGGACTTTTATCTTATTTTTTATGAAACAGTTCTCCCTCATGGTTCCAATGGGACAAAATAACGGGACCACGAAAAACGGTGAAATAGTTCGTAATTTCAAAAAAAATACCCGTCGAAGCCGTACATTTTTAGGATTTTAATTGATTTCTTAGTATTGTTGTTGTTAAAAATTATCTGTGAATCTGGTCAAAGAGACGACTGATCCGAGAGCTGGTTGAGTATCTGGCGCTGTGCTGCGTATTCCGACTGGTATTGATATGGATCAGTTGAGCTACCTACCTGTAGATTGTTCAGTTAGCTCAATTGCTGCAATAGGGTAAATGCATGTGACTTCAAAAAAGCTAATATTTTTTTTGCGTTCTCTCTATTGATATAGAAATAAATATATCTGTATATTTTTTTTGCATTTTATGTTGTTTTTATTGTAAAATTTAATCATTGAAAAGTACATATTTTAAGTCTCAACAGCAAAATGTCTAAACGCAACGCGATTGGCGTTACGTCATACCTGAACATTTTTGTATGGGCATGAAGTTTTGACTTTGTGTTTACATAGGGGACTCGATGATCCGTGACGTCATAAAATGAAATGGCTAACATGGCAGCGTTTTTATCACCCAAAACTGAGTGCAGTCTTACTTTTAGTTTTTTACCTAAATAATTTTTTTTTGGGTGTTATATTTTTCTTCGTTTATGTATTAACCTAAATAATCGATTAAAAAAATAAAAAAAATCCATGCATATACCCTATTGTAAAAACTAGTTCTAATTTATTTCTACTAATCGATTGTAATATATCTTTTTAATCCGTTATGGTTATTAGCACTAAAGTAACTTACAACGGGATATGGTAAATATTCCGTTGTAAATGACTTTAGTACTTATTATTGTTGGGATTATTTTCAAAAAACCATACCTAAAACTTCGTCCGGTCATAAATCACACTATCACACTAATATTATAAATGCGAAAGTTTGTATGGATGGATGTTTGTTACCTCTTCACGCCAAAACTACTGAAAGGATCGGGCTGAAATTTTGCATACAAATAATCCTAATCCTAGAATCAAACATAGACTTTTTACCCCATAAATCAGTTCCCGTGGGATATAAATCACCTTTAAACGTTTCCATAGAATCAACGCGTGCGAAACCGCGGGGCGCAGCTAGTTTTATACAATAATAGCCTTCAATATTTTCGGTTAGGTTTCGTATCTTCTATTGGGTAACTCTTGCTAGATAATGAAATTAGGTACTCCTATTCCATTACATAAAACTTTTTGTTTCCCAATTAAGATTCACGGACTTAATTAAGGACTTAGACTTCACGGATTTTAAGTAAATCCAATCAAATCCGTTTCTTGAATTACAGATTCAATATGCTACCATTCTAATTATAAGTTTGTCCAAGTTTATAATAAAGTAAGTAGCATTTTATCGCTGTGAGGTTCTCTAATGTTTTTTATTGATACCTATTGCATAATTTTCACTCAAAAAATGAAAAACCTACAAAAGTTATCCTACTAATATTACAAACGCGAAAATTTGTAACATGTATGTATGTTTGTTGCTCTTTCACGCAAAAACTTTTGAACGGCGCGGGCTGAATTTTTGCATACAGGCAGTTCTAGGCCTGGAGTAACATAGTTTATGTTTGATGAATACCATGCATATGAGGCTTTATTGATGATTATATTCGAGACTTTGGAGAAGATCGTTAACCCTACGTCTAAACTTACTACCTACACCAGGAAACTCTGAAAATAAAGGAAGACTGAACGAGAAAATACCCGTGGATTAAAGGCCTGTTCAGGCCGAGAGCGGTATTACGATATCAAACGGGATTTTGGCGCGGTTCCATGTGGATTGCGTACGACGACGATTATTGTAATGAAGAGTTCTGCTCTCTTCTCTTGTGAGCCCTGACTTTGGTTGGTTTGACCTACAAAGAACTAAAGTTCGTAGGGTTTGACCTTGATGGGTTTGACGATAAAATCGAAATGGTACCATTTTTGTATGAGATTTGGTACGCGTACATAGAAATACGCAAATCACATTGATTTATTAAATCAATCAATGGCAAATCCCATCCAAACAAAAACAGAATGTCTATACTATCGAGTAATAAAGTGAGGGATCAGATCGCGTGACTTTAAAAACCGGCTAAGTGCGAGTTGGACTCGCGCACGAAAGGTTCCGTACCATTATCTATAAAACGCAAAATCATATCTGTTGTATGGCAGCCCCCTTAAATATTTATTTCTTTCCTTTTTTTGTATTTGTTGAAAAAGCGGCTGTGAAAATTTCAATCACGGTTCATGAGATACAAGGTGGCAGACGGACGGACAGACAGACAGACAGACGGACAGAGGAGTCTTAGTAATATGGCTTTTACCCTTTGGCTACGGAACCCTAATAACATGCCCATAACTTACGTCCATAATCTTGTTGATATCGTTCTTAGAGCCGCCCAGCGCCTTGGAGAGCTGTCCTTTGAGCGCGGCCAGCTGCTTTTCAAGGTGGTCCCTCTGTCGATTGAACTCGCGGATTGCTTCGTCCTCCGCCACGCGACTTCGCACGAAGTCTATGTCTTCTATGTATTTGTGAAATAGACTCTAGAAAGAGAAGGGTAAAATACTACTGTATGTAACTGATAAATAGGGAAAGTGTTTAGGCAAGATACTTTTATCCGTCAAAATAAATCATTTAGACTGAATTGTATGAGGGTGTTACCACACCAATGGATCCATCGTCGATCGATGTATCGATGGAAGTTGATCTACGTTATTCGATTGGTGTGGTAGTTTGGTTGATTAACGGACACCGTTCCATAAAACGTCGACTAACCAATCGATCGATCGTTTTTCGTGGCGTTGCATACGAAAAATATTTTTTTTTGCGAATTTTTATCTTTTTTGAGTAGTTATTTTGCTATATTTTTTTATGTTTGTTACCTCAGAATTTTTCTCTCGGTGGTCCGATTTTCATGATATTTTTTAATTTGAAAGCTGGCGTTTCCCGTGTGGTTTTAATTAGGTCAGTTCTGACAATGGGATCCATATACCTAATTGAAGTCGGTTTATAGTTTTTTTTAAACAAAATCAATTTATGCGTTGCCTTTCGCTATTCAGGGCCCAGACAATGTCTACGCCCCGAATAGCAACATAACTACTCAAAAATAATAAAAATTCACAAAAAATATATTTTTCGTATGCAACGCCACGAACGACGATCGATCGATTGGTAAGTCGACTAACACGATTTTGTTTACACATGTCTAACCTTTACATTGAGTTTCAGTTTCATAGGATCCTGGAAGTTGCCAGTCATATTGTGCAAGTCTATTTTGATTTTCTTCAAAGTATTCTTCAGCGTCAAATTCTTTTCGGCCTCATTTAAGTAATCTTTCTTAGCTGATCCTAATTTTTCGTTCAGTTGAGTGATTTTGAGTTCTGTAAATAAGACAAGTCCCTACTTAATCACATCACACTATCACACTAATATTACAAATGCGAAAGTTTGTATGGATGTATGGGTGGATGTTTGTTACCTCTTCACGCCAAAACTACTGAATGGATCGGGCTGAAATATTGCATACAGGTTTTTTAATCCTGGAATCAAACATAGGCTACTTTTTATCCCATAAATCAGTCCCGTGGGAAAAAGCGCGTTGTTCTTATGGGAACATTTAAAGGTGATTTACCTTTAAACGTTCCCATAAGAACAACGCGTGCGAAGCCGCGGGGCGCAGCTAGTATAATATATTTTAGAACATCGGTTTAAAGCTTGATTACTTGAAGAGTACTTATTTTTCAGTGATCTATGATGAAATGAATGATGTGTATAATCTAGGTAGACATGCAAAATAAATTACCACACATCAAAATGTGCTACAAATATAACAAAATCAACAACTACAACGAAAAAATATGAGTTCTATTGTGACCCTTTGAACTGCTTGACTACAAAGTTGGCAAATTTTCAGATGAATCTAAGTACCTACATGAGGAAAAAAATTACAACTGAACGTGAAAATTACCGCGGAATGCTCTTTGTTTTAGAAGGTTCTCCAGTGATACTTCCAACGAGAGAATACGAACTTTTTTCGCTTTAATTTCGCGATCTAACGGATCGATCTGTCGAAATCATAAAACATGTAAATACAGCTGTAACTTTTTTCTTCACTACACATCAAAAACGCTGCTCTAGATATTAATATTAAAACAACATTTATGTTGCATGCTTCGTGTAAAGTCACCATCTAACAAACTGGAAAAATCAATGAAACGTGTGACATAAAAGAAATTGTGTGCGAAACAATTTTTTTTTTCTGAGAATTCGTAATCTACCCTGTTAATAATCATACCCAGTTCATGCCTGACTTTCATCAGCTTCAGTTCCTCATTTTCCATATCGTCAATTTGATGTTTCAACTCACGGATCATCGATTCTTTTGGTTCAATCTAAACGCAATATCACCATATCACTTTTAATCTGTCTTTTCAATCTCAATCAATGAAGTTATGTTCTCGTAGCCGAATTTTGGCTACGGCGGATAATCTCCGTACGGAGACGTGCACATGACATGTACATATAGTGCACAAGTGTGTGCAAACACAGTTACACTCTATTCACACGACCGGGGAGAAAAGGTCAGGCGCAGGTTTAACCGCTTTCGGAGGAACGGGGCGTCATCAATGAATGATTAGCCTTATCCATCATCATCATCATCATCATCATCATAGCAGCCCTTATGTCACCCACTGCTGGGTATATGCCTCTTTTCTGTATCTATTGCAGCCAATTGTAACCAGCTACTTGTATTATTGCAACTTACATCAGAAATATCCAATAAAGTTAAAAAAAGTTTTTATTTCAACTAGACTCACCTGATTCTTTAACTCAGTTATCTTAAAGTTCAACACGAACTTGTACTTTTCCAATTCCTGCTTCTTTCTCTTGAGTTCGTAGATTCGCTTCTCTTTTTCCTGAATCGTGCCGTCTCTTTCTGATATTTCCTTCTTTAGGTCGGCCACATCTCTTTCTAATGTTGATATTACTTTCTGGAACTGCTTGTGTTCAGCTAAAAGTTACACATAAATTTAATCAAAATTAGTTAATCCGTTTAGCGTTTTACAGCGACGCCATGGATACTTAAACCGATGTATCTTCATCTCAAAAATAAATGAATCGGTGAAATTTGATACATTTTGTGAAAATATTAAAAACTATAATGAGATTTTTATGGTAAGAATGGGGAAATTATTTTAAACAAATGTTTTTAGAGTGTTTATAAAGTATAGATTTACCTTTGAGTTGGGCCACTTGATGTTTAAACTCATCAATTTCCTTGTGTGCGCTGATAAGTTTCTTCTTCATAAGTCCAGTCTCCCCTTTCAATCGCACATTAGCATCCTTCTCCTCTTTGAGCTGTGCTTCGTACCCTGTCCTGATCTCTATTATCTCTCTGTCGGCATCTTCTTCTATGGAGGCCTTTATCGTCTCGTGTTCTCTTGACTCCAAGTCTGCTTGTTCTTGGAGCTAGAAGATAGATTAAAACGTTTACAATGTACTTCACGTTAAGTTAAGTATTATTATTCAGGGTGTTCGGTAGACTGCGTGTGCCAATTGACAACTTTTGTTGCGTTGACAACACTGCTCTATCATTGCAGTACCTATGAGTAAAAGTGTTGGTTCACCGTAACGCCACGCCGCGCCGCTTCTCTTTTTGAACAGACTAACTGGGGTACCGGGAGTAGGTGGTACCAAGTGCAATAGTGGTTTTCTAGCCCTGAAAAGCCTCTCGGTTATTTTAATAATTTTTAGTGCTTTCATATTACTTAAAGTTTAGGTAACATCTGAATTAATACATGTCACTAGGGATTAGTTGGTATGGATCCTAACTACATACATCCAAATCTGTTTAGGCATTTGAAACTTATGGCGCAGGTAATAAAGATGTTCTCATACATGAACCCTGAAAGAATACACTATTACTTTTTTGGGTATAAAAAGTGTAATGTAGAACTTATGCTTACGTTAAGCTTTTAATACCACGACGGATTTAAAAGTTTTGCGTCTAAAGTAATTTACAACGGAAAATTTACCACGATTTAAGTTTTGAGCTTTCCAATAATTCAGCACAGTTTCATGCGCCATGATCACGGAATAACCGAAGGCAACTACGAGTGAGTTTTATTGGCAGATATACCAAATCAAATCATGATAAATATCCCGTTGTAAATGACTCTAGAACACAAGTACTAAAGTCAAGAACAACAGGATTTATACGTACTTCTTGCAGCACAAGATCCTTTTCATCCAGCCTGGCTTCAAACATAACGTTCATTTCTCTGAGGGCTGCCCGCTTGCTTTCCGCTAAATTTTCCAGTCTCGCCTCGTAATCGGTCCTCATTCTTGCGGTTTTATCTTCAAGGCTCTAAAACATTACATCAGCCTGATAATTGTTCAAAACCACAAGACACTTGACTTGTTAAAATGTTACTTAGCATGTGTGTGGACGAAATCTACGCACCAGCCTCTGCATATAGGTGGGTAATCTAATATAAGTATATGCGCCGTGTCAAGTCATGACTTGAATGACAATAATAATTAATTTTGTTTTAAAAAAATATGAACGAACTTCAATTTTTATACTTTTTTCATGAATTTTCATGGATCCCATTGTCAGAACTGAAAAAAATTAAAATGGGACCACACGGGAAGCACCAGCTTTCATATTTAAAAAAAAATGAAGATCGGACCCACCCAGTCCAAAATTCTGAGGTAACAAAACTAAAAATAAAAAACTAAAAAAAAAATACAGTTGAATTGATAAACTCCTCCATTTTTGAAGTCGGTGGAAAAATACGTCACATCTTCTGATAATCTAACTGATGGACTAATTAGAACGCTTGAGTCGTCAGGCCTATTGTAGGTATAATGGATAATCCTGAGGTGGTTCCATCAAAATTTTATTTCCAGTTATCGTTTTATATTATTATGAATTAGTATTTGTCTCGCATAACTTAAAAAACAGCTTAAAACTAAGAATTTGAAGTCAGTTTTAGTGTTTTCGGAACAATTAAATTGTTGACAGAAGATGTTAATCGACAAAGTTGCTAACCGTCCCACTATCTTTTGGTACGCACACCAAGGTAAGTAAATGAATAATAACAAACCTACGTTAGAAATTAAGATAGAAAAAGTAGGTTGCATAATATTTTTCTGTTTTTGTAAAGGTCTAAAAATATAGCTTAGCGCTTCCTCCAACTTATCGGTACTAGGTAATCTTACACTAAAACAAAAATCTTCTCAGTACCTACAATGTACCTACTTAACTATGCTAAGAAATTTTCAACAGTTCGATTTCAATGTGCCTTGACCTTTATGTAAATGCCATACTTAGGTATTTCATGATTTGAAGCCGACTATTATTAAGTCGTTTCTACATATACTACTATATCTTTTGGTAATTTCTATGGAAGTGTTATAAGGTAATTTCCCATGGGCTGATTTATGAGATAAAAAGATTAATGAGGATGATTTATGAGATTTAAGTAGCCTTTGTTTGAATCCAGGCCTAGAGGCTCCTCTGTGCTCTCTATCTTCCAGGCAAAATTCTATGCAAAATCTCAGCCCGATACGTTCAGTAGGTACGTTAAGAGGTAGGTAACATACATATAAATTGCTCATTTATAATATTAGGTATATTTTTATACAACATAAAATAATAAGTTAAGTCTATGTGCAGAGGAGGGTGTTGACATAGTTTATATTTCGTTGCCATAATTCAGGGACGTGGTTATAAATTTTTTTGGGTAGGACGCATCTGGATATGTAAAGTGTTTTATAGCCATAGTATATGCATGTAATATTTTGTAGATTTTTTTTGTAATTTTTTAATAATAAGTGTATCATGTATTTATTTTATATTGCATTGTCGCAATGGTGCTATACTGTAATGGCAATGTAAATATGTAATTAAATAAATAAATAAAAGTAGCTGTTGGCGTTCCTCTAAAAAACCTACTATACTAGAAGATACATAACAGTAAGTTGCCTTATGTAAACATAACATTCTCTTACCTGATATCTGTCGTACTCGCTAATTAGTCTGACATTGAAGTCCGCTTCTAGCGCCTGTAACGTCCTCTCGTGTCCCGACCGCAGCTTCTGAATGTCTTGCTGTATCATGCCTATTTCGTGTGTATGCTCGTTCTCCATACCCTAGAGTTACAAAAATACACCGGATTATACACTATACTTCTATTTCTTCACTTTTAGTATGAAACGAAGAGTAGAAAAACAACTTGTAAATTGTTTTATTGATATAGTTTTACAGACAATAATGACTCCATAGGCTCATGAAATAGTTTAAAATGAAACAAAATTCATTGTCAATCAGATCTTACGTTATGCATCTAACTACGACAAAAAAATCAAATATAGGTTGCACACACGTCGAACAAACGACATTTAAACAAAATGTGACTATTGGCAGTCTAATCGCTCAAGAGCGATCTCTATCAGACAACTGTGGATAAAATTGTCTGAACAGGACCATGACTAGGTATATTGCATATGGTCAATGTATTAAAAACCTTCATGAAAACTTGTATGAACTTTGATCTTATCACACATTCCAAGGCTTTACCGCCGTAATTCAAGTTTTAACTAGTCAATGATATGGAAAGATACAGTCAACGTCAGGATGATCCAAGCATCCAGCGTAGCCAAAACTATAGAGCTTCTGGATATCCAGAAAACAGATCTCTCTGGTACATGTACATTCAGAATCAGGTTGTTTCAACAGCTTGGATCTCCCATGTTTTTATCAAGTAGACACTAAATTCTCAAAAGCCCTTAACAACCCTCTGCTTAGGACGAGGGCAGCTGCTTTGATTTCCGTGTCATTCCATTCGATTAATAAATCCCATAGGCTCCTACGATCGATGTCCCCAGATTGCTTAACATTTACAACCATCGTGATGCCTCTTTTCCAAGGGCTTACCTCATTTTTCTCCTTTAGTTCTTCGATAGCCGCGCAGTATCCTTCATGCACCTCTTTCAATTTCTCAGCCTGGGTCGCCTCCGCTTGTCGCAGTTGGTACGTGTGCTCCGTTTCCAACTCACTCATGCGTGTACTCAGCAACTGTCAAAAGTGACACACTATTGGAAACATTATAGGGACTATTACTAGTCTGTTCAAAAAGAAAATCGTCATGGCGTTACGGTGAACTAACACTTTTAGTCGTACTGCAATGACAGAGCGTGTTGTCAACGCAACAAAAGTTGTAAATTGGCACACGCGCGCCCTCGATTCCCACGACGCTTTTCTTTTTAAAGAGACTAACTCTATAATTTTCATTGGTTTATAAAATATAGGTCTATCTATATTATAGACCAAAGAAAATTCAATGATGCAATATCGTCACCCTGTTTGATAGTTGGCGAACGGATAATATAAATCTTGCCGAGAGATTTCATCAATCAATCATTTCATAATCAATCAAGATGAAAAAAACTAAGGTTTTTGTAATTTATTATAGTGCGTATAAGCGTACTATATGTATAAACTCTATGGTATAAGCCCTCACACTCTGGGTAATTTCTAAAAAAATAACGAGAGGGGAACGGGAGGACGCGGGTTCGAATCCCGTCAAAGTCGATTTTTTTGGGGATTTTATTTCATTTCTATGAAAAAAGCTGTTGAATGAACGTATGTATTGCTATGTTTTCTGCAGCCCTTTCTGTAACATATCAAATCTTCGTTTCCATTAATCAATGAAATTGTGACTCAGACATTCTAACTCGATGCTCAGACAGAATAAAATTATCAGGGTCAAAATTGTATAGAGAAGAGCTGGAAAATGCAGCCAGCGCGTCTTGGATACGTTTAAATTCCGACCGGTAGGTATTCATATGGATCAGTTGGGCTACCAGTAGATTGTTTGCAGCAGGCTGCAGTTAGCTTAATAGTTTCAATTACAAGTACTAGTTCTAATTTATTTCTATTATTTGACTGTAATTTTCTTTTTCAATATAGTCAAGATAACTATGATGTCTAAATATTAATTAGATAGAAGAATCTCGTTCGATAGAATGCATTTGTGTTTTTATAAATATGTACTCATTTGACGTTAAGGTTCAATTATTCTGTTAATAAATATGTGAGGCCATCATCCAAGACCGACGACTATTAAAAGTGAAGCAGGCAGAATGCACTTCATTTGTGTCAACAAGAGGTGTCGCTTCTAAACAGCCAGAATAGGTCTACTTACGTTGATACTGTTTATTTTCTCCTGCAAATCCTTCTTGCTAATTAATATCTCCTTCGAATACGCGAAGTCTTTGTCTAAAGCTATTGCTCTACCATCAGCGTTCGTCAACCGCCACAGGCAAATAGAAGCATCCTCTGCTACAGACACCAACACTTGGTCATCATAAGCCAGACAGATGCAGGAAACCTTCTCGTTATGCATGTGGAATTCATTCATAACTAGCTTATCGAGAAATGGCATCTGAACGGCTGTCACGCCTCCCGTTCCACCAGTTATGAATAGCATCAAGTCTGAGCGAGACAGAACTATGGTATCTAGGGGGACTCCAAGCACTCCGAGATTTTTCCTTATCGTGTTGGCTCCTATTTCTTTCACTTCTCCATCTGTTCCAACGGCGTATGTAGTTTTCCCGTTACTAAACAAACAAACAAAAAATATTTTTTGATTAAAATATGGACACCAACAGAAAAACTTTTAACTTTTCTGTCAAATATTATTTAAACGTTAATGTATGAAGTACCTGGGTGACCGAGCTTCGCTCGGTTTTTTTTTTGGTAGATTGTGCTTATTAGAAATTATAGTAGTACTATTCGCCAATAGATGGCAGGAAGAGTCATATTTTTCAGTTTAATTCTTAAGTAAATTAATATAAGGTTGATTATTGAAAACACGAATAAAATAGTATTACTATTCGCCAATAGATGTCAGGAAGAGTCAATTGATTACGTTAAAGTTAATTATTGAAAACATAATTAAACTAATATAACAACATTTTCTGAAAATGAATGTCCTAGCTAGATCGATTTATCGCCTCCAAAGCCGCTTGTATACTAAATTTCATGAAAAGTTTCCGAGATCCGGGTTAAAGAATTGCTCATTTAAAGGTATAAGATTTAATCAGTGTAACTCTGGATTAAGTTCTCGAATCCTCGCTCTTACTAATAAATCTTGTATAAACATATTGGGATCCCAACTTCGGTCGGGATTACTTACGGGTTACTAGAATATTGAAGCGGGTAAATTTTCATTAACAAAGTTCAAGAGGTCACTGAATACAATACGATTAAAGTGTGTTACCTGACGACCGCACAGGACTTGAATTGATTGGTTTTGAGTATAACTTCACCGACTCTTTGGCCGGATGACATACTCCATTCATAAACAGCGCCTTCTGTACCACATGACACTAATGTCAGATCGTTGGCTGCCCAAGCAAGACAAGTGATCTGGAATTCAGAAATATTTCTTTAATTTATGCGAGATTTAAAATAAACCATTTTTAAAGGGAAAGGAGCTCTGTAGTCCTCCTGCGACTTAGGTGATCGCGGTTTCGATCCCCGCACCGGGAAAAAAGATTGAATGATACCCTATTTATTCTGGGTGTTTTCCAAGTAGGTACAATAAATGTATAATAAATAAAAAGTATAATAAATGTTTATCACCCATAACAGCTACAAGCCCCATACAAGCTCTTGATTTTGGGGCTCCTAGAGGATGTGTGCATTGTTTATTGTATTAAGATCTATTCGTCATAAAACTGCAAATTATGTTAATAGATTCCAATATCATAAATTAAAATTCACATGCTTGGAGTCGAGATAAAGAGATATAATTGGACAATATTTATTGAAGAAAGGATCTCAAATCACCAAGTATTTTCCACTATGTTTAAAAATCGTCAACAAGAAAGAAAGTTAATTTGAGGTTAAAATTAAATTTTAATCAAGTAAGGTTAAGCACTGCGGGTTTGTTAATCATTTGTGCAGGGTTAAAAAATCTAGTATATATCGTATCCATTTTGAATGGAGCATAAACGTAAACAAACCGCCCATACTTAACCTAAAATTCACTTTGTTGGCGCGTCCTTTTATACGTAATTTACATTACTTGTCGATTTTAGATCCTCCCTTCAATAAAAATTGCTTACAATTATATCTGAAACTCGACGCCAAGCAAGTGAGATTTTGTTATTTGTGTCGTATTTTGTTTACTAACATGCTTCATTCAAAATGGATAAACCATAGATAAGTGCATCTTACCAATCCATTATGTCCTTTCAAATTGTAGACATTTTGAAAAGACGTCGACGAGAACACCTGTATAACTTGACTGTTCACAGCAGCAAAGAGATGCCCATTCGTACTGAACTTGGCTTGCTTGCAGTTCCTGATGGGAAACTCCCTCATGACTTCGTAATCGTCTATCAGGACCACCATGAAACGGAGTTTGTCAGAAAATCCCACTATGCAGAAAAGACCTGAAATATGGATAAAGGAATCCGTTAGTTAAGTATTTAGTTAGTTAGTTAAGTAGAATCGTTTGATTTCCTCAACCTCTACAGCCTGTATTGGTCCACTGCTGGACGCAGGCCTCCCCCAGATAAGCGCATTATTGGCCTTTATCTCAAGGAGGGTAATGCCCATAACCCCCACGCTGGGTATGCGAGTTGGGGATCGCAGTTTGGTAGTATAATTGTTCTGTTCGGTGGATATCCCTTAGTCGGCTCTTACGACACCCGAAGGAAGAGTTGGGGTGGTGCAAATTCTAAGCCAGCACCACACAGCTCGTTTGATTTGATATTGGGGTTTTCTGTTTCAACATTGCCTGTCAAATATTATGTGGCACGGCGGTGGAAGGTACGCCTGAGGCGCAAAAGGTTGCGTGTTCGATTTCCGCCTTGGGATAAATGTTTGTAGATCTGCAAATATTTGTTGCGGGCTTTCTGAGCATTTCTATTTATAATAAAAAATAACTATCTATCTTTGTAATTAATTGTATTATTTTAACTATATCAGTTATCTAGGTCCCTAACCAAAACACTAGCTGTGCTTAGCTAAGGGATGATGATGAGAGGAATGTCTAGCATTATTATTATTATTTTATATCTCTTAACCTTGCTCATATCGCTCGTTTGTCTGCTGAGGGGGCTACTTAGTACCAAGTACCAACCCAATAGGTACTTAGGTAGGTACCTACCTACTTGTGTTAGTTTTAGGTTTCGAATAATTGTTAACTGTTTGTTAGTGTTACTAAGTAGTCTTTTAATTTTTTACCTTATTTTATTTGTAGTGTTGTGTAGTGTTTAATAAATCATTTTATTTCTTTCTTTCTTTCTTTCTTTATATCAATTTTGACAAGTTGATTTAACATTGATATCAATTCAGATGGCACTGTATACATACGAGTATAAGTAAACTCTAATTTAACAGCACTAAAAATGTAGCCATCCAAGATACAAGATTTTATTGATAAATATTAAATTTAAATGTCAAATATATTTTATTACTATCGCTGAGAAAGGGACGGCTACAATTTAAGTGCTGTCAACCAGACCAGTTAAAACATGATTAATCGGCAGGTAGAAAATGCTTCCGCATTATGCCCTTTCCCTTAGTGCAATAAAGTTTCAAAATAAAATAAGTTTACTTATACGATAACCGCAAAGAACCATCAGTGTCTTTAGACGTAAGTTAGGCAACTTTCTAAATAGGCAAGTGAAGACGCGCTGAAGTTAAGGACGGTCAAAGAGCAAGAAATAATCAGGTCATTGACGCGCATTGTTTGTACGTATTGACGCTTCACCCGCATTGCGCGGCAGCTTTGACAGCAATAACTACATAAACAATTTGTATGTCTGTCTGTACACGACCTAATTTCTTGTTATAGCTACGTTGACCCTACATACATATTTGTATACCTCAACAGCCTGTATTGGTCCATAGCTGGTTGCAGGCCTCTCCCTGATTAGCGTCTTATTTGCGTTTATCTCATGAAGGGTAATGCCCATAATCCCCACGCTGGGCATGCGGGTTGGGGATCGCAGTTAGGTGGTATAATTGTTCTGCAGGTGCTGTGCTGCTGCCCGCTCCCTGGTGGATATCACTTAGTCGCGGAAAGAGTTGGGGTGATGCAAATTCTAAGCCCCACACCACACAGCATTATATGTATACATACAGTACAAATTAGAATTAAGTCTTCTGATATTGCTTGAGAATAACCTAGTTTTTAATTGGGTCAATATCACGCAAAGCTGGTTAAAGTGCAAAAAGGCATCAAGGTACAGCTAGAATATTTTACCAGCTGACGCGATCCCCAATTGTAATTTTTATACTAAAGGTCAGGATTTGTGACCTTAGCGTCGATAATGGTAAAAGAAAAGACGAAGTCAACGAGGAAAAATGTATGGAAAACAAGACAATCGAGCAGGCTCTAAAAAAATCTAGTAAATGTATTACGTAACGCAATTTTTGAAGATTTTTGACCCCCCCTCCCCCCACTGTAACGCTCCGTAACGTTTTTCTGTACCCCCCCCTCCCCCCTTTCTAAACGTTACGTAACACTCAAGTGATAATTTTTACTCTGAAGTCGCAAAAAGTTATGTTATAGTTTTTTATTCTTGGTGTAGTTTTAATTGCCTTTTAATAAAACAAGAGATTTTTAATTCGCAACACCTGCGTATTTTGCTTATTTTTTATACATTTTTGACGATTAGACTAATATAATCGAGGGATTCCCCGTAAAACGTAAACGAAAAGGGTTGCCAATTTGGGAGTTTTAATTCCCTAATTTTTTATATAAAAAAAGAAATGACGTTACGTAACGTGTTGTAAGAAAGACCCCCTCCCGCCCCTGTAACGCATCGTAACGTTTTACGAGACCCCCCCGCCCCCCCGAATTGCGTTACGTACCTAATACTTGAACGCTCCCAATGCCTCCCCAAACAAAGGTGCCATATACACCATGCGCTATTAAACTCTTGTACAAACCTGTTGGATGCAGAGATAGGCAATGAATTTCCTCCTGATACAATTTGATCATTTCCACATCGTCGGTCATGTAGTTCCAAACCCGTATGCTCTTATCAAATTCCCCTGCTGTCATGAAGATGGGCTTCCAAGCGCACATGGACAGTGCTACGATGCGCCCGTAATGCATGGCCGGACCCAACTCGTTGAATATGATTTCCGGGTTCTAGAAATTGAGGGATATTGTGTGCAATTCCATGAATGGCCCTTTAATTAACTGAGTGGTGGAACGTCGAGTTCGATGAAATTATGTGTTCAATCGTTTTGAACTTTCTCAGGACATGGACTATTGCCGTTCCACTTTATCGGTAGTGTAGATAGATTTTCTATGTATAATAAAGATATACATATTTACATTACGAGTACCTATATAATAGGTACCTATATTGTATTATCACTCATCTAGTACTCAAGCAAGGCATAACACAAGCTCTGCTTAGCTTGGGGCTAGATGATGCTGTGCGGATTGTCCAGCATTTTATTATACAATACCCAGACTAAAATTGTTAGTCCTAAGTAGAGCAATATATATATTCTAAGTGCTTTTTTGTAAGCCTGTTGTAACAAATATTAATAAAATTATTGCATCTGCAACTGAAAATTGAATGGCGTTAACGCATTCAGTGCCCAGCCTCTAAACCGGCGCGGCGGCGCGGGGCGGCGACGCAGCAGGGGCAAACGGGCGCGGGCCGCAACACAGGGGCTGGGCACTTAGGCAGGTGTAGTGTATGGTGTTGGTGGGCAATGAAAGTGAGAATCATTAGGAAGTACCCGATTCTGTACAACGTGACACGCATGCATGGAGTCAACTATTAGGACAACATGCAACAGTCGTGTACAAAGAAAGTGTTGTAGGGTAGTTTGGCGTTTGAGCATAAGGTATGCACTAATGTTGATCCCTATGACTTATAAATCAAGGACGAGCTAACCTGTAGCATGTGCTGTCCAAAGAGTTTGACGTAATACAACTGCTTCCTGAGAGTCGTGATGAGTAGAGTTTCCTGGTTAGGGTCAATTGTGATGTGCTGAATTGCATCCAGTTCCGACCACATAGGGTATTCCCGCGTGTGCCTGTAAATAAGGAATTCGTTCTACAAGTTTATTTCTTAGTAGCTGCTGGCTGCGGCTTCGCACGCTCTTTTCCGCATGAAACTGTGCTGAAATATTAGAAAGCTCAAAACTCAAATCATGGAAAATATCCCGTTGTAAATGGCTTTAATCTACAGTTAGTTCAACTTATCCATATCAATACCAGTCGGAAGCGTCTCCAAGACGCTTACTGCATTGCCCCGCTGTATGGCAATGCCGATGCGCTGCACCAGATACTCACCAGAAAAATAAATAAAAACTGTCGAACGTTGTTGTATTCACAATTTTTTTCGTGCTTAGTCATAATTTTTCCAGCCATTATCTATCTCGATCTAAGTTAGGGTATTTACCTTTCAGAACTGAACATTCAGAACTTATGGTTTACGTACTTGTATGATTTCTTGCAGATCCTAAACACGTTTCTCTTTCGGTAGTGGTGAAGTGTTTCCTTCTCGAACATGTGGACGTAACCAGGGCCACAGGCAAAGACAAAACCTAATAGAATAAAAATTAGATAGGTCAGTACAGAACCTGGGGCGCACCTTGCTGTTTCGGTTGTCAAACAAGGCCTACTCCCCAGTACTCAGTCAAGTAACTAGGTACTCACGGGATCCCCCTGGTAAAAACTCTAATTACATAAAATTCTAAAAATATTCTATGGTTTACAAATGCGCCCTCTTAAAACTAAAGGTACCTTTAGGAAAGTTTACAAAACAAGTCACTGGGTAGCTCTCATCAAGCAGTGCGGCACTGTCACTGGTGACGTCTTGCTTGCTCGAAGTGCTAGTTTTCTCGCCTTGACTTTCAGCCTCTGCTCTGTTGGTAATAATTATGTTTTTATTATAAGAAACGGTCGAGTGCACTGCACACGGAGGGTTCCGTATTAAGAACGTCGAAAGAAATTCGTTCGGTGCACTCACGTGGCGCAGATGGTGTTCGATGTACTGTTTGTCTGGTCATAGACAGACATAAATCTTTATTTTGAGGTTTGATTTCACCTTTTGTGAAAAATTTAAATGTCCGAGTTATTCCGCAAGTATCTTTATAGGTGGAAAAATCTTACTCTTGTTCAACTTTCTTCAGCGACATCTCCATAACCTCAGTGGCTTTGAATATGCAGTTCTGCCGCAGCTCCCCGTTCTCGGTCATCATAATCGTACCGGTGGATGTCCCGAACATGATGCGATCTGAGTTCAGCCAGATACACGACGTTATAACAATCTAGAGCAGAAAAGCATGAGTTAAAGCTTACTGCTTCGGTTTTTCCGATCAATTAGAGACAAGAATGAATAGGTGTCGTCTAGACCGATACACAGTACACTTTCCATCAGGTGAGATTACGTAAGGTGTTAAACGTAGGTATATACAGTCTTCAGCTTGCCGCTTCTAGAATCTACCGGCAGACTTTCCCAGATAGTCATTCCATTTGGCCACAGGGTATCCTGGCCTGGGCACTACGTTCCATGAATTGAGATCTCCAATAAAGAACACATTTACCCCGTTTACCCATTACATTTACGGCTCTTCGGGAGATATGGTTTGCTTACTGTCATTTCAGCTTGCTGCTTTGAGCTTTTGTGTTGAATGAGTTGGCAACACAGAGCCAGGTAGACATAAAGAGGGTATACTAACATTTTCAACCTTGCACCATCCCCACTGACGCCAGACGGTTTCAGACACGTTCATTATGCGGAATGTGTAAGGTCCTGTTATAACCACCAGCGTAGCATCTGTTGGGTTGCATTGTACCTAGAATTGTTGCGAAAAACATCAGGCACATCACTAACATAACTTTACGAATCCTCCACATATTTGCAAATGGCATGGGATGTGGGAATGTGTGTGAAGGGTAACAAGTACGTATTTTACTTGCTGCCTGCCTGCTGTGTGGGCTTAGAATTTGCATCACCCCCACTCTTCCCGCGGGTGCCGTAAGAGGCGACTAAGGGATTCCCGGTGGGGGCGGGCAGCAGCGCCCCCCGCTGAACAATCTACGACCGAACTGCGATGCCCAATCCGCATGCCAAGAGTGGGGATTATGGGAATTACCTACCCCCTATGAGATGAAAGCTAGTAAGGTGCCTATCAGGGGGAGACCTGCGTCCAGCAGTGGACCAATACAGGCTGTTGAGGGAGGAGAGGTGAAATTATTTTTCTTTATGATATTTATTACAGCGCGACCTCGCACACAAGCTGGCTAAAATACCTCTTAGTTCTAGAGGCTCTCCTTAGTATCCTGCCCAAGCTAGACCAGGTATTCCAGGTTTGTTCTGTGACACAGTGATATCGTCCACCCATCTCGTTCCTAGACGCCAAACGTAAATGAAAAAACCTGTAACTTACCTGTGTGTTACCCTATACTTACAGACTCTACATATCCATGACCACTCGGATTCTGAGCTTTAACATGACTCTCCACCTTTCCTTTATCCCAATTGTAATAGTACAGATACCAGTCAGGTTCTCCCGTGATCGCAACAAGATACTTGGAGTCGTAAGTGAACTGTATACAAGCGAACTCTTCCGCTGTTGAGTTTTCGAAGGGAACTGTTAGGATCTTTCGTCTTTTGAAAGTCGTTAGATCGTAAATTGTTATGATTGGCTTTTCGCCTATTTCGTTGAGAGCTAGCCATCGTCTAAAAGAGAAAAAACTTTACATTTAAAATAATGACAAAAATAAACTTACGGAAACTAAAATCAACGTAGGAACCTAGACCAACATAGAGAAGGTCATATCTGGACCTAGGCCAGCCGCCCGTTAATAAACCAAGTAATTATTTATAGTGATAATAGATACAGATATTATACATTCTAAAGAAATTCTGCCTATTACCTGTTAACGGCTGAAACGATCCTAACGAAAGTTAAGATTAGAGACGATATTCCGAGGAAGGATACAATGACAAATAATCCCGTAAAGACACGTGCGAAGCCGCGGGCAGAAGCTGATGTGTATAAATAATTAATGAATGCAATTCTGAAGTTCTCACTTGTTTGGAGCCAGCACCAGAGATTTAATAGGTTTATGTTTGTCCTGAAGCCGTATAAACTTCTGTTTCTTCTGTAGATGGTTATGAATAACGATGACACCGCCGGCTGGGTAGATAATCTCCGACTCCGTCATGTAGTGAGCATTGTACCTGCGACATTTCTAGGTCAAGATTCAACGGAAGAACCAATCAAATCTGTATAAATCATGCGTAAAATTAAAGTGTACGTAGGTACCTTCATATTGGAATGCGGTATGGTGCGATTAGAAATAAGTCAAGGATTTCTAAAAGAGATAAAAGAAGCAAAAAAAAAAATTGGCAAGACTTGCAAGGCCTAATTACAACCTTTACTCGATCTTGGGATAATACAAAGGTATTGCCATGCACGGATCTTACTTATGATAGCAGAGGATTCGTGAATTAGAATGAGGATAGTGATGAGGAGACCCTTTTCTATTTTCATGATTATTCTGCATGATTCCGGTAACTTACTGAATATCCGTGCGCAACCCATAAAATATACGAGCTTGTATGCTGGGAGGTGTTGTCGCGGCCATGATTATTTATAATGGATATTATAAAATCCTAAAATAACACTTTTTTCATAAACGTTTAATAAAACTTGTCAGAGATAAACTTCCTCAAAGATGAATCCAAAGAGCTGAAACTCACTGAAACTATCGGAAAGAAATGACGCGAATCGTCTTTGTTGTCATGGAAACTGTGGAAGGTATTTGGCCTATTTCAGCAGCGTCAATAATTCAAACAAGTAGGTTAAACATATCAATCGATAAAACTATGGTTAGGGGGTTGTGGTGAGGGTGGTCTCGGAGCAAGGGGTAGATCGGTCGGACCAAACAACTAAAATATGCAATTTCCGCTGACACTAATCGACTGCTTTGACCCTAATTGCTTTCTTTTCACTTTAAATGGAAGGTTTCAAGACGAAGGTGTGTTAGCTAAGTACATATGTTGTTAATTTGGGCTTGGAAAATGACATCAGAACTACTTACCTACCATAGTACAATCTTCCGAGGATATATTATCCGCTAGTTAGTTATCCATTCTAAGGAACATAGTACCTACCAGAAGATTCAATTCAATTCAATTCTTTATTTAAAACCAGACATAACATTACAGAGTACACTCCAAGATGACGAGGTTTTGATGTCTAATGAAGTCCAGCGTACCCGGCAAGATTTATTACAGCCTCTGTCGCGTCGGAAGAACAGAAATGGCATGAATGCAGCATTTGTCAGCTGATTGCTCCTCAATGCCGCGGAGACGCATCCTCCCTGCAATGTCCGAGACCAGGCGAGCCCCGAGATAAGTCGCAGCTTCCGCCAAGCCAATCTAAATACTACAGCTTGAAGTAGGTACCATCAATGCAATTTCACTTGCCATACCGCGACATCATTCAACATCAACCAGCAACATTTTGAGCAAATTTAAGTAGCATTTATAAAAATTGATGGCATACTTTCTACCTTCACTGTCTTTATCTTGCTTGCCCTTATATGACGAAGGATTTTGTTCCCAAGATTTTGTTAAAACTGAAAGAGATTTATTGGTACGTCGTAGAAAAGGGGTTTCCCGGTTTTTATGCCAAAAATTTAGAACTTACGATGGTTAATTTTTAGCTGCTAGATCCTAATTAGTAACCGTTAGTCCGTACAGTCTGCCAATTCGCTAATTATTCAGCTTTTTGCTCATTTATTTGTTCAACTGTTCGCACTTTCACTTCTTGCTAATTAGATATGCAAAATTGCTCTCAATTAAAACTGCTTAGCCTTATTTTTTGCAATAGTCCAGAAAAATTGCTTATCAAATCAGGATTCGTTGTCTCTTTTGATAAAATGAGTAAGTTTTTTAAGTAGGTAGGTAGTAGTTCATTTGTCGTAGCAAAATAGGTAGCCTGCTCTCAAGTTTAAATAATAAATAATGCTGGACAATGCACATACCTATATATATATATATAATAGCATTACGTACCCCAAGCTAAGCAGAGTTCGTGTAATGTTATAGGTATCTACCAGAAAACTGACATACCTTATTACCTATACAATACAATAAGTACATAGATATTTTATCTATAATTATACAAGTGAAAAAAATACAATACCTACATATAGATATATTTATTTATAATTTTGTTATAAAAAAGAGAAAAAACTGACTGACTCATGAAGAAATCTTTGAAACTGCAAGAGGTACGCTGAAAATTTACATGGCCTTTTCTTTTAGGGCATAGCATTCGCTAAGAACGGATCTTTAAATCGCGAGTAGGGTTAGATTGTTATACATAGAAGATATCCAGAACATCAGAAACAAATATTTGCAGACTGACAAACATTTGTCCCGAGGCAGAAATCGAACCACAGACCTCTTCGAGATGTTTGTGTAAAAGGTATTTTGACTATCTTTTTTTGAAATTATATTAAATATATTTTTAATTCTAGATTCAATTAAACTAATTTAATAAAACTTCTTGTATATACATATAAAATAAAAACTGAAAATTGCCTGATATATGATGATTATTGTTGATGATGTCGATGTCGAAAAAATCAATCCGGCTTGCAGCTTTCCTGGCGAGGGCCGCGTAAACCAAAGCTACCCGTGCGAAACCGGGTACTAAAGTAACTCTAAGAAGTAGAAGGTTCAGTTCATATCAAAACCACAGGCACAGATATCTCCTTACCAGCGGACGAATGACCCAGTGCACACAAAGTCAATAAGTTGGCGATAGCCTGACCGCAATGGTGTAATGTTAAGGAACACTTTTCAAATTGGGAACACGATGCCTGTACTCACATCCTGATTAGCGGGTAAGATGGGGGATTCCCTTCGTCTTTTACGACCATTGGCTATTTTCATAAGTAAGTACTACTTACTACACTATTTAACTTTGAAAAACAAAAAATCCTTCCAAATTTCAATTAGGGTATAGTTTTATATAACGAGAGGTCACAAAGTTTCAAGAGTTAAATAAAGTAATTAACCTAATATGAGGTAGAGTAAAATAAGGTTAGCGTTATTAAAACAAACTTATACACTTATAGGTATAATTTTATATGACGCAGTCCTTTGTGATATAATCTTTGTTGCCTGCTAAGTCATTAATGTTCCCTTCACCTTTGTTTTGTGAACAGAAATTAAAAAGAACAAAGCGGGCGGTGGTGACTAAGACGCTCAGGCAGGGTGCCATATTTTGAACCTTTCACCTCCACCAAAACTAGCTACTGCAAGGTAGGTAGAGGTACCTAACATGTTTACCAATCGCGTGACCAAGTCACCCTGAACCATTAGCTTGGAAATGTCTTACTTCTTTGGCTTTAACTATAAAAATAGTGCTATAGCTTTTAGCTGGCTGGACGGGGCATTGTGTGTGACGTTGATCGATAACTTTCAGGTCAGACCATTAATGTTGTTATTTTGGTCCGCGATTAATCGATCGTTCCGATAGATCGTTCCGACTAATTCATAGTGGTTGATTCGAATGGAAGCGATTAAGCCTTATTTGAGTTGTTATCTTTTGGTTGGAAATATTGTAAGTAGGTATCGCACACAAATAATTGATTTTACATCTACGTTCGCAATAGGTAGGTATATATCTTGCCTTCTAAGACGGGTCAGGTGTGAAGGTTTCAAGATTTTCCTTATTTGTGCAGGGCCTTACCTGCCTACTATTTGCTATTAGGTTAGGTACATAAAGTAACGTAAAAATAATTTCAGCTCTCTTATCTGAGGAATGTACTTTATTACGCTAAAATAATCACGAACTGAATGAATATTTTATGAAAATTTGGTAAGAAATTCCCAAGTAGGTTAGGTACTGTAAAGTTCGTTAAACTACAAGTAGAGAATGACGTTAAAAGTATTATTGAATCAAAATTTAGGTAATTGTGGAAAAAACACTTCATTTTAATTTTAAAATGCAATAATTTGCCCCAACTTTGCTCGACCTTCGGCGATCTGGTGACGCGATCATTATAAGAGTAAAATGCCGTCATTCTAAACAAATAAAGACAGCTTTTTACAGTTGCTAGACACACATGAGGAGTTCTATTGACTATTTATTAAGATGCACACGAATCCCGTAAATTATTACTTACGTGCCATTTTCTTGATAAGAATTTAATTTCTATAATTTTTAAATTATATCACTAGTACCATTAAGTACATTATCTTATTATGATGATGATTCTCATCACTTTTAGATACAATATTAAGTATTCTAGTTATTTCCGGCAAGCTTCTGGCCGCGGCTTTACACGCGCTTTGTCCGTCTCCGATATACCGTTTACAATCCTGCCAAATTTCATTGCGATCCGTTCAGCCGCTTAGGCGTGCGAAGGTCTGTCCGTGTCAAAAACAGTGAGCAAGATCGGGTATAGGTTTGAATTCAGAACAATGTACGTGCAGTGCAACTTTCATACAAGAAAAAACTTTCGTCTCTTCATGATTTGAAAGAGTTTGTAGCAATTTAACCCTCCAAGGTTGTTAACTAAAATGAGTTTCATAAATTCAATCTATTTTATGAATTACGTTAGTTGCGGTGAAAAGTTCACACAAAAAGGCAAATAAGTATTTTGCAGTCTACTTTAGACCCGTTAGTCAAAAAATGGTTTTGCCCACTTGTTGGACAAAACACATTTGTTTGGATTTTACGCATCTAAACAATAAAAGTGCCTAACATAGCCCTAAGCAGTTAAGAAGCAAAATACAACAGCGAGCGCTAACAAAACAATTTGTAGAGCATATCAATAACGGGTGATGATGATCAATCAACTGAAGAAAGTGCAATGCAGTTGAAGCTAACAGCGCGTATCTTCACTGCACAAGAGCTCATGAAGTCTTCATGCAGTGGAAATACGGTGGGTGTGATAACGACCCGAGGCTGACCGCGGCTGCGAGCTCGCCAGTATGACTCTACCCGCCACGCCGAGCGCCCATACCACGCTCACGCTCGAAACGCCACCGCGAAAACAAACACGAAATTATCTCGCGATAAACCTATCACAGTGATAGCTCTGATAAAAGATAAAGGGAGTGGTCGACGCCGACGCCGACGCTTGTGCAATAAACCTATTATGTAAAACCGTAAAAGTGATACCAGGATTCTGAGTTATGGCAACGATGGCGGCTTCCCGTAAGTCGATCTCCATCCATGATTATCCGGAGCACCTGAACCCATTCCACGAGGACGATAATCACAACAAGATAAGGTTCTGGACTCTTGGGAAGAAGCTGCAGAGATCCAACAGCATCACATTCTCCGGGATCAAGGACCTGAAGAACTCATGGTAAGAAGAGTTTTATAACATTTATGTTTCTAAATCTTAGGATACAACAAGGTCACATACAAAGCATATAAGTAACAACAGCAACGACAAACATTTACCAAGCCTGCTATAAACCTTTGATTTCACTTGATATTTTCACCCTGAAACGTCAATTAGACACCTAGCGCAATATTAACGTCACAGCCTGAAGATTTCAATCTCGCATTCGACGTGAGGCGGAAAAATATTCATTTTTGTGCACGTAATTGTTCAAACTAAAAGCCGAGGAATTTGCATGCATGTGCAAGGTTATAAATGCAACAATGCGATTGTTCAAAACAGCCAACTAGGTTTAAGTACCTACCTTCTAAAAGCTACATAAGAATACTTAATGTAATGTAAATAGAATTTTATTTTTACCGTGGAAATCTCCACATAAATCTGTTTAATTAAGTACCCGTCTATGGCAGTCAAAACACAAAAATTACTTGGTAGTGAATAATCGTCATATCTGGTAGGTAAGTATAGGTACCTAGGTACCTACTTATACTATTCTATTATATTTATGTTATAATAAGGATGTCATGACGATATAGGAGTTTATTACTAAATAATAATTGCATCATTAGGTATTTAATTTACCACATTAACTGGTAAATTGTGGTGATTAATTACTTTTAAACTTAGATTTCCATTGTGACGTAAATCTATTGCCTAAAAGCAATTGCATTTATACACATTGCCTAACCAATTATTATCAGTTATCTAGGTAGGTACACTAGGTACCCATAACTCAAGATCTGCTCAGCTTGGGGCTAGATAATGCTGTGTGAATTTTCCAACATTATTATTATTGTTATTATTAGATAATAATTATGGTCGTATCATAACTTCATAAGGAGAGTTCGCAAGTCTTAAATCCTCTGCAACCACAGTTATTTATTTATCAATAACTGAGTAATAGGTGTTTCGTCACCACTTATTTATAGGTTTGAAGTCACTATTGTCATTCGTTCTGTAGGTTTTATGCATAATTGCTCGTATTTTGTACGTGATTGCCATGACACTTGGAAGGAGCATCTTTACAGTATCGCCGGCAATAGTCTTGTCTTGTCACTTATGGTGGTGTTCTTTTAAAAGATAAAGTGAATCTATACTAACTGAAAGGATCAACAAACCAAATAAAACCTACTCACGCAGATACACGGACCGTCTTTTGACTCTAGCCAACTGCCTCTTTGGTTTTAAATTGTTTGTGCCTCGGTTACAAATGTACTTTTCTATTTCTATATTTCTAATTGAATTATTATTTTTAAAACAAAGGATTTATTTTATTCCAAAAAAGCGCCTGCGCCTGTCTTAAAGTTAATTGAGAATCGCGTTTAGGTTTTTGATATCTTCTATTTGTTAACTTAGATTCTAGGACATTTTATCAATAAGCAAATGTGTATCAAACATTAATATCAGACCTACATATAAATCTTATCGATTTACTATTCCAATTAAATGTTCACTTTGCGTAGGTAAGTACTCTAAATTATTTATCAGTCGGTTACAATAATAGCATTGCCTTACCTCGCACGCAATATTATACCAATTCCAAGAAAGTCACAAAGCAATGTTTCAACACAAGTAGGTATATTAAATAAATATTTAGTAGATAGTTGCCTACTAAAGAATGCGCAACCAGAATAAAAAATGCTACTAGTAGGTAACCTAACCTAGAGTATTTTTAATTAAATTACCTAGTGCTTTTGTTATAGTTATAGTATTATTATTATATGTATAATTTATATATATATATATATATATATAAAATATACGTGCATAGTCGTTAAAAACTAATTATATAAATAACAGGCTTAATAACTTTTGACTGGGCAATGATTTTTTAACAACATTCTCAATTCCCGCAAAGATGATAATAATATGTATATATTAGGTCCTTACATATGAAATTGGCGTTTTCGTACTAGCCACTTTAATCACAAATTTCTCCTCTTTGGTAAGGAATTCCAAATTCAAATTTGTACAGCTATAGACTCATGTATTTGTGCTTCGATGATCGTCATTCATTTGTTTTTTTTCTTCTGTTTTTTTCTGTTTGCGTCACTCATTTTACAAAATGGAAAACTTAAAATATCGCATTATTTACGAGTACGAGTTCCGCCGTGGCACTAGTGCTGCGGAAACAACTCGAAGGGTGAATGATGTGTATGGCGGTCGTGTTGCAAAAGAAAACACAGTTCGTTTTTGGTTCCAACGTTTTCGTTCTGGAAATTTCGACCTGCAGAACAAGCCCCGTGGACGGCCTGAGACTCAAGTTGATAATGAAGAGTTGAAGGCTATTGTGGAAGCGGATCCATCGCAAACCACGTCCGAGTTAGCTGCAGGCTGCGATGTTAGTGATAAAACTGTTTTAATTCACTTGAAGCAAATTGGGAAGATTAAAAAGCTTGAAAGGTGGGTACCTCACGAATTGACTGAAGCAAACCGGCAAACGCGCGTCGACTGCTGCGTTACATTACTAAACCGGCACAATAATGAAGGTATTTTAAACCGAATCATTACCTGTGATGAAAAATGGGTTCTTTACGATAATCGGAAGCGCTCAGCGCAATGGTTGGATCCTGGCCAGCCAGCCAAATCCTGCCCCAAGCGAAAATTAACCCCAAAAAAGTTACTTGTAAGCGTTTGGTGGACTAGTGCCGGTATTGTTCATTACAGTTTTCTCAAATCTGGCCAGACTATTACGGCTGATGTCTATTGTCAGCAATTGCAAACCATGATGGAAAAGCTAGCGGCTAAACAACCTAGGCTGGTCAATCGCTCCACGCCACTGCTGCTTCACGACAACGCTAGACCACACACTGCGCAACAGACGGCTACTAAATTAGAAGAGCTTCAATTGGAAAGTCTAAGACATCCTCCGTACTCCCCGGACCTTGCTCCAACAGATTACCATTTTTTTCGAAATTTGGATAACTTCTTGCAAGGGAAAAAATTCAACTCCGATGGGGCAGTCCAAATCGCCTTCAAAGATTTTATTGATTCCCGTCCGACTGGTTTTTTTAGTAAAAGGATCAATGAACTACCTATAAGATGGCAAAAGTGCATAGAAAATAATGGTTCATACTTTGATTAATTAAATATATTATATTAAAAAATATTCGACTTTTTGTTCCTCCCATACAAAACGCCAATTTCATATGTAAGGACCTAATATTATGATATTTTTGGATATAATACCCAGACTCTACTAAGTAGAGACTCTCAAGCATCGCAAAGGAATCTTAGTAAACTTGCTAATTCTAGAACGGGCGTGGTGTGGTCGCAATGATTATGTAGGTAGTAAATGTTAATGAATACGTACTTACCTACACTAGCCAGTGGAAACTATTTGTACTACCTAGGTTTCAGAGTTCAAGAGCCGTTGCGTAGCGTCAAGACAATAAAATCCTGTGTTTGGTATCGTGAAAATGTTTGAGTCGATGCCAAAAGACCAGCGTTCGCGCATGCTACGAGAAATGCATCACATTATTTTATTTCTGCTCTATTCTGGTAAATCGGCTTATGAAAGTCTCGACTCGGAGTTGACATACTTTTCGCCGCGTCAAAATACTCGGTACTTTTTATGGCGTGATTTTATTATATGTGTATAATTCAGTTTTACAGTAAACAGATATAGACCATTAAAAAGTTTCAGAGAATTTTGCGATTTTGGTTCTGTTCACTTTGAGGTGAGTTGAGTGGGACGCTTTAATTATACAAGTTTCAAAAGAAAACTGATAGTAAATTGTTTATTTGTATTTATAAAATATACTGAACCGTTTTTAGGACACCTGTGAAGTTTGGAAATGTACTTGTGCCAGCAGAATGTCCTTCTTCAAAACAAATACATATGGATATAACTAAGTTAAATGATTAATAATAAATGTATATACAAAATAAGGAAAACTTTATTGATGTTCTCATTTAAACATTTCTTCTAAGTGATATCACTGATACTTATTTGCGTGTGTTTGTATGTGTGTTTGACGGCTACTCCTGAGGCCGCCGGTCTCTGAAGAGTCTCGGCCACAGGATCTGCCAGGGATGGGGGGAAGGGTGTGTGTGCGGTGCTCCCGAGGACGCTGATCTCTTATGACTCTCTCACAATTACCATACTAAATAGCAGTGTTAGAAATTTTGACTTTTCTCTATAAGAAATTTCCGCAATGCAACTCTTTAGATTATATGGAACTTACTAACTATTCATGGAAACTAATGTTAGTGGTTGTGATTACTTTATCAGTAGATTTACGAGCAGCTATATAACGACCTTCTAACCATCATAATTGCTGCAGTACCATACGTGACAATTTATTTTATTGGCTACATGCAATCGTAACGCAATACAAGACATGTGTATCAAATAACAAATTACCATCTTTAAGTGGGCATCATTTCAATGGACAAAGATAAAAATATCTATGAAAGTAGGCAGGTTAGTGCCAGAGTTTCCATTGTGTTCGCGCTAATATTACAAGTCTATCCCTTACGGACTTTCTTACATTATATATTATCTCTAATTCGTCTATCAAGGTTGGTGATGTGTGCTTACCTTATCAAATTATGATTTCAAGCATGACGTCAGGCGTTTTGAATGGCGCTCGATTACTCATAAAAGTAAATGTTTATCTAAACCAAATTTTATATCAAGCAGACAAGGATTTTTTTTCGAATCTATTTATATTAAGTGACGACCACCCTTCTAGTTAATTAAAACAGAGGACTGACTGTCAATAAAATATCTATAAACTACATGCCATTATGCAGAACAAGTGTTAATTTAATAATGCATCACAACTTAACACAGAAAACAATACACAACAGGCTTACTATACTGCACTGTTGTTTAACATCATGCAGAAGATAATGGATAGTGCCCAACAAAGGGGCAATGCACATGAACAGCAAAAGTATACATTATGTGAAAGACAATTTATGAGAACACATGATAGTAAAATGTAGTCCTTGTGAAGGAGGAAAATACAATTCTCGAAAGCACGAGGAAAAGATAATGTTAATAATGTCCCAAAACCCCTGTTAATGCTTTTATGTCCCATGCACGATGCACATGTCCATCTACGGGTCATCCATCCCTGATACGGGACACGCTGCTAAAGCTGGGCAGTGAATGCATTAAACTGAGGGAGAATACAAAAGGAAAAGTGCTAAAAGCAACCCTGGCCTTAAAGATGGATAAGATGATTCACGCGGTCAAGTTTTGAGATATTTCACGAACATGCGATAGTTGGCCGCGAGCTCGTGACGATAGCGTTACTAGGTCAGTTAGAGATGTAAATTAAAGATTAATGATTCCACGAAGGCCGTATGCCTGCTCAAATTGTAAAAGGGAAAAGAACTATATTTTCTTAAACTGGGTTATTACGTTATTAGAATTATGTTTTCGATAAGAATTTGTTGGATGCGACGCAGAACCAATCATTGGCGATCCTTAGGGCATATTAGGTCCAACTGTGAACGTCATTCGGCTGAAATGGTGAGGATAGGAGCTACAAATGCACACAAAAAGATTAACAAACCTTTAAGCCGGATCTACATCATTGCTTCGTAATAAAAAGCGCATTTATCATTGCAATTAGATACAAGACGAAGTTCAAGAGCGGGTCAAGCAAATCTCGGTTATCGGTTCGACCTAGAGGAACTTATTAAAGTCATGCATGCATTTGCTTGTAAACTACCATTGGAATAGCGAACATGTGATCTAAACGAGCACTATGCTATAAAGCATGAGGTTTATGACGCCATAAAATCACTCAGGTGTTACTGCGTGGATACTAGGAATTTGTTTTCATAGGGCACATTTGGGGCCCATATTCTTGATAGCCGTTCTTGGCTCTAATATGAGAGCTCGTTTATGGAATACTTTGACGCTTGCAGTGTGGCTGGTCCCGTTCATTTTCACACGTTCGTTTTCTAATCTACCGTCCAAGACTAGGTACCATATCACGGCCGTGGTCTGACTCTTATGTTTTGTCTAAGCAAATAATCACACTATGTAAAGTAATGGCGCGACAAAATATTGATTGTCATCTTCATGAACCGTATAATTTGAACTTGTGTACTTTTGAACTTGAAAAACCAAGGAAAAATAAATCGATAACACTCCCCAAGAAACTTGTGCGTATCTTACTTTCCTAGCCGCAGCTCAGATAGTAATCAATAAAATTTCAGAAAATTTCTCATCTTTCTAAAGAAAACATAAAAACATAGTAATATTTCACAAGACCATTTATAAAAGAGCTGATGACACGCCGTATCAGGTAGTTACTTATAACTAGGTATCTTATAAGGCGAGATAAGATAACACCACGAAGATGAAGGAAAATTCTTAAACAATTGATAGTTAACTAAAAACTACTTTAATAGAGCATAGAATGTGGTAAAATCATCCTAGAATGTGGGTTATTCGTAATTACGAAGACGTAAAGCAGGGAGTTTCATTTGAGTACCATGAAAATCGTTCCAGAGATTTCGAGACTAAAATAATCGGATCTCAATAGGGCACTTAATCCCATCTTCATGGTCATTGAAAGTAAATCGCACAATGGCCCTGGACACAGATTGGTAAAAAGTGAGTATCCTGGCTCGAGGATCAAACAAGAGTTAGTTCCTCGTGGGTGTGTGATGGATGAACGTCTGTTTGTCACGCTACAATTGCGACCGAAGTGGAATCAAGTAGGTACAGAGTACAAAATAAGATACACTTTATGGGCTAACCAAGGGATGGGTTGTTCCCAAAGCATCTTAAAAAGATAAGAATCCATAGATTAGATCTCAAACTACTCCAAAGAATTAAATGTCATAAATTAAAAATATTGCGGTAGATAGAAGAAAGCTCAAACTGTGATATGATAACTGAAAAACAATTGAACTTCTTTGCAAGTCTACATTAGATAACCAGGAGGATAAACCTATAGTTACCCTGTTTCACCCGAGCAAAAAAAATAACAATATCAAACCCTAGACGGTTCTTTATATAAAGTCACGGACTACGAATAATCATTTAATAGTTTTCAAACAATAATATTCTTCATTATATTTTACTACTTTTATACTCAACCTCAACCCTAAACAGCCTGTATTGGTCCACTGTTGGACGCAGGCCTCCCACTGATAAGCGCGTTATTGGCGTTTATCTCATGCGGGGTAATGCGCATAATCCCCGTGCTGGGCATGCGGGTTGGGGATCGCAGTTCGGTGATAGAATAGTTCTGCAGGGGGCGCTGCTGCCCGCCCCCCGGTGGATATCCCTTAGTCGCCTCTTACGACACCCACGGGAAGAGGTGGGGTGGTGCAAATTCAAAGCCACCACCACACAGCTACTACTTTTATACTACGAGTACGTTACGAATATTCTTTTTTCTTTTTATTAATTTAAACCGTAGATAAAATAAACAAACTAATTACGATTTAATAAGAAAATATTTTAAGACAGCATGATGATGATTACACTATAAAGAACCTAAAAATACAAAGATAATAAAACTTTTGTTGCAATTACGTAGGGTAATTAATAATGAACATCGAATAGCGAACGTCATAATATGGTTAACAATTATTATTTATATTTTAGAACCAATATAAATGTTACTTAGATCATTACATTACCTATGTTGATTTACAGTACAACTTCTAAAATATTCATACCGATACTTTTATATTAATATTTTAAAGAGGCAAAGATTATAACGGTAAAAGATAAGAGGCAAATCCTAAAATGTATACTATCAAAAGTATCAAACAAAGTCCCAAAAATTTTAGGCATCAACGGGAATCAATCCCACGTCCTCCCCTCAGTACGGGAATGTCATAACCGCTAGACCACGATATCGGATAGACCGACCCGAGAAACTCTGGGACTTATTATGGACTATAGCACCGTTAGCTCCACCTATAGGAGAAACATTGAAGTTTATCCAATCCTGTTCAAAGACTAAAGTTACGTTTAGTTCGTTTGACGAGAAGTGTCGCTTTTGCTTAAAATCTAAAGATTTTTGGTTATTATAGTTTTACATTATATCTCTTAAGAAACCAAATAGTCTAGAACCTTGACTATAGCTTGTCCATTTTTAATGAGGCATAAACGTATACAAACCGCCCATACTTAACCTAAAATTCACTTTGTTGGCGCATCCTTTTATACGTAATTTACATTACTTGTCGATTTTAGATCCTCCCTTCAATAAAAATTGCTTACAATTATATCTGAAACTCGACGCCAAGCAAGTGAGTTTTTGTTATTTGTATCGTGGTTTATTTACTAACATGCTCCATGCTGGATGGATAAACCATAGCTTGTAACAGTTTTGTTTGATCAAGGAATCATTGATTTCCAGGGCGTTCCGATCGTTTATGAAGAAAGGGAAGAGGTCATCTACGTCAAGTCAAGAAAAATCTAGTCAGCAGAATGGAGAGAACAGTCCAATCGTCTTTAGGCGAGCATTGCAATGTAAGTTTTATGTGATGTTTTTTTTAAGTATGAGTATCAATAACAGGTCTGATTGGGGAGAGCTAAAATAAGAAAACGTTAAGATTATTTGACGTTTGACTTTCTACACTAATAAAATTTAAAAAAGGAAAGATTTGTAGGTACGTACATGTATATCTTTAACGAATAAACTCAAAAATTACTATTTGTCTTCTTTGAAAAATTCTTTCACTATTAGAATGCTACATTATCCTAGAGTGATGGGGTAAACGAGTTTTTGAGTGGAGACCGGCAAATGTATTGTAGGGCGCCCTCCGGCCAAGTGGGATTACGATCTGCAAAAGACTGCAGGCAGATGCTGGATGCGTCAAGCTGAAGACAGGGCGCTATGGCGCTCATAGAAGAGTCCTATGTCCAGCAGTGACTAATATAGGCTGATGGTGATGATTATCCTCGAGAAACATAGGCTATATTTATTACTAGAAAAAAAAAGTAAAAACTTCAATATCCCAAGGTGTAAAAAAATTGCCAACGCAACGTTTATCCCAAAACGTTTAGGCGGGGCGGGCCACTAGTCTAGGATAAGTTAAAACTAACCTAGTTTTCTCGGGCATAGATGTAAAACTGTGAAGGGCATTGTTTTACTCAATTAGACAGTTCATAGGTTCATTACCCAGATCTCCAAATTCCTAAACAAGGCCAACTGCTACGCGTTTCATCAGAAATTCAGAATAATAACGTTTATTTATTTATGTGAAAAAACTAAATATGTTGCGACTCAGGACTCCTGAGTCGAGCATAACGAACCCGCAACCTATTCTGCAGATCGTATACATATGTATTTGTCCTGATGACAAATACATATTTGCACTTACATTTTTTGCAGACATTTTTAATGATCGGTCTGGGTTATTTCAATAATAATAATAAAAATGTATTTTTATGATATACAATTTATTATATTATATTAATGTATCCGTTTTCTAGTACCCATAACACAACCTCTGTTTAGATCGGGCCTATGTTGTGTAGATCTTCTAGAATTAGATATTTATTACCTATTTATTTAGTCAAAAAATAGGGGAAAAAAAGTTTTCTATATTAATTTTTTACCCTCCATGATTAATGTAATGAATGACCAATTGGTATATTATTTACAGACTCGCAAACAACCTCAACACTTGGACAGCGGAGTACAGTCGGGTCACCAGAACGTTACGTGTACGGTGGGTCGGTCACACCTCTACCAAGGTCCAGGTTTCAGGAGCGACTACGTAGCACCAGTCAGTATGATGCTAATTCCCTGAAGTAAGTCTACTTCTTAAACTTATTCTATGTATCCTGCTTTTGGTAATTTAGGCTATTCAACTGGTTCAAAAACGTGGTAAATTCTTGATAAAGCTCCTAAAAATATGAGTAATAGCTCATTCGATTCCGGATCGAATGAGCTATTGCTGCTGATGTCTAGAAGAATGCATCTCGAGGATTTATTAGCACATAAAAAAATGCAATTATTAACAAATTTAAAAAGTGTAGAGTATCTAGTTTCTCTAGATGCTAGTATCGAAAGACGTTTTTGACGTTTTTGAACTAGTTGACTAGCCTAATTGCTGAAAGAGCTAACCATTTGCTGGGACGTCAAGTGGTCAGCCTATTGGACGTTACTAAAGGGGCGTAATCGTGATACCTCCTTTTTCCATACAATAAAATAATTATTAAATGTATTCTAGTTATATAACCATCAACCTTCATGAGCATTCAGAACAGATCCCATAGTACTATCCAATGAGCTATCCATTCACGGTTGTGTGGCACAGATCGCTCTTGAGCAATAAGACTGCCACTTGAGACTTAATTTATAATTTTTCGTTATAAATTAAATAATTTTATATGTTTATACAATTTGGTACAGCGCCTCTATCATTGCAGACAGGCAACTATGTTTTATCCATTTTGAATGAAGCATGTTAGTAAACAAAATACGACACAAATAACAAAATCTCACTTGCTTGGCGTCGAGTTTGTGTCCGTCAAGGTAGCGTACACATACGCGATATTACGTTTATTGATATGCCAATTAATAGAGTAAAACAGTGTATGAATTAGTGTAAAAGTGAAATAAATAGCGCCTCTTTGGTTTAAGAAATAATGACCATACTTAGTGTGTACGCCAGCTTGACAGTCAAGCTGGCGTACACATGACCATGCTCGAAAACTACGTATACTATAGCGACAAAATGTATACATATAAATAGAGTAACCATACCGTACGAGGTATGCAAAATATCATATTGATTGCTTTTATAGAAACTGAGATATTGAACAAGACCTTGAAATAAATTCCGACCAAGCGTTATGCCAGCGTACCCATTAAAAATCGAAATAGTTCCTATAGAAAGCGAGCTTTTCTTATTATGAATGATATATGTAAAAATAATGCATGAAATGCCGCTTCTGCCAGTAGTCATAGTTTATGAAAATTCGTACTGCAACAATATAAAAAGTTGATGTGAAGTGCTAGGAACAAAATGCACTGTGGTACAGTCGCACACATCAAATAATTTATTAGTGAAATTATACACCAATTTACACCATGCAATGTTGGTAGGTGGTAAGAATAGGTTTCATAATTTATGTGAGCTTTTATGACCTAGGTATTTTTACCTATATTTAGCTAGTTCTAAAGCTAAACATTCATAACGTAAGGTTTTGTTGATTTTGTAGTGACACAGTTTAGCTAGCAGTACGCGGTGCAAAGGCGTTTCGCTAACTCAGCTTTTTCAGCAGTTAAGCCGTGTCTCGTCAGTCATTCTACCAAGCTCTCCCAGAAAACACCTACCCTAGTTATGGGTTACAGATTATATTAAAGTCACTTCAGAGAGCCCCATTTGAGTACTGATATCCTAAATAAGGATTAAAGATAATCATATTATTGTAATTTCATGTACGTGTGTCTTGTGTATTGAATAGACTCAGTTCAATATAATAACTCTTTATTACAAACAACCCACAATACGTAAATTCAAAGACTTAAGTATACAACAAAAATTTTATTATACCTATTTTAGAGTTAGGTATGTTGCTTTCATCCACCAAAATAAAAGTAAATAACATTGAACACAGAAACCGGTATACACATCGTGCGTGAGGGGGATGCAACGCGATGCCGCACGTGATTGAGAGGATGCGGCCGAAACATCGCAAAATCTTTTTTATCTTTGAATGGAATACCTACCTAGGTTATTGACAGATCGTAAGTAGGTACACTACTATTGTAAAGCTTAACCATGTAGGTAAGGTATATCTCTGTAGGCACTGCTGTATATAATTACTAGAACTATGCCCTTTATTTTTGATTGATGATGTGCTTTTGTGGATAGTACAATATAGCCAAGGTACGTAAATAATGTATTACTGTGTTGCTTTATTTCCATACAACTTTAGTATCCCCAAGTAGGATAAAAGTAAGCTCTGTATGCAGGTAACTTCCGTACCGTAAAACGGGGTGTCTTTGAGAACCGGGGTGACTTTGATGATTACTCAAAATGTATGCTATTTTTTAATTTTCTCCGTAATACGAAACGCAATGAATATTGTTTTTTTTGTGTTGGCAAGACTGACATTCTGGCGACCAATTCTCAAAGTGCCCGTGCTAGAAGGTGCCTGTGCATGAAGAAAATAATAATTTACTGTTGGTGGGGAAATAAGCAAGAAAATTCGACCTGCAGAACTTCAAATGTACAACCGTATGTATTTAATTTTGATTTATAGTAAATGCACAACGTAATTGTTTGTTTCTTTGTGAATGTAAATATTTCGATGTGATCTAGTTGCGGTCGCCATTTTGATTTTAATGAGTAGTTTTGTATACCGGGGCTACATTGATATGCCCTACGGGGCGACATTGATAGCTATCAATCTCGCCCCAGTAATATTAAAATGTTTTATTTATCTACGTAGTAGTATTCAATCTCGCCCCTAGAACTTTATTTGATTGTTTTTTGAAGTTACATTTCATTTGGCGCTAGAAAAAAAATATGAGCGTAAATGTTCGCGATGCGCGCGAACTACGAAACAATTTGATTGACAGCATGATGTTTGAGTGTAAAATGATGTCTTTATTCAATAAATTGTGTGCGTGCATGATTTTTTACTCATTTTTTTAACGAAAATATTAATTTCCAGTTTCATCAATTCATCATGGTTAGAACATATAAAAGACTGCAGGGACCCGAAATTTTAAAAATTATTCGGAAGAAACCTTGGAGGCGGCGATTGAGAAATAACAAATGATGAATTGACAATAAATGCTGCTTCTATACAATTTCAAATTCCATTTGGGACATTGTACAATAAATATAAAGGCATGCGTATGAAGCTAGTGATCTCTGTTTAAATGATTAAGACTGATTACCGATTAGCATAATATGCTGAGGTAGGTAGGTAAACCTACCTATATGCTTTTTGAAATATTTTTTGTTGTAAGTTTTGAAGCTAGTGTTTAATGTTAGTAAGCTTGTTGCTCTGTTTTTACTGATTTGTGTTTAAATTGATGGCTGAATGAGGCTGATGTTGGTTGTTGATTGGATATATAAAGAATAGAAGTGCCGTATATTTCTTAAATAAAAAAGTTCATGATACCTATGCCTTTATTTATTTAATTAAATAATGTTTACTTATTATCAATTTCACCCCTTAGATCAAAGTAGCCCCAAAAATATTTAAAAAATCCTACTTCGAAAACGATAAGTCTCAATTTTTTTTTTTAAATTGGATTTTGTTCCTATTCGGGGTGTCTATCAATATTAGTTAAAAAAACAGGTGGTATCAAAGTAACCCCAAATGCATTATAAGTTTGATTACGCGGTTTTTATTTTTTAATATCAAAAATTAAAAGTTTTTTAATTTTTTCTTCTTTTTATAATAAAGTATTTAGTATGTCCATCATTCTACTGTTTTTTATAAATTTTTACATTTGAAAATAAAGATGTAGCAGACATTTTCATTTCAAAATTAATCAAAGTCACCCCGTTTTACGGTACCTACTTTTTAATTTATGGAATATGGAAGATGGTTGTTCTACTTACCGGATTTCGCCCAGATCTAGAATTAATGTTATCGAACGCAATTCCATTCGATAAACAAAACAAAGCCTCTTGTCTGAAAATATAATTATATTTTAGGATTATTGGGTGAATGAACATAACATAGAAAGGTTCTTACAACCTACCTACTTATATCAAGACAACCCTGTAAATTTTTAGCTAAAAGAGGAGGTAAGAATAAAAAACGATTTCATAAGTAGGTACCTAGGTAGACCTAACCTACATCGTTAAGCAATTAAAAAGTGGTTGTAAATTCTCAGTAAATATAATTAATAATAATAACTCAGGTAGGTAGATAGGTAGGTATTTTATTTATATTACCTATGTCTAGTTTAGCCTGTATACAGCCTTGCCTACAGCATATTATTATACCCTACCTACATGGTTAAGCATTACAATAGTAGTGTACTTACGATCTGCCAATAACCTAAGTAGGTAGGTATTCAATTCATAGATAAAAAAGACAAAAAAAATCGCGATATTTTGCGAAATTCATTCATTCAGCTCTCGCACTCACGTGGTTTAACATCGCGTTGTCCCCCTCACGCACGATGTGCATACCGGTTTCTGTGTTTAATGTTATTTACTTTTGTTTGTGGTGGATGAAAACAACATACCTACCTCTAAAACAGGTATAATTAAATCAACAAAACCTTATGTTGCCTGATACTGCAACATGCTGAGGCAGAGACCCATTTACTGTTAATACATAGGTATTCAGTAAAATTGTTTTGAGTTATTTACTACATATCTGTATAGTACCTACCAATTTAAGTGTTTTTAAGTAAATAAATTATATCTCTCTATATTATGAATGTTTAGCCTTAGAACTAGCTAAATATAGGTAAAAATACCTAGGTCGTAAAAGTTCACATAAATTATCAAACCTATTCTTACCACCTACCAACATTGCATGGTGTAAATTGGTGTATAATTTCACTAATAAATTATTTGATGTGTGCGACTGTACCACAGTGCATTTTGTTCCTAGCACTTCACATCAACTTTTTATATTGTTGCAGTACGAATTTTCATAAACTATGACTACTGGCAGAAGCGGCATTTCATGCATTATTTTTACATATATCATTCATAATAAGAAAAGCTCGCTTTCTATAGGAACTATTTCGATTTTTAATGGGTACGCTGGCATAACGCTTGGTCGGAATTTATTTCAAGGTCTTGTTCAATATCTCAGTTTCTATAAAAGCAATCAATATGATATTTTGCATACCTCGTACGGTATGGTTACTCTATTTATATGTATACATTTTGTCGCTATAGTATACGTAGTTTTCGAGCATGGTCATGTGTACGCCAGCTTGACTGTCAAGCTGGCGTACACACTAAGTATGGTCATTATTTCTTAAACCAAAGAGGCGCTATTTATTTCACTTTTACACTAATTCATACACTGTTTTACTCTATTAATTGGCATATCAATAAACGTAATATCGCGTATGTGTACGCTACCTTGACGGACACTCGAGTTTCAGATAAAATTGTAAGCAATTTTTATTGAAGTTAGGATGTAAAATCGACAAGTAATGTAAATTACGTATAAAAGGACGCGCCAACAAAGTGAATTTTAAGTTAAGTATGGGCGGTTTGTTTTCGTTTATGCTTCATTCAAAATGGACACGGTTCATCCCATACTAAAAGGAGAGGGCACGATCAAATCGACTCGCCTCTCAGTTTATGGTATGGGGTCGGCTAGTGTGTGGAATAGTGGGCTCACTGGCCATGTATGGGAGGAAGAGAGCACGCCAGTCGAACCGCGGTAGGTTTCATTGTTCCCGTGGTTCGGCGAAAATCGCGAAAGATGACCACGGATCACCAGAGAGGTTTTAGTGGGTAAAATTCATGTACCTCCCAGACCAGTCTATACGTGAACGAATTTCCACGTCGATTAAAAAAAATGGGATTTGAGGTAGATAGGAGCTATAAATCATGGTGTAGATGTTTGAATAATATAAATTCAAGAGTAACCAAAAGGTTCAGAATGGCTGCGAATATGCTACGTCTTGTCTCAGTCGGAGCCAGTAAAATGCGACATGCAGGTAATCTTCTACAATTTCAACCCACACGACCTGGCGGATCCCGTTTAATTTAAGTATCATTGTTTCCTTACAACTACGACACGCGAACTACCTAAGTATGCACATTCTAAAACAAAAGTTACGTGCGTAGGTTATTGGATGGAACATAAATTAGTAGGTATTTATGAAAGTTGTAGAGGTAATAAACCTAGATGGATTGTTGCACATCCATTCCGGGAAATAAAGAATTGTTTAGATCTACTAGATCGAGTTTCAGGAAAAATTTAATTAAACCTTCACCTAGCATTACGATTATAGGTACCTACGCGCAATTCCATTTCCGCTCATTTATTGGTACCTGAACCTACTCGTACTTATCAACTGTAGCTGTAAATTATTTGTTTATTAAAAGCGTTTTTATTGTTTTCAGTATAACACCTCGCATGGCCCGCAGCGAAGTATCAGGGTCTCGACTTAGCGTGGAGAGCACCAATCCATTTGAAGAGGGGCCGGTGCCACCTGTTCGCTCTAGGCGTAAGAAGAAACGAGCACCGCCACCGCCCGGGGCTGCTGATATCTCGGTAAGAAACTAAAGTATACAAGTCCACAAGAATTAGTAGCAGCTATCAGTTATGGATGACATATTTTCTCCACTAACATTACCAGGCCGTTCGTTTTCGTAGAGGCAGCTGCCTAAGTTCACGGTTTCGGTAAAACAGAATCTATCTTTGCTTACAGATTAGCAGCGAAACTTCCGAACTGCAAAAAAGCGGCATCACTGAAATCGAAAACCAAAATCAAACCAAAGCGGAAGGCGATTTAGAGTTAGAAGATATGAATCTGAGCATTGAACTAAAGATCGTCGAAGATGAAGACAAGAACAATAGAGCTCAAACGACAAGCAGGACTGAAGTTTTTGACGACGAAGTAAAGAAAACCCAAGCTATTGACGACCTAGACAACAACAATGAAACAGACACAGAACTTAGACATCCAAAAACATTGAAAATCGAAGAGGACTCTATTAAAGCAGATAGTTCTGAAGAAGACATTTTGAATTCAGTTTCATTTCCTAAAGTAAACATTGTCCAGTACAGAAGAAACTCAAGCGTCAACGAAGACGATATTAAGCTACGTCGAGGTAATTTGGAAGATTTCCACGACCTATCAAATAAAAGAAGCAAAAGTCTAAACAACAGCTTAGATGCAACCTATTTGTCATACGATATTAATCTCAATGAAAACACCGACACCAATGGAAACGAAGAACCTCAGAAAGTTGTGTGTAAACTTTATGATGGGGCTGTCCGAAAGCAGAGTATCGATACTATTTCTAGCACTGAGAAGGAATTCATGGAAATCGATAGAGCTACAAGAGAACTAGAAAGAGAAATAAGCAAACTCAATTCTGCTCTGAACGAAGATGACCTTCCAGGCCCTGATGATCGCTTATCTGTGACAGAGATTAAAAAGAGATTCGATAGGAATGGCGGAGCTTCGTCACCGAACCCCATACCAAAGCCTAGGAGAAGCCATTATGGGGGCTCCAATTCTCCGTAAATTCGCTAGGGGACAGGTTGATTTTATTGTACTAGCCTTAACATAATTGTATAAGTGCAGGAAAAATAGAGTCAGCAGTTCTAAGAGGGGCAATGCATGATTAAGATCAAGGGCATATGAGCTTTCAATTGGATCAACAAAATAAGCAGAACCTAGAAATTAGAGCTGGAACAAAACAATTATACTTAGTTTTTGTTAATATAGTGTTGATATAAATCCGCACACACGTTTTGTGATTGAAATTTAGTTGTATTTGGATCTCGTATAAAATAGTATATTTGGGGAACGTAACGGAAAACTTGAATGTAGCAGGTTTAATTTCTAATAATGTAGGCATTCAGTATACTGTTTGCAGATACTAATATTCTGAAATATACTTCAACCAAGCGATTTGACGTAGCCGTATGTTTGGGTCAAGAAAAGGGTCCACTTTAATAACCTACCAAAGAAGGTGGTGTCTAATTCCTAAGGGGTCAATGCAATGCTTATTAAATAATTGCCTTCAATAACTATGAAATATAATATTAAGTAATATACGAATTGAAGGTTCAGCCATAACAACATAATATAAGTATGCATTAGGTATGTATAGGTTTTCGTAAATGTGATAGCTACCTATAAGAATAAATGAATCTATTTTTAACACGAGAAGTTGTGAGAATTTTATTATAGAAAATCTTCACTTTCATGTTCATTTAACGAAAAATTTACCTACTCTTAGATGACTACTAGAAGGTGAATTTTCTGCATATCTGTCCAGCAGGTAGCAGAAAGATTTTACCTACACACGCATTTGTTAAAAATATTCCTACGTTATTCATATTATTATCACCAAACTAGCGTAAAATGTGCATAATATTTTATTTATCTTTGTTGTCTAATAAAATATTTTACTAAAATAAATTGTAAGTATTTTATTTTGACGTTTATAGCCATATATTAGAATAGAAAAACAACTACATAAAACACTAAAATATATATTCAGTACATAATAAAATAAATATATTCATACAAATAATGAAATATGTTCTTATACTAAATTATGTACTCATGTTACTTACGAGGAGGATTCTATCCCTCTTGTACTTGATAAATCTTGGAAGGTTGGTCAATGCAGTGCTGACTAAGACCTTGTATTTTTCAGGGAGCTTCTTCTGTTGTCTTGCCTGTAAAAGTATAACATAAGTCTTCTTCCAAACATGACAAAAGTACAACTATTACTCGTATTGCAGATGCGTGCGCACATGCACTACAAAATATCCAGAATAGATGTTGCCCTAAGCATTGATTCAAATGGTGTATATTTTAGAAAAACTTTACTCAAATGATTGGATGGTACTTAGTGTTCAATAACGAAATATGTATCATTTAGTTGGATCTGGATGTTACAATACCTTTATTTTCAACACAGGAAGCAAACTAGCCAACTTCTGAGCCAAATCCTCTTTAGCAGCTATTTCATCTGTCTCATCTTCAGAGTACAGATCAATTAGTGTATCTATAGCTTCAGCCAGCACCCAAACATCATTCTCTTTATGGGCTTGATCTAATATAAACTGTGTGATGATCTGAATCGGCAATGTGTCTGTGTTTGTTTTACTTAGATTAGAGACCAGGAGTAGTGCAAGAAGTCCCATCATACGAATGAGGTTGGATCTTATTTCCGGTTCTTGGCATTCTCTGATGCCTGTGATCATTATCTGAAAAGATATTTGTTTTACATAAAAGAAAGTACCAGGATGATGTTTTTTCTTGCAAATTTAGTTTTTTAGAAATAATAGTAGAATTATTATTCGCCAATAGATGTTAGAAAGAGCCATATTTTTAGTTAAGTGCTTAAGTTGATTAGGATAAAGCTGATTATTGAAAACACGAATAAAATAGTATTACTATTCGCCAATAGATGTCGGGAAGAGTAATATTTTTCCGTTTAGTGTTTAAGTCATCGATCAAGTACTTCGCGCCCTCAATAGATACCTAGAACCCCTAGAAACTTACGAAAATTACTCTCAAAATTGTCTACGACTTGTTTTGACGCATTCGGTTTGCGCCTTTGCGCAGAGCCTGACAAGGTTTCTGCTTATGAAACAAGAGATAAGTGGAGTTGAATTATTTTTATTTGTAAGTAGTTAGGTAAGCGTAAAGAAATTGAATTTTAATTGAATTTGTTTGTTTTCTTTGTAAAAAACTTCGTTTTTACAGGAAGAATCTGTAAATCATATCGTGACCTTGTAGTTGGCATATTTAAATTTATTTGCTTCCTTCTAATTACTAATAAAGTAAATAAAAATATTTTATTACGGACGGCAAATAGTTAGGGTGTGTAGATGGTTAAAAAAAGTCACAGAACCGTTTCTGTGTAGTCAATACATAAAAAAATTTAGAAAAGAAAATAAATATCAAAATAATCAAATATTTTTTTATAACTGTATTAAATGTAAACTAATATTTTTATAAAAGAAAAACGCAAGAACATATTAAATTAAAATATATATAAAAATAATTGCCTCTCTATTCATGGATTTAGAACAAAGATAAAACGTAACATATTATGCAAACCAACAAATAATTTTCAACACAGATTTCTTGAGGTAAGGGCAATAATTTAAAGTGGTAATAAATGCATTAAAACTTTACTAAACATAGGAAACACGTCTTTTTTGTGTCTTGAACGTGTGATTTTTGTAATTTTGCTAGGCATTCTTTCTGTCCAAGCGCTCAAATGACACTAATTCAAATGCTTTCCATACATGCCAAAAAGGAAATCTTTTGATACAGACGGTTTCAGAGCACGCACAGCTATGGGGGGCCGGCGAAAACTTTGATCGATGATTGGGGTTGATGGGGTTAAGTAAGTTAATTAAGTTATAGTTGATTATTGATATTGAACACACGAATAAAATAGTATTATTATTCGCCAGCAGATGTCAGGAAGAGTCAATTGAGTACGATGAAGTCGATGAAAGTTTATTGAAAACACGCATAAAACGACATTTTCTAAAAATGGATCCTAGCTAGATCGATTTATCGCCCCCCGAAACCTGTATACTAAATTTCATGAAAATCGATGGAGCCGTTTCCGAGATTCAGAATACAAGAATTGCTCGATAAGATACGACGGGAGGTCCAAAAGTCCGCGGAATAGCGGATTTGTAATGAATTTAAAACAACGAAACTATTTTTCCTTTGAGCTTAATACATTTTTCAGATTTTTAGGAATTAGCCTACTTATGTATACTATCAATATTTAATTTCTTTGCCCTCAAAATGAACCAAAATCGCCGCCCAACTTCTTCATCGTCCTGAAACTTTTTTCTCCATAGAGATATTTTTTTAAATTTGGAAATAAATAATAATCGCTGGGGGCCAGGTCCGGGCTATAAGGAGGGACGAGTTCAAAGCCGCGCCGGTCTAGAGCAGCCATCGCAACTTTGCGCTTGTGAACTGGTGCATTGTCTTGCAAAAGCAACAAACCGCTTAACAGTTTTCCCCGCCTTTTTTTTGATGGCTTTCTTTAATTACTACAATATTCTTGCGTAATATTCTCAGGTAATTTTGACACCCTTTTCTTTGTAGTTTATCAACAGGATTCCTTCACGATCCCAAAAAATCGTAGCATAATAACCTTTCAGGCCTACTTCGCCACTTTAAACTTCTTGGGGCTGGTGTTCCCTTTTATGCCACTGAATCGAATCCTGTTTGAACTCAGGTTCAAAGTGATGAACCCAATTTTCATCCCCGGTAACAATCGGCTCTAAATAAGGGTAGATTTTTCGCTACACAGCTCCAAAAAGTGCTTAACGCTTCGATTCTTTGTTGCTTGTGCAAAGGCGTGAGCATTCATCATCTTGCACTGACTTTTGACATGTCAAGATGTGGCATGTCAAAAGTCAGTGCAAGATGCCATCGTGTAGGTCCTCAAGATAATCTGTCTGATACTCCCACTATTGCAGAAAGCTTTTTCTTCTTCAGACGAGCGATCTTCCATATAATTTTTTCTACTTTTTCAACGATATCCGGTATGGTGACCTCAGTTGGCCGTCCTGGGCGGGAGTCGTCTTCAATCGTCTCTCTGCCTTGTTTGAAAAGACAATGCCACTTGTAAATCATGGTTTTACCAGGACACCGATCTCCATACATGGCTATCACCTCATTCATTATGGTAAGCGGAGGTTTTCCTTGCTTGGTAAGGAACTTTATAATGGCTCGAAACTAAATTTGCTCCATTGTTGCAGTTTTTTTCCGGGTTGACTTGTTTGCAGGGCGATATCTCGTAAACGAATGATGCCAAAGGGCCAAAAATTAACATGTACACTCTTAATAAGTATTTTATTAGCGACATAGCAAAAAAAGGAAGCTACCTGCATCCCTTTCCCCCCGTTCCGCGGACTTTTGGACATCCCTTCGTATAGTCATTCTAGATGGCGCAGACAAGCATCTTTCGACTTTATTTCTATGGAAGAATAAAGTAAAAGTGTAAACTTTAGTTTAACGAATTTTTTGACTTAGCTTCGTAACATAAATGTTACTTAATAGGGTATATGCATGTGATTTCAAAATGGCTATAAAAATATATACGTATTCTCTATTGATATAGAAACATATCTGCATATTTATTTTTGCGTTTTGAGATGTTTTTATTGTAGAATTTAACCATTGAAAAATTGATATTTTAAATCTCAATCGCAAAATTTCGAAACGCTACTCACATTGACTAGAGCGGACGTGACATCACTGTACGCATTTCTTCTTTTTTTATTCTGCTTGCTGCACCTTGATTTGACATTATTCTGCCCACTTGACATTTCGTATTGTCGATTATTTTCAGTTTTTTCGGAAAACCTCTTTCCTGAGATGATCACTACCGAGGTCGTCACCAAAGGTTTTAATCAAGTGCGTACGTCGACGTCACATAAACATGGCGCCAATATGGCAGCGTTTTTATCACCCGAAAATGATTGTAGTTTTGATTTGTTTTTTTTACCTTGTTAATGCGAAATTCAGTGAGCGTCTTATCATTCCTGGGTTAAATAAAGACCTAAAGAATCGATTAAAACAATAAAAAAAATCGATGCATATACCCTATTCTTCCACAAGAATTATTTTCTTAGACGAGCCTATTTGATTAATGTATAACAAATACTTCTGTTAAGAGTAAGTACCTTTTTTCAGGTCTAAACTTACATCAATATGATCCAACTTCAAATCAAAGAAGAAGCTGTCATCATTTCCATGTAACTTCATTTTATCTAAAGTTGCTCTCATCACAGCAGTTGCTGATTCCGAGAGATTTATATTGTGTTCATAATGGTTGAAGACTAGTTTTCCTGCTTCTGTCCAAATTTTGTAGAGACCACTCATTCCTCCCAGATTCTCAGTGGGGATTACAGATAACATGTTATTTATGCAAAGTAAGGATCTCGTTTGAAGAGTGTGGAGTCTGAAAAAAAAATAGTTAATATTATAAATGCGAAAGTTTTCAGGTATGGATATTTGTGTCCTCTTCACACCAAAATTACTAAATGGGTTGGGCAAAATTGCTAAATTTTGTGTAAAGGTAGTTCTAGAACTGGAATAATGGCTATTTTCCATAAATCATTTCCTTTAGGCTAGAAATAACCTTAAAAGGGATGACAAGATATGGTTTTCTCGTGAGTGAGAACTACAGAGCAGATATTTTTTATGTGTCTAAACGGTTTTTACCTCATTACAAGTTAATGAAATAACCAATCGAACATAAAAGACATAACTAAAGAAATACTTCTAGGTTTCTTAGTAAATCAAAATGCGAAGAAAAAAAGTGTTCCTGAGATAAATAACAAAATGTGAGCAAAAATCTATTTAAAAAAAAACAACTATCAAGAAAACAACCAATCGTGTTTTTAAGAAAGAATGCATTCAGAGCCGCAAACAGAAACTTGTTAGTAAATACACAATCAGCTCTCAAAGTAGATGCATTTCAATTGTTGCCTGTGCACTTTGAATGCCCGGTCATTAGAGTTCACTAAAAGGTCACTGGTAAGACTGAGATAGATATCTGAGTCTGGTGGCTAATGACCTTTGACAAAGATTAATATCATGGTACCTACTTTTTGTGTATTAACTGTGTCCCATCATATTCCTTGAGTATTAGCAGAACATTTAGAGCTGGCTCTTGTGTCTTGGCCCACACTTTCTCAAATAATTCTAGAGATATTAATGCTTGAAGCACATGTGAAGGCAATTTGTCCTCAGCCAAAACTGATTCACTATCATTTAAACATTGGTCATCATCCATTTCATCACTCTCTAAAGATTCATCTTGTGTGTTGTCATCACCATCATTTTCTGGAAGCAATTGAAATTTTAAAACCACATAATTTGGAAATCTAAACTACATAATGCAATATAAATAAGATAGTAAGATGAACCTACCCTCACTAGAACAAATATTAGCAATAATCTCTATAGCACTTTGCTGGGCATCCAGAATTTCTGAAATAGCCTTTATCTGACTGTCCAATGTCTGAGCATCATTCCCCGTAGGAGGCTCCACTTTCCCCGCAGCATTCTTCAAAGGGACATTACTTGACAGCTGTTTGCAAGCCAGTCTGTGATCAGCACCAAGAGTTCCAGCAAGTATTGAGAATATTTCGTTAGTGACATTGATAGGTAGCAATCCTATGTTCTCGCCGCAAGCATTAATTGTCACTCCAGCAGCTAAGGTCTTCAGCAGAAGCACAGATGGCTCACTTCCTTCTAATGACAGGAGAGCTGTCAATTGCCCCTCAGCAGTTGTTTTGATTTTCTCCATAGCCAGAGGATTGTCTTCGATTACTACTATCAGGCATTGTAGTACAGCTGTTACAACATTGTTTCCAAAAACAGTAAGATCAAGGTATCTGGGGAGTATGTCTAGTATTTTTGATTGTCCAACATATTTGATTGCTATTTCTGTAAAGAAAAGATAAATACTTGTTTGTGTAATGTTTTAGGAATATATTAAGGATCTGGTAGTTACCTACCATATGAAATATCCTACCCAATAAATAAAAATTTACCTGAACTTTCACAAATGTTCAATAATAAGTTGACGCATTGTACAAAGGTATCAACATCTTCCGTGTTGCTTTTGGATACAGGGTCAGGTGTCCATTTTTCAGTGTGCTGGACAGAAAACACATAGTAAGCGCCTATACATCAACACTTGGTAGGTAATTTTGAATTTTTCAGTTAATCTCAATAGTTCATACACACAGATATACACATTTTAGTTCTTACTTCATGAAAATAACATGTCAAAGGCGTCATGATATCTTGATCAACCATAGCATCACAGATCTCCATGCTGACTACGGACATATTTCTTAGCATCCCAGCAGCAGCATTCCTGACTGAACTGGCTGTGTCAAGAAGTAAAGGTGCGGCCACTTTAACCAGTCCCCGTTCAATGATCTGAGGTACGTTTTCTGGGTCTTCAATGAGGAGTGCCAATGTTTGTAAACCACAGTATTTCTCTTCTACGTTCGGTGCCTGAGAAGAATAATTAAGTAGGTAGATAAATATGATTAAGAGTAGTTGCTAGTCCCCAAATAATCGCTGATAAATTGTACAGGAATCAAAACAATTGTCTTGTCCTAACCTGCAACTGGTCCATTACAGTTTGGATCGCATTTTCCGTGCTATCAAACGCAATTTCCTCGTCATGGTCAATTTCATCGACTGGCTGATCTCTTTCAGCCCTTCCAGGCCTTGGTTTTCTAATTTTACCCATTATAACAAATTAATTTCAAGAAAAACAAGCCGCAAACACGCACTGCAACGCACATAAAGATATATCTATGATAAAGTTAATTAAATTCATGAATGTGATAGTTATAGAGACTCAACTTCAACTTCTTATTTCATGGCTTGCTGTCTTTGCTGCCACAACTCTGCCAGCGTCCATGTCAAGAGAAATTACATAAAAATATAGGTACAAAAAGTACCTCTTTTGAATAGTACCATTGATTTGTACCTAAAAAAAACAAAACAATGTTAGTGTAGGATGTTTGCACAAACACAAAGGGTTAAACAGATACATTTACAAATTAGGAATTATGTCTACTATTTACAGCGTAATCCTATTTGTATTTACAAATTTACATAGAAAAAAGTTTATAGGAGCGGAAAATATAAAGGATAGGTAAGTAGGACGAGGATTTGAGGGAAGTAGGACAAGGAATATCGGAGAAGTCATATTTAAGTAAATTTTTTTTCATGTGTATTTTTAGTAATATATCTAGTTAAGATATGGGTCCCTAATTTTGTATTGTACGCCTGAAATAAGCGAATTTTATTTATATACTTAATTTCGTTACCACGGCGAGTGGAGCGAGCCGCTAACTATTAAAGACTTTTCAGGATTTTGGAGGAAAAGTAGGTGAACTGTGGTATGACGAAAAATTAACAAGCAAATGCCCTAGATAAAAACTTTTAAGAGTTTGCGACTGAGAGAATTGCTAAGAAACTAATACACATAATGAATATCGGTGAGAGGGGTGAGCCGCAGCATTTTTGAAATTGGTGAGGTATGCTTAGCAGGACAAGAAATTTGTGCTAAGCTGAGCATAATATTCAAAAATGATATAAATTTTACAATTTACAACAGCCCTGAGCCCTGATATACGAAATTTCTTGAGATCTGGCGGCCTACTCGGATCGGAAAAGGAAAAACTAAGTTTCATTTATTCATTGCATTCATGTCCATTAAAAGCTGTTAATATTTTTTTAGGTAGAATCTACATGAACCCTGTAAGGGCGTTGCAACATTCTGGGTTAGAGTTCTTATGTATAAAAGTTAGTAATTTTATATTAAGTTGCGATACAGAGGAAAAGAAGTACATAATGTCGTCATCATTAAGTAGGGCTATAATAATTATTATGTCAGAATTATGTTCATGTTCGTTGTGCAAAATCAACTCTTATGCCGCTTGCATAAGATTAGCTTATTACGTAAACGAATAAGTAACTTCGATTTCATTATTAAGAGTACGGGCCCTAATTGTGCACATGAAATACCCCTCATTTACGCAGCAAGCCACACAGACCATGTTTGTCATGAGAGAGTAGCGCGCCGCGAAAAAAATATTTTTTGTCAATTTTAATTTGGTATTCAAAATGATCTTATTGTGAGCCCCAAACCAAGTTTTATAGATCATCAATGGCGAGAAGATGTAACTGAAGTAGCGAAAATTTTGTCATTTTGTCGTTTCGTTCGATATTTTGCAGATTTTTGTATATTCCAAACCCCACATCGAAAAGGCAAAAATCTGTTAGTTAGTTCAATACTGAACTAACCACTAATATTTGATACGTACTAGCACCTATAACTCCTACGTACCTACTTGTTTGACAATTTATTCTATATAAGGGTTCTGCTAATAAAGGGCAAGAACGCCTCAATGCAAATAGCAAAAATCAATAGGTAGGGTGGTGTGGTAGCCAATGAACCACTAAAAGTTTAGAGAGCTGTAACTTTTTTCCTGTTAGATATTTTAAGTATATTTTAGCTCATGGTCTAGAAAATTTCAATGTCTTTCAAATCGCAGTTGTGTTTTTAGCTTTTATCTGATAGATACTTAACAATTAAATTTTAAAGAAAAAATGGGAAATGGCTCAATGTGTACCCCTAGGAGTACACAGTGAACTGGGGGGTGGGTATTCAGTGAATCGTGAGGTACACAATGAACCGTCGGCTTACCATATCATGATTTAAGCCTAGAAAGGTGTTATATAAAACAGCAATTGGGGTTTTTAATAATTATTTATAAATCAAATGTTTAAAATTATCTTAAGTGAGGACTTTGGTTATCACTTATCAGTCTTATAAAGTGAGGCTTAAATTCTAATAGGTACCAAGTACAACAGTAAGAACACAATCATAATAATTAAATAGGTAACGTAAGGTAATTATTACCTGTAATTAGGAACTACTCAACAATGTTATGTTATCTATAATTATAAATTTCTCACACCAAGGGTTATTTTAAATAACTTCAGTCTTAATAATTAGCTTAAAATCAAAATCACTTCAGGTAGAATTCAACATAACAGTAGGAACATTGCAATAACCTAATCAACTTAAACTTAAACGTTTGTTTGAATGAGATCTATTTGTCCCATCATTAATAGCGCAAATTCAGCTGTGACATATCAACGAAAAATTTATAGATAGTTTGTTGGCGAGCTGTGCTTCCACTAATTTTAGGCCGTGGTAGAACATATTTTATATCAGCTTTGTAAACGCCTGCTGTGTCTGGTTCTTTTGGAACCGAAAATAACTGCTTGGCTTTGCTTTTCAATTTGAGGTACGATACGTAATAGTCGCAGTCTTGGCTCTCCAGTTCTTCCATAACTTCTCCTACGTAAAAAACGGTAGTTTTTTTTTGATGCAAAAGCTACAATAACAAAATCTTTAGGGCGAGGATTGCGAGCCAAGGGCGGAAAATCATTGTTCAAAATGATCTCTTCATCTTCAGACTCATTTACGAACTCTTCTCCTCCAGAAGATGAGCCACTGCAGTTGAAGAATCCTTCTTCGTCCGATGATATTGACGTTTCCCTCTTTTGTTTGTTCTTGAATAAGTCCTTTTTTACCACCTGCGCTCTTTTCTGGCTTGTCTTCTTTTTCTTTTTCTCAGCCAATGCTTCTTTTTCTGGAGTGTCTGTGGCTACCATGCTTTTTCCAGCTTTTCTTTTAGAATTGGTTTTTCGAGGTCCTGCTTTCAATGGTGGTCGAAAAACCTTTGGTGAAACAAAACTTTCTGTAGTTGTAGATGTCTGGCCCACGCTGGAAGTGGATGGCTTATTAAAATCATTTTCGCTGTCTGCTCCAGGCTTTAAGTGATATATTTTTGTCATTGATGGTATTGAAGCTGTCTGTGGTTGAGTGTTCTCTTCATTCTCGTCACCGGTGCATAAAACTGATGGTGATTTACGATACGTTAGAATCAGAGATTCGTCTTCGGGTTCGTTATCTTCAGCATCTGTTTCATCATCAACATCCGGTGCAGCTCTGTCTGTAACTTCGCTGGGCATAAAATCAATATCTGTGAATATTTGATCATCAAATGGGAAAATACCGCACTTCTTGAATGCGTTAGTAATGTTGATTGGAGTCATGGCTCTCATATATGCTACGCCAACGCATTCTGCAACGTTATAGATGGTCAGGGCTTTTCCTGCGTGGCGTGTTAACCACGAGTCTACAGCGGAATTATAGAAAGCCTTGAAGGGAGCATTTAGGCCAACGTCCAAGGGCTGCATCCTAGCTGTGGTGTGAGGGTGAAGTGTTAGTACTGTCACTCCAGCAGCTTTTGCCAGATCAAGTGCTTGAATGGAAAGATGGCTTTCGTGGTTGTCTAAAATCAGTAAGGCGGGGTTCACCATCGACGCAGAAGAATACTGGATGAAATGCTTCATCACTTCAATAAATAGATCAGCATTCATCCAACCGCTCGGAGAAGCTAATCCCAATGTTCCTGAAGGTGCCCCATACAGCATGTGTGGCTTAAAGTTTTTCCTTGGGAAAACCATCGCTGGTGGTAACGCCTGGCCTAATGCGTTTACAATGCAGCATGTGGTAACCAGTACTCCACGTTCACCACTTGTAACCTGGCAGACGTTGCGTCCTTTGGCTGCAAGCACTTTACTTGGTCGCTGTACTGTAGTTGTAGCAGTTTCATCCAAATTAAATACTCTGCTCCCATTGGAAAATGATGGATGACGGTTTAGAACCTCTTTAAGGTTATTGAAGAACTTGGCAATGTTAACTCTATTGAACGCTGTTGCTCTAGCCAAGCTGCAAGCCTCTGGTTTCTTGACTGACAGTTCTGGGTGTCTTGCACGGAAACCTCTTAACCAATCCCTACCGGCCATCTTTTCTTTCTTCCAGTTTTCGGGCATTGATATATTATTAATTGTTGCCATTTGGTAAGCGATTCGTCTGCAATCTTTAGATGTTAACCCATAAAACTTATTAGCGCATTCAATTATATAATCATTGATACTGTTTTCTTGCTCTTCGGTGAAGATTTTTTTTACATCGTAATGTGGCTCCAGTCGTGAAGAAGGGTTTGAGATATATTTTAGGACGTATCTACGTAACGTCGGATATGGAACCTTCGATTCTTTGGCAGCCTTTCTAAGGCTCAACTTTCCTTTGATATGCAAGTCAATTCCTTTCTTTATTTCAGCTGTCGTGTGAGCGCCCTTCTTACGGTTCACTCTACCCTTCGTATTTCGACCCATGCTGCAACAACAAAAGGAAGTTGATAACGGTAGTGGTACCTACACAATGAATTATGATGATTACTACTAATACTAAATAAGGTGGCATCGAAACGTTTATAAATTCAAAATAACGAGGTTTATATTTTTTTGCGTCATTATAATAAGTTTCAAAATAACTAGATGTGTTCTATTTTGATTTCGTGAAGGAGATGAAGTCAACGACATGTAATTGTCAAGCCATCTGACATCGAGTATAACATTAAATTAAGGTATGAATATTAACACAAATAAAGTGGTACCCAATGAATCACTAGTAGTATACAGTGAACCATGGTTCATTGAGTACCTAAAAGAAATGATTCATAGTGTACCATACCCCTACTGAAATATTTAAAACTTTTCCACAACTAGCAGAAACACGATTTGGTTACAAAATTGAATCTAAACCATGCTTAATAAACTATTTTGTAGATCAAAATCACGCAACAGTTACTAAGATTATAAAAAATTGAGTAAAGATACAAATAAACTCACATTTATTCCTTTGTTTTTGCGCGCGAAAATAATAACCTCCTCCTAGCTCGCGTGTTCTGGGCGGGAGTTCGCCGACGACTGAAGGTGACAGGTTGGCGCGGGAGGGTGGTTCAAACGTGTAATAGGCACTGATTGGCAACGTCGCGTTTAGGCTGTAGGCCCCGTGATTCACTGAGTACACTTGGTTCACTGGCTACCACACCACCCTACTTATATAGACTTTCATTTATTTTTGATGATATTTTGTCCTCTCTTCATTGTGAATTAAATTTTTTTGAACACAATATATAAATACAAAAGTCTTTATTTGGAATCAAACATTTAGTATAGAGTTCAATTGTGGGCTGACTACCGAAAAGTTAGCTGTATAGCCATTGATTTATTAAAAACGTAGATGAGGCACCGGTTGCTCGAAAGTGGCAACCTCAAATTGTGTAAAATTGTGTTCTCTCATATCAGTCACCGTCTGACCGGCGGCACGGGCGGTCGTGATTCGCGTGAAATATTGTTGTCTCAGTCTCACTTCGGTCCTAGATACGTATTTCCGTCTTTGTTCTTCTTTGTATTGCACAGGACTGGAAATATAAATGTGAGCGTACCTATGTGTTTGCGTGTAGTTGTAACACATGCCAATTTTTGAGTAAGCGCTGGGAGAACGTAACCTATCTTCCCTTTTTATATCAATGTGTGTAGCAGAGTCAGCGCCCTCCTCCGCGAACAAAATAATTATTGATAAGTTTTCTTCGTCGCAAGTTTGCGTACTTGCAAAGAACGTGCCCGCACACGCATAAGCAAAATCAAGTTTTAATCCATTCAGGAATACGTTGTTTCATTTTGTCATGGAACGTTCATTCAGAGCGCCATCTCTCAGTGTGTTATGGAGGTAAAATACTCTATACGACTATATAATAGAGGTAGGTTTAGATAGTACGTTCAATTTGGATGCGTTCGTAAACTGTTTGCAATAATAATCTAGTACCTATAAATCTCTACGCGTCAGAGTTACGGTCTATAATAAAGATTTACTTGAGCAGAGATACTAAGCTTGAGTAGAACTCACGCAACGACTGCATAAGTAATGCTTGGGAAAGCTTTCATAATACGGGCCTATATCTCTTGATCTCGACTTGGACAATATTTATTGAAGAAAGGATCTCAAATTAGCATGTATGTCCTGTCCATTATGTTTATAAAATCGTCAACAAGTAAGTTAATTTGAGGATAATTACTATGGGTTTGTTTAGCATTTGTGCAGGGTTCCTAGCCCTCCGCAGACAGCCGCTAATTAGTAAGCGCGTCTTGTAAAGCGCGATTTCGGCGATTTTCCAGCGACACAGTTCTGCCAATGTCAGTCGAACAGTTTTTATCGATGTCAATGTAATTTTGTAAATCAATAGATACAATTTTCATCAAATTATATGTATTTTGTAAAATAAATGCACAAAATAGCCATGATATAGAAGACTAGCTGCGTCCCGAAGCTTTACAAGCCTATCCCACGGGAACTGATTGCGTCGGTGGCGAGCGTCCGTGCTGCCGAAATCGCGCTTTAAAAAAAGTCGCTGTGTGTAAGGAATCGCGATAGAAAATCGCCGAAAACGCGCTTCATAATTTAGCGTTTGTGCGCGAAGACAAGATATTTTTCTCGATGGTCAACTTCTTGTGTGTGTTCTGTGGCTTCGATGTGCATGTCAAATTATGACACTTGCGCATATACATTGACATTCGTTAAATTAGGTGACAGATACAGCCATCGATCAGTCATTGACAATCATAATACCAATGTCAGATCTCAGCTTGACAGTGACAGACATGATACGGTGTATCATGCGAAAGATAAAAGAAGACAAATAAGTTCCGTTTCGTTACAATAAATAATTCGTTCACTTCCGCTACAGCTCTAAATTCACGTCCTATTCCGAAGCGCCAAAATTTAAATAGTCAATGTAGACACCTTCTACGTGGGTATAATGCAACCAGAGTGACCCTACAGAAAATGATTTTAAAAAATGTGCAGCTGAGCGCTCTTATACACAGACGGCAAGTTGCCAACTGCAAGATTCACGACCATCAACTGCATCGCGAAGGCTATCAAGTAAGGGCTCATGTACACTGACAGCACGTGGTCGGCCACGTGCCGTCCGCGTACACGAGCCCTGTAGTTGCCCCGGCAAGGTAACTGCACCTGCCGTCGAGTCGAGGCGCCGCGGCGCCTCAACTGCAGGCGACGACTGCCGTGAGAGAGTCCGAGCCCATATCTGGCAAACGCAACGCATCAGTTTTAGAGGGATAAGTAGAATGTGAGGACTTATCTATTTGTGGAGGCGACCGCCAAACCAAGCAAGCACTTAGGAATCGCTGTCTACCATTTGATTGATTAGGCCAGCGGGGGGTGGCGACAGCTACGGAACTTCAGATATGAGTATGGTGGGATATGTATGTATGACTCATTGACTGCGGAATCGAAAGTTTCAAGCATTCTTTAGTCATTAGGTAATTCGTTATTATTAATCTCACTTCATTTGATGAGAATGCCGCTATTTAAACCAAGGACTAATTATCCCGTTTTGATGCCGAGGATTTATTCATAGACTCAGAAAAAAAATACTTTGTAGGTACGTAGGTACCTATTTCGAGGTACTTACACTTTCAATAGAACACCTCCGTTTGAAAAATACCTACCAACTTACATAAACAATTTTCAAAAACTTCTTTGTTAACCGTACGGTAGACAAATTGCAGGTAGAATTATATATGATATTATGAGTGAAGTAGGTTAACTACCATAACATGTAGTAAAGAAATTATCTAGGTGTAGGAACATAGGTAGGTAAGGTCGAGCGGGGCTACTTCGACTATAAAAACACTGACATAAACTTCACAAGTGAGCACTCTCGTTTGTGATTAGAGAAATGTATATATAAAAGGCTTGAATTGAGATCATTTTTCACTTAGCACTATGATAAAATATCCATTTTGTATGTTTAATACAACGAAGTTTCTCAAAAAAGGCAGAAATAGTTGCATTTACCCCTCGGTGGGGTAATTATAACTATGGCATATAAATATCTTAATAAAGCAATTATGGCGCTACAATTCTAAGCCAGAGTATAATTTATGGTATCGTTCAATTAAATTTGTATCTTATATCTACGTAAGAGGGCTCAGTTTTGCAAAAAAAACACTTTAAACTTTTGGAGGGGTAATTTCAACTGCTGTCCATAGATAATAGGGCTGGAACACTTGTCGACCAACATAGGTACTCGATAAATTGGATCAAACTAAAATGAATAAATTTAAAAAAAATATACCCTAATTCAAATTGTTTGCTAATTTTTCGTTCCAAATACCCGTAGATTATAAATGGATCACAGGCCTTCCGTCTGGCCATCTCAACTGGCTGGGGCTTTTTGATACTGAGATTGTGCCTTTTCTGAAATCCTTGAAACCAATTCTTCCCAGGTATATCGTTTTTATTTAAAAGGAGTGACCATGCCATTACGACGGACATATTCGGATATCAATATTTTCGTTTCTTTTCTGGTCAACGGGAATCATAAGGATTTTTTCTTTGCGAACATCTTCAACTGCCTGAAGAAGTTGGTCTAATGAGTACCTATGGTTTTATTTTTTTACGTATATAATGTCGCACCATCTAAAACAATACGAAAATACCATAGATACATTATAAAAATAGTAAAAAAAAAATACTAAATACAATAGTTATAATAAATAAAGTAGGTATCGATACATACATTGACATAGGACATCACTAGTATGTTTCAACACCTTACAAAATTAAGCGGGGCAATTGTGACTTTAGGTTAGTTGAAATAACCCGACTTACATTATCTCAGCGGGGTTACTTAAACTAACTAAAAATCTCTTCAAAGGCGTGTTTTTACAGAGAGCAAATAAGTGAATAACAACTTACGGTTTATATTTTCTCCATTCGCAGTGTATTATTGTGAAAACAAGCGTTCAAAACACTACTTTAGTTGAAAAATATGACAAGCGTTTTTGCTAACACTCTCTGACTCTGACAAAAACTGCCTGTAGTTAAAACAGTTTATGCCTTAGCAGCGCCATTTATGAAATATTGCCGAATTTACCTATTCACCTACTTGGAGCTAGATGGCGTTTTTAAGTAGTTATAGTAAAATAAGAGTAATTGTCACTAGTTGAAATAACCCCTCAGTTGAAATAGCCCCGCTTGATGTTACTACTTTTACAACAACTCATGTACACCCTATATCGATCGTAGCAGGTTTTCATTAACTCCAAAAATAAAGTTTTCTATTATTGTATATTGGAAATAAAGAGTTTTTGATTTTGATCTCTTACGACGATAGGGCGGTCCCTTTTTCTTACCTAAAGAACTAACTACCCAAGTAGGTAGGATGTAAAAGCTCGGCTGGGTCTTGTACAAACACTGGAGGGGAGGGAGCGAATTGGATGAGCAAACATTTCTCCGACTACCCGGCGCCAACAACTTGGCTGAATTGCAGCGAAACCCTTATTCGTTCACTTTTAAAAGATTGGGTAGACTAGGTAGGTAGTACTTTAAGTAGTTACGACTCTCTACCACTCACCCTATTAAATTTTATTGTGATTCTATAGGTAGGTGGTACCTACTTGTCTTATATTATCATAATTTAGTTTCACTGTTGGTATAAGCTGGCAGGATCCTACGTAAAGCACAGACCACGTAGCGTTTTATGTCTTTTATACATCAGATTTTACTCTATTTACACTATTAGTTATAATACTGTTAATTGGCATATCAACTAACGAGATATCGGTTATGTACGGTGTGTACCTACGCTACCTTGTAGGACACCATAAAATGGTCCCGCTCTACCATTATTTCAAATGTTACACATGAACATCGCATATTCAATAGTTTTCTCTTAATCTGCAATATTTCATTTATTTTTAGTTTTAATGTAAAATTAAAGCGTGGTTAATAAAAGGCTTGGGCGAGAGGTAAAGGCGGCATCTTTGAGCCGTACTACGCTGCCGGCCTCATTTACATAATGTTTCAAAATCTGGCCGCCGCCGACGTGTTGTCGTTTCTTGTGGGCACTAGTGATGTCTGAGCACACCTGTCGACATAAAGTTATAGCCTGAAAAAATAATCCAGTGATTAATGATGGAATTTGATAGTAGAGAGGTAGGTAAGGTACCAAGCTCGACAGCGATTAGCGCTCCACACCGCTACCGATCAAATAGCAAGCAAGAGTTTATGAAGCAGAGCCATAAAAGCATTTTATTGCAGCAAAAATAAAATTGCATGTTGGTGTTTTGGTGTGTGACTTTTTTAAGCGTTAGGTAGGCTACTAAGCTTAAGGTGACTAAGCGTAGAAATACATTCTAATAAGCAATATTATCAGTATCGAAGATGGCACTAAAGTGCTCATTAATTTCGTTTTAATGCATGCAAGGAAAAATATAAAAGACGACAAACAGAATAACGTATCATCCTAAAACTGTACGAATGTTTACAGGATGTGTCATCAACTGATCTGTTATCCATCACAGAATTCGCCCTTACTTTGAAACGTTAAAACGAAGGCCGAGGCGGCGAGGCGCGGCGCCCAGTAGCCGCCTCTCAGGCTTTCTTCATAAATCAAAAAGTTGTTTTTGTGTCTTATCGGCGGATAATCGGCGGCTGCTACTGCCTTGCCGCTGACCCCCCTCCCACCACTATACCCCTCCAACTCCAATGAAGCCGCTCTCCGGATGGACATTAACTTTTTTGTCGGATTTTATGTGAATTAAACTTAACGAACCGATTATAATTAAGGTAGAGGATTGTTGCTATCGGCTTCTAAAGATACCAGCTAAATGGAAGCTATTAAAGGATTTCAGAGTACCTACGTGATAATGACTCCAAACGGAACTACCAACCAAGATAAAGGTATGTGTACTAAGTATGCCTATAAAGCGTGACTGAGCTTGGAATGCATCTGCCGTTAGGCCGGTTAGACATGTAATGTTACTAACTGGGTGTTTTCGTTTATCAGTAGAATTTATGTGACTTCTACACTACCCCGCACAATAGTAATGTATAAGTACTTAAGCATCTTAACTTCGTAATCAGATTTCTGCACACTACTTAAGTATCCACGGTGTAATTATATGAGCAGGGCACGAAGGCAAGTAGTCTCTGCGGCTTAGCGGCTTGCGTTGGCAAAGTTCGTGTCAGCACATCTAGTTCGGCCTAATTGCACCCCCGCTGCGTGATGGATGGACCCCGCACCGCCCCCCGCGGCACACCCCACAAGGGTTGCTGTCTGTTCCCAGAAATTCCATTATCATCACAGCCTCACTCCGCCTGCTTCATTTGACGTTGACGTCGCCGCTAACAACCGTCGCATTGTATTGGATACGGACTTTTCACGAATTCCAACATAAACTCAAGGTGCTCTGAAATAAATAGGATTATTAAAAACAGTGGACATTCCTATCCGGCTATTGTCTTCGTTTCGATTAAAAAAATGTTTACTTTGGACGCCTGGTTTAACTTTTTTGATCCTTGATCGGATCAAAAAAGTTAAACCAGGCGTCCAAGAGATCAAATTTCTATTCGAACGAACTATTCCTAGAATTGGGATGGGCAACCACAATGCCATGATTTTACGAAATGTTTTTTGGAAGCTTTGGCGGATTAATAGTCACATTTTTGCGATGAAGAGAACATTTGGTAGGGTCTATTTCTAGATCTAGATCAACAGAATATGAAAATTGGAAACAATGGAATCACTAACGCTACAGGCTTATGAACTAAGTAACGTACCTATTTAAGTATTTTAAAATGTTACAAAGTAAGGACTTCTCAGACAACCAAAAAACAGGAGCAAAGATGGCAGGTAGGAAATGTAGGAATAGGAACATTAGGAGCCTATGCCTTGTATTGTCTCATAGATAAATGAGCGCTGCGTGTTTCTATGCTCTTGCCTATATTCATTTCAGATCTAAAAGTAGGTAAGGTTCATAATACCTACAAAAGTAAAGTACCAACAGAACAGAATGTATCTGATATCATATCTTTTATTTAGGTCATTTTACGAGTAAGCCGTCGATGAGACACTCCGACCCCTAATCGTCATTTTAATGCTCTCTGTTTATGGTCAGCGATATAACAAAGGTTTCTATAGAATTCCGTGATTTATAATAGTCGTAAAGTTATATTTTACGACTAGCTTTTAAATATAAACTGTAAAATGTCTATAGATCGGCGGTTCCCTAAATATTGCCTTGTAATTCTATCTAAGATATAATGACAATGCAAAACCGTCACAGGTTTATGCTGAAAAATAATAATAGGGTCGTCCGTTGCGCGATCGCGTGTTAAAAAGCAACAACGTTACAGAAATTTTATCATGTTCCCTATTTTACTCCATAAAGGGGTGTCTAACTAAAGGTATTGATTGCGCTGTTGTCGACTAAAATCCACCCTTTTCCGGTTGATCGAATAGAACGGAAGCGAAAAAAGGTCAATATTTAGACAGGAATGATTACGGAGCATACGGCGGGACGCGAATATGCTCCACGGCGGCGCTAATAAATCGTAAGAAAGAACAGGATGCGATTTTCGACGGAATCATGTTAACTCGTCTGTTCTCACTCAGCGTTCATGTCACAACAATGATCTGTTTTTTATTTGGTTCTTGGAACCAACTAAAAATCCGTGAATCGGATATCGAGCCCTTTTGGGTTTCAAGTCGGAGTGAGCGTTCATTCAAGCACTTCCGCAAGTAAATCCGATGCTTTTTCCATTCAACACGACCCTTGTTTGTTTAAATTATATATAACTAAAGCGCAAAAGAGCATTTTTATGCATTGAGGGAGACAAATCACACTAATACGATGACAACCTTCTTATATCTTCAATTCTAGTGCATTTCAATATTATATATCACAGTTTAGATCTATCCAATCTACACGTTTTTAAACAGGCCTATGTCTAATGCTGTGCCTAAATAAAATTGAAAATTACCGACTTTTTCCTTATTTCGTTCGTCTTGGTTCGCTCTTGAAAATTCGAATACCCAAGCAATTTCCTGCCAACTTGTAGGTAAATTCAATTACATTTCAAGGCTTCTTAAGGGTTTGCCTCCCCAATACGAATTGCGGCTTTCAACCGCAGCGAGCCGAAAGTTCCAGTCAGGATTCAATTTGGATTCAATCAATAGACATTAACTGTGTAGAGTGAGAGCAAATATCCAGCAGGCAATGGCATTATTTCCATAGGTCTACAGATTGGACCTGAAAATCTACTGGGTCTGGGGTTATACATTAAGTTATGTGAAGTGAGATCAGAGTGTGAACTACCTAAGCAGCTGAGAAAAAATTGGCTCAAAACTTCCCTTCATACCCAGCTCATAATAATATTTAAAATCCAGAAGCTTTAAGAATGCAGGAATGAAAAACAGTGCAATATAAAATTAATAAAACGACCCAAATTATCCAGTATATTTGGTAGATTATATTTGCTAGGTCCCTTTTTATATAAACCTTCGGGCTCCGGCTCTAGCTCCGGATATAACGTATTTTCCCCACATCCTGTTTACGTCCCGCTGATTGTTTATTTTACCTTTAAATAAGAGGGAGGATGAGAGCTCTTAATTTTTTCATTACCTTCATTGACAGGTACTGGATAGCCTCATTATTGTTATAAAAGTTTCATTGCCTTCAAGCAGAGTGTGTAAACAGAGCTCTCTTGTTCACCGCGATATTTTTTTATTTACGCTTTAATTCTCGCAAAGTTTACTTTGAACTGATAATAATTCTCTCTTTATTTACACTGAGGCAATGCTTTCGTCTTATTTACACAAGGTGATAGATAAAACGCGATAGGAACGGGCGGCGTTGTCGCGGGAAATAAAAGTAAACAAATAAAGAAATCCTGCTCTTGAGTTGGCTGTGTAACACCAGGGGTTCCTGATAACGTGACAACAATGAAATATTGATAAAAAGTAACATAGGACGCCTCCAGCATTATAAAACGCCTTGAATTGAATGCTGACCAACTTCCTTTTCTATGAAAAAAGTCTGGCGTCTTTTGTCATGTTATATAGGTCAAACTTGAACATTCCAATTCGAGGGACAATATTATCTTCGCTTCTCGTAACATGAAATGAAATGAAATGACACAACACAACGAAAGCTTTTCAGATGCCAGTGGATTTGTAAATACACCGACTAATGTACCCAGTTTAGATCTAAGCTGCGTCTAGTAGCGGAGTTTAATTCAGGTGTTGAGCTCATTAGTCTTCTCGCAAACTAAATGTTTTTGTTGTATCACATGCTTTATTTACTGCGCAACACATTCGTGATAGATCAAAGGCTTCATCTAATGTAGGAAATGCGCTTCGTCAATCGTCCGTCATACTTGGCATGTCGACGTATAGTCCTTATTCTATTTAATCGCGAGGAATTTAAATATTAGTAGTACTTTAGAACAAAACAAGTTTCTCTGTAAAAATATTTTATTAAATTTTCCAGGCCAGTATGCACCTACGATATCAGAGTCAGAGTCAAAAGACCGTTATATCAGTACAGAACAATTATAATATATGTTAAGACAGTTTTGAATCTTGTTTTATCTTATCAGAACAATCAAGCAGATAGATTATACATTCCTAAGAGTGCTTTGTTTATCAAGAGGTAAATGATAAAGCTTAATGGGCGGGTGAGTCTGTCTCCAAACCGTTGGTATCGAGTAGACAGCAGAGTGAAGAGGACATGTTCTTAGAATGTCGGAAATAGCGCTTCCGAGTAACCACTTGTATCGGATCTCTTGTCGCTCGTCCCGTTAGGGTTGGCCGGTCCGTGTACAATTTATGATAAGCTAAATTGTATAATTTATAAAAGGAAGTAAAATTTACATTTGTCAAATTTCACGAATTCAACAATAACCTGTATTGTATACCTTTGTGTAAGTAATAAGTAACGCATAAATAACTCGTCTATCAACCTAAACCTCAACAGCCTGTATCGGTCCACTGCTGGACGTAGGCCTCTCCCTTGCATTGCCCCATAAGCTAAACGGCAAAAGGCGTTTACCTTATGCAATGCCCATAATCCCCACGCTGGGCATGAGGGTTGGGGACCGCAGCTCGGTGCTAGAATTGTTCTACAGGAGGCGCTGCTGCGCCCCCCGGCCCCGGTGGATATCCCTTAGTCGCCTCGTACGACACCCACCGAAAGAATTGGGGTGGTGCAAATTCTAAGCCAGCACCAGACAGCGTCTATAATATAATATAAAAAATTGGCAATTTTTTTTTGCTACACTGGTTTTTATCAGCATTTTTTGTAAGTATATCCTTCATTAAACATTATTCAGCCTGACAATATTTTTCAAAAAGACTTACAGCTAGGTGCATTGGGTAGCCCTAGCTCTATATTTATTTATGCCTTGCTTGTGTAATCTGATGGCAACCGCCACGACTAAAATAAACGTCTTTAATCCTCAATCTTTTTGTTGTGTGAAGACAGACTTCAAAACCACATGATATAACTACTCGCACTTCCTCTTTGATAATATCTCACGCTCACAGTTTAATCTTATCTTCAAAGGAATCTACCGCCGAGCGTTGGCAAATAAGATTTTTTATGTTTTATTAGTACCTATACCTACCTAACGTAGACGTTTCGAATTGTTTCCGATTTGAGACACTAACACAAAAAATGGGGAAATAAACTTTTCAAACTCCTTATTCACAAACTAAATGGAATTTTTATTCAAATTAGAGTAAGTGCGTAATTATCATTAAGTTTCCGTTAATCGTTAAAAACAATTAGACGAGAGCGTGAACTAGAAACTCCCAGATTTTATTAGCCGGTGACAGTTTTACGAGTGCGTAGTTTCACAGCGTTTCAGCGATGTCTGTGTTTATAATAATATTTCTACTATGTATGATTGTTAAAACATATTCCATAATTGTTATAACAATTACAGATTTTTAAATACAGAAAACGAGTGGGTTGGCTTGCACTCCTACATCAATAATTACTTAATGAAGTTGAGGGCCCAGTATTTTGCCCTAACGTTTTTATCCTACAGGTTATTGCGAGTTGTACAAGCAAAAAATATGTTATTTCTTCTGACTTTACTAAGTTTAACAGCCTTTTTTGCATCGGACAAAGCAAAAACAATACAACCAGATGATAAAAGGTCGATGAAGCGCATTTAAATTATTGTATTTAGGATTTACGACAAGGTTGATGGAAAGTGACATTGGGGTCTGTCGGCAGTTGCGTCCGAGCCGAGTCGAGTCGTCCGGACTCGCTTGGTTAATAAGATCAAAGCTCGCCGCGGGTCGACGCACGCGGTTCGATCGTCCCGCGCCCCCGCCGCCTCCGTAGCCTCTATACAACAGCCAACCTCGGAACTATAAGGCTGTACCGCGACCATGACCATGGAATACTTAGAAACGGCACGAAAGCCTTTACGTGGAATCATTTTCTGTCCGCATTTGTAAAAACTTTTGGCAGGCTTGAAATTGCGTAGGTAATGTAATGTAATGAGAAATATAAAATAACGAACCAAATAACGGAAACAGTGCAAAGATGGTGCAAAGGCGTGCAAAGTTATCAAAGCGATAGGTACCATGAAACGTCGCCATTGTCGGTAGGTTCTAAGCTAGAAAAACTAAAACCTTTTAGGTTTTTTATCGGTCACTTCGTTAGGCTTTTGTTTTCTGCTTTAAAAAGTTTTCTTGTTGAAAAGTTAACAACCTTATGGACACTTGGTCATGTCTAAATTAAATTTTCTTAACACTAGTCATCAATTCGTTTGTTCGACTTCCGATGCCGCCCTATGTGCATTCAGATCGCAAAATAACATTCAAACAAAACCCACCTTAGAACCGGTTGTTGTTTACCGACGAACACTGTTAATGGCTTTAAATTGCATCGACGAATACCTACAGCGTACTTTATTCGAATCAACGCAAAATAGAATATGTTTTGCGTTCACTTGTAAGTAATTTGATTTTAATATTCACTTTGCGTGCAATCAAGAGCTCATTACATGCGATGAAATCAGGTTCTAGGTATACTTATGCGGGGCGCAGTGATGTCAGTAATGAAATCAAAGCTCGCGTAGCTGGTGGTAGGTATAGGGCTGTATGTATGTATATGTATGTAATGTACGTGGCAACGCAACGGATTGAATTAATTAGTAGTGCAGCGGCAGCGGTCGGCGGGTGCGCCACTCACTGTCTTTTATAACATAATTTGCACTTCGCGCGGTGAGATCAAAGCCCGACCGTTCGATGGCGGCGCCTTTGATCATTGCGGGCCTTTGACTGCCGCCGCCTCCGCTGGCCACGCCTCGAAATAGTCAATTTGTCGCTGGTTTTTTTTTACATGATATGACGCGTGTAGAGAACAGCGAAACATGAATAATTTATAAACTATATTGTACCTTTCTATCTACTTTGTATAACACCTTCCTCTGAACATTATCACAACATATAGGTAATATAGGTATAACTAATATAAGAAAGTTGTAGGTTCTACAGTCAATAACATACTTATCAACCAGCTAAAACGAATTAAGCACTTCGTGGAAATGTTTATTAGCCAGTACATAAGCACGTATTTACTGTTTTAGTTGTATACAAAACAAACATAGTTTATGACGATATAAATTGATTTCATCCTTAGTTTTGATTAGCCAACATCAAACAGCCTTGTAGTTATAGTTACCCTTCCACGTTTGTATGAAACTATGAGCGACCATTGGTAATAATAATAATTGTGTCCGAAATTATTTTTCCGGTTAGCTACTACATATTATCATTATCAGTCAACAGCAACATTTTCTTTCGCATCATACATACCTACCTATTATTGAACATGCTCTACCATGGCTCTACCCTCAAACCCTCAACAGTAATGTATACGGTAAACAGTCAATCCACACATTTTTTTTATTTAAAACCCTCTCAGTGTAATCAGTTCATCATGTTAACTTATTTTTAGAAAATACTGCAGAGAAAATTATTTACCAGATGTTTCGATCGAATCAACGTCGTCGGTCGGCAGCTGCTATTTCCGGTTTGACTTAATCGGACGTTTGTTGTGTAGAAAAGTGTTACATTTTACTATTTAAATACCTACACAACCTTACATAACGTATCTAATCTACAAGAATCCCTGTATGGTAAGTAAGACCTACCCTTACAGGGTCTTATTCTTGTTTTTTTGTCATACGATGACCAGAAGACTCATGTCACTTTATGGAGAACGTTCCGTTATCTATGGACGGACATCAGCAACTCAAGAAGCGATGCTAGTTGATTTGATAGAATACACCGTTTGTACTATTTATTAGGTAGGTATTAACGTAGATTGGTTTACTAAACTACAAATCCCAAATTTCAATTAAAGGCATTTATGTGCATTTATCTATGTCACTAATTTCTGACACGAAGTGACATGAAGATGATCGATAGACATTTAATCGATTTTCGATTAACAAAGTAAGGCCTTTGCTATACCAAAACTAGAACTGCATTATGACTGCATTGCACATTGCATCTTATCTTCGCAAGACTTCAGTTTAATCCACTTAATTTTGGCGTGTCAGAAGAAGTAACAAACACACATTCATCCAAACTATCGTCCAATATTCAAATCCTAACTGTGATACTTTTGCCGCGGCTCTGCATAACTCTTCGAAGCAACTCTAAGCAAGACGCAACATTCAGCACTCGGCATCTCCGACAACTCAAAGGCAACAAACATTTATTTTTTCAGTATTCAAATGTTATTATTGAATGTAATTAACGCGCGTGTAGCGAGCCGTAGCGCGGCCGGCGGGCACGGCAACTTCAAAGTAAGATGGTATCAGTCCGCCGCGCCAGCGCAGGCCGAGGGCCCGATTTTTTGTTCGCTTTTTAACAGGTCTCTGTAGTAGAGCTTGCCTGCTTACACATTTGTGCAGAGTTGCTTAGACGCATTTACAGTGTTTTTATAATATACATCTCTCAAGGAAAAAACTAGTTTTACAATTTTGAATCAGTTTCAAAGTTTTGTTTTGACTCTTAAATAGTTTTTTTTTAATTCTTCCTCTAAGACATTGGTGTCTATTCAGTCAAATTTTCGCGAGGATGAGTTGCAAAAACTAAATTAAAGTTATCTGACAGGACTAAAAATTATGCCATCTTTATTATTTTCATCGTTATGATAGCGACAGCGACAGTTTTAGTACTGTCGAATTAGTTTAGTTTTGGCGACATATGAATAGACACCATTATCTGCTGACAAAATACCTAAGGACGGTAGTGGTAAACACGTCTGCGAATTTTTCACGATATTGTTATTATGTATTACCAATCTAGTTAAATCCTAACCTAACTCGATGGTATTACCATACTGGGACTCGTCATGTTTTTATGTTTAGCTAAAGGTTTATAATATAAGCTTTTGCCCGGCAGCGGTGGGACCGCTAGCGACCGCGGATATGTGGCTTATACCTAAATAAATAAATAAATACTATACGTAAAAATATACTAATATAGACTGATGATGATGATGATGATAAGTATACCTGGTTTTATACGGTTTGTCTCGACAACGCGCTTGCCACAAGTGTAGATGTACTTATACTTACACTATAATAGTAAGCAAAGCACCACAAAAGCTTGCGCTATGTTAATGTTTCCGAGTTTTACAAACGGCACTGATAAACAAAGCGACAAGGTGATAGAAAGGTGACATAAAGATAGACAATAAAAATTAACCATCATACATATAAACGCCAATAACCTTATTCATTTATTTACCCTAGGTCTATCTCAGGGAATAGAAAATTTTAAAAGAATTTTAAAATCTTTTGGTGGTGAGACTTACCATGATCCGTGTGTTTAATTAGTGAAGATGTACACGAAGTTTATGTATCAACAACCAACAATAATTAGGTTCCAATCTGTTATCAGTCATCGAAACTACATTTGAAACTCTTCCTGAAATTAAAGAAAGTGTTAGATAGTAATACTGTATAGTTACCTAAGTGGGGAATGTCCCCACTACTAACTGTAACTGTACAAATATACAAACTGATATTATTATTAAAAAACTAAGTAGAAACAGTATCTAATGGGCAATTAAGATTGCTCTTAACATAGCTTAATGGCTACGTAGGACGTAACAAATGCTGCGGGAAGCAAAAAAGCCCTTTTTGCGAGTTTATCTAAATGTTGCGAAAGCTGCCAAATGATGGCACGTGACGCAATAGCCGCCGGCTCTTTTGATGTTCTCTTTGTGAAGTAATGGATTGTCCGGCGGGCGGAGTTGTCGCCTCTGATGTCGCCGACGCCGACAAAGGGCTCAGCGGTAGCACAAAGGTATTGATATCGTTTAAATCCCTTTGATCCTTGCCGTCGCGTTTCATCCCCTGTGAAATGGGAACAAATTCGAGTTTGTCATCGTTGAGTGATTTTTATTTGATCTTTTGTTTGGCTTCGTATTGTCCCGGGTTTCTCGTTCCCTCCGTTCCCACCCTTGTTCCCTGCGTTTATCTATGGATGGACCATTATTAAGTATCACATTAAAATCAGTCGTGACAGGGTCTGAAATAAAATGAAAGGCGGCAAACATAATAATCTATTCTATAGTTTCACCATAAAGTCAAGAACAGAGAGAAACTATTTTGAAAGGTGATTTGTTGAGCTTGCTCCCAGCTTTCGCGTGACTCGATCGCATGATTGCCTTCCATTATTTAAATTAAAACTCTACTGTATCTTATTAGAATGCATAGAGCAGTAGGTAATCACACCTCGGAGCTATTAAGTTGGGATATTTTTTCCGCCGCCATGAGAAAGAGTGAGAAACAGGTTTCGTTATGGGTGAAAGAAACGTTTCGCCTTCGTATAAGGGATACAATAATCGTGGGTTATTATACCTTTGAAGCACCGACCGGTGTAGATTAATTAATAGTCACAACACCGGCGGCTGACGGTTCCCCTACAATGATGCGTGAGATCGTGTTTTCTGGACTTGAATTGCACTATACGTCATGTTTTCCGCTCAACTTTGTTATTTTCCTGTGCTGTATGCAGCACTATACCTAATTACCTACGGTTGTAAACCTGCCCCTTAGTGCTGCATACAGCACATTCGTATAATTGACCTGTGTATTTATTGAAAAGTTTACGCAAATGGATCTTAGCCTCTTAGGTGATTTTTAAAGGCACCTTTACGAAAACTCTAAATCAGAGTAAGCTGAAAGTACGTAAGTGGGCAACGCCCACGCTGCCTGACTGCAGTCCAACTAAACGACCTCAGCTGGCCAACTGCCAACCGATTAAATAGCAGATATAACGTCACCATTACAGAAGAAGTTTTACCATGTTCAACTGAAAAATTGTTTTTGTTTCGTCTCACTATAATTTATTTTGGTGACTATGAACTTTACTTTGGTCTCTTCTCAGGTTTAAGCTTCGTGCGGCAGTTAAATCTGGATATCAAGCACAGGGCACAAAATATGTATGTATATTGATTTAATAATGAATAGAATAGATTAAACAATTGTAAGCCCGGACGCAACACAGCATTTCAGGCCACTCCGTGAGATTATCTTTTATCACAAGCATACCTATGAAGATTTGTGCTGATATTATGTAGTAGGCTTCCTAGAATTCGATGGTTGTTAAAATTTTAAACGAATAGATATAGACTTTAGTAGGGACGTTTATTTGAAACTTCCAACTACAAAACATGAGAGTAAACCTCACCTCACGCTTCAGGTAGCTTCATATTTTGTACACATAAGTACTATAAAATAATTGATCGTAGTGAGCAAATCGCGAACGATTTATGCTCAGCTGATGCTGGTGATTTGGTATGGTGGAAGAGTCTCTTCGAGCACACACAACACAACCAACTTTTCAACCGTTGAACCGATGAAAAAAGGTGTACTGAAGAGGGAACTTTTCTAAGTTTGCTGATAAATTAGTTTAAGGTTAAATCCGTCGAGGGGTTTTTGAGATAAGGGTGTCTAAATGGGATTAAGATCAGGAAACACTCATAAGAAAGGAATACTTGAATTTTAATAATTACGAAATTTACGAACCAGCGCACGAACTCTTATTTTGGTAAAGTAAAAGATTCGAATAATTCTTAGGTCATGCCAATTAGTAAATGCACCGAAATACATTCTATTTGTTTTACTTTGAAATACTATTTCTTATACCGCATTCTACAACAACCTTAGCTTATATTTTAGACCGTAGAAGTTTTATTTTTTATTGATTTTGTTTTAATCTTTTTGTGCCATTACGTCTTATGATATGACTAAGGCAGAATAAAGCTTGAAACTAAAACGCTCACGTCGATATTGGTTAGGGACTAACTACTAGTTTAACACATTTTTATGCCTAACATAATTTTGGCTAAACGAATTATCTACTGATAACGTTTATTTTATAGGTTTCGTATTCTCATTACATGTTCCTGTTAAAGAAGGACGTAAGGGGTGGGATTAGCAAGTTAATATGTAAGTAAAGGTCAAGCAATCTCAGTGAGGTTTTTTATGGCTTTCACCTACCTAACCTACTGATGCAACAATTTGTGAATTTATCTCTATAGATACCTAATCCAATTTCTAGGTTTGGCCTTGTTAGTGAACTGAAATAAGATATATACTTTCGAACAATTAGATTATAATGAACGGAGTTGCATTAAAAAATGGAGGAAGAATGAAAATGTTTGTCGAACTGGCTTCTATGAGGGTTGTCAATCAATTTGACGAATGGACGTGGTTTTACTACTTAATAATACATACAGGACTGCAAGGCTTTTACCATAAAAGGCGGTCTGTTTTATTGAATATCGAGTGCCAACGTTTATCGATCGATGATATAGAAGACTGGCCATCAACACTATTTCGTGGAACACGTCGCCACCCACGTAGAGCCTGTGTGCGGGAGCCTCCCGCCCGCTATGCATGCTCATTTTGTTGTGACATCACCACGGATTACTTCCATGGAAGCTCAAAAAAATAAAAACCGTTCAACTATTCCAGTTAATAGCCCCAAAGCATTAACAGTTTATGACTCAAAATTGTAGAGACCGTAAGAACGCAATCATCCATCGAATTACCCAAACCGAGTAAACAAAATTCACCTCAGCTCGTAATCGTATCCTATTTTTCAATGTAGAGATTTCTTTATTACACACATAAAACTTGCATAAAACAGTGTTTGTTGTAAGTCAGTTTGGGATACGCGCTCATCTCGGTCGGCGATAACTTGCCGACAATAAACCTAACACGAAGAGGCCGTAAAATTCTAATTCGAAGCGCCTGGTAGTCGCCGGCTGGCACCGAGGCACCCCACGCTTCCACCCTCTGCATTAGAAAAGATACGAACACCGTGTCCACCGGCCCTGACGAACATACGAAAGCTTCGCCTTCTCAGAAAATAACAATACGTTGATAAATACAATACAGCCTATTCCAAAGCCGAATTCTAAAGATGCTTCCAACTTTTTAACCTTTACGCAAAGAAAAGATGCTTTTAGCGATTACAAAATGGGAAAAGGAATGTTCCAGACCCCAGGGGTTATTACGTTTTGTTGCAAGATTAGCACTAAGGCCATAGGTAATCCGCGATCTGGCGAACTGGGCGCGGATTCCTTTATGGTTTAAATTCGTCGAGATACCGTCTCTCCTTTGCCACTACCAGGTACCTATCTACCATAATCTTTTTTGTAATCGCTGAGTCAGGGTCGTCGACCGCATGGAAGCTGCCTTTGCCAACGTAGCGGATGCGCGGCACCTTTCTCTATTACTGCCCTGTAGGTACTTTTATACGTTCTTGATACAGTAAAATTTATGGAAGTAGCCTCGGCTGTAGGGAAATTTAGTCACCAGGGACTTCTACTGGACACCTTCTCAGATGCGACGAGTCAAATTATTGGTAACGTTCCTTCTGATGTATAAGATAGATACTAACAAGAGATAATTGCAACAGGTGCGAAACTAGTAGGGGCATAGCCAGACGGGCGGTGACAGTCTAGCTTGACCGATATAAGCTGAACCTGCAAAGTCTGACGTCAAAGCAAATATGCATTAAACCATTTTACACTTTACTTTGTCGCAGCATCTAGAGAGGTACTAATAATGCAAACTGCGATGTTTCGTTCAAACTGCGATTAATTCCCATTGCATTTGAAGGTCCAATTCAAGTGCATTAAAGCGTAATGAGTCTTTGTCGCCATCATTACCAGTCTACGAGCGTCCACGAGCCTCGTTGAAGTCACGTTGCCAGTTCTATCAACATCCCGCAGCGATAACACAGATTGGACAATAGTTATACAGGTTTAATATAATTCATTGTACCTACAGTCGCTATATAATATACCATAGATTGGTAGGTAATAGGTATATGTACTTTATGTACTGTACCCATACCCACTATAGTAGGTTAGGTACCTACCCAATTTCGGTAAACACAACGCCCGTTCGACGGACATGAACATTATGCAATTTAACGTTACCTATAAAAACTAACCTAGACGATAAATGAAGGTTTCATTCAATAAAATGATAAAATTCACGTGTTGATTTTGGCACAGACCCTAATGCGTTACTAAGTTTCTTTCCATTTTTTTATGTATATAAGTATTCAACAGTTTTGTGCGACTATCGAAAAAGAAGTTGGGGCAAATTGACCAAATCAGAAAATAAATAAAATCGTTATAATAACTTTGTTTCAAACTGATTTATCATAAAAACTAGATTAAGTAGGTACCTATATATAATTTACCTACCTACTGACCAAGAAAGGTACCGAACTTACAGATATCAGACATAGTACGGAAAGTTTGATTGATAGTAAAGAAGTAGGTATTTACGCAGCGTAACGTAGAGTACCTACTTCGTGTTTGAATGAAAAGTACCTACGTATATACTGTAGTACCTACGTATAAACATCAATGCCGCCACTGCCGCCGCCGCCGCCCCGCCACGCCACCCGTCCCGCCAGGCGAGGTTCAGCACGGTCGGAGCGGAGACTAGGGATGAGACGTACTTGTTAAATCGAGTACCAAGTCTTCCAAGTACGTCCACGTATAAAAACCAGGGCCGAAAACCAGGGATAAAATACTTGCAAGTATTTTTGATACCTTGTGCGTACGGAGGGGAGGCGCGGCGCGTGGCGGGTATAACTGCGCCACGCACCTTGAAAGTAAAATACTTGCATAGAACATTGATGCGAGTCCGTATGAGGATAAAGTTCTTAATTGAGTATGCAGAAACTACTTACAAGCTCTCGCACGGCTAAAAATACCTTCATAGAAAATTGATCCGTACCTGCTTTGATAAATAAACCAAAATAGAGTAAACGAAAAATTACTTGAAAATTGTATCAGTCCGGCCTGTCGGCAGTCTAGAAGTAGGTAGGTACAGATACTAAATTTATTTATGTTTATTAGTCCTACCTACGGTACGGACCTTAGGCCTATCGCGACGACGGAGGAGGTTGCGCCTTTGATTCCCGCCTCGGGACAAATGTGTGTACGATCTGCAGATATTTTTTCGGGGTGTTTTGGGTATTTTCTATTGAAATATCTATTTATGTAGTACTATAAGTAGGTAGGTATTTTTCTCTAGTTTTCTAGAAGAATGTTACCTACTTTGATACTACGAGTAATAGTTTTAATTTAGGTTGGTTTGTTATTATACTAGGTATGTATTATGCACTATTTATGAATATCTAACTACCTACCCATGTAATTGAATTGAAACCCTTCCTTCCTACTTCAAAAACAGGCTTAGGACTGTCAGCTGAACTAAAATGAATGAGTAGATACCTAAAGCTGTGCCTAAAGTAAGAAGGTAATATTTACGAGGGATTATGGTGCAAGGTAGGTAGGTAGGTAGGTACTTTTACCTGATTTTGTTATGCAGGCATAAATACTACTTACAAGCTTTTACTTCAGAACAGCTGGCGTAGTTAAAAGGTTTCAATTCATTTTATGTACATAGTTAAGATTATTCACAATATTTACATTTCTTTTTACATAGGATTTTTTTTGTTTTTTTTTTGTTTTTTCTTTTTAAATATTAACAATGGTCCCAGCTAAGTAGCTGGGTAATATTTCTTTTTACATTATGTACATATTTACAAATAAATTTACATGATAGGTAGGTACTTAGTACTATTGTTTGTTTTGATTGAGAAACAATAGCTGTTGGACCTTGCGACTACCAAGTCGGTTTCTCCTTTCAGTGAGAATGTTTCCAGCTGCTGAAAACAATCTTTCGCAAGGCACGCTAGTCGCCATTGCGTTAAGCTTATTTCTGGCAAGTTTTGCCAGATTTGGATAGACGGCCTGGTTGGAGCGCCACCAATCCAACGGGTTTTGATCTGGAGATGCTACGGAGTCATCTAAATATCGCTGTACTTCGATGATGGCTCGGCTTTGGGCGGTTCCTGCCGGACGAACATTTTGCATCGTATTATTGAAGTGCTTCCACAACAGGCTATTGGGTTTTCTGGTCGGCTCTTGCGCTTGGGATGCGGTCGTTGTTGGGTTCTCTTCATTTATAAGAGCCGTAACCAGGGATGTCACAAGCCTCTTTGTGTTTTCAGCCACAGTATCATTCTGGAAGTATAGTTTATACCGTGGGTCCAGAAACATAGCAACTGTGAACGTCCGGCTATTTTCCACATTGGAAAACCTGTCTTTTAGTCCCGACATAAGGCTTCGTCTGCACATTTCAACCTCTTCCGGGAAAGGCGCGATGTGGTTATGTTGTTGGTATGTTGGATCACCGATTTCAGTAAGCGCACTGGTGAGGCCAACTGTAATCGGAAGAACTGAGCTACCGCTCACATAGTTTTGGCCGCTCATTTCTCTCGTGACCTCCTCACACGGTTGCAGCACCAGTATGAGGCCCTCGCACACGTCCCATTCATATGACGAGAGCGTCATTATGTTGGCGTCTAAATTGCATAAGGCGCATTTTATCTCGTCTTTGAGTTCTACGAATCTCTGGAGCATATAATACGTGGAATTCCAGCGTGTTGCTACGTCTTGTATCGGTCTTTTTACTTGTTTATTTGCCTGTTCTTGATATTTCTTAAGTTTAGTCCACGCCAAATTACTTCGTTTAAAATGAGACACAATTGCCTTCACTTTGTTTACTATGTTTGTCAATTCCGTAATGGTCAGCGCTTTCTGCACAGCAAGATTTAGGGAGTGGGCGTAACAACGAAAATGTTTCCAGCGAAGGACATCAGTGACAGCGTTTGTTATATTTGTTGCGTTGTCAGAAACGACAAGTAAGACTTTGTCGCTCACGTTCCAGTCTCGGGCAACACCCATCAGTTCCTCCGCCAAATTTATACTTGTATGGCTTTTTTCAACCACCTTGCAGTCCAAAAGCACTGATCGCAATATGAACGCTTTGTCGATATAATGACCCGTAACCGCCATGTACGAGTCATTATTTCTTGACGACCATAAGTCCGTCGTCAGGCAAATTGTTGACGCATGTTCATTGACTGCAGCTTTCGTTTCATTTTTAACTTTTTCATATTCCCCCGGAAGAATGTTGTTCGCGAAGAACTTTCTACTTGGAATTTGATAATTGGGAAAAGCGTAGTTAATCAAATCCCTAAACCCCTTGTCTTCAACCACGCTAAAAGGTTGCATATCTTTTATAAAAAGATTCATGATGTGGTCGTCAATCTCTTTTTTTATTTTTGTGCAATCACGACGGAGAAATTGTGAAATTGATGACGAATACTCTCTTCTTTGGGGCCGCTGCAGTGACTGTGATGGTGCCGCTTGCTGCGAGACATCTTCGCGCTCAGTACTTAGAACCGGCATCGGTTGTGCCGATGATGGTGGCGCTTGCTGCGAGCTATATTCGTGTCCAGAACTTGAAACGGGCATCGGTTCCTCTCTATTAATTAAATTCACGGCCATATGTTTCCGTTGCACGTGTTTTGTAAGGTTTGACACCCCTGACTTAAACGAAATATTTGATTTGCACATTCTGCATTCCGCTATAGAGCCACCCTTATCAACAAAATGGTCCCACGCCACACTCTTTTTGGGTGCCATATCTACATTGGTACCTACTACTAACTAACCAGCTAACTACCTATGTAGGTAGACCAAAACACAACTTCACTCACACAATGTTTTTTTAAAGTCGAAACCGCTTAGATAATTATTTCTAATCGATTATCAAAGTGACGCACATCAATGACACACGCAACGGAAGTTACGGAAGTAGGAAGGAAGGCATATAAATTATATCACAACACAAAACAAAAGTTGATAAGTACCAACCTACTAGGTAAAATTAATCACAAAACGAAAAACGCACGAAAGTGAATCTTATTGCTACGTAATAAGATGGAATGGACTCTATAGGAATGGTTTAGTTTAGATCAGTTCAGTACTTTATTGTGACTTAAAAATATTTCCAACAAGAAAGTAAAATATTAAGAACCTTTATTATTATTAGTATTTATTTAGGTAATTATCTAAAATACTAAATTCAATCAATTTGTTCCGTCATATAAGGACGCTTCGTCATATAAGGACATCGCATCTGTCCTCCTCGCACGTAAACTTACCTCATATCCGCATTTGACACTCAATCAAAGTAAAATACTTACAAAGGAAATAGATCCGATTTTCTATGGACATAAAAGTCATAATTGTGTTTGTAGAGAAAAAACTTGCAAGAAATATGTGTGGTGTAATAGCTGTGGGCTAAAAATACTTTCATAGGAAATTGGTCCGCGCCTGCTTTGTTATAAGGAATACAATAGTGTCAACTAAAATATATCTGAATAATTTCACCTTTATAGTAAAATACTTGCATAGGAAATTGATCCGAGTCCGCATAAGAATAAAGCTCGTAATCGTGTTTGCAGAAAAAATACTTGCAAGCAAAAGCACACGGTTATGGATGGGCTCAAAATACTTTCATAGGAAATTGGTCCGCGCTTGCTTTATTATAAGGAATAAAATAGTGTCAACTAAAATATACCTGAATAATTTCAAGTACCTACGTATAAACGCGCGGACCGGGTCCAACAACACCATAGAGTTTATAGACTTCTAATTAAATAAAATACCTGCATAGGATATTGAACTTTGTGTCACTGTCGCTGTCAGAAGTCAGTCATTGAGTACTCCGCCGCACGCCCCAAATACCGAATACTTGCAAGACCTTCAAAGTATTTCGTACTCGTACCAGGTTTCCGCACTTGCAAGCAAATACCAGGTATAAAAACCTGGTCGAGTAAATACGTCCCATCCCTAGCGGAGACGCGACGCGCGAGTCGAGCCCGAGAGACGGGCGCCACACCGCGCCGACCCTCGCCCGCCCCTCCCTTCGCTTCACCCTTCCCTCCTTCATCCATCAGTCAGTCACTCGACGTAACGCGAGTGGGACGGTCGCTCGTTTCGTTCCCCAACTTCAGTTCACGCGGGCCAAGTGGGTCACAGTTTACGCACAAACAACGTGAACCAAAACCGACGAATATAGTGTTGTGATCGTTTTCAGTGAAGTGCACGAAGTTTTCTACGTTGACCTTACATTCTCGCGGCTCTTTTGATATGTACGATATGCGTGCGTGAGCGCAGCGTATGACGTGCTACGAAACATTGAGAGCTCCGGCACCGGCCGCAGACGCCCCCATGGCGCACCACTTCGTCAAGTGGTGGCGCAACAAGTTTAGAAATGGATACAAGAAATTCAGCAGTAAGTTCAGTCGAGTGTCCCTGTGGCTTGAAATAAACTAGATAGCCTTCAAATACTCCCGTTAATATCTGTTGACATCCTAAATTGTTGGCAGCTAAACACAACAAACGCCACTGTCGTGTTATTAATTGTAAGAAGATTGATCAAAAAAAGTTTTGGGGAACACCAGTACTTCTTGCCAAATGCCAGCAATACCAAACCTACATTACCTCCGTTATATAATCAACTTAGAAGTTGGTATTAACTTTCTATTATGCATACTACCTACCTATGAAAGATTATTGTTCTAAAAAGATAACTAAGCAATTTATTTTATGCATTATAGAAGCAGACTACTTTTCCCTTAATTATGCAGACTGTTATGTCTGTTTTAAGGATTTTTTGGATATGAGATCTATAAGTCACGAGATAAACTGTGTTGTTGCATGTTGGTTCATGGAATGTAATTCTAACGTACTTACTAATGTACTACGTAATGTACCTACTTAATAAACTGTCTGAAAAACCGTCATTTCAAAGCTCCATAAATCAAACAAACAGAAATTACTTTAATTCCTAAATCCCAGTAATTAAATTTAATTTGAAAGGCCCGTTAAAATACCTCAGCCCATTCAAATACCAGTTTTACATGTAAAGTAAAGTACGTAGTTACATGTGATTATAAGATTTTATGATCTCAGTCAGACGTTATCAAAAGTCGGTGAGATCAAAAGCGCCGCCCGCCGCGCCGGCTGGGCCCGTATAGCTCGACCTCGACCGTGGCAACAACGACGAGAATCAAAAATAAAAGACGGATAAATAGCTTTTTAGCTTCTCAGTTTGGCTTGTCTCTTTAAATATATTAGGTACCTACCTAAAGGTTTCCAAAGATGTCAGGCGTGGCTAACGAAGAAACGATGCTATACAATGTTGATGCTTAGAATCTCTATTAATAACATACCTACCTACTCGTGCATAGGTATTTGGTAATAAGAAGGAAACGTATGCAAGTCATGGTAATCGAATCCCACCACGATGTGCATCAGACTATCAGTAATGATGTGCCCAGAGCCAGTCGTTATTAATATAGCGCTACCGACATCAAAGCATTTCACTATTATTGAAGATAGTGAAGTGATAATGAACAATAATCCTATTCACATCCAAGTATTCATACTCATCAATAAGCCTGTTGGCTCCGTTATAAAAGTAGAGTACGTCTCAACAGACCGATGCTACTTCAAAGCAGACAATTATCACTTTGATCTTGTCCTATATATTGATAAAATAACGCTCTGAATTCTTTAATTTACACCAAGCTTCAAATTTTTAACTCGCTCACGCAAACACGTTTTATATTGTGAAGCCAGGTTAATCAAGTTTTTGATGCAAATGGAACTGCGCCGCTCATTTGATCGACTTCAAAGGGATCTTTTGAAGTACGTCGCATTGCCGCTGAAGCGAGACAATGATACCTTTTATTTAATATCAAAGAAATCCCCGCCCCTTGCTTTTATAATTCTGCATCCTTTGAAAAGCCGACATTCATATACAATTATGTTAATGTTACTTTAATATTTACGAGAAACAACATTCGAGGATGAGGAAATAACAATTTAAGGACTGGTGAAACAATGTTACTCTTTGAATAACATTTAGTTTTCCACTCCAACTTCGTCAACCCTGATTTGGAATTCGTTTATTTTTATTTATTTGAATGTTTTAAAAAGCGGAGTTATCAGATCAGTGCCAAGATATAAGGCCAATTCAAAAAAATGTCTAGAGTGCAAAGAAATAACAAAAACCTTGTGCATACCTTTCGGAAGATACAATTTGCTGTCGACGCCGCCGTCATCAATGTTTCAACAGCAGTATTAATTAGATCCGCCACTTGAGAATGATGGCTTTATACGATGCCTCTGAAAACAAATACCGAATGTTAACAGACAGTTATGTGCCACTTGAAAACACGATAAGCTAGCAAAAGTATGCTAAAGACACCTGAGAGACTAAAGTCATTAGGGCCTATATCAGGAAACCTAAGCCATAAATCTAAAGAGCCATTAGAACTAGCTAGCTTGGGACTAAATTGCCTTCTCTGTATTTCATTAGAATAATTGCATTGCAATGCAACGCATCCAACTAGCGATGAAACTTGCAATTTATCAACCTAAATCATTAGATATTTGGAAACAAGTTAATCAATGATAAGGTTATGTACCTAACGTCATTCGAAGTTATAAACACAACAAAAGGACGAACCATTAGAAAAATACAGTATATTATTGTCAAAAAGAATATAAGTAGAAGGGTCATTATAAGCGGGAGTCCAACTTACCCCTCCCCTAACACCACATCGGCGATAAATTATTTCCTATTATCAAAAATCTAATAACACCACATGGCACAGCGTGGTATATTTCGATGAATGTTTGAACTTCTCAGTTCGTAAGACCTTGCAGAAATATCAGCGAATCAAATACAACTCATATTTTGCACCAGTCATATGAAATCATTGGTTTGAATTAGGTAAGGGCAAGTTGTGTGTATATAGTAGCAAAGCAGATGTGGCATAGCCCGGCAGATCCCAAACGATCAGACCCGAGGCCTTCCAGGAAACATCTCTGCCGGCCCCTGTCGCTTCGCTCGGCTACATTACATCTCGCCCGCCCGTCGGCCAACTCGATTCAAAAAACTTTTTGAACTGCGCCGACAAAATAGTTTTGGGGCATTCGCCGTATTTCACTCGGCTTTGTGCACGCTTGTTATTATCTCAGAGTAATCACAATAACCAAATAGCGTGAAACGCGCATAATGGGAGATCTCAATTGTACTTATTTATTTAGTTAGGTAAGGTACCTGTTTTTTTATTGAATGTAGTCTTCCTGGAGCCAAGCCACGTTTCACTATCCAGGGCCGCAGGGTCTGAAAGATAATGCGAAATTGGGTACAGGTTTTTTCTATAAGAGTCGTTCTCGAAAACTAATAAGATCTCAAATTACTAGATAGTGGTTAGCCAATAATTGCACCATCGTTAAGCTCAGGTTCTTATGTTTCTCTAGTAGGTACGGTGCAATAAAATATTTACAACCGTATAGAGTTAAGTATAATAAGGTATGTTCTTATGCCCATAAAACAACACTACTGAAGTCACATACGTTACGTTACGTCCCTGTTTATGGCCCCTACTACATCCCAAAACTGAGATAGCATGTAAAATGGTGTTCAAAATTCGGAATTGAGTGTAATTGGGTTGGGGTCTCTTACATCCTATGGAACACACGCTACTCACATGGTCATCATCATCGAATATATTCCTGAATAAAGCCTGTTAGTTTACCTAATTACCCGCTTCCTGGTTTGGTTTTGGACATAATAATTCTTAATTTCTAATTCATACCTTTCTTCCATAGTTGGCACAGAAGCTGATCGGACAGACACAGAGGAGCTGGTCGGACGAGCAGTATCCCAATGCTCCGCTCCTCCGGACCTGCTGCCAAGCGAAGCCAGGGCGATGATGCAGACCCCACCTCCTGCAACGTCCAGGCAGAAAGAACCCTACAAACCACCAGTGGCTCCTGCGTCACCCGTCGATGATAAGCCAAGATTACGGTTTGAGGTAAGCCTCATTTACACCTGATTTATGATGCTTCCAGACTTAGACTCATTACTCTTAGCTACAATGCGGAAGCAAGGCGGTTTATTTACTACATTAATTCAATGTACCTAAGGCATATCATAAATCCTCAAGAGATTTTACTTAACTAAAACATGGCATGATAGAATAGGAGAATAAATTTAGAAAGCTTGTTCAAAAGAAACAAAATCGTGACTACAGATGATATCAAAACACGCTACAAAATTACAAAAATAGATTTTATCTTCATAATACCTCCCACATCAGTGGTAAACCTACTTAACGTGAACCTGAATGTTTCATTCGCATTCGCTCGAAGAAAGTTTGAAGCCGGTTACATCAACAACACTATCTAGCTATTCTGTATCTGTACAGCTATAACTTTGCAATGCGAGCGGCTCCACTTTGCCTCATATCTCAGTGATCGTAAAGGCGTTGCTAGTTTCCTTTTAAAGCTTCAGATAAAGAGGACGCCGCCTCGGTGCCGCCAAGCGGGTCGCGTCCGGCGCCTCAGATATCTCCTACCTACTTATGTGCATGCCCACTATTCTCGACCATAACAAGTCTCCATATGAAAGTGCTATAAAGAACTCCTATCTGGTCTGAGAATCACTTTGTTAGAAAAACTAGGCGTGGCTGATCCTCGGCACTCACTGTTGTAAAATTGCTAGGCAACCTTTTATTTATCAGCTCGGGGAAGAGTACCTTGCTATAACTAAAGGAAGTTCTAATTTTTTTTATGTGCCCATTTAGTTGGCGATATTAATGTAGCCTGACCTCATTGCTCAGAACATAAACAGGCCGATAGGGGTCATTGTTTTATGGCCCGGTTCACGATGGATTTTGTTCTGTCCCTTCCTATTGCGACATTAACTGCGAATGCTTCGCTTGATTTATAGATCGTCAGATAATGTGAGCGTGAGCTGTAAACGTTGAATCTCTTGAGTAGACTTATTTTTAGACGTGTGGTGGAAATACTTTCAGTAGCTTAAATTTGGAATTTTGTTGTTATAGGAGCTGACTTGTGACGTAGAATTACAACACCCTGAGCCTTCTAAGCAGCAACCTTTCCAGTTTTCTTTCACTCTGTACGATCTTGATGGACATGGTCGTATGACTAAGGATGTAAGTATCTTGCCTACCCAGAGTAAATAAACCTTACAATCATTGCCGATTCAATATCAATTTATAATCTGTCAAGTCTTGCGTTTATACTTTGCAAAGGATAATTTTTTGTTTATTTTCACAGGACATTGCGGGAATTGTTTCAACCATCTACGACTCAATCGGAAAATCCGTCACTGTGCCTCATTACGGATCAAAGACGATCCAAGTTCGCCTAACCGTTGTTCCGGACGATGGTAAGAGGAGTCAAAGGGAAAGGCGTGAAGGTCGTAGAAGACGAAGACGGGAATGTCCAGTAATGACAGTAGCACCACCAGAATGCGTTGAACCAAGTGACGAAGAACAAAGAGATAGATTGTCACCAGACGATGATGGGTCTTCAAAGTCCTCCTGCTCGGAAGACAGGCGGCCGGTTCAAAGACAAACGTACAACCACCCGAGACCTCACCGTCATCCACGAAGGGAGCCCCGCGAACGTAAACACACCAAGAAACGCTCTGGAAGTTTGCAACGGCGTGAGCTGCTGGAAATCATACAGGCCAATATGGAGAAGAACCATCTGAGCTTTCAAGCTTCAAGGTAATTTTTAACATTACTCACATACCATAACCATTTTCAATCTGCCTCAACTGAGAATGTTCCTAATCTACTAAGTAATTTGTAAATGTAAAGCAACAGGGCTTAACAGAGACGTTTTCTCCATTTCAGAAAGCCCAGCGAATCCGTGGTCTACGAAGAAGAAAGCAATCACAAATACCAAAAGCACCGCAACCGATCACACACGGTCACAGAGAAACCTGTAAACACATTCCATAAAACTAAATCAGACAACATTGGCAACGGTTATTTGGATCTAGCCTCCGGGGGAGATTCCCATCTATGTAGATACGACAGATATCTACACGCTGTCATTTGCTCGTCGGCAAGGCACGCAACCAGTGGCTACCATCAGAAGCAAACACATACCCCTAGGCCGTCGCGACCTCATCATCACCACGGAAGATCCCGTTCCCATGATACGCCAGCCCCTGCTCAAACCCCACCACGAGTTCTGCAGATTATATTCTTATAGAACTTACAACAGGACATTGCCAATGGCAATGTCCTGTTTGCCTGTTGAATGTTTCAAGAGAGTGGCAATTCTAGTTGGAGAATTAAAGGCTGACTGCAAGCCGAAAACAATTGAATGCCATCATCTTACACCCAAACGCTTAGCTATAACAGACTGCATTGAGTTACCTACCATGTGCTGATGTTAGAATGATAAGAAACTGAATTCTCAAGTGAATAAATTGAATTACCACTGTAACTTTAGTCAGTAGTCAGTATTTATTTGAGTTGCAGTGTAGTGTTACATAAATGAAAATTCCATGACATGTTGGTAAATTGATTTGATAGTGGTGACAAAGCATTTGTGTGTTGAATTTTATAATACAAGTAATGCTATTCAGTATTTTGGACACCAGGCGGATTTGGTTGGCATTGCTTGATGTGTTGAATATCTGATTAGATATTATGTTATGTAAAAAGTTCTTGATGAATGAATATGCTACATAAGTAGATTAGTAGGTATAAGACGCTTCAGTGCCTTTAGTACTGGTTATTATTGAAGAAACGGCAGCATGAAAAAAGTATTGATGGTTGTAGACTTTCAAGAAGAGCTTTGTAAGATGTGTGTAAAACGCGGGAATCAAAACACAGGTGTTTTAAACAGTTGACGAAGCCTTTGCCAATTCAGTCAATGTTTTGGGTTACTTTTAAAAATAATCAAGGCTGAGATGCAGTCTCAACTAGTTAGAATAAGTATCAAGATCTGCTTTGAATGTTACTGAATGCTCATTAGATATGTAGTAACATTTGTAAACTCATTTTCGAGTGAACAGACTGAATTTAGATGTAAGTGTTAGGTGCTGCGCAGTTTGATAGTTTATATTATAGTTATAGTTGTTATACGAGTAATCTTACGGCAAGAACGTTTCGTTCTCACCATTTAAAATCAAATAATATTTTTTGGGCATATGTAGGCATTGAAAACCCTACCAAAAAAATACCAGCAAAATTCAAAATGTAGGTACAATACAAATGCCGAATTTGCTCTTATCAAACATAAATTGAACAACTTATTGTTGTGTAGAATTTTGTAGGTTATTATGACGATCTGATTTTTGTTTAAATTTCAGTCTTGTATCGAAGTTTCTGTCAATATTACCAATATCAGTATTCTGTAGTACTCTTAAGTTTTGTTGAATCTCTTACAATTATTGTATCTACCTCTTATTTTACTTCGTAGTGTATTGATAACTTATTATTGATTTCTAAATTCGTTAAGAATTACTTAAACTGGTATGGATAAGATACTTTGTGATAATTTTGTTAATGAATCTGTAAAAGTGTATTTTGCTAAGTAAGGGTGTCGTGATGAAAATGTATTTAAATAAAATTGTACTTAAATTAAAGATATTCACGACGTCTTTGCGAATTTAAAGTAGTAGTGTACAAAGCTCGATCTTGTCAAATATATTTATTGTCAAATATAATCTCGAGATTATGCATATTTTTTTTTTCGCCCCTATTTATAGATTGCAGGTAATTAGTATGGCTGTTGCTTTATACTCTGCAAAATATGTAGACTATTTGAAGTGTTTTGTATTCGTTAACAATTTACCATTTTACCTAGTAAGTCGTCGACAGGATTTAATTACATAATGGTTAATAGGTACCTAATTAATAAAGAACACGAGTGCGATTTAGTGGCTTATTGTAACATTCGTGAACAAATTCACATATCTTAGTTCTATCACTTTGAAGTCGATCATAATGTTTAAATAGATAACTTGCAACTACGAATAAAATCAGCGTTTTGTTTTAGCCTCATTTAATTATCAAAAGCGAAAATTATTAGTCAAACACATTGGTCCCAAATACTGGACGGTTAGGATTGTTAGTTATTTACAGATACAAAAGTATCAAATCAACTTAAATTAGAAAATAATAGTGCGTTTATAACTAATCATAATATTACAAATTCATACAATCACATCACACTTATTTAATCTCATTAAATTACAGATTCATTGCATTATCATTCTTAGAATACAGAAACTGAGTGTAAAACTCTTGCATAATAATAATCAACCTCAGGTTTAATAATAATTGTCTGTAAAATAAGACTAAAGCCAGACGTTCCTACCTAGTAAAAAAGTTCTAACGCGAAAATCATTTTCGAAAGAGAATTGTGTCGATTCTGTTGTTTTACAATAAGATAATGAATAAGATAATGTCAAACGATACATTTCGATTCCTAACGATTCCTAAATCCTTATTTTAGCAAGTTTTGATGTAAATTATAATATAACTATTCAATTTGAGAAGCTATCATCTATTTGACATTCGTAAATCCCAATTTTAGCTGATTTTATCTAATTCTAAAACAACAGAATCGACACCATGTTAAATAATTTATACTTAATTAAAACTTCAAAAAGTACAAAAAAATATTTGGTATTTTAATACATCATCTAATCAAGTCAATTTTGTACTGTTATATAGACGGACAAACACTTAACGTCATCAAACGCGTCTAGCCTACGATTTACCGTAAAACTTACTATTCAGTAAAAATATCATAAGATTAACGTTTATTTTAGCTTTACCGAACATATCCATGATCGCACAGCCTTCGTACTGTTTCTGCAACAGATCCTGTATATCCACCTCTATAGATTCCATCTCAACCCCCATGAATTTCCCTTTGATCGTGAAAACTCCGTTATGATTCGTCGGAGTTATGTCAAACTGAACGTTTTTGAACTGAGACGGAGATAGTCCATCAATTTCCAGCAATACTCCCCTTTCTAGAAGCTTCGCGCCTGAGTATTTGACCGTTAGCTTCGATTTCAGCTTCTGCATATCTTTGCCGGAACGTCGTAAGCAGGCGTGCACACTTCTGCAAAATATAAGCATCTTAAAAATATGTTTTAGGGGCCTAGCCTACTAAGATACCAGAGTGTCGTAAGTTTTAAAAAGCTCTTTTATTACCGCAGAGAAAAGGAAGACAACTCTTATAACTACTAGATTATTATTAATTAACGTTTTCGGTGTTTTCTATGTATTATATAAATCTCCTATGTAGGTATGTAATTTATTAGATACCTACTTCTATCCTTCATATGATTTTATGTGGATTGTCCAGCATTATTTATTTCTGATTTTAGTGCTGATACAAATACGTTGCTTACCTCTTTCCGGCATGAAGATTAGCTAAACACGACTTTATGTACTGATCGTAAGAGTTGCATTTCTCTTCATAATACTTCGTTTTCTCGTTCAGACTTTGTTTAGTCCGAGTCAGGGTAGCCAAGGCCCTTCTTTGCGCTTGTCTGTATTTTCCTTTGTTGCATAGATCGAGGGCTATAGAGGTTATTAGGGCTTGATAGCCATCTTCTCGGGTTACGTAGCCCTCTTCTTCGAGTAATTGCAAGTTTTTGCGTAGCTTGGCTATGTGTTCGCGAAGTGACATCGCTTCATCTTGTCTGGCTCGACCAGAATAGATACGTCTTTGGATCTCTTTCGTGTATTGATCCTGTTGTTCTTTAGTGGTGCCGATGCATATCGCTTCTAAGAGGTGTTCTCCTAAAAAAACATGAAGTTAGGTGTAAAAACAACGTAAGTGGAATAAATTATGTAATTCGATAAATTTAAATCGAAAAGCAAGCATCACATTTAACGGCATGCAATAAAGTTTATGTTTAGCTAGAACAGTAAAAATAATCACATCTGAAAATCCACTCAACTTTGTCCATGCAGTTTCCTATTTCCAACTTTCATGCGTTATTTTTCATTCTTCCTTTTAGTTTTAGTTTCTTCCATTTCATGCCAACAAAGCCAATCAATATGTTTTCCGCAGATAAACTTACAATCACATTACACCCAAAATTAGACCGTATAGCCGGTGTTTATAAGATCTACTACTGATTATCTAACAAGGTTACTCGTATGAGCAGCTTATTAAATTAGACATCTCGAGCCTAATTAATTTCACGAAATATAGCTGAATTCAGGTTGAACAAGTTAATCCCTTGCGTTTTGACGTCCAAAGCTGTCAATTTAATGCCGAGTATTCGATATAATAAGCCGATAAAAATTCAATATACCAGTATGAGTATTCAAACTGAATTTATATCGGAGTCAAACACATGCAGAGTCAAAACAAAGAAGTCAAAGTTCAGTTTAAAATCGTTAATCGCATCAAAACCATTTGTTAGATACAAAGCGAGGCTCAATACTCGGAAACGGAAAATAGAAGTTTCGTTGTCGTGCAAAACCAATGATAAGCGAATCAGAAACTTCAATTTTGTTTTTAAGAGGCTCAGGCTTTTTTATATCCAATAAATATACATACCATTTAAAAAAGGTATAATCGCCACACACAACTCCTTCGTCTTAATGAACAGTTTGTTTAGATCTGTCATATCATCAGCCGGTGCTTGGAACTTGTTCACCAGCGCCAAGCAAACTTCTAGTCGTGCATTCTCTTCAGTACTTTCGCCCATGTGCTGCAATCAAAGAGACATACATACTAATATTATAAAATTTGAATGTAACTCTTTAGTCTGTATGTCAATCTTTCACAAAGAAATTTGTGATTGTTGATTTTCTCACCTTTTAAAACTTCACTAGACCTCCACGAACATTTCAAGACCAAGATAACATAAATCCGTTCAGCCGTTCTCGAGTTTTAGCGAGACTAACAAACAGCAATTCATTTATGAGCTGATGTTATTTTCTTTTTCACTGAAATTGATATTTTACAAGGATATAATGTATCCTGAGATGGGCGGACACAGGCTATTTTTATCCGAGAATAATGCGTCCGATTCCAGGACTGAAGCTAGTTCCTAAAAGGTTTTTATCATATAATAAAACTACTATCGGTTAAACCTAAACTATGCGCAATAGGTTTAACCTTATAACCACATTTATCAATGAAATATAGTAGGTAAATTGACTATAATTAGCTAGTTAATTTAAAATAATGAGTTCCTGAGTAGGTTATCAACTTATTAGGTACCTACTTGGCAATTCGTTCGTGGCGTGGGTGGTCTCAACTATTTTGTTTTAACATATCTTTTTACCCCTACGAAACGGAGAACGAGAAATACCTATTTACCTTTTTTGTGTACTGTGAGAGGTTGTTTATTGTGCAAACTAATTGACCCCAAACGGATAAACCGATTTCGATCTATACCGTGTCCATTTTGAATGAGGCATAAACGTATACAAACCGCCCATACTTAACCTAAAATTCACTTAGTTGACGCGTCCTTTTATACGTTATTTACATTACTTGTCGATTTTAGATCCCTTCCCTTCAATAAAAATTGCTTACAATTATATCTGAAACTCGACGCCAAGCAAGTGAGATTTTGTTATTTGTATCGTGGTTTATTTACTAACATGCTCCATGCTGGATGGATAAACCATAGTTTCTAGGGTCCCAAAAGAAACCCTTATCTTACAGGATCTCTTTGTTCCGTCTGTCTATGTTAGTCAGGAACGCGTGTAGGCATCGAGTTAAAATTAACATCAAATAAGTCCGTAACATCTTGGAGCCGTGATAGGTAAATTAAAGTTCTAACTCAATGCAATCGAAAGTTAATGCCGTTTATGCCCGAATATTTTAAAATTTCCAAGGGAATAACATGCACACAATCGTAGATTGTACACCGAGTTGAGAAAGTGCCCAATTCCTATCGAGTGTCTCATTTGAGGCACGAGGCGCAAAGTACCCGAGTAAATTCAAATTGTAAACTCAAATGTAAATGTAATGTAAATACGCGCACGTGCACTTCATGATTCTTTTTTTATTGTTGTTTTAAATACGGAAGAAGCCGAAATCATATGGCTGGTTTGGAGTAAAAATTTTATGTCGTCTGGCCTATTCAAATACAAGAATGCTTTATTTCCATTAAACTACAAATACACTAAAATTACACTTAGAAAAGGTCAAATTATATTATAAAATGTCTTATGAAGGTAATATGAAAACAACCATAGCTACCGAAAGAAATTTAAATTTTTTAACCGACTTCAAAAAAAGAGGAGGTTCTCAAGTTATCTCAGAACTTTTGACTGTGTGGTCCGATTTTCATGATTATTTTTTATATGAAAGCTAGTGCTTCCCGTGTTGTCCAATTTTTATTTGGTTCACTTCTGACAGTGGGATCCATATGAATATTTATGAATAAAACTATAAAATTAAAGTCGGTTTATAGTTCTTTTAAGATAAAATAATTAGTTAAAAAGAACTTGTTAGAAATGGATTTGCATACACTTTTCCCTCCCACTAAACGCGTGAGAAATGAAATTCCATAGAGTTTTTCCTCCCACATTTGGGTAAGCCTGCAAAGACGGGCTTTCTAGCAAAAAGGAGTACCTTTCTCAGCAGGTAGGTATAGTATGAAACCTATAGGGCACTTCCTATAATTATACGAAACCCTCGGTCCGTGAGTTCGACTCGCACTTTACGTTATAAAATCGAGTCAAATCGAGGCTTACCGGATCAAGGTCTCTTGAAGCGAGCTGTGCTACAGAAGGGACCTCTCCCAAGTCATCCAGAAGCTCATTGAGACGGTCCCTCGGGTCCGGTGCTATTATATCTTGGTACTCGATGAGAAGTGCGTGTGTATCGACGATTTCCTAAAATAACAATAGATTGCTTAGAAGGCAACGAGTTGCGTACCGTACAGTTATCAGATAGCACACAAATATTATAAATGCGAAAGTTAGTATGGATGGATGCATGTTTGTGACTTCTTCATATGGTAGTAGTTTAGCGTGAAATAGCCACAAACATGAAACTGATCGGCCTAAAGTTTTGCCTAGATGTGGTCTAGATCTGGAATAACACATGCGTTTTATTTTAATTCTAATTCTAGATATCAGTTCACAAGAACTAGTTTTTTTTAACTTTTCGTAGAAGAAACAACTCGTGGAAAGCCGCAGGCATAAACTAGTTTTTAATATTACCTGAACTGTTATATAAATATGCGGATGGTTTATTAACGTGGCTTCTGTATACTCGTCCACTGCAAAGTACTCCTCTAACGTACGACCACGGCAGCATTTTCTGAACAGCTCCTTCATTCGCTCGTGGCATTCGATTATGAACTGGTTTAGGCAGCGGAGATGGCTGGATTCTTCGCCGAACTGTAAAGGCAGGGAGTATTATGATACGTCTATGTCGTATGTCATTTGTCCATCATTATTTATTATTATTTTTAGTAACAACTCTGATTGATTGATTGTATGGAAATCTTTGATATTCGAGTATCCAGCATAACAATCCTCTGGCGAAAACCAATAAGTTTTTTTTTTTTTACGGTAAAATAGACCTTTGTTTGACCGCGATCTCACCTGATGGAAAGCGAAGATGCGGCCGACGGTGTATCACGAAGGTCTAGAAGATACCTATTCACCCTTGTCTTGAAGAGACCCAGGTTGTAATTGGCCGGAAAAACAGAGGCAGGGAGCGAGTTCCATTCCTTTGCGGTGCGAATAATAAAGGTGGAGGGAAACCGCTTAGTGCGAGTGGAGGGTACGTCCACCAAGTATGGATGGTATTGCGCTGTGCGTCTGCTTGTCCTGGAGTGGAAGGGGGTTGGTGGGATCAGGTCATGTAGTTCAAGTGAGCATTCTCCAAAATGTATCCTATAAAAGATCGAGAGACAAGCAACCTTGCGGCGGTGGTCGAGACTTTGAACCTTAGTCTCTGCAAGGTACTGCTCGTCAGTGAGTCTGAAAGCTCTTCGTTCGATCGAGTCTAAGGCTGCAAGCTGGTACTTGGCCGAGCCGTCCCAAACATGGCAGCAATACTCTAAACCAGACTGGACCTGTGCTTGATAAAGGGATAGAAGCTGTCCCGGTGTGAAGTATCGCTTAACTTTATTTAGGATCCCTAGCTTCATGGCTGCTGTTTTGGCCTTCGACTCGATGAATGTGCCAAAGTTCAAAGTTGGTGTGAGAGTGACACCGAGGAGCTCCAGTTGATCCTTTATAGGTACCGGTACATTCCGGAAAACGGCAAGCTGGACAAGCGGACTCTTTTTTGCAGAGAAGAGACATGCTTGCGTTTTAGAGGAATTGAAATTGGCTTTGCCCCAGTCTGAGACTGCCTTAAGAGTTAAGTTCAAGCGCTGCAGCATGTCTTCTCTCTGCACCTGTACGTCATTCCGACTGGCTTTCCCGTTGGATAGGTACCTCTCAACCACGGTGCTGTCGTCTGCGTACCCAATGATACCGGATACCAGCAGGTCATTAATGTGCAGCAGGAACAACGTGGCAGAGAGTAAGTACTGACCTCTGAGGTACCCCAGCGTTGATCGCCAATTGATCAGACGAGCAGCCATCAACGACTACACGAATGGATCTCATCGAAGGCTTTAGATACGTCAAGTGAAACCGCAATGGCTTCACCGTGCTTCTCGATGGCCTCGCTCCATATGTGGGTGGCATACACAAGAAGATCTCCTGTAGATCGTTTTCGGCGAAAGCCGTATTGACGGTCACTAAGGAGGTCATTGTCTTCGAGGTATGCCTAGTACTATCCAATGATCCTATCCATCCACGGTTGTCTGGTAGAGATCGCTCTTGAGCGATAAGACCGCCACTTGTCACTTAGTTTTTAAGCTGTTCTATTGTAATGTTTCTTTGAATAAGTGTGCAATAAAGAATTTTCTATCTATCTATCTATCTATGCCAGGAGCTTGCCATTTAGGACACGCTCCATACACTTACAGAGCTGGGAGGTGACTGAAATGGGGCGATAGTTTGTGGGATCAGCTCGACTACCTTTCTTGGGCACAGGCTGCACATTAGCAAGCTTCCATGACTTGGGGACTTTACCAGATTTCAAGGACAGGCGAAAGAGTCGGGTAAGGATGGGAGACAACTCAGGAGCGCAGGACTTTCAGCACCACAGCCGAGATTCCGTCCGGACCACTAGCCTTATTCACGTCGAGTCGAGACCACGCAAAGTTTTGAGCACTTCCTTTTGATGTATGCGTATCTCAGGCATGTTTGTGCTACATCATGCCATCATGCCATGAGTTAGTGATGTTGAGTTTTAGTTTAGGTTGCCGTACACAACATGGACCAGTTTATTGTTTGAGTCGATTCTTCTACCACCTAAGTAAGTTTATAATTGTGTAAAAGTGGCTTACCCCTTTCTTCGCAGCCGCAAAGTGTAGGATTTTGGCAACAGACGCGAGATTTTTCCGCTGATCAGTAGTTAAACCACCGCCATTCGGTAGATTGATGATGTGGAATGCGTCTGGGGCCACGATAGCGGCGTTTAGGAACTGGTAATATACCAAGTTTCCTATCACCTGAAATTATTAAACATTATATCATTGAAACAGCAAGAAAAACGAAATGTTCACAAGTCGATCAAAATTAGGCGCATTGGTGATATTACAAGCTTTATTTACAAGATTTTATTAGGAAGCTTCTGCATTATCATCCACATCCACAGATGGTTTAAGTACTTGTTTTGGCGGCATTTTACGTAAAGCTTACCTTCAAAATATCTTTTTCTGGAGTATGTGGAAATTTTGAAGTAAGAGAGCGATGCAAAACCCTTGCCATGTACGTGATACAAAACGGTAAGATTTCTGTTGAACTGGTTATTTTATCCAAGAACATGATCACTATACTTTTGAGCTGTGTCAAAGCCAAATCGAGGCGCGTTTTCACTTCTGGGTAAGTGAGAGCTTCTTCTCGTGATACATTGTAGGGTAGTTTTCTAGAAAATAAAATATTGTTAAGCTAATATTGTTTGACAAAGGGAAGTAGCAAAATTGCATCTTCAGCTCGAAACTTACGATATTTCTCCGCTCTTCATCTCAGTGTCATTCCTCCAAGCTTTGTAAATCTCAACAGGCCCTGTTTCAATATTCAGATCTTTATCTTTCAGCATCATCTCAACCAGTGGACCAATTATCGTCTGCAGACTGTTCAAGCCTGATAACTGTCGTGAAAGACTGACAGCCATTTTCAAGACCAACGGTGTCGATGCGATTATATCAAAAGGTTTGACAACCTTGCAACTAATTTCTTCCTCAAGCGTAAACCTGAATAGTTTCAGCAAAAGATACTCATCCCTCGGGTAAGCACCGAAGTTATACAGACTTAGAACCACATTTTGTAGGAAGAAATTAGTTTTGTTCTGTGGTATACAGAACAATAACTTGGATAAATAGGTGGGGTTGGTTTGTAGCTCGTAGAACAGATGCTGGTAGGAGTCTAGGAGATGTTTACTCTCTTTGGTCAGAGATTTCAGGCCTTTTACAGCAGTTGTCACTGTCATCAAGCTTTTACCGTCCCCGCGGTTTTGAAACACGAGTTTGGTCATAGAGTTGTGTTTCACAAGATTGTTTAGTTTCAAACCGTGCGCGGCTACTTCTTGTAACGCAATTCTATTCTGTACCAAAAGACCTATCTTTAGATCTATGTCATCGATCTGCTTTGATAACTCCTGATTCTTTCGTATTGATTGGACTACTTCCGATTTCATCGTCTGCAGTTCTATCTCGCGGTCATAGTCTTCAGTGGAGAAGTCAAGCATTGGAATGAACTTCTTGATGACTTTCAGAGGTGGGTTTGGAGAGTGAAAGAGTGATAGAAATGCTTCGCGAGCGCGACGACCGCGCCATAATGCTTGGATTTTAATTATATTGTGCTCCTGTAAAAGAAGGAAAATATTTTTTTAACAAGTGTTATGTTAGTGTTTAATAATAATAATAATAATAAAGATCATTTATTTTTCTTCACAAAGGTTCTCAATATAAATATAGCCTTCTTATTTAGTAGGTATAGTAGTGTGATGTGAACCTGTATTGTGAAGACTGGTGCCTGATGCAGATTTAATAAAATCTGCATTACAGGTCAACAGGGCTTCACTCCACGGACCCAAATATGGGTAATAAAAGTTTTATGAAATTATAACTAAGTGTACAATAGAAGGTGAGTATAGAGATCTAACAAACGAGTAGGTAGGCGCTTAAACCTAAAATGGAATATAAAACTAAATATAAAACTAAGGAACCCTGCTGCCATAGTACAGTATGTGTGTTTTGTGAGTGTGTCGTGTGTGCGTGTGTGTGTGTGTGTATAATGTGTAGGTATATGTGTGTGGGTACGTGGTGGGTGTGTCTGGTCGGTATTTTTGGTCTATTGATTAGAGTTAATTATGATTCTTACTGAACATCAATATTATTTGTTGTTGTAGTTTTGCAAAAATAATAATGACATTGGTTTAAGGAATGTTTCTTTTATATTATAGTCTTGTTGCTTCAACAAGTTACTTAACAATACTTTTACTTTGTATTTTGGGAGGGAGTAGAATTGCAAGAGACTATTTAGTTTGTTATAAAGAAAAGGACCCATATACGAAAAGAATTTCCGGGAATGGGAATTTTAATTGTTTTAGATGTGTGTGTGTCATATGATCATCATTTACAGGCAGGTATGTAACGTAACGTAGGACGCCCTTCGGCTAGGTGGAATGCATGCAGATTCTGGACAGGGTGCTATGGTGTTCATTAAGGGAGGCCTGTGTCCTGCAGTGTACTAACATAGGCGGATGATGATACACAGACAGGTCGCTATGGTGTTCATTAGGGTTGTCATTAGGCTGATGATGATGAGGTATGATTTAAGAAACTGGCGTAAAAAAGCTTGGGACGGATTTTGCTCCAACCCGAAAAATGACAACTAACAGGCTAAATGTTTCTTCATCTTTTTTTTACATTGTACAGTATTATATTATCTGTGTCTACCGAAGTGGCCGAAATAAAAAAATACCACTTTATTTCCGTGTCAGTGTATTTTTTAAATTTAATTTAACCTTTTCCAAGTGTACATTTATTGTATTTATGGAAATAAAGCATTTTTTGAATTTGTTCCTTTCACTCAAAAGATAATCGGACAGTTACATTTTAATTGACGTTTTGTTTTCATACATTAAGACTTTCCCAGACAAACGTGGCCGAAGACGGTGGCTCCCAGTACAATTTGACAACACTACTGGAAAGGCTTTATAGTAAGTTGTGGCGAACTTGCTGACCGGCGACTAGGTTCCCGGGAACACAACCTACTACACACAGAAACCGTGGCCGGGCCGGAGGCGAAAGCTTGCGAGTTGTATCATAGGTACGAATTTATATGAAAAGTTGATCGTTTTTTTTTAATTATAAGTTAATTAACCAAAAAAATAACAACACCCCTGTAATGGTAAGCGCTCTTATACACGGACTGCACATCTTAAATACACGGGCGGGAAGTTGCCCAATGCACTGCATGACGGCAGTCAACTGGTGCAGTTCCTGTTGCCATCATATGAGCCGTAATGGAGTGAGATTTAATAGAAATCGATTCAATCGCCAGAGATGATGTTTTTCATAACAAGCATAAAACGAATCGTATAATCTCCCGCGCAATGGAAATGGAACAGTCTTAAACAAAGATACTTACTTGAACTTTGTACCACGCCCATGGATTCTGTTTCCTCTCCCGCTTAAGTTTAGCTTCTATGGCTTTCATCTTAATAACAGTCCTGAACTTTTTCCGTATAATGGCTCCCCGCCACCAAGCTTGGATTTTCACAACATACTCTTCGTTTCCCTTAAAGTACTTCAGTCGGCGAATTAGACGATCCCTCAACAAGTACCCTCGGCAATAAGCCTGGATCATAACAATAGACTTCTCCAATGCTGTCTGTTTGTACTGGTTCACATGATGCTTATTGGTCTTATCTATGATTGAACTTATATCTTTTCTTGTCAGATATCGTGCGTACGGGACGAAATCTTTAGGTGTCGACCAGCTGTAAGCGAATGATTCGACGTCGATATAAACCGTGTTACCAGCGTCGGTATGGCAAACAATCCAGGGGCAGCTGTGATGCCCTCTCTTCTTCAATGCTTTAGAAAACATCTGGAAATACATTTCTTTGCAGGAACTTTCTATGATATCAGGAGTAGTGAGTACTGGGCTAGATAAAGTTTGCCAAAATTCTTCAGTACTGTTGTTAATTACAGCTAAGTTCAGCTGAACAATTGCTTCTGTTAGTTCCTTTACTTTCAATGACTCGGCATTCACGTCAGCTATAGTTTGAATAATATCGTCATACCAGAGGTTTTGAGACTCCTTCTGAACTAACGCCTTTTTTAGCATGCGAAGATAGAGGTGATTCTCGTCTTTATGTAATGGATGTGATAGTTTCAAGTTCGAATTTTTCAAGAGTGTCATTAGAGAGTCCACATTTTCATCACCAACTGCCTTGTTGATACCATTTATGACTTGGACCACTGAAAAAAATATTAGTTATATTATTATTTAAAAAAATATTTCAAAACTATTTTAAAAAATACGTAAAAATTTAAAATATTTTTGGTAACTCTTCTTGCCCAAACTACTGAATGAATCAGGCTGAAATTTTGCTAGCATAACTATAGATCTAGACCTAATACACTAGCCAAGCTCGATATAGAATATTTTTAAACAAACCGCACATACCTACATAATTTACATATAAATATTGCTTACAAATTTATAAAAATATTATAATTATATCTGAAACACGACGCCAAGCAAGCGAGTTTTATTTATTTGGGACGTGTTTTATTTACAAACATTCCACATCGAGCTTGGCTTGTGTATAGATTAACATACAGGGCATTACATACCTACTTCTTACGCCGGAAATACGCGTGCGAAGCCGCGGGCGAAAGCTTGTGATAAATAAAGAAAACTTACACTCTTCATTATCGTCATCCTTCAAATTGACCATGTCAATTGTATCACGAATGTCTTCCAAAGTCAGCAATGGGCATGAACATTGTTTGCTTTTGACTTGCAAAGATGTCGCTAAAGCTCCCAGGTATCGACGTCGGCAATGTGGCCTGAGAGCTTCTAAGTGCAGCTGCTGGGAGCTCAGGGCATTCCACACTGCAGCATCATCCCCTCTTTCAACAGCTAGTGATATAGCAGCTATCGACGTCAAATACGCCAGAGAAGATGCTATTTCACTCTCATTGAGATTCTTCTCCAGCTCACACTTTTCCAACTTCATTTCCTCATAAAACAATGGCACAGCAAACCTTTCTATTCTAATGTTCAGTTCAAGATGGGGATTGTTCAGTGCGTTGAACAAGTCATCAGGAGTTCCTTCATCTAGAGCTCTATTTACATCAGCTATAGCAACTTTATGGTCTGAATGTTGTAATGACTTTTTGTTACCTTCATTAATTATATTCTGGAATATTTTATGCCAGTTGGTCACACTCTCCACATCAATGTCTTTGTTACATTCAATAATCTCTTTAACAACATCACAGTAAAAGTCCACATTTTTGCTCTTATAATCTTTGACTTTAACCCAGCCTTCATTGAAGATCTTGTGCAAGTTATTAATGTCGCCGTTATGCGTAGCTTTGCATAAGTTTTTCCACAGATATTTATAATTAACTGCTGTTATGTGTCCCTGTATTTCAACAACTGTGAGTAATTCATCATACTCATCAGGAATGTAGCTATCATTCAGGGAGCGGTTAAGAGCTCCTTGAACCTTATCACATTTAGCATTCTGTAGGACTATTTTATATTGTTCTACGAGTCTATTCTGTACATATTTTAGCTTCAAGTGAGGATTAAGTAAAGCTGAAGTAATGGACTTCTCTGTATCCAATAGTTTATTCAGTTCAACCATAGCTTTGTGTACATTATCTTCATTGTCCACATTGCTCTTTGACAAAATGCCCCCAATCTTTTGAAACAGGGGGAGTGGGTGGGTGCAGTTTTGCAAATCTTTTGAAACCAAGTCTAATTCTTCATCTGAAATTTAAAATAAATATTTTTTTAAGTGAACCTTTATAACTACTAATAGAGCTAGCTAGACTTTTCCACTATTGTGTAATCTGGCTAGGTACAGGCCTCCTCATTGGTGTGCTAGGCATGTGCTTTGCTTATATGTTAAATAGTTTTTTTAAGTTCTTACCAGTAAACACAGCTTTTCCAAAAACATCATGTATTAGGGGAGCCTTGCCCAGCTTAAACAGGTGAGAGCTCAAGGCATGAATACAGTATATTACTTTAGGCATATTCTTTTTGTCATATATATCTGTTGTTTCTGGCTGAAAAGTCTGAAATAAAGATATGTCATTAATTTATTTAGTCTTCTAGAAAGTTGGATTCAAATACATTTACCAATATTGATTATCTACAACTATCATATATTTTCTTAATACATATTTTATTAATCCATTGAATGTGTGTGACAACTTCAGTAGTGCAGAAGATTGCAGGTTTGATTCATGCCTGGGGTAAATGTTTGTATGATCTGCAGAAGTTTGTTCAAGTTGTTCTGGATGTTTTCTAGGCAGAGTAAAAAATGTATTATATTATGTATATCAGTTATCAAGTACCCATAAAATAAGCTCTGCTTCCTTAGCTAGATAATGCTGTGTGAATTGTCCAGCATTATTAGTTAATTTTTAATGTAGTCAGTATAAAATAAATATTTTGTATGCATACTTACAAAGGGCAGTTCTGTTTTCTTCAATATTTGCAAGAATTTGTTTATATTGTCTGTGTGTTTGAACTGTAGACCCATTATCTAAAACAATATTTTTTTAATAGTAAACAACCACATAAAATAAATCAAGTTGTTTATCATTCATTCAAATGATAACAATAAATGCACATAGCAGACATATTATGGTACATTGCAGACAGAGCAACCTTAGTTGGAGAGCTAGTTGCCTGATGCCATAATAGTTGTTCTGTTTGCATAGCACCTTCAGTATCAAATATGTATTGCAAATGATCATCAGTTTAATGAGGCAAGTCTGTTGTAATGTATAATTTCAATGCCTAGCCTTTACTTTGACTGGGTAGGTAGGTAGCTAATGTTAGTATAAATTGGTAAATTATCGATTCTCTAGTGTAGAGTAGAGAGAGTTTCTTACCTTATAACGCTTTTGCTCAATATCATATATTTTATTCAGAGGTAACATGTCCGGTGCAATAAAATGGCCCAACTTTGCCAAGTAAACACCGTTTCGGAGGTTTTCCTCAAACTCTGTGGCTTGAGGTAGTCTTTCCTTCAAGCATGCTTCCATCCATGTTTTGGCTTCCTCCAGTCGGCATAGATATTCGTAGGCAATAGTTCTTTGCCTGATGACATCCATTTCTTGACCTGTCTTGCGAACATCAGAATCGCCTACAAGAGCATAAATTATGTACTCATTAGAAAACCTTTCACCAGAAAACCTTCACTTTCTGTACAGTTATTAAAACACATTGATAGATTAACTTTACAGACTACGGAAATCATGCAAAGCGCACAACTTACAATCGTCAATCCTCCCTATACGGGTCTCTTCTGAATCCTCGTTCCCCATTTTTATTTTTAATAACGAATGTTTTCACACACCATTCACGATATGTTGTTGGTTTTCTACCAAAGAAACATTATAATATTCAGTTTCAGATTCAAAAACAAAAGTTCTCAAAGTTAGTGGCGTAGCGGTTACCGATTTGAAAATTTTGAAATGTATTTGTTTTGAAAACAGATTTGAAGTACGTGACGTGACACTGGCAGTGACTTTTGGGCAGGTTTTGGACTTCGGGCTTTTGGGCCTCAGTGCCTAGGGTCACCTCGTTCACCTATTTAGACCAACTCACCTATTAATACATAAAAAAAATGAACCCCTATTTCTCCTGAACCCGCTATAACTTGAAAACGGTTTTACCGAAATCATTCATCTCTTTTTGAATGTTTGGTAACAAGAAAAGGTACATTATATTAAATTTTAAATATGATATGATAATACTAATGCAAAATTAGAAAATACAAAAACTTTAATAATACCTTATTATATACTTACTTAATAGAAGTAATAGCACAGACATTCGAGCTGCAAGTGGACCTTTATATTTGTAGGGGTAATCGTAACTACCTATATACAGTTGGGGCAAATTTTTGGCCTCTTAAGGGTAGCTACCGTTTCTTTTGTAGTTAGGTTTTTTTCTTAAGAACCTTCTGTTTTATTTGGGACAAAAAAAATATTGTCGTTTTTTTTAAAAAGTAAGATTCGCTTAAAAAATTAAAATAATAACAAGTTGGTCTTAATCGACTCTCTTTCCAACCAGGAACACTTTTCTCAAAGTAACATACCAAATCAAATCGTAAGCTTTGCCAATAATTAAAAAATAACTTTTCCCATACATTTTCTATGAAAAACCGAGTAAGTGAAAACAACAATGTCTCTCATTCAAGCGCGGATCCAGGGGGGGGGGTCATGGGGGTCATAACCCCCTTTCCCCATTGACTGGGTCTAGCTAGGTAGGTACTTTGTTTGGTGGCAAAGGGCAAACTAGGTATATTTAGAACATGGTGCAGGGTCCTTATTACGAAAACATTTGGCTATGCCTATAGCTGTAGCATGACATGCATGACTTTCGCCAACGCCAACGATGAACGCTTCAAATCCCAAACCAAACTAATTGTTTACCTTAGATCAATCATTAAATGAATAATTAATAAAATGAATAATTAAAATTTTTTTCACTCCTTAATAAATTTTATCAAGGAGTGAATAAAAATTTAATTATATTTGTTGTCTCACGACAAATTAAATAAAAAAAAGACGTGTGGCACTAGGGGACTGCCGCGGTAAAGCTATTGCATAGCATTTTGTATCAACTTATGCAAGTATTATTTTATTTATTTATTTTATTCATGCCGTATTGCTTTTTCTTTGATATTAATTCAAGTTACACTTTTTGAGCGTGGTGACCGATAAGAATTTTACAAGTACTTGTAAAATTCTTATCGGTCTTCACTGTTGTACATAAATACCTATACACCTATATACTTTCTCATAAACAGCTGCTTATGTATTCGTCCGATTTCGGAGCAGCTCGTCTCGATTCGTGCGAGTTTCGTAGAGTCCTACAATACGTCTAATCGCACGCACACAACGCCGTGTCGAAGACTGCCGAACTGAAACGACGTTAGACGATGCACGGCCTTCAAGCCACACCTCCTTGCCCGGCGGAGTGGGGAGCGTGAGGTTTTTCGTTACGGAATTTCTGGATTCGGTCCCCGCGCTCAAGGCCCGCGATAGAAGCTATGCAATAGCTTAAAACTACAATACTTGAATGCAAATTAGTAAAAATTATTTAGAAATGGGTAATTATTTTTTAGTTGTGTGTGCTATTACTTTTTTTCACGAAACAGAAATTCCTCTATGGTTTATTTAACAATATATTTGTATATTATATATTTGTAACTTGTACCTATACCCCACGGTCCATGTAGATATCCTACGTGTATCTAATTAGTAAAACTGTATTAAACTTATTCTAATGAAATAAGAAATTATGTTACCTTAAGTTTACTTTAGCATAATAAAATGTTTAGTTGAGTTGCCTTCTTACTTACGCATGTTGTGGCTAACCTGTAATTTAGAGAGCACTAGTTTTAAGTATTTTGTTTCATAATTTGTATTCCTTGTGTTATCTCTAGTTGGTTACCCTGAATAAATAAATAAATAAACAAAGTACTAACCTGCAAGTGTAAAACTAAATAAAGTAAAATCAAATTATAAAGAAATTCAGTGTAAAAAGAACCAAATAAATCACAAAATATTGTTCATACCGGTCATTCAGTTTTGTGACCGGATTTATCAACAATTTTTTTCACATTCAAAATTATTATTATTTGGTGCTCAACATCACGTTAACGCTTTTCAACTTAATTAAATTTAAACTGTCTGTGTCACGACAACTGCTTGAAAACATGGAACATGGCATAGCTGGGATATCGTTTACCTACCTGCCGAATTTCATTAGGACCTGTTTAGCCGATTAGGCATGAAAACGTTACAGACAGACTGACAGACATAGTTCCTTTAGAATTAATAATATTGGTATAAATACGTGCTATTCCCCAAACAATGACGCAAAATTTTACCGGCTCGCTCCGCTCGCCGATATTTCCTCCTGTTTTCGTCCGCCGCTTAAGTGCCAATAATTGTCGCAGTTCGCACAGTTTGGTTGTCAGCGCCGTTATAACGTATTTCCATCCTTATAAAAAAATATCCCAATCATCTCTAAAAGTCGTTAAAATTTTCGCGGCTCGCTCCACTCCCCGTTTTTATGTGGTGTTTGCTTCCGTTTCAGTAACAAATTTCCCAAACGTCGCCAAATCTTTGAAAATTACTAGGCTCGCTCCGCTCGCCGTTTTTATAATCTTCTTTCATTACTCCTACAAATATCGCAATCGTCGATAAGAAATCTTTAAAAAGTTCGAGGAGACATCAACCAATTTCACTACAAATAAAAAAAATATATCCCAATCATCCCTAAAAATCATTAAAATTTTCGCGGCTTACTACGCTCGCCGTTTTTTATGTGGTCTTTGCTTCCATTTCAGTAACAAATTTTCCAAACGTCGTAAAATCTTTGACAATTTCTAGGTTCGCTCCACTCGCCGTTTTTATCTTCTTTTCTTTCATTACTCCTACAAATTTCACAATCTTCATTGGTCCATATATTCCCCATAACACTGAAAATGCGCTCGACGAAGGCGTTCGATACGCTTTGCGTTTGAGGGATTTCATTATGCCTACTTTTGTAGGTGCTTGTGACCAGTAGTACCGACTTTCCTCAAAATACCGGACATTGTTCTGTCCGGTATGACCATTTATTTTTTACCGGACAGGCCTCGAAAATACCGGATTGTACCCTTAAATACCGGACATCTGGCAACCCTAACTCCAATGTCGAAGCCATCGCCAAAGAGAATACAATACTTCGTAAGCATCTATATAAACTCGATGTTCGTAAGCCATCGTGTTGTTATTGTATGGAGAATACAAAAACTTCGGTATTCTCTTTGGCCATTGCAAATCAATTTGCAAAAACTGCCTAGAAGTTATTGTATTCTCTTTGGTATTCTCTTTGCTGCCCAAAGTTGCTGCCTAGTAGAAGTACCTGCCGTACCTATTATTTTATTTCTTTACATATATATATACCTTGGACAAACGGTTAGCAACATGGAGGAAGAAGATAATCTAAGCAATTTAATGCAAGATTATGAACCAATTACTATTCCTGTATGTAAATGTCTGAGAGATGATGAATCATCCGAAAAAGTTGAAATGTCTGAGCGTAAAGCACGGATTCTGTCTACTGTGGCAAGAACTGAATCTTACTTGAAGGAACGACGTATTCCCGAATTGATAAGATTTCTTTTGACTAAAGTGATTGCTCATGAATCAGACAAACCTATTGCGTATTTAGAAAAACTTTTAACTGATTGCATGTTATTTCGTGCTAGTCATGGATTAGCGCCCGTTCTGTACAAAACCAGGTAGGTCTTAGGTATGGTCTTACCTCTAAAACTCGGTAGGTAGGTAAATCATTGTTGATTGCAATATGTATGTAGCTACTTAATACTTAGATCTAAAGAAGATAACGTAGATACATACATTCCTTTTCTTACCCAAAAAATAATTGGTCAATGGGAATTGACTTGGCCCCTGCTGCATCCGATAACTTATTTTTTTGCAGACATTTGGAGGCTGTCCTTAAAAGCTTTGATCCTGGTCAACGTGGATGGCTAAGTGCTGGACAAATGCGACGCACTTATATGACACTGGGGATAACCCCTGATGTGAGAAACGATGACAGAATTTCAACTCAAGATGCGCTTACAAGCTTAACAAGAGCTCAGGAAACTGATCTTTTCAATTTGGTTGCTGCTGGTTCGTCCTATGGCAATATCGACTCAGGCAGCTCCAAGGCGAGCTCCTCAAATATAATTAATAAGTAGTATCTTTAAAACGATACCTTTTTAATTGGTTACCTACACCAATTACGAAGGTATCGTATAAAAGATTTCTCTGGAAAGTATTATGGGTGGTTTTTCTTAAGTAGGTAGGTTCTCACCTACTTACTTTAATTGAATAATTTAGAAGCAGTTCTATAGTTTTATTTTTTTAAATAAAATTACTTTCTCAAGAAACCGTTTTTACAATTTGTAGTTTTGACATGCAGCTTTTTTTTATTGCTGATGGATTAGCTTTTGGCTACCAACTCACTTTAAGAAAGCGAAGATGTAGCCTAAGATGGAGCACGCTTTTCCAGAAGGAACTTATTTACCCTTGATTTGAAGACTCCAAGATTGTACTTTAGTGGGAAGACAGACGCAGGAAGATCATTTCACTCTTTGGCTGTGGATATTACGAAAGTAGAGCAGAAGTTTTTGGTTCGACACTGTGGTATGTCGACCAGGAATGGCTGGTATGAATTTGTGCGTCTGTTGGTCCTATGATAGAAGGGAGAAGACGGAATAAATAAGGTCGTGCAATGCTTGCGCACAATCACCAAAGTGGTACTACGAAGTTATTGTATTCTCTTTGGTGGTACTTGTAGAACACTGACAGTCTGGCAACGCGCCGCCGCCGCCGCCTGTGATCGAGGCTTTATAGGCTAGACTCTCTAAGCGATACATCATCAACAAGTCTAACAGCGCGTCTTTCAATCGAGTCGAGAGCTTCAAGTTGGTATTTAGCCGAGCAGCTCAACAGTGGGCGTGGTAATTTTACTCATGTTTTACTCTCCTTTGTTACTTATGTAACCTCCGAATAATAATAATAATAATAATGCTGGACAAATCACAGCATTATCTAGCCCCAAGCTAAGCAGAGGTTGTGTTATGGGTACTAGATAACTGATATATATAATACAATACACTACATAGAGAGATATTTTTTATTATACATGGAAAATCATCCAGAACGCCCTGAACAAATTTCTGCAGATCGTACACAAATTTGTCCCGAGGCGGGAATCGAACCCGCAACCTCCTATGTCGCAGGCAGACCTTCGCCCACCGCGCCACAGAGGTCGACATACTCAAACGCAACTCAGATTAAAGCCCTACAGACGCTAATTTAATCAGCGCGTTTTGTGAAGTGCAATTGCGCCGATATTCTACCGCGAAACCTTACACAGTGTCGGGGGCGCACTGCCGCCATACCGACTACGCGAACGGAGGCCGTCCCGCCACCCCGCATCGCTGCCTGCAAGAAGCAAGACCCAAGACGTAGCACCAACAAAGCCGAATCGCAGCTTCAAAAAATAAACAAATCGCAGCCTCAAAAAAAGCAAAATCGCAGGACACGGAAACGCCTCGGATAAGCCGAATCTCGACAGTAAAAAAGGGGCAGCGTGCGACAGCTGGACGCGCCCCGTTCGCTGAAATAGCGCTTAAAAATAAGCCGCTCTGTATGTGTGTAAGGAAGGAATTGCGCTTCACAAGACGCGCAACAAATGTCTGCAGATCGTACACATATTTGTCCCGAGGCGGGAATCGAACCCGCAACCTCCTGCGTCGCAGGCGGGCTATCGCCCACCGCGCCTCAGAGGTTTCAGATTCAGATTTAGCGCCTGTTTGAGTAGGGCTTTAGAACGTCTCAAAGGCTCTAATATGCTACGTACGGTTCAAGTATAAACAAAAGCGATTTGACCTACTTTACCCTACGCACCCGCACCCTATGCACAAGGAAAACTAAGTGCAATCATGCAGTCCGTCCAGGAATCCCTCTCGATTATTAGTGTTTTGTGAATCAAAGAGAATACAATAACAAGGACGTAAGAATCAGTAAGAATGCTGTTGCTGTGACTGTGAATCCTAAAATGTATTACGCCCATGCCTAAAAGCACATAAACTGTACTGACTGACCGACTGTCAGGGTACGTTCCGATTCACGCTTAAAGCGCTAGCGCACGCATGAAGTCGTTTTGTTATAAACTTTCAGCGCGCTGACAGAATGCACGGCTACGCCCACTTCACCACGCCCGTTAAGTTAAATAAGGCACCATCGTCTGCCTTAATTTTTGTTAGTAAACTAGTCCGTGAGCAATTCTGAAGTAGTCTTCTTTTCCACCAACGTTTCTTCTTCCGTTGTTTAGCTGCATGGCTTAGTAGTACTAAATAAGCTGCTGCTAAAGTTACTTGATCAGCCATATTCTATGGTGTATGTATCCCCTCGATCAAACAAGTAGTTAGACCAGTAACACTCCTTAAACAGCACGATGCTTTGGAAATTATCCAGGCACGATGTTGCCTTGTAAGTGGGCTGTGAAGACCAAGTGAAGACTGATGTTTACGAGAATCAATTCAAGGAGTGCTTGACGTCAGATACGTAGCATGATATCGCTAGCTCATTCTTTTCTACGTCATAGGTACATTAATGAAAAGAGAGAAAAACAACAAGGAATTTATGGTTAACGATAAACACAGCTGCTAAATTTCTGCCCGCCACGGGCGCGTGGCAATCATAGTAATTTTTTTTACCCGTGGCGGGTAGCCTGGCACCTGAAGGGATATTATTATTTCTATGAATATCTACAATAGATGAACACATAAGAAAATGAAATTCTATAAATTAAAATAAACATGGAATTAATGTTTTGAATGTAGTATAAACTTTTAGCCTCTTAGTTTTTGTTATTTTATAAAATATTAACCTTACTTAGGAAATATGTCAAAAAATATCGACAACATCCCATAACTAGTCAAATCGGCAGGTTGCGGTAAAGTGGAAGGGTTCATGTGTTCCCGCGTCTCACCCCTGTTTCACCCCCGTAAAACGAATTTTTATTTAATTATTTTAGGATAAAAAATTGCTTAATGATAGTATGTGACGCTATCATTTTCACAATATAGATTTATGGCATTAAACCATTTTAAGCCCCAAAAAATAAATCTGTAATAACGATTGTTCACACAGCTAGTTCTCACATGAATAATTGACAAATCGATGATATTCACACTTTGTTCACACTTGTGTCCGTGCGTTCAAAGGGTGAACTGGTGCTCTATTTTAATCTCTCTATGCTAATCTTGCTGGCCTTATTAAACATAAAAACCAGGGTTTGAGAGGAATATCAGGTTGCTAATCACCGTAATGTTTACCTTTTAAAATCCTAGAAGAATTTTTTGAACATTCGAGACCAAGAGGTAGCTAGATGAAAACTAGGGGATGAACAAAGATCATGTGCATAAATTTTAAGGTGTTCCTCAGAACCAAACTGGATTGCCCGTTTCGCGTATGAGTCAACAGTTTCATTGCATGGAATCTCGGAATGACCAGGGATCCAAGCCAAGACAACATTACTGCCAAAACTTTTGAAAGGATTCTAGCAATGCTATAGATTCCGCTGTAAAAACTGAAGAAATTGAAGGACAGTGTTGTTTTCTCTACTAAAGTTTATGACTCTTTTGACATGGGCAGGACACTGGAGTGAGAGAGAGTTGTAGCAGCAAAGACACAGCAAGCCATGAAATACGAAGTTGAAGTTGAAGTTGTAAATGAAATGTCAACTGAACTGATGTCATGTCAACACATTATTTATTAACAACACACCGCGCGGTAAAGAAATTTGTAAAAACCAAAGGAAAATGAATTAGATTATAACCACTTCCAAAACCTTACTATAAAGAAGATTATGAAAAACGCGTCGTCGATTCCAGATATTGAGAATACTACTCACGTAGTATGGTTGGAAATATCAAGAATCGCTCAATAAAATGTTTGTTACGGGGATCTTCATTCACCTTACATTTTTATTTTCAATCTTTGATATTTACTTCAAATCTCCAATTGTGAAAGATGTAGTGCCATATCAACCCCAGCACGAGGCAGTTGCTGATAGGCTTGTTCTTTTTGTGGTCGACGGACTACGCGCGGAATCATTTGTCAACTACACCACAATGAATTACTTGAGGTCAGTGGTACAATTTTAATGTACTTATCCAACAGTACATGTAAATGTCTCCTGTCTCTTTGAGTAATTGTGCTCCTGACAAAGTAAAATAAATGAGTAGTAATACTACTAATTCATATCATTACATTCTTTGCTCGTAGATCCATAGCTAATGGGAACGGCAGGTGGGGAATATCAAACACTCAAGTTCCTACAGAATCACGTCCAGGTCATGTTGCTGTCATAGCTGGATTTTATGAAGACCCTTCAGCTATTGCAAAAGGATGGAAAGAGAATCCTGTTGACTTTGACTCGGTCTTTAATCAAACCACTTTAACCTGGTGTTGGGGTACCTATGACATAGTCAATATCTTCACTAAAGGGCTCACTGATGACCACATTGTTATAAATGAGTTTGATCCTTATGATCAAAGTTTCAGTACAGATAAAAATACAACACATCTGGATTCCTGGGTGTTTGATGAAGTGAAGAAATTCTTTAAGGGTGCTAAACATGATAATTTATTGAATACAAAGTTACAGAAGAAGAAAATAGTATTGTTTTTGCATTTACTGGGGACTGATACTTCAGGACACACACATAAACCAAAGACTGAGTAAGTATTTGGTGAAACTAAATGTGAAGTTCCTTTGTAGATATATTTGCACTAAACATTTAACATCTATGTCCTACATAGAGACTAAATCTATTAGCTTGTAAATATTTAAAGCAACTTACTGTTTTCAGAAACTTTTTGAATACTATAAGGCATGTGGATCAAGGAATCAGAGAAATAGAAAAAGTAATTAGAGATTTTTATGAAGATGATGGGAAAACCACTTTCCTTATGACATCTGATCATGGAATGACTGATTGGGGTAAATATCTAGAATAATCTCAATAACAAACTAATTTACTATAAAAATTTAGTATGGATGTAAGTGGGATGTAAATTTTGGTGTTCTTCCAACACAAATAAGGTTCGTACTTAAAAGGGTGCATTGCACACCATTTTTAAACTACTTCAAAAAAGGAGGAGGTTCTCAATTGGACTGTATTTTTTTTATGTTTGTTACCTCAGAACTTTTGACTGGGTGGTCCGATTTTCATGATTATTTTTTTATATGAAAGCTGCTTCCCATGTGGTCCCATTTTAATTTAGTTCTGTTCTGACAATGGGATCCATGAAAATTCATGAAAAACTATAAAAATTGAAGTCGGTTTTAACAAAATTAAATAATTATGTTATGTGAAAAGGATAGTCATATGATTTGGCGATCATAGGAACGGGACATGGTACACGTTTTTGGAACATTGTAGTGGCAAAAAGGATGTTTTTGTATATTTACAAGAAAATTACACCACTTATGAAAAAACCCAACCAAGAAACCAAAGAATTAGTAATGAAATGACTTACAAATCAAAACAAAATCTTTTCAATAGACTGCAAGGTTCCTGAGATCTAGACCAAATTAGGTGCAAAAATTATGAATCGTGTTGTTACATCACAACCAAGGAACCAAAGTTTTTTTTTATTTTATGTAAATTATTGTTTTATACCACGGGGATCCCTTGATTACTGAGATCTAGGCCTTAGTAGTTTTTTTACCAAATCCACTAGGAACGAGCCTTAACCTGCTTACATCCTTAATGAATTAGTTAAAACTAATTTTGATAATGTTTCTTTTTCAGGATCTCATGGTGCAGGAGATGACCATGAAACACAAACCCCCTATGTGATATGGGGCTCGGGAGTGCAGCAAGTGAAATCATCAGAAATACTTGCAGAGGATAAGGAAATGTCTCTAGATCACCGAATAGATGTGAACCAAGTGGACTTGGCACCTCTTATGTCTACCATCTTGTCAATTCCTGTACCTGTGAATTCTATTGTAAGTTCTTATAGCTCTTGATCTATCTGCTTTTATAGTACCTCAACCTCAACCTTCCATCCATTTCATCCGTCCAGCAGTGGACCAATACAGGCTGTTGAGGTTGAGGGAATCAGATTAAGTATTGCCCCTCTCTCTCTCTTTCACTCTCTCAGATCAAGAACTGTACTGACAATTTGTTGTCAAATTTCCAATGCTAGATTTAATTTGCATTTGAGTTTGTAGAATATCTTTAATAGGCAGACTCTTTCAAATATTTTTACTGCCAATTATCAAAGTTATGAGAAATGTTATCATTTTAAATGTCATGAATTCATTATGAAGTAAATTAAACTTATCTTAAAAGTAATTTAAAATATCATATTTCCCATGATGATTATAATTTTCCTACTATACTATCCTAACTCAAATGACTTTTTATTTTAGGGCCAACCAATCCATGGACTTTTGGATATGACCTTGGAAAATAAAGCCAAAGCTATCTACAGCATCAGTAGACAACTCGCCTCACAATATGATAAGAAAAGGCTGGATGTTGAAACTAATGCAATATCATTCCTTTACAAACCCTATGAACCACTCTCAAAGTCAAAATATAATATGATTATAAAATTTACTGAAGAAATGCTGAATGACCAAAAATTTCATGAATTAATACTGTTTAGTGATGAAATTATACTTTTGAGTTTAGAAGGGTTGAGATATTACCACAACTACTACCAAACACCACTTTTGGTTCTTGTAAGCTTATCCTTCTTGGGTTGGATAATGGTCTTGTTAAAGGCACTGTTGGAACAAAAATACAGTGCACAAACAGAAGCCTCAAATGGCTTGAAAGGCTTTGTACATTCCAGTAATGTTAGGAGACCTGTGGTCAATTCAGTATTTTTATTTACGTGTTCAGTAGCATGTTACTTAGTTTACGGTAAGATTTTAATTTACTAGCTTTTGCATATGTTCTGTCGTGTACTAAATGTATGTTACTTGATTGCATTATATCCAGTATTATTTCTATGCAGATGCAAACTGTTTCTCATTACTAACATAGATTCTGTCTTTGGTTTTCAGCTCAGAATCTACCATTCCAGTATTATTTGTACTTCCTTATGCCTGTAATTCTATGGTGGTATGTATTATTACCACTAGAAGTCTGGATAAGAGCCTTCAAGCAAGTAAAAAGTAACAGGAATTTGAGCTCAATGTGGATAGAAGTTTTGAGTTACATAATGGGGCCTATTGCATTAGTAAGCAAAATTTTGTTATGATGATGTTTTAAGAAAATTGTATTCTATTTATAATTTATTAAGGTTTCTTTTCTTCTATATTTTCAGGCCCTATCTTTTACACACAGATGGATGCTAAGCATACCTTTACTGGGCATGGCATTATGGCCCTTCTTCTCTACAGCAAGAAGTCATTTGTCCAAACCAATTTTAATGGCTTGGTGCACAAGCTGTTTTCTACTGAGCATGTTTTCATTCATGCCTGTAGTTGGGAAGGAAGTGTTTATAGAGTTGGTGTAAGTATACTAGTTTATTTCTTATATCATATAAAATCACTGAGCAATTGTTACTGTGACTGCCTGAAGCATGTCTCTAATCCTCTAGTATGAACTCTCACAGATAACCCAATCAAAACAAAGCTGTATAAAAGGATAATATCCTTTTAAACTTTCTTTATTTTAAACATTATATTTCATTTGTTTTGATCGGATTCCAGTAAAATGTAGTCCAGGATATGGCATAATATGCCATAAAACATTTTTCTGTAAGGAAGGACTACAGAGTCCTAATTCTAAATGACAGCAGCGCACTCAGCAAATTTGCTTGTATTCTATGAGTGATTGCGCATTTGTTGCGCATGCAGAAAAGAATGGAAAAAAAAACTTTTATTGGCGGTAGCATTTTTTTTTTTACGGTAAATAGACCTTTGTTTGACCGCAATCTCAATCTCAATCTCAATCTCAGCATTCGCGGCGCATGAATGTCCTTTACAACTCAGCCCGTGGATGTAACAAGATATCAGAAGAAAGGCAGCAGCTTTCCTTCTGTGTATTTCTAACACTCACTGCTATTGTCAATTAAATAAGATAACAATTTTACTGTCATTATGAGGCTTCTCTGAGCGAAAGGCGCCCTCATTAACGCATTCACTGCCCAGCTTCAGCGGTGCAATCCGTAGAGGCGCACCGCCCGTCGGCGTCGCTGATATACTTAGACGGATATCTGCGTCTTGGACCATGAAAGTTTTAAAATAAACAAGTCAAAACTATATTTCTATAAAACCTTTCCATTCACCATGATGCTATATTTTGTACTAATTTACTTATCAGGTAGTAATGGTCGTATGTATGATAAGTAAAAAATATATATTTAGTTTATTAAAAAAACAAGTATTTTTCAGCCTTGCAGCAGGAGTCATTTGGATACTAGTCTTAGTAGTTAACATTACGAAGATATTACTACCTCTTTATTATAATAAAGAAGAGCGCCAAAGAGAAGTAATTTTAAGTGGAATACAAATTTTTATACTGGTAGTATCATTACAAAATATTTATATGCAATCTAAGAGGTTCGAAATGGGAACACCCGTGTCCATTATTGATCAGGCCGTAGCTTGGATTATAGCAGGTAAATAAATCTGCGCTTTTTGTGTATTCATAACATGCCACTTGTCCACTGCGATCACGAATTTGCTAACCAAGGGTCACCACCCTTATCTAAAACGTACCTTAACGTATTACCTACGGCAAAACGTTTGGGGTAGGCATGCTCACCAGTAGACAGAATATTGTGTGCAATAAAAGATATCTGCTAACCATATCAATATCAGGTACCTAGGTATCTAGGTATCTAGGTACATACTTAGGTGAAATTAATTAAAACTAACAATTCATAATTTATTTTCAGTGTTATCACCAGTTCTGCCCCTAGCATTTTCGAGGAGAATGCTCTGTCGTCTAGTCGCCATCAACACTTCAGTATTGAATTTTTATTTGTTAATGTCTGTTTCACATGAGGGCCTCTTTATGGTCACTCTAATATTCAACTTAATGTGCTGGGTGTTCATTGAATTTCGTTTACTTTATTTGGATAAACTGAAGGTGAGTCCTAAATCTGTAAAATTGCATTTGTGTTTTGTACCAAGTCCTTCAAAATGAACCCTTATATTTTTTCAGTTAATGGATTGCAGTTTCGATGAAGGCAAAGTGAGTTTACTGTTTGCCGAGAGAAGCATTAGTTATCAAGATTTCAGAAGAGCCTTCTTCTTTGTATCCTTTTCAAATATTTAGTGATTGATGCATAATCATCATCTATGTTTAGTATGAATTGTTAACCAATGGTTTCTATGTAAAAATGAGGGCGCCACTAGTGCGGGCTCTATAGGCGGTTCACGCACTAATATTTTAAATGAGAAAGTTTGAATGGATGGGTGTTTGTTTGTTTGTTACTTATTTAGGCCTAAATTGATGTAGGCATAGATGTAGGCCTAGACTTAGGAAGTAAATCACGGGGACTTTAATTAATAACCTTTGAACGTTTCAGTAGAATCAACGCGTGCGAAGTCATGAGCAGTAACTAGTTAAGAAATTACATTGCATAATAAATAATGATACCTTATCGTACTATCAGGTTTTGTACATAATTTTAGCGTTCTTTGGGACTGGCAACATAGCATCACTGAACTCCTTCGAAGTAAGATGGGTGACTTGTTTTCTTACATCATTCCAACCATTCCTCATCACTTTCCTGATACTACTGAAGACTCTGTCTCCGTTTCTATGTGTGGCTTGCAGCTTCAGAGCTGTTCAGTATTTGACCAAGGTTAGTAGCATTACAGTGCCCACTAAACACAAATTACTTATATTTATTTATTTAATAGTTTATTGCACACAATTATAAAAAGTACACAAATGGTGGGCAATAAGGAAAGATAAAACCTATTACTTATTAATATTATGTTTGTGAGTAGAATAATAATTAGTTAAGACATTAGATTATAAGTAGTAATTATAAGCCACCTAGCTAAATATTGCCGTGACCTATCCGGGAGCATGTTTGATACCCTTTATCCTTAAGATCCTATGTACAACATGTTGCAATAAATATATTGAGTATAATGCCGATGGCAACCACACAAGGTCAAAAATAACGAAACGGCGTGCTTAAACTTAGACATAATCTTAGAATATTAAACTTAGAATATTCTAAACTATATTTAAAAACTTATATAAAAACAAAATATTAAAATATCTACATTTCTGTACCTACAAAAATCAAAATTTGTCGTGAAGGACGGTAACTTAACTTAACAGAAGACGGTAAAGGATTCTCACAAAATGCTCACAAGTCAGCTTTTTGAATTTTACCACTGATCTGCGATCTCTACCCGCATGGGGATTATGGGCATGAGATAAAAGCCAATCAGGCATTTATCAGGGTGAGGACTGCGTCCAGCAGTGGAACAATAAAGGCTGTTGAGGATGATGTAGTATTCCTTCCTACCTTACCTACCTGATTGTCAGGAGTCTAAAACCACGGATATATTTACCTTCATCCAGATCAGCTTAGCTTTTCCTGAATAGGTAATTTAAATTCTTAACTACCCTTAACTTTCTAAGCCACTTTAATGCTCTATTTTACAAAGCACCTAAAATGAGACCTCTTTAGACCTACGCGGGGTCCGCTACTCCGGAGCGCTATCCGTAAATTTCGCTCGGTATCCTGCCGGATATTTTAGTGAACAGTAGGGTAGGTACTAATACTAATACCTACCCACTTGGCTATACCTACTACGCTAAGTAGAGACAACACAGACGTTTCTGATTCGTTTTCGTGCAAACGCTAATTTCAGGCAAGAGACATTGGTTGAGTTGGTTTTGCACAAAGAAAAACTAAATAGGTTTACCATTTCCGAGTACCTAGGCTAAGCTTACGGATCATGATTTTGATGAGAGAACCTCAAAGACTAACTTAGGGATCATAACTATAAACGAACTGCAAGGCTCAACTGCAGCCGACTACGACTGCCGTAGCCTGCAGTTAGGTAAGCCTTACAGTCGGCAACTTGAAGTCCGTGTAGGTGAGATGTGCAGTCCGTGCATATTAAGAGCTCTTAATTTTATTATTCTCTCTTGTATTGTCACTTGGACCAACAAAATTTCCCTCTTGAAGTGAGCTTACTGTAGATACTTAATATGAATAATGTTCTTTAATTTCAGGCTCCCCTTGGATATCTAAACATCATAGTCCTGATCTACTCTAACCAAATGGGAGTACTTCTGCTCTTCAATGTAAAGAACATAGGGAGCTGGTTAGAAATTGGAACATCAATATCACAGTTCGTGATAGTACAAGTTATAACCCTGTTCATAGTTTTAATTAATCAAATAGCTAAGTTTTTGACTGATGTTAGTGTTCATGATGTTGCTGGTAAAGTTTTAAAAGGCAGAAAAAAATATGTTTAAATATAATGAGGTATACGATAGAATAGTGTTTTATTAACCTATTCACAAGGGGCGCGCCGCAGCTGGTAATATAACTGCATGTACATCTAAGTAACTAAGTATCTTTAACTACCTGCATATCCAATTAAGTAAGATTGTGCTAAACCTCAAAAATGAAATATTAAAGCTTTTCTTAAACAATGATAATTCATTTATTCAACTGTTGTAAAGCTGTAATACTACATGTACAATTCAAAGTCCATTCTATTAGAGCTATAGAACTGACTGTCTTCCCCATGTTTTCTGACCCAAACTCCAGTTTTGAAGTGACCTTCAGTCATAAACTTGTGCATTTGCTCTGTTGAGTGGGGACCAGATATCTCAGCGCTATCATCTTGGCTCCATTTGAACTCCCATTTAACTTCATTGGAATTTGATTCTTCCTCTTCTTTATCCTCTTCCATAGCATTACTATTTCCCCCTAACGTTTTCTTTTCTTTTTGATCAAAATCATCAGCATACATATCCAACCCTGCATCCTCGTTTTTGCTCTTATTTTTTGCAAGAATGGTGTGAATCTTCTCATAAGACTCCTGGTATATGTCCATATTTCCAGTTTTAGTGAGTATTTGATTGGCAAGTTCTGTGATTCTGGTTACAACTTTGCCACTTTCATCAACAATCCCAGCTTTCTTTCTCTTCCATCGCTCAGCACTGGACATTTTGGTGCTTGCTCCTGTAATAATATGAATAAGATTGATTACATAAGTTTCTCATTATTCCTGAAAGAGCACAAAGGGAAGGATGCAGGTACAAGTCCTGTCAAACTAGTTTTTTATTGGGATTTTAATTGATTTCTCATTTGATCACACTTAGTGATAAGATATTTGTTTGAGTTTCTAATTAATATATATAATAAAGGAAAAGTTTGGGCTATTGTGAAGATGTTAGGTGAAGAGCTTTAATTTTGCACACATCCAAATTTATAAATTAACTATTAAAAAAATTAAAAAGTTAAACTATCCTATCATACACTTCATTCAAGAGCCCTAAAATTATACTACAAACAATATTACTTGCCAAGGCGCTGCAGAGTTTTAGCAATTGTCTCTTTAGGTTCCATGTGTTGGAATATCTCCTTGTAGTTATCAATGAGTTCAAATTTCTCTTCTTCTTCATCCTCACTGCTGGATTCATCGCCTAATCCTTTCAAATCATCATCTTTGTGTATTTTGTATTTATTTTCAGGTCGTCCATCAACTTTGACCCAGTCAATGTTGTCTAGCCAACCATCCCGGACTTCTTTTTCCTTCTTCCAATGGTAGTGTCCTTGAGCATCAAAATGACCCTCCTCAAGTTCTTCTTTCATATTGAATGGAGTGATTTTTATCTGTAATAGGTAATAGTGGTACATTACTATAATGAAAGTTCATCTGTTACCTTTCTACCTTTTGATTCAAATTCAAATTATTTATTATTAAAAAAGATGATAACATTACTGTTGTCTCCAAATCGTATATGATATTCTGGTCACAGACATAGGCTACTTATTATGTTGGTAAGTGTGAAGCTGCAGGCAGGAGCTAGAAGTATGCCAATCCAACTAAATCTAAGACTGAGATCTAGATTCTCTGTATAGTCCGAACAAAGCCAGAGATGATGATGATAAGAAAATTCGAGCAGAAATTAGGACATAAACACAATATGAAAAAAATTGGTTCTTTATAGGAACTAAGATCAGTAGGTAGGTACTGTGCATGCATTAAACATAATAAATAGGTATGTGTTCCTTGTAGCTCTATCTACTTACTTCACCTTCCATTCCCGCATCACCATCTTCCTCGCCCTCAATGTCGTCTGCATGTAGGACATTGCGTTTTTCCTCTTCTGCGCCACTGTCTTCTTCATCAGAATCTAACGAGTGCTTTTTCCCTTCAGTTTTCTTTATTGGTTTTTCTTCATTTTCTTCAACATCAAATGCTACCGATGCTGGACGTTTTGCCATCGTAATGTGTACGTGAAGATAGGTACCTTCCAACAATGTTTTTAGATAATAATGAATAGAAATCCTAATCACAAACTAGAATTCGATGCAATTATCATAACATAACACCCACAAACACCAACCAACCCACAGAACAAACAATACTACTCTACTCTACGAGCACTAACCAAACCAAACCAAACAAACAGTTTATTCGTTTCGTTTCATTTCAGCTCCTCGCAGAAGTTAATGTATTAGGTACATATTATTCTCTTTGCTCGCAGACTTTATCTTCTTTGCTCGCATACAATATTTAACCAAAGAGAATACAATATCTTTTTTTATGGCAATTCAATTTCTCTTTATGGTTTTGAGCATAGAAGAAGAAAGCTATAGAAGTATGAAGAATGCCATCTCACTCGCACTAAAGCAAGAATGCATTGTTATAGAAGTATATGGATCGATTGTATGTGTAACCGGTGAGCAAGACCGAGTATACGAGTGGGCGGGGTTAAAGGTGTTGCCATGCTATTTTCTTTCCCTGATTTTAGGTTCATTATTTCACGTCTGATTGGATTAGATTTGCGATTTTCCTGTTCATCAATTTGGAGATACATCTTCAGAACAGGCTATTCCACCAAACCTTTGTAGGTACCTTTCTACACTGGTCACAGGTATAGTAATAGGTCCATAGTTTTTGTCACAGCCTTTATGTACAAATTAGACCTAATGATTTTGTTTTTTCTAGAAGTCAACAAGTTTGATTTTATATTCATCCTGGAGATCAACCCTTGTCAGCTCGAAGCTATAGGGAAGCAACCCTTAGCTTCTACTTAGCTCATAGCTACCTCTAGCTCATCTCAGCTTACATTAGGTACTTACTGTTCAGTAAACTGCCTCAACACCTACAACCTCCTGCATCGCAGACGAACTTTCGCCCGCTGCGCCACAGAGGTCGGTAAAACATTTAATTTAGGTAAGCATAAAATTAAAACAACTTTTAGTGAGGTGGGTATATTTTTTTATTATAGTGTAGGCAATAATTACAAAATGCGAGTAGAAATAAGTTTTAGAATACAGAAAAACAATGTAGTTATAACAATAATATTTATGTAAGTAATTAAATTTTAACAGCAGACTTCAAAATCACATTTTTGCAAATTAACTAGTTCTCCGAACAATAGAACTCGCGAACATTAACTTTTTAACCGACTTTAAATAAAGGAGGAGGTTCTGAATTCAAATGTATTTTTTTTATCTTAGTTACCTCAGAACTTTTGTCTGGGTGCTCCGATTTTCATGATTATTTTTTTATATTAAAGTTGGTGCTTCTTGTGTGGTTTCATTTTAATCTGGTCCAATTGTGACAGTGGGATCCATATTTGAAGTCTGTTTATAGTTTTTTGTACAAACAAAATCTATGATTTAACAATTACGAAATCAGACAATTATTATATTTAACACAAGGTTTATGCCAAACATTCTGATCAGATTTTTACCATTTTTTTACGAGAATAATGTTTTTTTTTTACTTTTCGATTATAATAAAAATGCAGACGTTTAAAATCTCGTGTACAGATTCCACGATTTTATAGATATTTTTATCTATTTTATTTTATTTTATCTACATATTATTCTAAAGACCCCATTTTTGCTTTATTTGGTGGAAGTACGCCTTTAATTAAAAAACCCCGACGATAAAAAAAATCTATAGAATCTTGGAATCTGTACACGAGATTTCGTAACGATCGGTTGTAAAATACGACCTGAAGAGGAGTGCGGACAAACCGACAAAGATAAAAAATGCCTAATTGAAACAAAGACATTTGTTCACTAACGTTCACTCAATTAAATCTTGAACTTTGGAACTTTTGCTTGAACTGGTACTTTTGAAATTAAACTTCAGGTGAAATGAGCAGACAACAAAATGTAATGTCACTTTACACTAAACAATAATATTACCTACCTACATCCCGAAATACTTATTCAAACATTTTATTATATTAGTAGCATTATAATAGTAAAAAAGTGCGATCAATCGATTGACGATTTTCTAAATTGGTGCTTACGCCTTTTCAAAAATGTATGCTTTGTCCCGCTCCTATGAAGGCAAAATCCTTTGATTTTGCCTGCTACAAATTTGGATGACGCCTTCGGTTCGCATCCTTTGCGACCGGTGGCTTCTATCCAAAGCAACCGGACAATGTTGTTTTCGGGAAATCTGTAACAAATAAAAACATTTTACAATACGCATCAGCTCATTGTGTAAATTCGATTTTATTTAATTCCTGCACAAAAGATAAACAAACCCTGGGCATTAACATCTCAAATTAACTTTCTTGACGACGGTTGACGTTGACGATTTTTAAACAATGAAAAGTACTTGCTGATTTGAGATTTTTCTAAATGTATTGAGCTTGACTCCAAGCATGTGAATTTTGATTTGTTGTTGGGATCTGTTGACATAATTTGCAGGCATGACAAAAATATTTCAATGCACTATTGGGGAATTTTATTTTCGAGTGCAGGCAACCCTAAATTTTCGTAATTTTAGGTTATAATAATGAAAATTCACCTAAAACATCGTTTTTGAGCCATGTCTGTATGTAAAAGCGAAGAAATTGTAATATTATAATTATAACCTTTAGATAGTCAAAAGAACTTGTACTTACGAGTGGAATGATAATGTTCGGCACTTTTGCCTCACCGTTACTTTTACATCCAAAAACACTACACCGAGCCATCATTGTGTTTCACTTAAAGGTTTAGTTCCTTTTTAAAGCCTTAAAAAGTTCACAACCACAATATTTTGCGAAGTCCGTTGGCATAGAATGAAAAAAAAAACAACTATGGTCGATCACTACGCAAATTTGTTTAGCTCATCTAGTAGCTAAATATTGCAAAAATCCGACTATGCGGTTGAGACACAAAACCAATCGTTGTATCTCATTTCTTCATAAGCTTAAATCATAAGTCGTTCTCGCTTTAGTGCGAGTGAGATGGCATTCGTCAGCGTTCTATAGGTTTCTCCTTCTACGCAAGAATGACTTATGACTAAAGCCCTCCGCAGACAGCCGCTAATTAGTTAGCGCGTCTTGTAAAGCGCGATTTCGGCGATTTTCCAGCGCGATTCCTTACACACAGCGCGGCTTATTAGCGAGATTTCGGCGGCGCGGCCGCCCCGCCCCCTCCCCGCCTTACCGGCGGCGGCGCGAACGACGAAGGCCGTCCCGCCACCCCGCGCCGCCGCCGCCGCCCCACAAAATCGCAGGACGCGAAAACGCCTTGGACAAGCCGAAACGCGGCAGTGTGCGTCAACGTGTGTTTTATTTAGTACAAAATGTTCTGCAAGCAAATATCGCAAAATCGCGTGACACAGGAAGCGCTAAAAAATTAGCGTTGATGTGAGTAGGGCTTCAAGCTTATGAAGAAATGAGATAGAACGATTGGTTTTGTGTCTCATCCGCATAGCCGGCTTTTTGCAATGTTTAGCTAGTTGATGTGCGAAACAAATTTCCTTGGAGATGGACAGACCTCGTCAAATTGGTAAAAATATTGTTGAAAATGTTGACTGTTATGTGATCAGAGTGTTTCGGTGAGGGTTCGGGTTGGTTTGCACCATAAAACAATAAAATCCAAAACCAACGATGATGCGGTGAAGTGTTTTCGGTTGTAAATCGGATGGTGAGGCAAAAGTGCCGAATTCATCATTCAAATCGAAGGTACATGTTCTTTTGACTTTAAAAAGGTGAAATAAATACTGTTTCTTAGATTTTACGCAAAGACAAGGCTCAACAAAGTAAATTTTTGGTTATTTTAAACTAAAATTACGAAAATTGAGGGTTGTACCTGCACTCAACGATGAAATTCCCCAAATGGTTAATGAGCATAACATGCATGTCAAAAATGTTTTTATTTGTTACAGATATCCAGAAAACAACACTTGACGATTGCTTTCGATAAAAGCGACAGGTAGCAAAAAAAAAACTTTATTAGACGTTGTTTTATTTCTATGCTCTCTGTAGCGGCGCAGCGAGCGAAAGTCCGTCTGCGTTGTAGGAGCTTGCGGGTTCGATGCCCACCTCCATCAATATATATCTGTTCAGAGTGTTCTGGATGTTTTCTATGTAGGTAGGTATGAAGCATAAAAAAATGATGTGGTCTATTATATTAAGTACTAGCAGCGCCTCTCGGTTTCACCCGTGTTATTTCCGTTCCCGTGGTAATTCCGGGATAAAATATAGCCAATGTCACTCCCTAAAAAGTAAGCTTCTTAATGAATTAACATTTTTTATATCGGTCCAGTAGTTTCTGAGCCTATTCAATACAAAAAACCAACAAACAATCAAATATTTTCTCTTTATAATTTTAGTATAGATATCAGTTATGCTATACAAGCTCGGTTTAGATTATACGTATACAAATTAAGTCTATTGTATTAGGTATATCAGATAACTAGTACTAACCCATATCACAAGCTCTGATTAGCATGGCCTATTACATTAATTTTATCTATGCCCGCATAATGTACCCCAAATTAAGTCCATATATTCAGTTAGTACTAAAAAACGACTAGGTACCTACACTAGCTAGAACGATTAAAATTAACTAAATACTTTATGTGTATGGTTAAAGGTTGCTTATTAAAAACAGGATCATAAAGTCGTAAGTAGTAAAGTAGGTCCAGGCCAAGTAATTTATGTTTACATACAGGCTGTAACAAAAAGTAAGTACCTAAAACCACCAATTAAACCATTAGTATCTTTTTTCCTACCAGCGTAGAAAGGTACCTTTCTAGGGTACCTAGAAAGAATGACTGAATTCCTTGTTCTGACTTTGTACCTATCTCCAAATTTATGAACTGGAAAATCGCAAATCTAATCCAATTAGGCGTGAAATATATGTATAATAAAATCGGTAAAAATTGTTTAATTGAGCAAGGACCTCGTATTCTCGTTGTTAAAGTATATGTAGTAAAAATAAATAGTAAGTAGGTACCTACCTACAATAATGTTTCCTATGTCTATCGCCCTGTGATAAAAATATATTCTAGGTATTATAAAAACACGTATAATAATATTATTCTATTTTATTTCAGGTAAATAACTCTTGCTCTTAGTATTCTACCCCCTCCATATACCCTGCTTAGCTTGGGGCTAGATAATGCTGTGTGAATTGTCCAGCATTATTTATTATTTATTATTATATTTATATCCATGTATTGGATAGAGCTGGCCTCAAAATATTGAGATTCAGACGCGGATTCAGAAGTACTACCACTATCGTCTTCGAGGTTATTTACTAATCTTTCCTTTTTCTCATACATTGTTAGTTCCCTCTCACAGTATTCTTTTTCTATTTTTTTTTACGTGATTCTTCTCATCTTCCTTGGTTATGTCTTGGAATGCACGCTCAGCTGTTTCCTATAAAAATCAAACATTTTATTATATCTCTATCCATAATAGAAGTCAAACAACGTATCGCACACGCCATACAATTTTATTTGGGATAATAATTTACTTTGTTATTTATTACATATTTGCAGACTAGCTCAAGCAACAATTCTAGTCGCGCTATACCAGAGAACCGTAGAACAAACGTAAACATAACCTAACTACCAGATGTTTGTTGTTGAAATATCTACTTATTGTGTATGAAATTCATATAATCCTGCTTTGGAGCTATCAAGTAACGTTTGGTTCAACTAACAATTACAAAACAAACTCTTACATACCTGTCATATCAGCGGTTCTTTGATAAACATTGTTAAGATCCGAAATAATCGTTTTGACCTCACTTTCCACCAAACATTGCCTGAATACCTTATTATAATACACTTCGGTATCCCCTTGCAGGCGGTTTACTGGCCGCCTGCAAGGGAATACCATACCGTCGTCGTACACCGTCGTCAGCTGACACCCTGATTACGTCATCTACACGTTCTCGCCATTATTATTTAAGTTTTTATGTTTTATGTATGTTAGTTTTAAGGTATTTATTGCTATGGATTACAGAATAAGTTAAATAAGATCTGTAACTTTTCTATAATCTGAAATAAATGAATTATTATTATTATTATAAATAACCTCCCTGGCAGTACATCTAACAGTTTTATTAATTGTTTACGTATTTATATCACCGTTTGAACGCTCCAAGCTATAAATTTGAGAATTCGGTTTCTTTGTGAAAATTATGAAACATCACTATAATGAGAATGTTGCCATAAACAAAAAAAAAATGTTCCGATTCAAGACTTTTTTGCTAAGCTCTGTCTCTGTCTTGCTCACCGGCCACACATGCTAGTCATCTATCGGTACTATATCTATGATCAATCCTCAATACGATGCAGAACCAAGGATAAAAGCATCGAGTTAGGATAACATCTTTACTCGATGGATAAAAGGAAAGATATGTGTTGGCGCGAGATTCACGTTTCTGCACTTTTTAAGAGAAAACAAGCTAGCTTTATTTTTGTAATTTTGCGCAAATCGTAAAATAAATATAAATAGAAATATATTATATTTATTTAACAGAAACTATGGTTTATCCATTTTGAATGAAGCATGTTAGTAAACAAAGTACGTATATGTATAGTACAAATAACAAAATCTCACGGCGTCGAGTTTCAGATATAATTGTAAGCAATTTTTATTGAAGGGAGGATCTAAAATCAACAAGTAATGTAAATTACGTTTATAAGGACGCGCCAACAAAGTAAATTTTAGGTTAAGTATGGGCGGTTTGTTTACGTTTATGCTCCATTCAAAATGGATTCGATATAGAAAAAGTCTCAGACAAAGGAATATTCCTTTGTCTGAGAGAAAAAGTTAGTTTTTTCACAAAATATTTGCAAGTTGGTATTTTGGAGCATTTGTTTATTTGGGCCGAATCTCTCCCAAATCTCAGCGGCGCGGCGGCGGGGCGGCGCGGGGCGGCGGGCCCGAGCGAATTTGTTGTTGTTTCACGTAGAATCGCATTGAGTTGGCCATTCCGCGGCGTTCGCCTTTATTTTGGAATTGTGCTCCCTGTGTCGCATTGCCCCCCGCGTTAGAGCGAGCGTTTGCAGAATATTGAAGGAATTTCTCAATTTTTTTATATTTTTTCGTACTTTGCGATTCATTTTGAATAAACGACTGATTTCAGAAATATTTTTGTTTATTTCTTTCTAATCTAATGGTGAATATATTTGGGATGTTTGCAGTGTGACAGATTTTCGGATAAAGGTGTCTAACATGCAAAAACATGTAAAAAATAGCTTGAAAATGACTCGATTTGGTGGTCAAAATATGGCAAATTAGTTTCACTCTCATTCAAAGATCATAATGTTTTTTAAAAAACTAAAACACTACAAACATAGCTATTTGTCATCCGATTATGTATGGAAAATTTCAATACGATCGGAAACGTAGTTACCAAATGAAGCGAAAAGTATGTTTGTATGGGGGCTAGGCTAAGGTATCCGTTAATCCGTTATGTTCTTAAAAGTACTATACCGTGACTATACTTACCTTAGTTCCTTGACTGTACCCCAGTACAAGTAGTAGTGGGATGACCAACCATACCGCATCATTCTACCATAGGAACTAAGAAATAATAAAAAATCTTTTATGCAGGTTTCCAAGGGAGGAACAAATAAGGATAGAATATCATTTGTTTAAAGCATTCTTTGCTATAAAGTTTATTCAGATACATGTTTAGATAGAAGTTATTCTTATTGGTTCATATATAGGTACATACATGTACTATCCTTCCTAATAAATGCAAAACTCTGTTATGTATAGGTACACACACAAACATGGTATCCTAGGAAAGGTTATAATTATACTATTTTAAATCACAATAAAATGCACAATGAGTAAAAGGCGAGGTAAAGCTAGTATTTAAATTAGCTTGGTATTTACTTCAAATATTAAATTTATTGTTTTCTGTGCTTGTACAAGCTTTACAATTAAGTTCTTGTGAACTCCTCAATTCTTTTGCCAAATTAAAGTCATATTATTTGCGGGCATGTCTATGTTATCCATAAGAAACAAGTTATTTTGTTCAGCTAACTTTGTGAGCTCAGTCAAGTCCCGAAGACCCCAAGATGCATCTCTGGCTTTGAGATCTGCATCAAATTTTATATTGCTTTCTGGTGTTATTACACCGTCTTTACTGTACGGTCCATAAGTAATCATAAGACCTTCTGATTTAAGATAAGACCCAGCATTTTCAAATAGTCCCAAAGTACATTTGTAGGGACTAATATGCATCATATTTGCATTATAAATGTAGTCTAGGCTATTTTCTTTCAATCCAAAATGAGATAATTTCTTTGTTATATCAATTTTGATTGGGTGTTTAATATTTTTTGTGGGACAATGATCAGCATAGTATTTTATGCTGCCAAGTAAGTTTTCATCAAATTCAGATGGTTGAAAAGTAATGTTAGGAAAATTAGGAGCGAAATGTGCTAAGTGTTGTCCAGAACCTGAAGAAATCTCTAAGAATAATCCGTGATCTTCATTGCTACCATCATCGCAGATAATGAACCTTTTCAAAACTTGCAGTATTGGCTCTTTATTCCTTGAGGCAGCTGGGTAGATAAGCTTTTCATTTTTATAACTGAAACCAAAGAACACAATTCAAAAGCTAAACACCTAATCTAAAAGTTAAAGTTATGTATGAACCTACTTACTTATTACATGGGTATTAAAAATTTGTGTGACATTTCTCAGTGCTGGTGCCTATCGTCTATTTAGGATATACATATTACATGGAATAGTCATGTTATTATATTCAAGAAAAGAGCTAATGTATTCTCACTGCAGCTGTAAGTACCACATGCATCTTCTACTTTGTGCAGGTACTCCTAATACAAAGTGGAAGTTAATCATTACTATGAATCCTGCCTGCCTGAGACTTGGGTAGGCGATGTTTTGGGTTCCATGGTTATGTAGGTATGGTTTTATAGACCTTACCTTTCATTTGTATCGGAAGAAAAATTTGTAGCGATAGCTTCAGATCTCGACATGCTGGGTTTTCGGCTCCTCTTGCATATAAATAAAAAAAAGCAACAACTTCTTCTTTCCGGCCCTTGTGGGGGCACGGAGCGGAGGGGGGCCTCGAGGCTTGGCCTCTTTACCCCGGCTTCAAGTCGATGGGTGACGAGTCGTCACCCATCGAATCCTCCCTCGGTCCTTGGGTTAACCCGTTGAAGCCGGGGAGGCCAAGGACCGAGGAGTCGTCACTGACTACCCCTCGGTCCTTGGTGGAAAATTTCAATACGATCGGAAACGTAGTTACCAAATGAAGCGAAAAGTATGTTTGTATGGGGGCTAGGCTAAGGTATCCGTTAATCCGTTATGTTCTTAAAAGTACTATACCGTGACTATACTTACCTTAGTTCCTTGACTGTACCCCAGTACAAGTAGTAGTGGGATGACCAACCATACCGCATCATTCTACCATAGGAACTAAGAAATAATAAAAAATCTTTTATGCAGGTTTCCAAGGGAGGAACAAATAAGGATAGAATATCATTTGTTTAAAGCATTCTTTGCTATAAAGTTTATTCAGATACATGTTTAGATAGAAGTTATTCTTATTGGTTCATATATAGGTACATACATGTACTATCCTTCCTAATAAATGCAAAACTCTGTTATGTATAGGTACACACACAAACATGGTATCCTAGGAAAGGTTATAATTATACTATTTTAAATCACAATAAAATGCACAATGAGTAAAAGGCGAGGTAAAGCTAGTATTTAAATTAGCTTGGTATTTACTTCAAATATTAAATTTATTGTTTTCTGTGCTTGTACAAGCTTTACAATTAAGTTCTTGTGAACTCCTCAATTCTTTTGCCAAATTAAAGTCATATTATTTGCGGGCATGTCTATGTTATCCATAAGAAACAAGTTATTTTGTTCAGCTAACTTTGTGAGCTCAGTCAAGTCCCGAAGACCCCAAGATGCATCTCTGGCTTTGAGATCTGCATCAAATTTTATATTGCTTTCTGGTGTTATTACACCGTCTTTACTGTACGGTCCATAAGTAATCATAAGACCTTCTGATTTAAGATAAGACCCAGCATTTTCAAATAGTCCCAAAGTACATTTGTAGGGACTAATATGCATCATATTTGCATTATAAATGTAGTCTAGGCTATTTTCTTTCAATCCAAAATGAGATAATTTCTTTGTTATATCAATTTTGATTGGGTGTTTAATATTTTTTGTGGGACAATGATCAGCATAGTATTTTATGCTGCCAAGTAAGTTTTCATCAAATTCAGATGGTTGAAAAGTAATGTTAGGAAAATTAGGAGCGAAATGTGCTAAGTGTTGTCCAGAACCTGAAGAAATCTCTAAGAATAATCCGTGATCTTCATTGCTATCATCATCGCAGATAATGAACCTTTTCAAAACTTGCAGTATTGGCTCTTTATTCCTTGAGGCAGCTGGGTAGATAAGCTTTTCATTTTTATAACTGAAACCAAAGAACACAATTCAAAAGCTAAACACCTAATCTAAAAGTTAAAGTTATGTATGAACCTACTTACTTATTACATGGGTATTAAAAATTTGTGTGACATTTCTCAGTGCTGGTGCCTATCGTCTATTTAGGATATACATATTACATGGAATAGTCATGTTATTATATTCAAGAAAAGAGCTAATGTATTCTCACTGCAGCTGTAAGTACCACATGCATCTTCTACTTTGTGCAGGTACTCCTAATACAAAGTGGAAGTTAATCATTACTATGAATCCTGCCTGCCTGAGACTTGGGTAGGCGATGTTTTGGGTTCCATGGTTATGTAGGTATGGTTTTATAGACCTTACCTTTCATTTGTATCGGAAGAAAAATTTGTAGCGATAGCTTCAGATCTCGACATGCTGGGTTTTCGGCTCCTCTTGCTCAGAAGACAGCAAGAACGAACAATAATTCTAAGTGCTTTTATATGAATTTTGATATTTTAGCAGAACACTGCTTCCTTATTATAGTGCACAGATTTCGTGTATCAGTTTTAGCAAGAAAAACTCGCTATTTATGCTTCTTTCGTAATTCGTTCATTCGTACATAGACTTATTAATTCTTACGAAGTTATGTATTGTATTCTCTTTGAGTTACGATAAAACGGATAAAATATGGTATTATACGTAGTTCTACGAAGTAGTGTATTCTTTTTGGTAGTTCTTCTTCTTCTTTTTATTTTTGGCTCTGCTGCGTCATAGTGTATGGCTTATTATTAAGCGCGATTTCGGCGCCCCCTCCCCGCCCCTTACCGGCATCGGCGGCAGCGCAAACGACGAAGACCGTCCCGCCACCCCCCGCCACCCCGCGCCACCCCGCAAAATCGCAGGACGCGGAAAACCCTCGGACAAGCTGAATCGCGGCTGCCGAATCGCGGCAGTGTGCGTCAACGTATGCGTTTTAGTACGTTTTTTTTTTTACCATTTTTGCCAACCCAAGGACCGAGGGGTAGTCAGTGACGACTCCTCGGTCCTTGGCCTCCCCGGCTTCAACGGGTTAACCCAAGGACCGAGGGAGGATTCGATGGGTGACGACTCGTCACCCATCGACTTGAAGCCGGGGTAAAGAGGCCAAGCCTCGAGGCCCCCCTCCGCTCCGTGCCCCCACAAGGGCCGGAAAGAAGAAGTTGTTGCTTTTTATTTATTTTCTTAAAATGGCGTCTACGTTGTCCTGCCTGCTAGATGAAAACAAATAGATGGTAAAATAAAATAATAAAATTATTCTCGCTAATATTTAACCCAAACGAACTAACACGTCTAAAAATGGTTTCATCTTTGTACGTATTCAGTTAATATATCAAGAAAATGTGTGTGTTTTGTTGTTTACCTCAACCTCAACAGCCTGCATTGGTCCACAGCTGGATACAGGCCTTCCCCTGATAAGCGTGTTTTCGTTTATCGCCTATGGGGTAATGCCCATAATCTTCACGCTCGCTGGGCATGCGGGTTGGGGATCGCAGTTCCTTGGTAGAATAGTTCTGTAGGAGGCGCTGCTGCCCGCCCCCGGTAGATATCCCTTAGTCGCCTCTGGTTGCGTTGGGGTGGCTCAAATTCTAAGCCAGCACCACACAGCTTTGACACAATTTTGTTGTTTAATAGAGTGATATTTTGGTTAAGCTTGCTGGAAACGTTAATTGAACATTATATTACCATCATTTCACGGACGACGACGGTGGAATAATGGTTGGGATCACCACTTTTTTTTTTTAATTTATATTTTAATTTGTCGCTTTGGACAAATTAGGCTAAAGCCATATTAGGGCCATACTGCCTTGTCTTTCGTTAAATAATTATCATATCAGAAATACACGTCTTTACAGTTCAGCCATTTGTCTTTTTTTTTTTCTTGGAATCACCACTTTACCATGACATGTCATGTCAGTTTACTGTCATAAGAATCACAGTCCGTCCGTCATTCTTTTGTTGTTTTGTTTTGTTTTTGCATTCAAATTAAACGAGGATAGAACTTAAATTTCAGAAAATGAATAACTTTCAAAAGGATTTTGTTATGAGTTTCTTCATGGATAATGATAATGTTACTACAGTCAACAGATCAGTCATCGCCATAGCCAATTTATTACTGGAAAATGTAGAAAACCTGGACGGTATCAATGAAGCAATAATTATAAACAATCCGCTAAGAGCTGATCTAATAGGAGTTGAAAAATTCCAAGTAAATAAAGATTATTTCGAGAAAGTGGTTTTAACCTTTTCTGATGAAGATTATGAATCCACATTCAATATAAAGAAAAACACTGTGCAGGTTAATTACTTTTCATGTATTGCATGCAGCCCCACATAAATGACAATTAATTTAGATCTGAAAAGCTTTAATGACCAAAACTAAGGTTCTTATATTTTAGTGTGTAAGCCCCCACACTCCGGCTAAATTATCTGTTTTATATTTCAGGCACTGATCAGATACTTGAAAACAGCTATCCCTCCAGGAACAATTCCATTGGAAAAAAAGGTACATGTATTTCTTCTGTTCCTTATGAGTGATCTATCCTACAATGAAGTTGGCAAATTGTTCAGTCTTCACAAATCTTCAGTTAGTCATATATTTCAAGAAATAGGCTCACATTTATCCGAGTATCGATACAATTACATCAGTTGGCCATCAGTTGAAGAACAACATGTTACAAGAATAAAAGTAAATAGCAGATTTAAATTTCCCAATTGTGTGGGGTTTATTGATACATGCAGACTTAAAGTTGGACAGAAAAAGTCTAAACATAGTGCAATACTTCTGCAAGCTGTGTGCAATGAATCACTCATGTTCATTGATGTCCATATTGGAGAATTTGGGAAAACAAAGAAAAACAAGGTTTTCAAAGAGAGCCATTTAGCACAGCAGCTGCGAAAATTTATTGATTTTGATAATCACATTTTAGGTGATGCAGATTATAAATTAAAAATTAATGTGATAACCCCATATTCTAGTGAAGAAATTCTTACTGGGGAAGAAATGAAGTTTAATGAGACCCATTGGAAAGCTAAGTCATATATTGGGCATGCATTTGAACTACTCAAAAAGAAGTTTAGAAAACTAAATCATATTGGTATGTTCAAGCCAGACATGATAAACATATTAATTTATTCTGCATGTGTATTGCACAATTTTATCCTAATCCATGAAGGCTGTTCTGAAGTCAAAGAAGAAGCAGTAATTTGTGATGATGGCATTGCTCTAAATACAGATATAGTTATGTCAGCTGTGGAAAAGAGACAGTTTCTTTGTAATTATATAAATTACATTAATTCAGATATGGACACTCAGGTTGCAAGATGATGTGAATAGAAATAAGAAAGAATTAACTAACGGATGGAAATGGAAGTCAAAGGTAAGTTGTATTTTTATTGGATTTCAAGGGATCAAATAAAATACCAGATAATGTTATAATAATACTTATATTTTCTCCATCAACATGGAAAATTGATGATGTCCCTAGTCGTAAGTAAATGGAGTTTTCATAATATAAAAATATAAATAAGAACATTTTTATCATAATTCTCACAGAAGTGTAAATTATATATACAATTGTGAAATAATAAAAACTCTACAATTTAATGTCTAGGAAAAATTTGTTCATCAATAGACAGTATTTATGTAATAAAAACTAAAATTTAATTTCTACTTTATTTTTATTAATATATACAGATTGAGATACTTTTTAAAGATACTTTGATTCTTTTACGGTGGGAACACTTGATTATGTTATTTCTCTGGTGGTTATTTCAGCCCAATATTAATAAATATGTAAATAACAAACTGGTCTTAAAAAAGTAAATTGCTGAACTTGGCAAAATTTTACAAATTATTTTAACTTAATTCAACCAAATGATCAAGGATATTAATATCATATTCTCTGTCCTAATATTAGGCACTAAATTGGCAACCTACAAGGCACTATGCATTAGCACAGCAATATTTGCTATAACTATTATAATTTCATTTTTTAACAAAATCTAATAACTTTTATAATGCTATGATAAACCTCTCAATTTTATAATGCCTTTTAACTTATATTGATTTCGTACACAGTAGACGGACACTATTTATAAAAAGGTTTAAATTTAAGAATATTATATATTTATATAGATAGATTCTTTTCAAAATCCTAGCTAGTAAAAGATAGTTGCTACGAAGACTGGCAATTATTATTATTATGCGTCATATTTTTAAAACGATTTTATATGAGACATTTCCAAAATTTTGTCAGGATAGCAGTAAACTGACCATTTCCTAGTATTTTGACTACGTCAAACTTATTTATCGAGCCCTTTGGCTTTTCAACTAGCACTATATACATATTTGATTATATTTACATATTAGCTGCACTGCGATTAATCTACTTATGGAATGTAAAAAAATAACGACACAAATAATTTGCGTTTAAAGCTAAAGCAGAATTTATCTCACCTCATCTCCTCGCCCACCATCACAATTTAAAATGTTTCATATTGTAGTAGGTGTTTAAAAAGATTATAGTGAAATAGAATATGTAATTAGTTAAGTTTTTTTGACACAAATGTATAAAATATTCTGCTTTAGCCATATATAAACTTCAGTCACTTATTTTATAAAATTGGAAGTAAAGTCAATATCAGTGCAAATGATATCCTACTTTTAAATGCATAGTCCTTTGTATACTATGAAAATTGCAAAAGTCTATAGGATATCTAAACTGTACAGCCACTCAGCGATATTTACAATAGGAATCAGCATATCGTTCACTCACATCGCACTTCACATTTGCTAACAATGTCTCGGTCGGTAGGTACTCGGAAGACTTGGCACACGCGACACGCTATATCGTTTGATATCACTCATCACTTCGTAATAGACCCGTACACGGTCTGCTTAGGTAATCCTCATATATAAGTCTTTTTCACTTTTTGTAACGTGCCACATTTGAGATCTTTGTCTAGCGATTCTGTAGAATTTCGAAGATCGAGTGTTCGCTCCTTGCCGAGCTCAAGATGCAAATTGTCTGGTTTAGTGCAAACATTTGCAACCATGTTTACATTCTTGGACCGCGGTGGCATGTATGCTGAATTGGCATTCAGGGGAGTTTCTAAAGGACCCAATCTGTAAAGAATAGCACGAGGTTAACTTATGCTTTACAAGAGTAAAGTTAATTTTGCTGAATAAGAAAATAATGCATTTAAGTATATACATTTTCAGAACGGTCACTATTGACATAAAATATTTTGATATTTGTGTATAAACAATTTGTGGGACAGAAAGCAGTTGAACACAATATCAAATGACACGGTGCAATAGTGCAATTATTTTAAATAGGTGAATAAAATGCGAGCGTTTTCGACTCACTTCCAGAAATCGTAAAAATTGGACTGCAAAAGAAAGTTATTTAAATACTCGACGAATAAAGAGGGTTACTAACTCATAAAAATCAGAGAATGTCATAATACCTTAACATACCTGTTTAACTGATTGTGTTGTTCATTAAAAGGTGACGTGTCCTGAAGAAAGGGGTGGCGAAATCGCCGAGAGAACAGGTACCCGATGACAAAGCCGACCATAAGAGTGACGAGGCATGATGCCACCACAGCTGTCATAAGTGCTTGGGCACTGTAGATATTGCCTTCCGCAGCTTCAACCGTTAGCGAATCTATGAAAGCAATAACTTATTAGCTCCCTATCGTTAAATTTCAGTTATTTGAGCTGAGCTAATTTTCTGTGTAAACTTACCGGTTTCGTGTTTGTTGTGATTAGTATTCTTTTCTTCCGATAAAACGTTTGTTTCTACAACTTCAATTAGAATTTCATTTTGAATATCGTCTGTTTTCTGGCGGTCAATTTCGGATAACGTAGGTTTCTTTGTCCCTGGATTTCTATTACTGTGTCGGTCTCCGGGCCGGAGAGCTGGCAATTTATTACATATTTCAGTCTTTCCATACTCTACATTTTGTAGAAACCTCTCGGGATTTGGAAATTGCCTGTTTCCAACCCAAGAACATTGTTGCTGTTTTGAGTCCCACGCGCAGTGAGGATCTTGTAACGCAATACATTCCCTAAAACAAAAAAGATTTGTTACAAAACAATCAAACGAATCGTGCTCATTGGATAGCCTATTATTTATTTAAACATCGACCGTACCTGCATGTTTGCACGTTTCCGCAGTGGGAAAGAGTTACTGCTTTTATGATGTCACCAGAAGCAACTATTAATTTTTCGGTTGTTAAAGCTACGTGCATCTGCTTGATTGGCACTCCTTGAGGTAAAACCTGAACTTCTGAGATCACAGCCGTTCGCACAGGATTTCTGCTGTACTCATCGACACTTGCATCAAACACACCTTCGTTTGAGGCTACATTTACGGCTTTTATGACTCTACCATCGTCAGTGCCAATGTACATGACATCGTACTTGTTTCCGTTCATTGCTTGCACTTGTGGGTGTACAGCAATAGCTGAAAACCTGTATTGAAGACTAACTCTTATCAATATCGGTTTGGCCAAAAATGACGAAACACTTTTATCCATGAGTGGGTGAGTTTTAACGAAGTTAACGGCAGAATCAGAGAGTGTTCGGCTGTCTTCCACGCACGACCCTGGTCTATCGGTAGGGATCTTTTCTTTTTCTAGAGGTAACCAGTTCGAGTTCATGCTTTCTTGTCCCTTGAAAGTTCCTTCGAAGGCATCTAATATATCTCTCATGGCGAATGCACATACTGCCGATCCACCAATAGCGTTTTGAGGAGTTGTGAAAACTGCGTATACTATGTCATTCCTGCTGCCTCCACTTCCGTAAATGCCATTGATCAGATCTGTGGTCGCCTCTGTAAAATATAGTTTATGATTTAATTAGTAAATCGAAAAATTAAAATATGGATTTTTTCTGTCTCTACGAGGTCTATGTATGTCAGCAAAAATATTTATTACTTACGTATTTCATCAAAATAGAAGGGGTATTCTCCAGGCATGGAGCAATTAAGTCGAGTCTTCAGAAAAGATGTCCATCGATCGCTAAATGTATGTGGGCCGCCTTTGTCGTTCAAACATATCCTTGCTACCCTTGAATAAACTGCCTGTGGGATAGAAGAAAATGTTTAATTGTTCATGTTCATCTCATCAATCTTTGGTTGTCAGAATAACAGTAATTTATTTTATACCTTTCCACAGTTCATATATTCCACTGCTGTTTCTCTATAAAAGAAATATACGTGGCTCGTTGAAGCAACTGCCCCAACGAACGATGGGTCATTCAACAGACGTAAGTCCGATCGCTCCGTGCGCACTGGTTCGCGGTAAATCAAAGGATCAGTCCCAGAAAAGTCCGCAGCCGTTGCTGTGTAAAGTTGGCCATCTGAAAATAAAATATTGGTTTGAAAATCTAGCTAGATCATGGAATACCTAAGACTGAAATCGGAAGTATGTTAGTAGTCCAATAATTTCTTCGTGACTCATTAATACATAGACGCGCACGTTTCACGATACATCAATTACCTAAGCTAGCATGGAAATTGAAGATGAATCTGAGAGTCGTTCGTGATTCGTGATACTCATTTCTTCTAATAGTTAAGGTGTCCATTGATGTTTAACCGGTGCAATTATCTTTTTTGATATTGACCTGACAGTAACTGTCTTATTATGTCAGAAAAGTAAAACCTCTGTTAGTATTTTTATTTATTTCTATTACACCTAACTGTGAAGGTAATAAATCGACTTGTATCTTGTTCATCGTTCGGTCGTGCTTCGTGCGACCCCTCTGCCGCAAAGCCGGCCCAGCATCGTGCCGTGTATCCAGATCATCACAGCAATATGTGTTCACGACATTACCAGGAAGAGCGGTGAATAAAAGGTCAAATAACGCATCTTATAGAACCAAATTCGAAACTGTTGAATGGTGTTACTCACCGGCGAAAATTGATGTTGAATTGTGTTGCGGGTCGTACGGACACCGGCCTGATCCATCGTATTCTTCTAGGTGATGGTTCGGGGGATGCCTGGCGTACCGCCTGCATAAAGGTTTGAACGCGTTCGTCCCACATACGAGCAATCTCCCGTGGGATCTGGCTGCTACACGAGGGTAGTTTTGACATTCATCTGCCGATTTTCCTTTCACCTGACAAAATTCTGTATGAGCATCTGTTGACTGCCACTCTATACGCTGTGAACAAACGTGCATGGTGAGAATGTATGCCTTTGTAAGCATAAGAGCCTGTTTAGGTATTGTAATAAAAAAAATATAATTGTACGGTTTATGTAAGTAAGATAGATTGTGATTCATTGTTCGAGATAGACAAGATAGAGATCATGGTGTCTGCTGCCACGCCTCGTGCATCGACAGTAAAATTAACCACTGATATATTTTAGTATTCTTATCATAAGCAGTAAAAAAACAGTTTTATACAAAGTGCTGTGTGCCTGCCTACGTTTGTAGAAATCTTATCTATAAATTGAATTGAAAATGGTGTCATAGACAAAAAGCCTTAAATGGAGGACGAACATGAAGCTACCATGTAGCATATTAGTATTCTGGCGAGACGGAGTGATCGCCGCGCTCAGCCCGTGAATAATTCAACGCATCACTGGCCAGCCCTCATATGTGACGAGTAATTTTAAACAACAACCTCAACAAAAACTCATCCTCTTGTCTAGAAAAGGAAAAATAAGAGGCAATATGGCTGGCATATATTTTTGTAATGGCAGAGAAGTTTGAGCTTAGCATAAAATAGAAACGTTAATGCCTAGCTGTTGAGGCAAAATATTTATGAGGTCTGGATTTCAGGAATGTGTGCAGGTATTTCTATAAATGTTATCTTAGAAAATGGTAATTTCAGTTCAAAAGACATCCTCAGAATTTCCGTTTATTTAAATCAGAGGACATTGAACGCTGATATAAAATACCTTTGGAGAAACACGCCCGCTATAAATAATAGTGAGCATTTTTTGATGAGTGAAACGTTAGCGTTATCTGGCTGCGTGCCAATGCTAGCCAGTCGCAGCAGGTCCTATGTCCGTTCGTCTCGTATTTTTATTTCATACTCAGATTGTGATGCCATTAATCGTAGCTGGAATGAATTATATATTTTTGTTCCCTCGAGAGTCAGATTGAAGTTCACTGGCCAGTGTAGACGATTTTTACGTTCTCTATTCACATTATTAGGTGAGCTTTTTACTGACGAAGTGTGAAATAAAGAATAAGCTTTACGTTAGGTATCTAGTATGCTAGCCCATAAAAGTAGCGCCTGGCTAGATTTGACCAGATTTTTCCCCTCGAAAACAATGAAAAAAATTAATATTCGTATTAGAGCACAGTCATTACCTAACCTTTCTGCATAAAGAGTTGCATGGGTACCTACCACACTACACCCGCCTTATTATGCCATAATGCACTTTCAACAATCTCTTACATAAACATATGGTTTTATAACACTATTAACACCTTGCACGTTATCTGTGTTAATGTTAAAAGCTCTCATGCATTTAAAACGTTGATGCGGTGTTGCAGATATTATTGTAAACAAAATCAACAAGATTTAGAAAACAAACAGTGCGCTGCCGGGTGAAATGGGGTCGTAACTCGTAAGAATAAACAGTAGGTAAGAGCAAGAGGCGACAGGGTTGTGTGTGTGGCTGTTTGCGCAAGATTAGGAACATAAACCTGTAGTCAAGTGTTTTACCTAGTAAGGGTTCCATTCTGGTTTAGATCTGGTCTGAACTGGGTGAGCAGCTTAGTCGTCGCGAAATCGACCTGATTTCGATGCGATTATCGCATATTTTATAATCCCAGCTATCAATCTTATATCCCGGGTTACCGTTTCTAAAATGCTATCTATATCTACCTTTACTTAGGTATTGTGAACGTTCCAAATCGTTATCAAGTCAACGATAAGTTTTCCGATTTCTTTTGATGTCGAAATGTCGGTCGCTCGCTACTGGTGTTAACATAACCTTAGACATGTTTGCTTAACCCAGCTTTGAAAAGATAGGTGCAAAATACTGCATGCAAAGCTTGCAAATGCGTGATTTTATGTAATATTTTACATTACAACGACAAACAAATTAATAACAGGGTTAACATGGATTGCTAGTATGTATTTAACCTAGTAGTGGGGTGTTTACTTCATAATAAATAATCGTTAGTAACTACTACTAATAATTAAAAATAATTATTTCGATAATTATTACCTGATCTATATTTTCTGATAAGTCATACAGGCTAAGGTTGTACACCATATTTCTGAAAAGAAAGATAAGATTTTTGTTAAGTTCTTGAAGAAACTAAAGTTCAAAGAAATATTTATAGGTGATCTATCTCTAGTACTTATCGTTTTCTTTTTAAAGTTTTGCAATGCAATCTTACCTTCCACCAACTAATATAGAGAAGTCATCTTTGTCTAAAATACGGAAGTGGTCTGGCGCCGTCGCGTTGCCCACGAACTGTTCCGAAGTTTCATCGCCTGTAACAAACCAATTCATTAAAAGTTTTCTGCTGCGACTTGATAAATCGATAATTTCACGGATATAATTTATCAAACATCTTGTACCTACCTATGTTATCCAAAAAGAAGCTTGCCTAAGCTGCCTTGCAAATTATATTACCTAAAATAAAAAGGTACTTTGCACAGTAGGTGTTGTATTACGCTAGGCCTCTCACTCAAATTAAAGAAATCTTTTTTTTTTTTGCGGAGCCGAACAATATTCTACTGTAAAGCGATTAAACAACAATACACGTTCACGATTTCATAACAATCGGCTTGAGAAATTCCCACGTGTGAGTCCACCAAATTCTGAGTTATTCGCACCTGCAGCGTTGGCTGGCATGACATTGGGACATTTTAAGAATATAATTTGGATTCTTTACCACCAGAAAGGAACATAGGTACTTAGGTACTGTACCTCCTAAGTAGGTAGGTACACTATTTTATTTGCTCTAAAATCAAGTTTTATGTATAAGTACCTAAGTTCTGTCCATAAAATAAAAATATTTTATTTATTTTACTTTAATTTCAGGTCGGTAGGTAATTTTAGACCATATATTTTGAACTTCTGAGGGAACTTGAAATTGATATAGCGCATAATACAAAATAGTTCAGAACAATATTGCAGCAAAAAATACGTTCTCATTACTCATACTCTGAAAGTAGGTCGGAAGTTGCCTGCGCAGCGGGATGAAAGTTATACGTTTCGTCCCTAGGGACGAAAAGTACAAGTAGTGACAGCTGTTACCTCACTTTTCTATTAAACCATGCATTCTACCTTTTTATACAGTCACTCAACTTCAACTTGTGTGATGGCTTTTGCGTTTGGTTTGACAAAATTCATTATGGTCATTCAATTACAGCGTAATGTAAAATTGAAATAAATAAGAGGTAAAATACCATATTATAATTTACTTTCAACTATTTCTTTAAAATAACATAGATTTCGGTAAATTATTTACCATATTAAATGATAAAAATTAATGGTAGAATAGTTCTCGGTATTCTACCATGTCTATTCAACTATGGTAGAATAGCTACCTACCATGGCTATATCTGCCATCTCTAAAGAAGATTTTCTATGCACCAGAAAAAAAAGCGGAAATACGTCAATCCTATATTTGTATGATTTTTCAAGTTTTAGAATTTTGTGTGATTATTACAATAAGTTCAGACATTAATATAGACATAGATTTCACGCCTGATTTTATAAAAGAAGAGGCTAAAGCAGTAGTAGAAAACCTTTTACCACCTAAATCAAAATGCAGGTATGTACTTACCTAAAATCGTACAACGATTTTATGAAATGGCGCTTTGAGTAAATAGTGAAATCGTTAGAGGAAAACGTTTTGTTAATATATTTTAACGAATTCTCAAAGACTTGCAAACCTTCAACATTAGGTATGGAGCGTGTATTCTATGTTAAAGATAACACACAATGTACATTTAAATGATTTCGAGAGACTTACATCGTTTCTCAAAAGGCAAAATAATAGATTTAACCAAAAAAATACAAAGTTTTCACTTCTTAAGAGGTAGGAGGGCTCCTGGAAAAAATGCTGCTAATTTTACCATAGACTTTAAATAAATATATCACCTAAGTTGTTAATTTATGTAAAACGCCAAACCCCGTCTCGGGGCTAAATAAGTTACTTTCATCCCTTGGGTAACAATGTACTATTATTTTGCATAATATACCTACTAAACATGATTAACCTAATTGATTAGTTACATACCATTTTTCACATAGATCCTTGCGTTGGCGTCCGGCATCCAGGCATGCGCCGTGGATGCTAGAAACAGGAGGACGGCGCGAGCGACGGCCATCTTGTTTTAGTGCCTTCTCCTTTCCACGTCCGCCATCTTCCCGCACCTTTCTCGGCTTTCTGTAACAAATTTAGTAGGCACCTTAGTAGGAGATTGCTTGATGCACAACAGTTTTAATTTTTAATATACTGAAGTAGAACTTGACTTTCTTTTTTAAACTTATTGTTCTGATCGTTTCATATTTCTCGGCGGTTGTTATGTTGCTAATTGCTCTTATCTAGAGACGATAAAACAAATTTTAAACAAACTTATGATTACTTTGCCAATTAATGAGCCAAACGGTTATAGCTGATAATATCAGTTCTAAAACTGTAAAAATACCTACCTTACTTATATATACTTTACTTTTACTATTTAACTTATATACGGCAAGGTAAGGCTTTAATAAGTAAGGTAGGTATTTTTTACAGTTTTAGAACTGATAATAACAGCTATAACCTTTTGGCTCATTAATTGGCAAAGTAATCTTAAGTTTATTTAAAATTTGTTTTATCGACTCGAGATAAGAGCAATTAGCGCATAACGCGTCGTTACCAGTACAGTACACGTCGGTACAATACGCGTCCTTTACACAACACAAACATATACAAAAACCCAAGAAGAGAAGTCAAGAAGTAGTGGAAACAGATGCAAAGTACCTAGACAAAGTAGTTGACTGGTATCATGAAACCAGCAACTTCGATCGTCTCTGTGTGACTATTGAAGATTTTACAAGACGGCATAAATATATTAACTAAGTATCAAGTTCTCGGCATCCTGCTTGAATCCCACCTACAGTGTATCTCTATCACTTATCCACAATATATTCCCAAGATCAACCTCATTCATATAAAAACTGGCTTACTTCAAACTGATAATAAATGAAAATGACAGAGTGGATGTTGTTTACTGCACGCAGGCTCCGATACTTGTATGGTCGGTTCTCGGTCACACGGGATGAACACGCACTGTATCCTCCAGTCTCTACTGGTCCTTCGCGTTTGGTTTTTTCATGCTATTTTTTAAGTTCGAGTACCTATAATCGTGAGAAGCAATACTAGATCGTCTTGTCCAGTCCGTGATCTTATGCCATCCGCTCAATTGCGATCTCATTTCAATATATTTTTTATGCTTATTCCGATCTGAATAGTTTACTCTGAGACGATCATGTTTTTATTAAGACGTTTAACTTAGAATTGCTATCGTAAATTTTGAATTTATGTAGGTAGAGTATAGGACTATACGATATTTAATGAGCTTTTATGCCCAACTTTTTATTGGTTTACGAAAAATATTATTCATTATGAACCTATCTTATACATATTTTTAGTACCTACATATCAATAGTGTATTGATCATGAAGAAATATAAAAAAAAATAAAAAAAAAATAATATAAAACATAAACTATTAATAAAAAAAGAGCTCCACCGTTTTTTATCGTTATGATTTCAATATGATATTCATATTACCAGATTTTATTAATATGAACAATGGTAAGGTTTTATGATACTTCCAGAGTTTCTTGTAAAGAGACGTAGATAATTGTCCATAACCTAACCTATTGGCAAATCATGCTTGCTTAACTATTGCATTCTGGCTATGCGGCAATGATTCAGAAATGTAAGCACGTCTTATGGTAAAGATGATTACCGACCATTATAAGCATAAAAGGTACTTTAGCAACATCAAGAACACTATATTTTTTTCAACATTAGTGAAGACACTAGATGAGCATGTGCCTATACAATGTACGCATAAAGATTACATAGATTTGAGATCCATATTACTTGTTACTAGCTTGCGTTGTGTGATCTCATGTTGGATGTCCTATTTAATAAATAAATATCTAAATATAATATGCAATCAAATAAATAATGCTGGACCATCCACACAGCATCAACTAGCCACAAGCTAAGCAGAGCTTGTGTAATGGGTGGGTACTAGATGATGAATTAAGCATCTATTATCAGCTTTTATTTTAATGCAACAAGCACAGATGTGCTACATTTGCATCTGACGCTAAGCAGCGTTATTACTCAAAGGGTTGGGAATGTTGGGATGCATGTAACAGGAGGCGCGCTGTTCGTTACACAATTGCACAGATGTTCCACAAAGGACCATGAGGGGTTTGAGCTAATATCATGCTATCTACTTTCCTGTCCGTGTGCGTTGCTGTTTTGGCAGCAGGCTGCATGGATAAATGGACATTCCATTGTTCTAGGCACTTTATTTTAACTGGTGAATACCACTGCGGCGATATATTACGCTTTGAACTGCAATTTATCGTTGGAACTACCGGTACCAATGCCGGCCTAAACAAACGTGCTTGTGGTTACTGGACATGGGCTGTATCGTATACCTCTATATGAAATGAAATATCTAATGTGCGTATATATTGACGTTAAATAAATGTTAAAAACTTTGCAGTCTTTTCTTGACTTAAATAAACCTTAGGACCGGTGCAACGGTGGACCGGTGTTTGGGTTTAGGTATTGTAATTTTACAATATTTATTAGTTCGGTCAGAAGTTTTGAAAGGCTTAGTTTACGTACTTATAATAGTCTCTTGAGTGTGGTCAAGTGTACATAATATTAACCGAGGTATTGAAATTTCTCCCGGTGTCTAATAACGTAATAGCGGTTGACATTCGAGTCGATTTACTCGGGAAAACCTACATGATCCCACACACAAGGAAGCTGTGGTTCTATATGCCTCTTTGAATATTATACGCATCCGTTGCTGAAAAAGTCTTCAACTATGTTTTTATGTGTGCAAAATGTATCAGCGTAGCAAACATTACGTGGCACATAGCAGAAGGGTTTCTTGAGACGATAACAGACAGTTTTCGCGGCATTTTTCCATATCAACGCACGATTTATAGCCGCTTCCGGCGATGTCACGCCTGAAATGTATGTCTTCAAATGAAACGATAAAGATATAGGGTGGATAGAGGGGTTAAAATAAAACGTGACGGGAAGACTAAACATTGGAATTTTGCATTGTCAATAATCCTATCATTCAAAGTATTTCACACATAAAGTGAGGACAATCACATGTCAATGTTAGTTATATCAATTATTAACTCATAAATGTAGGAAGTTAACATTGTTTTTCCTACTGTAACTATTGTACTTTATAGTTATTCTGTTTTATTGTCTTTGTGACAATCCTTGCAATCCAATTTATTTAATAAATATTAGAATCAAACTCTTGCAGTACCAGTAGGTTCTTATCAGTAGGCCAAAGGGGTCTCATATTTTATTTTCCGATGTTTTTATTTTATTAATAATTATTACACTACGATCAATGTTATTACATCAATAATAATCATTGTCATCATGTCAGTCTGTAATTCTCGATGGGTTTACTACCTACATTATTATCTTTTATCTGAAAAATTAGGTACCTACCTAAATGTTATTATTTGACTTTTTTATCATTATTATCTTTTTGACCATCTAATTTACTTTAATCATCAACCAAAGGTGTCGCAATTTTTTATAACCTTTTGTTTCACCAATCACTATTGTTGTCATATCATTCAGAAATTACCAACAGTTACTATTACGCTTTACCTTTCCCCTAAAAACAAATTTCATGATTACACTTAAGTACACTTAATTCTTATATTTTCACCTTGCAGCACAAGACTTAGACTTAGACGACGAAGAAGCGGCCACACACACAGTCATTGGAAACCTTTATTGCATCAATAACTCACAACCGGTAAACTTTCAATTATTTCTAAATATAGTGAAACCTACCTACATCTACATACCTACTATAAACACCTCCCTGTCTACTCGCAAAAGATGTCGTTATAGGTTAATGCCACCTCAATCAGATACTAACCTTATTTTGGAACCTGATTAAAAATTTGACGTATTGGAATAGTTCAATTGAATCTATAGCATTCTCTAAAAACCTCTAGAAACCACTCTATGCTAGTATGCGTAGTTTAATACGCACGTATGTATGTGTGTGGTATCAGAAAATATCAAATAATACTAATATAAAAAGTAAGACTTCTTTGACTCTACTGTAGGTAGAGCAAGAATGCTTTACCTAAAAAATATACAGATCAGAAGATCTTTATTGCATCAATAACTCACAAAATATACCGATCAGAAGATCTGTATATTTTTTCAATCCATTTGACCGCAAAAAATATATAGGTCAGAATTAACTCATGCGAATTCCATGAACTTCCTTAGTCTAATTGTTTATTATCTCAGATTTAGGCGTAGTTTATCGTGGCAAAAAATACTTATGAACGTATCATAATCGGTATAGTTAAAATTACGTACAAGTCGCATATAAAATAAGAAAAAAAAAGTAATAGACCAAATACAAAACCTGCTAAAGCTTGACAAAAATTTAGCGACTAAGCTGCCGCACTTCCGAGTAGTATGGCAGTTTACCTTATTATACAAAATGCTCTACTTCTGACTGTTGTTGTTAATTTTATAGTTTATTCGTCAGTTTTTCTGCATCTTTTCCTGTGTTTTCAATATAATTTCTTCTAATAGGTACGAGCAGTAAGTATCTAACCTAACCTATCACGAGTTTATAAATGAACTGTCACACAACACCGCCAATTGTAACATTTTGTCTGCGCCAACGCATCTGGTATTTTCGTTTACATGCTCGTGGTAGATGACGCATGCGTAATTACGCCAGGATGTTGATAATGCTCCTCATTCATCGCTATTGTAATAAAATCTAATTTTATATACCTACCTCTATCTACCTAAGTAGGTTAGAAATCTTTTCATTCTATCCACCTCCGTTCTTTGTACAAAGTTATATTATAGGTAGTTTGAATTCGTTTATCGTATTCTTCATTACTGAAGGTCGTCCCTTTTTGTAAATTCTTCGTTGAGGAGTTAATCAGCTCTTCCACTCCACTTCATCTTCGGCTTGTCTGAGAGCTGTAGTTACTGGAAGCCCCGTTCAGTGCCCTATGTTAGACCAGCGGCTGGCTAGGTGATTGTCCTCCCGGTTTTTCCTATTCATTTAGTCCATCACAGTTTCTCCAGGTTTTCCGAGTTTTGTTTAGCTATGTGATCAAAGTAGCTGAGATCAAGCTGGCAGGCGATAGAGGGCTCGTTTTAACGCTTATTTGAATTAGGTACCTAGTATCAATCTCAAGCATATTCTCATTTAGTTCTCTAACCTTAAATTAGGTCTTCGCCATTTTTGGTACACTGTTGTCTAATAACCCACAAAAGTATTTAACAACAGTTGTTCGCCATTTTTGGTACACTGTTGTCTAAGTCCTGTTAAAACCATGAAATTCTAAAACCTCATGTCCAGGCGCAACGTAGAGGTAACAACCTAACAACAGCCCCATTTCCCACTTTGTAGAGTTGAAAATTGTTTCGTAACTGGCTGAGTAAGTTTGAGACGACAGTGATTGCATTATCGTTATCGCGTGATTAGATAATTAAAGAAAGCTATTTTCAAGACTGGCTCAATAGTGTTCAGTCTTAGGAAGGAACGTACCTACCTACTTAATTTTTTTACTTTATCATGAACAATTTTTTGACAGTTTTATTAACATAACTGATAGGTACAGTTACGGTTCACGTAGTAGGTACCTGAATGGGTTGTGTGTGCTCCGTAAGATAACAACTAAGGAGACGTAAAGTATGACCACTATAATTACTTATACCTTATCAAGATATCAGTTGAAAAGATAAATGCCCTCATTAATATCAAAACCAACGGTGTACTGTACTTTGCTCAAGAAAGTGTTTGTTGAAATACTAACTCGCTCTGTTTTCCAATTATTACTATTAACAGATACAACCATGACTGTGGTACCAAATTAGGAACAAGTTACAAGCGTATGGTAAAAGTAGGAGCAAAATCGTGGGCTTTGTTACACTTGAGTCAAACCATTTTAAAGTTCAACTCATAATCGTTCAAGTGTTATGCTCAATCATTGGCGTTCTGGGTAGAGGAGGCCGACCATCGTTCTCTAGTTACTTGCCCTGTGTCAACAATGCACGCTCTCTCCTCGACTCCTCGTCCACCGTCCCCTATTCAGTTTTGTTTTTACCGCCTCCGCAACTCACTGAGCCCGTGACCGTCAATCTGAGCGCGCCATAACGGTTAACTTTATTTCATTCAGCGGACTGAAGAGTAGACGTAATACTGTAATACTATGGATAGGATACGTACCAGTCGAAAGTATCCTCCGTATAGTAATCCAATTACGGTGCGTTTCCAACACCCGGGTCATTAGGACGCAAAATCCAATTTTGGTGAACACAAACACAATAGCTCAAACAACCGGTAGAGGTGCACAGAAATCACGAGTTACACAAATCGGTCGAAGACACTGGTATCACAGCTTGAACCGGTTGTTAAGTAGGAGAATGTAAGTTGTGTTTACTGCGGGCGCGCGTTGGCGGCGAAGTTGTTGCGGGAAGCGGCGCGGTCGCGTGGCGTGCAGTCGCGGCGCACTCGGCAGGGGCACTGGCGGGCGGGTGCTGCCCCTCCGTACCCGCGCAACAACTCAACTCGCCCAACAGGCTTCTCTACCGTGCGTATGCGCCGCGCCGTTGCCACGTTTACCACTCGTTCGATACAAAGCGTTGTTGCCAGTTCGGCTTTTTTTTGTTTTTGTGTTGACGCTTCTAAATGAGGGGTCATAAAATAGAAATGGAGTTCGACGGATTGAAAAAGTAGAGACAGAGATAAGTTAAAGAAAATTATGAGGCGAACGCTTTTGAGCCTTTCGACAAAATCATTAGTTCCGTTGTAAAATAATTTTGCTTTCTAAGATCATGCGTTATTCTTGAGCGCTTTATGTTTTATCCACGTGAACAAAACTTAGAAGGGTACGTATACCAACAGATATTTTCAAAATCAAAGTTTCCTTCTACCTCTATGCTCTAATATTCGACGGAAACCTCAGACTACGAGCAAAATTTATATAATATTGAATTGAAATGCAAAACGTGGCTATGCAATGCACCAAATGGCACAGCCACATGTGGCGATGCTAGTTTATTTTCATTATTATCCCTCATGCACCCCTCGCTGAGCGCCAGGTAGAGGCGAGTCGATTGGAAAAAATACGCTGCAGTATCTTTAGACTTACAAACTTGACGTAAACTAATGTAATGGTCCTTTAGATAAAGTTTGTGGTTGCATCTCTATTTTGACCACCCTTAAATGTTTTGTTACTTTGGATAAATTATGATGATTATTCCTTTGTTCGGTGTAGGACAGATTCTGGATTAGACAGATTCGTAATTCGGCAGTTTCGTTACTCGACAGATCGTGAATTGGGCAGATTCTTTACCTTCGCCACTAATACTACGAAGGGATAAGAATAAACCTGTAGCATCAAAACAAAAATTACCACAGTTGTGTTTTGAATTTTAACTACATCTGGTTTTATGATGTGGCACTTAAATTAGGTAACTCATATGTACCTACCTATACTGTTACTTATCAAGTCTAAAAGTTCTGAAAATCTTACACAACAAAACGCTCCCTAACATACGAAAAGGTTTCCTCTGATTTAAATATAAAAGAAATAAACAGCAGATTGTCTATGGCCATGTAATGTCCAACTTTCTCCAAACTAACATAAGTATTATGGAATATAAATGCGAAGGTCCGAGATCTCCGTCTTCCGATACGCACAGGTAGTAAAGCTGGGTACAACGCGGTGGGTTATCATGGACATTTGTCACAGGCTCGGCTATTCAGACTTATGATAAAACGCTACCCAAAGCCCCGAAGAAAAGTATACAAGGAAGTTTAGTGTCCCAGAGTTATAATCTCCGACGATATTTTAAGAAATACTATTGTGGAACAAATTGCCAGATTAGCAAGTAACTTACCGCTGTGGCATAATTTAGGCTGTACACTTTGCTCCGAATTAGTTATCTGATATGAAACGGTTTACGATTCTCTGGAACCTAGGTATTTGCATATCAGTGCTCAGCTCGGTGTGTGCTGCGCTAGGGAACAATATATTTTAGCGGAAGACGACGTTCCTATCTCTGCCTATTGTACGAAATAGCAAGAAAGGTGCCTTTGCAACTGGCGTTTTGCCATAGCCCGACAAAAGTCTAGGTTCCTTGGTGCCTCCCCATTCTTTTACTTCTCGAGAATGCCAGTGAAGGCTGCATAGTTTATGATTTCTTTCTGCACCTTTTATCCACCGACATTTCTTTTAATAAAAACGAATTTATTGTTCACCTAAAATTTGGCATGGTTTTCAATAATCGCACGTTCTAGGGTCTTCTAGTGCCCTTGTACTTGTAGATACATACAAAAACTGTTGCACAAATTCACCTTTATAGGTAGATTTAGATTTTTACAATAGGTAGGTACCTTAGGTTTAATATTGTAAAATTCACCCAGAACATGATATAAATTTAGATTTTTACAATATAATATTCCCTGCTGTATCCACTTTAGATACGACAGTAAGATGCCTCGCTAACGACATCGCCGGTACTTAACTTCGCCAACAAACCGCTACATCTTTCCTCCGCAGCTCGCTCTGATAAGGCACATAGTGCGCCATTTGTCAAATTGTCATTACCATTTCTTGTCTGCCTATTTTGCCTTTGCTTTCATAAAAAAATGAAAACAAGATATGCTCTAGCACGTTTTAAATTATATTTTCGTGGGACCTACTACAGCTACCTTAAGCTAAGGTTAATAATCTCCCTATGATTTTTTGTAAGAAGGTACCAACCTTACTAGATAAGATACCTATCTATCTTGTGCCATTGGAAAAAGATACTTACCAATTTTTAGTCTATTGTTAAAGCTGTTTACGTTTAAAATAATTTTAAATGATGATCTTAATAATGTACCTATTACATAATCATCAGAAAAGTAGGTAACTGCTTATTGAAAATCATATTTCGAAATCAAATAAAGTCCAATTTCACCCGTAAAATAATAAACATGTTTGAAATGAGTCGAACGAACAACCTAATCCACTTGAATTTTCTAAATTCGATTCGACTTCGAAACTCCGAATAGCGATAAAATTAGAGCAAGGGAACGCGTGTGTTCCTCTACCGTTGAAATGTCCATAATGTGAGTTGCGTGACTTTGAAATCAAAATGTTATGGTGTGTAATGTTATAATGTAACTTGCGTAACAACTCTCAAATACCTCACATTTTATTAAAAACTTTGTGACTTATTCATAACTCCCGTGAGTTTAAAACTTTTGGGCTGACTCCATCAATCATTATGACGTCTTGAATGTTTGCGATGTTGACCAATATAACGAGTTACATAATTAAAACCAATATTGTCCATATCGTGTGTTCATAACAACGGCACGTACAAGCGACTGTTTATATGGAACGGACGTAAACGTTTAACAAGCTTTTATTGCTCGGAAAATAACTTTGGATGCCCGCTCTTTATTCTGTCGCTTGCCATAAATAATATTTTGGTTACGGTATGTTCAATAATTCATGTTTCGAATTCACGGACAATGGGCGATTAGGTAAACCGCACGGTTCGCGGGAATTTACGGACTTTGTGAGAGTTTAAAGCGACCACGGCACATCAAGCAAGGATTACAGGTGACAAAGCTCGCGGACGTATGGTCATCTAATTCTAAACAAATGCAAATTGAGCGGGCGCTGGTAGGCGAGCTGGACATCCGCGGCAAATGGTGGCGTATTGTGCTCGGTGCGCTAATGGGCGAGTAATTGGCACGAGGTCAGCAGCGGTCAGCCAGCCGCCACCTGAATGCGGCCCGTGCCTCCCGCATCCTGCCAGATCACTTGATCGCATCCCGCTCCTCACCGCTGCGCCAGCTGAGAAACCTCCCGTCCAAACGATTTAATTACACACGTAATTAAACCCAATCGAGACTTCAATTTCATAACTGCTACGCCTGTTTACCAGATCACGGTCGAGCAGAATTCGTTACACGCCAGGAGGCTGAAATGTGTGTTTTATTGTTTATATTTTACAGTTAATTTATTTCGAACGCGATACCTGCATTTCAAAACAGTCGCATAAACTAGCAGTGAAAATTGAAATCAGAAACTGAAATTATATCTACCGTTGGAATTGGAACCTACTGAGAAGGCAGAGGAGCTTACGATGTTGTCGATCACGTAAGCTTTGTTGTGCGGATTTTCTGCGAATGAATATTGAGATTTGGGCCGTGGTTGAATAAGGTTTAAAATATGGTACATGGATTGCAAGATAAGTGAGTGGTCTCGCATGTCAGCTGGCCTGTCCTTGTTCGCCCGCTGGCCGCAGGAAGTGGCTCATTGTGTAGCGGCGACCCGTGTCCACTGCGTCCGAGCAGCGAGCTGCTGAGAGTTGATACTGATCCACTATAATTCCTCTTGCTTTGTGAACTGTCACTCTGTGACATGAATAAATTACACCTAAGTAGTGGTTACAGAGGCCAAATAATACTACCTAATTTGTCACTTTAGTCCTCATCTGGTAATTTACATACCAAGGTTATCAGAACCATTATTATTTAAGATTATTGTGTGAGCCCTGGTTACACATAGTTTTAGGCTCAACGTCTGTCCGGATGCATACAACTGCAAGACGTAATAACTCAGTATGACGTCATTCGCTGTCACTTGAGTCCCACGCGAATACCCTCTTAGTACGACAATTAAATTGCACTGACCTGCTGTCGCAGAGCCCAGCTTTGAAATGTCCCGCTCAATGAAATCTAGATTAAGTAGAGCAGTAAGAGCCCAAACACACGTAGGTAGGCCTTACCACATGTAATGAAAGAGTCTCAGTAAAATACTGATGTAGAGCTGATTTCGAAACAAGCGGAACTTTATGCAATTCACTCACATTAACTGAACGGTATCTACGCTACCAATTCACAAAAGGTTTCCATAATAATCCATGCAATTATGTGTCATTAAATCTTGATTTAGCAACATGTTTGAATTGAATGAACGGCACACAAAATGGTTAAAACTAGTGTGCAAAATGAATTGACTGAACGGAAGCGTTTTCGTGTCTAATTAAGGCCCAACTTCCGTATGTATTTACCAAACAACAATGGTATCTTTGTATACAGCCTCTGGGCCAGGAACAAGCCGTAGGTACTCATGTACCTTCCTACTTAATTAATCCAAAGTATCGAGTGTGAGAAAATGAAGCTAAATAAGACAGTCGTGAGATCGGGAGGGGAAAACAAAAGTCGAAACAGAGTGCGCTCCGCGCCGCATAACGCGATTTCCCACAACTAGCAATATATTTTTGTTGGGAATTGCTTTGTGTCAACGATAAAAACACAGCGTTACTGACTAATCAGTGAGGACAAGAGATAAGGACAATGGGCAATTTTGTTCATGCGTTCCCAAAGCATCACAATGAGCGGTTGGGGATTGGTGCATGCAGAAGTAAAATTTCGCACGGCTTGCATTGTGCTCATGTTCATGAGTGCTTGTACTTTATGGACCTACTCGCTAAGGAACAGGGTTCACACTCAGGGTTGTTTTAGCTCTGTTGGAAACAAGAAAATTCAGTTTCATTGTTACAGACGGGAGAAACTTGCTTTACGTTCCTAACTCGTTGGTTCGCGCAAAACAACTATGTTTAGTTCCTTCCTACCTAACTTATTTTATGTGTGACAATGTGCTGTGTGTTCGCGGTTGGCTCTTTTTATTAAAATAAACTTTGCTGTGGATCTCTTGCTGTTGCTTGATCCACTTTCTTACGTTCTCCGTAAGTGTAGAAGTGTCCCAGAAGTGTATCAGACATAATGTACCTATCATTTATTGTCCTCATTCATTATAACCATGTATTTTGTGACCTTGAACTATTCACGTTGTTATTATTATTACTCAGTGTCAGGTAGAAAATTTTGTCCACATCATCCAGAAATAAAAATATCAAATTATTGTGTTACATTGTACCTTACTAACCTACCCACTGGGATTTCACAATTGCGCATGCTGTAACTTTAATGATTGAAAATATAGGTACCAATCACACCCAGAGTATTCTACAATTTTATTAACCGACTTCAAAAAAGGAGGAGGTTATCAATTCGAATGTTTTTTTTAAATATGTTTTTTACCCTAGAACTTTTGGCTGGGTGGTCCGATCTTCATGATTATTTTTTTATATGAAAGCTGCTTCCCATTTTAATTTGGTTTAGTTCTGACCATGGGATCCATGAAAATCCATGAAAAAACTATTAAAATTTAAGTCGGTTTATAGTTTTTGAAAACAAAATTAACTTTTAATTTGTCATCTCTTGGCCCATTATAATAATTATTACCGTCTGCTAGGTTTACGACCTGTGCGTAAATACAATCACACAATCCCTTTTTGCGTTAGTACTTAGGAGATTTCCATTCGAAAATAACTATATCTGCCTGTTTATCTATCGGCTTCTCTTTCTCATTACGTCTAATCTAAACGAATGAACGGATCTAGATGAAATTTGGCAGGGAGGTAATGGTATACTGGGGAATGACAAATGCAACGTAAAAAGTGCGTGTAAGGCTGCGGGCAGCGAATAGTTTACTTTATAGTTAGGATAAAATATAGGTACCTATTCGAATTCCATTGCGTTCGTCGTGGAATAAAGTAAAACAGAAATTTAAATTAAATTAATTTTAATTAAATTAAACATAAGAAAATAATACAGGACGGTAAGTAAATAAATAAACTCAGACTTGAAAATTCATTACAACCTAGGCGTGCCGACCGGACGCTTTGGTTAGTTTTAGGATCAGCGTCCGCCGAAGCAGAGTTAAATATAGAGCAGACAGCGCTGTCTGCAATAAAGCCACTAGTTCTATGTAACAAAACCTCATTTGTCATGTTTTGTGCAACGTTAAACATCCTGGGAGCCGGCCTTTTTGCCGAGTTCCGCGGTGTTTTGTGCACGATGCCGGACACAGGACTTCCGGAATGAAGATACGTCCATACACGCTATGGTGTAAATGTGCTGCTCAGCTTTATCTCGGAAAATAGGGCACTGGGTTTTGCTGGTATTTGTGACTTTGCGAGAATCCTTTGTTCCGAAAATTCATGATGAACGAAAAATTCAACTAATAAGGAAATAATACGAATGGTATGGTGAAGGATGTCTTTAAATAGCCAATTTTGTTTTACATTTTTATGTGATAGGCCATAATTAATTCGTGTAAGTGCCTAAATCGTACCTAAATCATAACATGGCAATGGTAATGCATTTTAAAGCCCCATAAGTGGCCACTAGATATAACAAATGTCAATTGTAAAGACCTATAGTTTTTTTAAAGCTTATCTACTAGTTCCTCGGTTATGTGATAAGTTTACTGATATACATATGAACAATTGCATCTTATTTCTTGTTTGATAGTAATAACTATTTATCAATCTGTTTATATAGTAAAAATTTGACTTGTCTGAGTACTTATTTTGTAAGTCTAAAGAAATAAACGATTTGACTTTGACTTTGACTTTGAATACCTACGTACTAGGTAATCCTAAAGTTTAGGATCATTATAACCTGACCTACTCTTCAGAATTTTAAGCCCTAATGACATCAACCTTCTTAAGTAGAATTGATTCATGACGGCCCTTGGTAGAGCATGATCGAAATAACCCTTCGCAAACCCTTCCTCTCATAAATCATCCTCAACAATATCGAAAATAGTTACATTATGCTGATAATATTATAGCGGTAGGTATTATCGACGACACTTTAACCAGATTTTTCCGAAAGGATCGATGAGGCACGTCGCTCTTCAGTTCGCTCTCGAACCGTGCCAAAACGGACCAATCAAATCAGATTCTACTTTTACTTCACTTTTAATAATGAGTTTCCTCACAGTTCCTGCCTATTATTATTAATATTAGCTCTTTATTTCAGATTTAAAATCCATATAACTATTGCCTAGCCTACATATGTAGGTTAATTTTTCGTTTAGTTTGCATTTTGGCAGATTGGCCAAATCGCTAACCTATGTATCTAACCTTTCAACTATTACCCATTAATGTTATAATCAGCTTTCTCTCTCTTTATCCAAATGTATTATAAGATAATTAATTTTGTTTTAAAAAACTATAAACCGACTTAATTTTTTACAGTTTTTTCATGAATTTCGAACCTCCCTTTTTTGAAGTCGGTTAAAAAATAAAACTACAAAACGAGTGTGAGCACCAATACAACCCAACACTGGTTTAATGGTGCAAAACTTACTTAAATATGTATACAGTTATATATAAAAAAAAGCTAAGTAGTTAATGTTAGCTAGTAGCCAGTTACTACTCAGTTCATGCCACGTCTTCGGATTGTCGTAGCTTGGTTTATGTTTTTGAAAGGGAGACCAGTAAGTATGGTCGTTCAATTCGTACCACCAATAAAAGTTGTCTGAGGTTTCGGTATATTATTACACCTTTCAAACCTTCCCTGAACTTCTACAAATATCACAAAACCAAAATTAGCTAAATCGGTCCAGCCGTTCTCAAGTTTTTGTGAGACATTCAAACGTCAATTATTTTTTATGGAGGTTTAATTTATTTTGAACCTAGAATTCTCTATGTTCACCTATATTTAGGAAGTTTGAATGACACTTAACATTTAATTGGTAGGAGTACATCTTTTTTTTAAACTTTATTTTATTTACAATTTTAAATTAATATTTTTTTGTCTTAGGCAACTTGTAATGTTATTCAAAATTTTATCTCGAGGGTTAAGTAATTTTTTGAATACCTGAAAACTATGTAGCTCTATCGAATATAGTGTTCGAATTTGTGAACACGAAAAATGTGGCTCTTGTGGTCTTGCTTGCGAAACAGTGACACCTCTACCTATTCGGATAGGACGGGCAAGACGTTTAACCTGAATTGTTTGATTGGCCATCACTCCTGTCCGGTCTCTAGAGACGCCGGTGTCCCTCGCACGACCGATTCTACGGACTGTACACTCTGGGATGTTTATTGAACTGTTCATGTTTTATGCAAATCCACTTGGCAGAAGATATCGGATGGGTACTCAACTCAACTCATCTGTCTTATACTGCTGAATTATTAAAATACCTACGTAGCAGCTCTATCTGTCTCTACTCTACCTTTATGTTTCGGCTTTGCGATGTTCGCTAGCTTTTTAACTCTTATTAAAAATAACCATAAATCATACTAATCTCCCATAAGTTAGATTTGTCTAATCCATTATTAATTGTTTGGGTTGATGATCGTTTCTTGGAAGTGTTTGTCTGCCTCGAGTCGAAATGCTTGACAAACAAACGACAGACTTATATTTGCATAAGCGAATTCGGCGAACAACACCACCCGGAGATTATTTAATGAGGATCTACCTCACACAACAACCAGAAATAAAACAAAGCTGCGAAACTCGCACGCGCTCTTGTAATTTATGATTCGGTTATATTATACCTACTTGTTCAGAATAATGCAAGAGAGTTTTGGTTTTAAACAAACAATGCCAATAACGCTTTATTCTACTGGCTGCTGAACACAAACACGATTACAAAAACAACAACATAGAAAATGAATCCTGCGACCCAAACTGTCTAGGTTCTCGCGAACATACCGAATTAGGAAATCTGAGAATGATAGCCAATTCGCGCTGTTTCCTTATGAACATTGACTGTGGGCGGCGCGTGGTTTGGTTTGTTGGACCTACCTCTTCGCCAGTTTATGCTTCACGAGACCGAAATAATCTACAATCGACAGCATCCGTTAGGTATATTATAGCAGCCAGGCAGGAATCCCAATCTTATGATGGAGCAACCGGCATGTTTTAAAAATAACATCCATATTGCCGCACTCGAACGCATTGCATCGATGCGCGGTATTAGACTGGGTGTTTCTTGCCTACAATCGTTCTGGAATGTTTCTCTATGCAGGTGTTTGCAAACTGGTAAACAAGCTGTATAACAAATTGAAGCTAATTTTACTTCTGTGTTTTTATTACGCGTTCGAGTTTGGAAGATTAATTAATTTAACTTTCTGGATTTCAATATTTCATGAATTGAGAATTTATAATTCGTGAGTTATTTTAGTAGTTGTAAATTAGACCCGGGAATATAGGTACGCAATTCTGGCAATGTCTGCAGACTTGGGTGTCTTTGGCTCAGGATTTTACCTACCCACCTCCTCCGTATAATTCTCTCGAAGTCATCTAGAAGACCCGCCGCGCTGTGGTCGGCGTCGGAAGTCCAACCGGTTCCAAGCATTCCTATAAATCCAGCCAGGCTGTCAATTTCCCGGTATCCATTAAGATTGTAAAAAGACTAGAGAGAGAAAAACTATGAAGCAGATAATAGTGGAACAGTGAAACTCACAACTTCTTAGAATGGATAAATTACACTTTAGTATAAAACTGCCAGGCGGCACGGAATTTTATTTAATTCTATATCTTTTCAGCTTGTGAGCACCAACTGATGGGTAGGTATAGACTTCTTCTCTGTTACGCCTTTCTGTCCTGTCCTGTACCGAATCCACTATCTATTATTATTGTTGTATTGTATTATGTATATCAATTATCTAGTACCTATAACACAAGCTCTTAGCTTAGCTTGGAGGTAGATAATGCTGTGTGAATTGTCCAACATTATTTATTATTTATTTATTTGTAGGTATTTTATAAATTTTATGTAATCATAGTAATTGGGTGCAATTAAGTGATATCAGTAAAAACTTACCTTCGTTGGTTTGTTGTCTGGCCTTAAATCATACCGGAGCTATGGATTAAAATAGAAGCGATTTTAAGACACGTGTGTTCGAGATCCATTTAGTTTAATACCCTTGCCATTACGTGACCTATCTGCCCACGTTCCGATAGATACCGTGTCATTTATAATTCGGGAGAAAGTGATTGGATACCACTATAAACGGTTTCATTCAATAGCTGTGTTCCTTGTCTCTACATTAACAAAAGATAGGTCTGTCTCCGTCGTTTTTACAATTACTTAACCAGACGAGTTTTATCTAGAGTTAAATAGAATTTAATGCAGTTTTAATGTTTGTTGCAAAGCGGAAAGCCGATTAGCCGTAACTTTGTACATAGGCACAAATGGTCGCGTGTTGCTCGTGGATACCTCCCACTATTGCAATATAAGTAGGCGCCTACCTATAAATTGGTAGAGATAATACAATAGACATGTCGGTCTGCTTTAAAATGAATAAAAATGTAGGGCAAATAGATTTCGATACATTGATAATGGACTGGAAAATAATGATGCTATTTAGGTTGCACAAGATCATGCGAAATAATAAACCAATAGCTATTGATACTACTACGCCTCGAACATGCATTTCATTCTTTTGAATTTAAATCGGAGTCTTTACTAGTTACGACATTTATAGCCACCTATCTTTTTCTATTATGAAATACTGTAACAATACCTATTTGAGTTGTAGTAAGGTAGGTTCTCATAACTATAAGTAAAGAAAATAGTGCCCATATATATTTTATTGGATCGCCACAATGATTCGCCCGCATTGCGTGATATCATTTATGTACCTAACCTACCGAACAAATTCATTTTTTTAAACGAACTAAAATTCTACCAATCTGATGTTTATCTCAATGTACGAGTATAAACCAGATCTACCTATAATCATAACGAGGCAACTGAAATAGCCTGGAATTTGTTCTTGTTATTGAATGATGGTTGGTTCTCGAGTGCCGACAGAGATCGTTGATTACAAAAGAGCAGCAATTGAGACGTTAGACGCAGGAAATGTACAGATTGAAAATTATGTTGCACAATCTCAGCTCATCTATCCCGCCACCTCATTTGATAAACTTCATCCGTTTATTTGTCTTCATCATATTATTAAACCATAGCACCTTTGATGATTATGATGACGATGTGGTTAATCATACTGATTTGCTTACCTATAGAGGATAAGTACAATGGATACTTTGAAGATAGGTGTATCAACTGAGAAGAGCTTTATCATGATGCTTGTTTTGGATGACTTCAATCATGCAATCAGCAGAGAAAGTTACATCTACTTACGACTTCTTAGTACATATCGTTTCCGGTTTGCCATTGTTTGTAAATGGCGCATAAACTATTGTTCTTTAATGAACGTGCAGAACGTATTGCATTGGTGTAGCTAGTACGACAAGCGAATTAGAATGTTTGTTGGGATTGAGGCATGGGAGAATGAATTAATTGTTTGGAAAGCGATGAGCCTGTGGGCAGAACAGACGACGGTGAAAGTGCGGTCAAAGGCCGCGGCCTGCGGGACTGTGTCATCTAATCCGATAATATCGCTCTGATGATACACCACTTCGGCCTTACCTAACCACTGGGTTAATATTATCAGATACTCTCTGCAATTCGTGACCTTTAGGTGACCAATCAATTTTGCTTAGTCATTTGCAGGATACGGCTGTGCCAGTAGTGAGTAAGTTCTCAAAACTTGTTACACAATTTTAACTATAGCAGTACGAATATCAATCGACTGAATAGGTTTTATTCCTTTGACCGTAAAGTAAACAAAGGTTTGTTAAACAATAAAAGTTGATATCCCGGTGTCAGCAATTCATGGTGAATAAGACCCTTGGTTTTACGATTGTCTCAGTAAAGACAACGATCTAAGAAAGGTTTCGAAGGACACATTTTTTCCGTTACGACTGTTAGGAGTCATGTAATGAGTACTTTATAGTAGATGTTAGAAGAGGATGAGATTTGAAAAAGAACTGTGAACTTAGAAAAAGACAGATAATAAAATAAGCAAAAATTATATGACAACAATACAGATAATTTCCAAATTGTAAAAATTATCTTCTCCTTTAAAGATCGACTATGATAAATAATTAATTTTTAATCTAAATTTATAATCCATTCATTGCCTTCGAAACTCCTGAACATGGTTCCTATTAATGTATTTCATTAGCAAGTAGCATCGCAACACAAATTGCTGGACTCAATCGCGGCACGGGACGAATCTCATTAACGCCAGATTGATAGCCCCTGGAAAATGTTTAAATTATTTCACGGCACATTATATTCAATAATGATGCTAATATTACTTTGGCGATGTCAGACACCGTATTAAGTATATTAACGGTGCTACTTTTACGTTAGAACAATTAATTACCAAAATAAGTGTCTGATTTTCTGTACGAATGCCTATAGTTCTAACCCAAAACGACAAAAATTATTACCAGTAAGTTTCTATTGCTGATTCATCAATCTGGAATGACCTTCCGCTCTAATACTCTTATTCAAAATCATAGTTCTCAGAACATTGCTCTAAGTCCTTGTGTAAACTAAAGCTGCTGTGAATTTCTCATTGTAAGAAGCTTCGTCTTTTAAAACTTACCATTCGATACCATCAAAGGTTGTCGTAGCGGGTGACATTATTGCAAGAAACGACCTAAAGTCACGTACTGCTGCGTAATCTGACGGTTATTGTGCCCGAGACCGAGTTGAGTGGGACCAAATATCTTGCTAGAGAGCTCGCCCGTGGTGCTTCATCAAATCAGTCTAAGCCCAATTTAAATAGGTAACGGCTTGTTGCACAAGGCACATCGACCCGCGGCTAGTGAAGTCCATTTGATCGCTTATGCATCAAACGCGACCCGACACTCTTCCCTAACACCATAACCACACGCTGCTTCGTTCCTCTTAATAACACTTTAATAGCTTCAGCCAAGTTAAAAAATAGATGGAACGACCGGTTTCTTATATACTTATTCGTCTACCTGTAGGTACATCAATCAAACAGTTTTATGTTTTTATTGCAATGACAACAACAGTTACCTACTGGGTTCTTAGAGCCTTGGGTTATAAAATCGCTCAAAGTTAAACAATGCTCTTTTCTTTACCTTTGGTAATAATCGTAAATAGCAGGTAGGTTCTCTACTCACTAAATCCGTCAAGTTTAGTTTTTTCAGGCTTGCTTTATGGTGCAATGCAGTTTATCACTTTTATTCCAGTCTACTCTTATCAAAGATAAGGTACCTACAGTCCAACTTACAAACAAGCAAAAAGATAATTAGTTAAGATAGACCTTAGCGACAGATAGCCATCGTCCTTGTTTGTCTGGTTTTTTGCAGATTTCATCTTTCGAAAATACACTTTTAAAAGTACAGCCCCAGATATAATTTCTTGGTTTCATGTGATTATTCCATGGTAGGTATTAATTAGGATTAAGGCTTTTTCTAAGAGCCTAATAAACAAGTAATAATCCTATTAAAAATATTAATATATTACCTATGCTTTCGCGTAAACGGTAACTTCCGCATTATGAGAATTTCTGTGGTGTTAGAACGTTGCTTTTCTGAGGTTAATTGATGGCTTACGGTTTACGAATGCGTGCTGGAATGCTGCCCTTGCAGATTTAGTGGTGTTTGGCTTGCGGTAAATTATTGTCTGTCAAGACGACTTAAAATCATAGTTTGTTTATTTTCCCTTAAGGTCCATGGCTCTAAAACTCCGCCATATTATTACCTGGTAGATGTCGGTTTTGCTGACGAAAAATTAATCATTTTACGTTCTAGTTAAAAAGTCAGCCAATTAATTTTACAAGTGGTCGCACAAGCTAACGGTCGCACCGAGCTACGATGCTAAATAGAGCGTATGATTATTAAGTATCTACTTCTATAGACTTTATGTAAATATCTAATTGGTCAAGAACTTTGGTGTTAATATTTACTATATCGAAGTTTAAAAAATAAAAATATCGAGGTGCTCAATTTATAATAATTAGTAGCCATGCGTGTAACATGATTTTCACGCTTCGATAGTGAAATATGTCCGTTGTCGCTTCCTTCTCGCATGGATCACTGAGCATGAGTTACTAAGTTCTGTGAATGACTTATAGCGTCTGTTTATTTTTTTTCAAATTGCAGGCTATCTAGAGCACAATCAAGATTATAACCTAACTGATTATAGTGCCCTAAGCTTAAGAGCCTAGCCTAGACACTCCTGGACCTTAATCTGAAGATTATCATAATACAAAGTGCTAGACAAAATATCAAACATAGTTGAACTTTTAACCGAAGCTTTAAATTTATTTGGACCAAGGCCAAGAGCGTCATGTTCAAATATAAAGTACCCACATATACTTATTTGGGTTGTCGTAATACATGTTGTATTAGTAACCGATGATCATAATATAAGATTTCAATAAATCGATTACGTAACTCCCTCGGGAAATAATATTAATGTACTACTGCCCACTTCACGCACGTCTAACAACTACTATAGGTACATTAATAGATGTGAATGTAGCCTTTATGTGTCAAATGATAAGGTGCAAGCAACATTTACTTGTGAGGAAATATCTGTGACTCTACCACGGAATTGGGCTTGGGATTTTGTAAAGATGCGTGAGGTCAGGCGACTCACGACGCGGGCTTTCTTCATAAAGAAGATTTGCGTAAATTGTAGTCATTTATCATTGCCAATGTGGTGTGAGTGATGTTGTAAATAATGTTTCAATAGTGTCCACCCAAGAGGTCAATTAAAGAAAATTCTAATAACTGCAGAATCGTAGTATTGATAATAATGCATTTAAATTTAGGTTAGTAATTATGTATTAAAATAAATCTGTTTTTTGCCGTTAGTTTGTTTCGATAATTCACATAGTTTTTATTATAAATGGGCTGTGTTCTGTTAGACCAGTGAATAAAAACAAAAAATAAACCTTCTAACGAGGATACTCAAAAGGTACTTGGCGATAGCGGTTTAAATGTTGGTAGTTTTGTCTCTACGATCTTTTCAAGGGTTATTGATTTAACGAGGACAGCAGATATCAACTGGTAAAGTGGTTGTTAACTGTAATTGACTTTTTCTTTATGGTCTTAGAAGAGTCGGTCAAAAAGGCCCAAGTGTCACTATGTAAGAAAACTCATCAATCAAGCCTGCAAAAGAAAGAATCCGCGACGGGAGACTCACATCTCAACCAAACTTTATAAAAAAAATAATGTATTTTCTCCTACTGCTGAAATGAATAATTGAAATATAACTGAGTTGTTTGAAACGTATCTTTAGCGGGAAATGATATTAAAGCTACTTTTTTGCGCGAAGACTCATAAAGAGCACTTGATTTGATGTTATGGCCGGGTTGACGGTTCAGGTTTTTGTTTTTTGTTTTTGCTTTATTACATTTCTGCTCATATTTTTCGTGGCGGTGGTAAACTTTTCATGGTAAATAACGTTACCAACACCGTCCAAGGTTATGCAGTTATTAGCAGTAAGCATGCTAGCGGTGTCATGTCAGTTCGCATGTAGGTATCATATTTAACATACAACCGACGTAACAGTTCTCAGTACTGACACGGTAGATACTAACACATCTACTGGATAGGTTAGGTTGTACATACTCATATGCATTATACAGTGCCACTGCACGTGGGAAATGTGATCGGAATAAATAAGCACTTGTATACACTCAACGGACGGCAATGTCATTATAGATAAACATAGAAGTAGATATGTGTGCTATGTTAGTTTTAACAGTTTTGACCGACATCAAAAAAAGGAGGTGTTTCTCAATTCGACTGTATTTTTTTATGTTTGTTACCTCAGGACTTTTGACTGGGTAGTCCGATTTTCATAATTCTTTTTTTATTTGGAAGCTGGTGCTTCCCGTTTGGTCCATTTTGACAATGGGATCCATGAAAAAACTATTTACTTAATTGAAGTCTGTTTATAGTTTTTGAAAACAAAAACAATTATTGCCGTATTGATTGGGATTACAAAATTGCATTTAATTTCTACCGTCACCTTTTTAGATGTGTAACCTGTTACCTATTTTCCTTCCAAATTCATCTAGTCTTATGTACGAGTAGGTAACTAAAGCACGAATAGTCAGGATAGTCTGTCGGGGAGATAATATATGTTTTTGTACTTGAAAGTGAATCATACTGACGACGTCTGATAATACTTAATGAATCACTGATTTTCATGACTTGAACTTTGCTCTTATTAATAATTTGTGCCTTTCATGTCCTTAACGGTCTTTGTAACATCTTTAATCTTCGTGAAAGTTCGCCATTCGGAAATTTTTGATGGTTTCAAAATTTTTCACAAGCGCTTTATTCCCGGATCAATCATCAATATCTATGGCTAGAGACAGCAGCAGGCATGACATGGAGATAAAATCATTAGATTAATGGTGGTCCGAACACCGAATCCACAGCGGGAGAATCCCGCGGGAACCCGCACCATTTGCTATTTACGCAGTAACGTTACCGAACAATGCTGCATTTTATTCGAGAATTTATTGTTTAGGAGGGATATAGCTACATATTTAATTCCACATAATATGATATTACATAGTAAGAATAAATTAAGTACGATGAAAATAGAAAAAGTTTTTTTTGTAGGTAGTGTTTCATCTACTTCTGTTTTTGCTTTCTATGTATTTTTTTAACTAGCAGATTAAATGTACTTTATAGATAGATCAATAAAAAGAACTCTCTGAGCATGAGTGGGTATTTCATTTAAAATTGAAAATCCAAAGAAACACACTAGCAGCATTCACAAAATGGCGTTTTTCGTTTTAACTAATCTTCAGACGGTATCTGTTGGCCCCTTAAGGTTGCAAATTTTATATAAATAGGTACTTTGTTCAGTTTTTTGCCAATGGCTTAAGCCAGCGGTGAAACAAAAACTTTGCTGCATTGTTCTGGTTACAATTGTTTTAATTTAGTCCAGTTTTTGTTAGGTAAATCGTACAGTATGCAAATCACTACGAATCGACACTGTAGCAACACTGTTCTATTTTTGGGAGCGTGTGCCAACGGCTATGTTTCGAACGTGAATGGCATGTTAAAGACTCTCGCTACAAAATCACGATGGAAGATGCCTCTATTCAGTGCGCTTGCACGGTTGCATCACCAACATTTTTGCATTATAGATACCTCTGCTTGTCTTACAACAAGTTGCAGCCGCCTCAGCTGAATGTCAACTGCAAGGCCAAACCACAATCTGAATCCTACCACCAGCCTGCATAAAAATAGAGCCAAACTTTAGCCTCGCACAGAGTTAAAAGTTGTTAAATTGGTCCTTGTTACGGATAAAGGCAAAAGAGAAAATAAGCGGTCTAAACGGTCTGGTAGTTTCCCGGAATTATACGAAACTTTTTCACAGTACGCTACAGATTTTATACCGAAAGCGATCGCTTGAGGCTTAGCTCGAAAACTAATTCGCTCCCTCTTTAAATATGCAATAGCTCGACTTACTTAATGGGTATAGGTAAGTGCAAATGATAGTCAATGTTTTAAGAAATTTACGTATCTATAAGAAATATAGGTAGAACTACCTAACCGTGCGATGAGGTTGTGAACTTCATTGTTGGCTCTCTGTACCTACATTTATTTTTTATATAATAATAGTTACTAAGTAACACCATACATAGGTAAAGGTACATGTAGCTCAGGGTGTAATTAATAGCGATAGATCAAATACAAAAGATAATGGTCTAAGTTGAGAACTTACGAATACCATGAGGCAAGAAACAAAAGAATTGCATTTCTATGTGAACAGATAGTTGCAAATGGATAAGAAATAGAGCAAGTTATCGGGAACAATCGAAGATGTGAAGACAGTGACTCATGAGCTCATGGTATTGACTTGACTCACGGCGCCGCTCACTAACTATTCTGAGAATAGCAAAGTAACCTTGACAATCACACGCGAAATTTGCTCATTTTGATCCATGTTTGAGAAAACAGTTTAAGAGTTCTACATTAGTTATAGACTAGTTTTTTGGTAGGTACCTATTCATATTTCTATTTCCTATCGCTAACATTGCATCAAACTCTAATACTAACCTAACAAATTTAGCACTCGATAATGATTTGAGTCAGTCTGGCCATAAATACAAATTTAACGACTAACGAGACATGAAATCTATGGGTAGTTAAATTAAAAACACACCTCTGACTTTGATGAGTAGCATAAAATGGTCATAAATCCCAGGTCATTGTCCGCCTGTCACAAGCACATAGAAACCTACAAGTTGAGAAAAGTTCTGAGCTTTTGAAAAGGAGCCTCGGAATTGGTTTCGTATTGGCGCGGGGTTCGGGTGCGTCCATCTCGCGATTCCATCAGATAAAGATAAATGGATGTATGTCAGGGTTGTAACCGGGGTTGAAGTCAGTGAATGAGCGTGAGATTGTTTTATCGGCCTCGGACCCGGGTTGTGAAGGTTCTTTAAAAGTTTTCTTCATACCTAGCAAAGGTCTGACCCAGGGAAAAACGTGGCACGCCGCCTTTGTATTCGTCTGATTCTTTGGTAGCTTTGCATTCCGAACTTCCTCTGTCTGAGGATGCTCAATACAGAATCATGAAAGGTACCGAGAATAGGTATAGGTATACTACCGACTTAGTTCTTAGTTTTAAGGCCCGTATTATGAAAGATTACTCAGTCATTGATTTATGCTTGAGTGACGCTTTTCTATGGCATAAGCATCACTCAAACTACAGACTAAGCAAGCTTTCATGATACGGACCTTAAATTTCCATAAACTAATGTAGAGCGAATAAGGTATCACACTAATATTATAAATGCGAAAGTTTGTATGGATGTATGGATGGATGTTTGTTACCTCTTCACGCCAAAACTACTAAACGGATCTAGTTGAAATTTTGCACACAGGTAATTCTAATCCTGGAATCAAACATAGGCTACTTTGAATCCCATAAATCAGTTCCCATGGGACATAAATCACCGTTAAAAGTTTATATAGGAACAACGCGTGCGAAGCCGCGGGGCCCAGCTAGTAAGTAATAATCCTGCCGAAGCACCTCCATTTCGATTTCCGCTTTTATTGTTTTCAAATGATTGTCGAAGGTTTTGCGTTAGAAAAGGGTCCTATATTGTTTGTGAGAGGGCTGTCGGCATAGGGGCACGAGGCTAATTGGCTGTCAGTGATGAGTCCGGCTCTTGAGTAACGACGCGATTGGTAGGCACTGACACACGCTAAGTGACGCTGACGACAGAGGGTAGTTCGACATTCTGAACAGCGGATGTTATATTGGATGTGAAGCTCTAATACCTATGCTCTAGATTTCAATGTGATAGTAGGTAGAGTCATCACTTTTATTTGAGTATATTTGTGGTTTCGTGTGATATTGTCTAGTATTGGTAGAGTCATCACTTTTATTTGAGTATATTTGCGGTTTCGTGTGATATGTCTAGTATTGGTAGAGTCATCACTTTTATTTGAGTATATTTGTGGTTTCGTGTGATATTGTCTAGTATAAGTAGAGTCATCACTTTTATTTGAGTATATGTGCGGTTTCGTGTGATATTGTCTAGTATTGGTAGAGACATCAGTTTTATTTGAGTATATTTGCGGTTTCGTGTGATATTGTCTAGTATTGGTAGAGTCATCACTTTTATTTGAGTATATTTGCGGTTTCGTGTGATATTGTCTAGTATTGGTAGAGTCATCACTTTTATTTGAGTATATTTGCGGTTTCGTGTGATATTCTCTAGTATAGGTAGAGACATCACTTTTATTTGAGTATATTTGTGGTTTCGTGTGATATTGTCTAGTATTGGTAGAGTCATCACTTTTATTTGAGTATATTTGCGGTTTCGTGTGATATTGTCTAGTATTGGTAGAGTCATCACTTTTATTTGAGTATATTTGCGGTTTCGTGTGATATTCTCTAGTATAGGTAGAGTCATCACTTTTATTTGAGTATATTTGTGGTTTCGTGTGATATTGTCTAGTATAGGTAGAGTCATCACTTTTATTTGAGTATATTTGCGGTTTCGTGTGATATTGTCTAGTATAGGTAGAGTCGTCACTTTTATTTGAGTATATTTGCGGTTTCGTGTGATATCTCTAGTATTGGTAGAGTTATCATTTTTATTTGAGTATATTTGCGGTTTCGTGTGATATTGTCTAGTATAGGTAGAGTCATCACTTTTATTTGAGTATATTTGCGGTTTCGTGTGATAGTGTCTAGTATTAGCAAAGTCGTTAGTTTTATTTGAGTTTACGTGTGACAGACGTACATATACCTATCGGTAATTTTAGTAAGTACCTACAAATTGTTATCGCAAGAGTGGATTCGTAGACACCTATTTATTCAGTAGAATGCTAACCAACTTAATTGACTACCGTGCTTACAGGAATAAAGGCTATGTATGTGTAGGATGAGGCACAGCGTTGGTATAGGTACCTAACTACCTAATCTAGATAGCCATGATACCGAGAGTGCTTGGTTAGAATTTACATAGACACACACTGCTTCTAATTGCAGGGGTGACTAATTATGTCGATTCAATTAAGAAAGAGTAACGTAGTTTAGTAATATTATTTTGATAGTCTCAGTACGCTAGAAAATATTTAGAATCCATTACAATCACACACATTTATCTAGCTTTTTTTACAAATTCTCAACAAATTGTTTGTAAGGTAACAAATCGTTGCATAGCCAAATGTTTGAGAAATGTACGTCGTTAGAACATTCCCTATCTATACAAAAGGTAAGTAGAAAAATATTGTATTTATTACAATTTGTTAATATTTGAGTTTGTTTTGAAAAACTATAAACCGACTTCAATTTTATGGTTTTCTCATGGAAGCTATTGTCAGAACTGTACAAAATTGAAATGGGGGGAAAAATATCATCAAAATCGGATCACCCAGTCAAAGGTTCTGAGGTAACAAAAAAATACAGTAGAATATAGAACCTCATCCATTTTTGAAGTCGGTTAAAAACTTGTGCTATACGCGTTCTAAAAACCAGGTAAACATACGTTTTAAAGCTCCCTATAATGAATTAGTTTGATAATACCTTTTGAATATGAGAATTATTTTAATGCTTTGCCTGTTTCATGAATTCACAATTCATACAAAATTTGTAATCAGGTAGTTTGTATTTCGTGGTGTTTTATGAAATAAAGCTAGCTATGTTATGTTACATTATGCCAATCATCTAGGCATGTGCCTGTCGTACAAATACGGTTTAGTACCTGTACCTATTGTGAAATAACGTTTTTAATTACGTAGTTATGAACAAATTAAACATAATCAAAGTTTAAATTCGTATTGAGTTAAAACTATACCTTCTGCTTACAAGTTCAAGCTCCGTGGTCGTGCTTAGTGGGATAAAGTTAAGACGGAAATGATGCATTGCCGGCTACCAGTCGACTCGTCTCTTGGGCCACGCCGAGGCAGGTGTGCCTTCATTAGCATTATACACTCATTAACGGTACACCGGCTCAGAACCACCTCATAAAACTTGTATTTACCCACTAAACTTGAACTAGACATCTCTCGACACAAATCAAAAGTTATTCTCTCGAAAATAAGATCTTACGAGATGCGGACGATCGAGACAAGATGATACTTTTTGTTGATGTTTGTTTTTATTGAATGTCGTAATAGTATCGCCTTAATAAATTCAAGGTCCAGCGGTTCCATTTGCCAAGGCTTAGGTTAAATTAAAGTCATGGAACAAAAAATAAACATTCATTGCCTTTGATTTAAGTTAGGTTAGGTTATTATTTCATATAATGTAAGTAGAATACGGATTTCAATTACGCTGGAATAATTCCAGCTCGTATTTTAATTCTCTTTTAAAGGGCATTTTTATCCTTATTCATTGGTGCCTATTACCGCGGCCGTATTTCAGCTATTTATACGGGGAGTAAAAAACGCAATTTCGTATTCCGGCCCGCAGCAAAACATTGAGGCTCACATAAATCTGCGGAGACATACAAAGCGAGGAGCATCCCGGACAAAGTAATGAACTAATTACATTAGTCTCACGATGCTCGCGAGATGCGACTCAAATGGCTAAACCGACCGACTATTAGGAGCGTGATGCCCCGGGAATAATGATGATTGCGTCTTAACTTATCTCACAATTACAGATTGAGGTCCTACTTATCAAAAAACAATTTGCTGCGCAGTTGCTGTAAATTTTCGAAACCACTAGAAACAGTTGTGAATTGACGTCTCGAATATCTTAATTCCAATTTGCTAGCGAACTGCTGTAGAAAATTGTTGTTAGAAGCTAGAAAATGATATTTTATCGTAATTTGTGTGTTGCCGATTTAATAATTTGATATTTGTTGTCATGTTTTGCTGCGGTTTGTTCACGCTAATGCTGGCATTCCACCGTAAACACGGAAGACAGCTAGGTGCCGTTACTCTGCGCCAGGAGTGTTCTTGTGGGCGCTTTAGACCGCATGCTGAGCTCTATCTTGACAAAGCTCTTGCAACTCTCAGTGGCATGAAAAACCACTAAACTATAAAATAATACAGGAAGTAATTCTGTCAGTATCAGGTGCTTAACGAGAGCTCTAGTTACCTTTATTACTATCATCCCACAGCTCAACGTCGTCATCGCTATTAATAACCGACATTATTCCAAAAAAGTGGCAACTTTATCTGCGCTTTAATTGCTTTAAAGGTGAAGGTTGTTCAAGTGGTCTTATAAAAAAAATTCAAAGTAATAATATAAACTAGATTTTTCCATTATTCCCTTATGATTCGGCAGTAACCTACCAATTAACGACTGCTAAAATTTTAAGGCGATGTTTTGTCGATTATATTGAAATCTTAGATTGAATAATAAAACGTGAATAAATTATTGTTCATGGCAACAGGGTGTTTTTTGCGCGTTCAATCTATGCTTTTTTTGTTCGTAATCAATTTTTGATTTGGAGTGAAGTCGTGACCCGAGTGCGTGAGTTGCCCCGGGCTCCCGCGCAAATCGTTGACGGTTGCACAGCTAAACTATTGTCTGATGACTGCGCTAGACGAGACCAGAAAATTCCTACTTAAAAATGTTTTGGATTGGACCAAGAGTGGTGTGACTTGAGCAATAGTACCTTCCTAATCTGTTGCCTCATTTTTGTTATGGACAATTGACTTTCAATTATTAGGTATAATGTAGGTATTATTGATTATTGGGTTTAATGTTTGATTGGCCACACACTAAGAACCTGGGAACTAAACAAGGATTTAAATTAATAATTTGATGTCTTTAATACTTTACAACATAAAAGTGGGCCTTTCATACCGGCTCGGCAGGTTTGACTTCCTGTTGACCGACCTAATCGCAATACTTTTATAGAGCAATTTTGATTCATCTGCAATCAGCTCTGTGAAAAAGCTCTACCTCAATTCCCCGGTAATTTATGGAACATTCTTGCAATTTGCATATAAGAAAAGAAATTGTGAGAGAGTGCGATTTATAACTAAAACGTTTGAAAGTTTTACAGAGCACACTGTAGCTGTATATCTTCAGTCGAGTAAAATAAAATCCGGGACAATTTGTCGGCGCGGCTTTGCGGAGGATCTTCAAGGATTGTTATTGATGTGCGGAGCGGGCAGCGGTCCAGACTATTTGATAGTCTTCATTATGGGCGATCATGCGTGCAGGATCCGCTGCGTCGGAAGCGGAAAAATCGTGAAATATAGCCACGGATGTCCGATTTAACGGGTATGAATTGCCGCAAATCCAGCCGTATTGGACGTGGTATTGAGTTTCCAGCCCGAAATATCCCTGTCGGCAACTCAGTGAGTTAATAAAAGCTTTTACACCAGTCTCTAGGCTGGTTTGTACCTACGTAATGTGTATGAGTTGACGTCATGTTATAGACGCCTTTTGGTTAATTTGGCTAATGAAGAATGTAGGTGTATTGTTTTTAAACATGATTCAAACGTTGATCGCTTGTAGGAGGAGGTACCTCCATAGTACCTACCACGTACCTACCTATAGCAAATCAAACAATAGACCTGGGTTATTGATCGAAGACAATAGCCACTTGGTTAGTCTGAAGCTGAACTTTTACAACTACTTCGCGGAGTTGCAAATGTCTTTTTAAGCTTTAAACGGGGTTTAAGCTTAGTTAGGTTACTACGAAGGTAGGTATATTTTCTAAGAAAAAGAGCTTACATAGAAAATAGTTGGGGCACGATATTAAATAGGTACTACTAGCCGATCGATAGTTAGATTGTGATTGTGCGAGCGCATGATATGAATACATTCCTGTCCTGCACAAACGAGCGACGCTCTCAATTATTCCACCGGCTATGTCCCGGAATGTCTAATTTGCTCACGTAATTCCACCGGAATCCGCCCCCTCCCGTCTCTCAACTATTTTTATTACTTGTTTCCTATTTTCTCTAGGGAACAATATAACTCAAAGCTCGCAAACTCTAACCAACTTGTCTACGGCAGCAAGTGTATTGTGAACTGCACGTAGACTCGGCGGGTGCGACGGCGACGATGCTAAATGTCGTTTCCTTCAAGTTTCCTGCCGGCCCCGTGGGAAATGTTACAATGTCAACACTCTCAATCACAATGGACATAAAACGCTGAGATACCTAGTTGTAAACGGCGAACGGAACTGAAAATTAAAAGGCGAAATGAACACGACGTGGGCAAGGTACCTATTCGTTAGGAAACATAAAACTCTGCGCAATAAAAACAGCAGTCCTGGAACGGATAAACTCATCGAACTGAAGATAAATAGCATCGGCAGTAACAGCTCAGCTATCGTACAGAGTCAGGCATGTCTGCGTATTTACCTTTACGTATCACCATTGCAGTTCCTGTTAACAATAAAGCGAGATAAGTGATTTTGGACTGATGCCAGGACGCGGCCCGTCTAGCCCCACTCCATTTGCTCTTTACATAACTCAGTATTCAAGGGATCATTAATCTTCCTAGTTCCACGCCAGGCCGTGTTTAATTTTAATAAACGGCTTTAGCCTCACTACGGTATTAATTTACATGCCCTAATGAATGGCACTTGTTTGAAATCGTAAGATTTATTTCTTGAAGTCATTTTTTTTCTTTGCGCAAGTTGAAACGTAATTCAATTAAGATAAAGGGTTCCATTCATAAATCGTGATTCACGGTAAAGTTTGCAAACCTACTTTACCTAATCGAGTCAAATCTAAATTAGCCATGCTCAGGAGCATTGTTTTTATCTCAGACCGCTTTGTGAATTTGGCTAACAAACCATAAAGTTTCTGACATTTCGCAAAATACAGTTGCAATCTTATCGAACTTTGACTCTCGCGGCTGTTGGAATGAAACTAGTGGGAGTGAATTCAGCAGTTATGATTTATGCCGGTATTTTTTATTCGAGCGGCGCAGCCGCCCGCTAGATTTCCCAGGTTCTATAGTCGTAAATGAAACCATAACTCACGTAAAGGCGGCTCGCTCGTAATCCAGTAGTGGCCGCTGATGTGGCACGTAATACAAGATTTTAGATGCTCCTAGCCCTTGGGAATGACCCCCGAATGTTCGTATTCGTCCTTCATCGCACTCGCGCTGTTGGTTTATAGCTTACGGTCAAAATTTTACTAGTGCCTACTCGAACACAGGTCAGGTGTGCGATGCCATTAAACTGAATTTCGCTAAGGATAAAAAGCGGAATACCCATTTTCTGCCATATAACACCGCTGCGGGCTTATTGCAAATAAAATAAGTACCTATTACCTACTCGTGAAATAAAAATACTTCGAAAACATGTGGTTTTACCACATGAGTAAATGTTTGTTTAAGTATCTACTCACAAAGGCAAAACAAACACAGGTAGATAACTACATCAATGTTTAATGCATAAGAGCTACTTGCTGGTTTTAAACAAAACGCTGTTGGGCCAATACAATTTCTATTGTACCCACGGAGTCTCTCGAAGAAGGTGGATTTGATACCCGTTCCAGAGAAATCATCGCGCGTAAACTCTCGTATTAACATCACCTGTGCATTTTCGCTCTTACAATTTGTACGATACAAACATTTTCCCGAAGCAACGGAATAAGCCCGTACCTACTGTAACCATGAAAAGCGTAATTTATCCGTCTTTGGGGAAATCCTTTGGATGCCGTCTGTCGGTGTCGATGCGGGCGTAATACCTTAATTCGGATAATCTCACTCTCGACTCAAGCCTGGCTGTGGTTAACCGACTTTGAGATACAGATACTCCCCTAAATACTGTGCCTAAACATCTTCTGTGAAAGCTATTTGTCATCTGAATTATTCATTCGCTTTAGCTACTTTCTGCTGTGAAACAAAACCTAGCTTAATAGTCTGGTATTATTAGATTGGACGCTAAAAACAAAACATTTCGAGTAGATGGATTACACTAGCCCAGTTTATAAAATTTTGGTAGGCCGATGTCGATTCGAATAGCAATTTGTGATTCATAATAACAAATCCCACCTACATTTGGTTAACTTGTAGATAGCTCCAATCAGGTAGGTATTCTGAGAAAAGAAACAGTATGAACATGAGGTAGGTAGGTAATTAAAGCGACTATCTATATTTTGATTACTGCTATATTACTATACTAATATACCTACACCTACTTTATAGTGTTATAAAAAAGGGACAGACGTGCTGCTAGCAGTATCTACATTGTTATTGTACGCCACTGCATTTAAATTCAAACATGGACGGAGTGGCAAATCGAGTTGGAAAGTGCATTGAACGGTACTTTCGCTAGCGCCATTCCTTATTTTGTATCTGCTATTTATACTATCCACTCCTGAATGGGCAAAGTAAGACAATGGACGGAATTTTAACACCGTAGATCTGATTTCTAATGAACCCGAGCTAAGGTAGAAGAGACAATCTCGCTAATGCCTGTAAAACACGATACTGTGTGCTTTTCATCAGCTTTACGAAGCGATGTTAATGTTTACCTACTGAATTGTTTCAAAATCTTGCTCCATTAAAATCCTTTCCTCGACTCGATTTGATTACATTCTAACGCCAGATGCTCAGTTTAGAAATTCCTTTGAATGCGCATTCATTGTTTACATAAATCATTTGCCTGCAAAAATCGTTTCACCAAATTCGATGTTCAAAGCTTCGTTTCAGAAGAAAACGATCTGTAAAAAACCAGCAATGGGGTTTGTTTTCCAAATAAATATTGCGTGTAGGAAAACTCGTTTAGAGAGCTTATCTCTTGCAGAAAATTGCTTTGCATCTCCAAGGAAATAACATGAGAACGGAAACCGTTTTTTCGTGAGTTACGCGCGCGTTTGGAGCAGATTATTTGGTATCCGTTACTATTCCAACTTTTTCCTCGACACTGAATGAGCTTTTTATGGCCCTCAAGGAAAGAGCCTTTGAACAAAAAGCGACGATACACTTGTGCGTGAACAAGTTAGAATGATCAGTCAAATAATAAAATCCTGGGAATAATAATATACGTTGAATTTGCGAAATTACCGACAAACAATCAATTTTATTTTATTTTTTTATTTATTTTTTTATTTTTATCTCGGATAACAAACAATCATACTCAAATATTAACAGTTAATAGTAAAGTAACTAAGTACTAAAAGTATAACCAGCCCCGTAATCCGCAAGTTACGTAATTTTAATTGATCTACTTGGCGTTGCTTCATGTAAAAAATGGTTATAGGACTTTAATTCAGTTCAGTGTTAGATCAGGACGTAGGTGACACTTACGGGAATTTCGATGATAAGGAAATATTTACTTAGGTAGGTATAGGTACTTCATGTTATCAAAATATCCAATCAATGCGATAAACACTCGGTATTGTTCATTCAGGGTGTTTTGCTTCTGCATGATCCTCGTTACGGAGCTAAAGAGTAAACATAGCCAAAGTACCTAGACGCTGACATTTTAATAAGCGGGGTAGGTACGCGGAATTAGTTTGAATGCGGGAAGGGATGCAAGGGTGCAAGTCACGCGATCACCCCCTGACAGCTTTTACATATTCATACAATTACATGAATTCGAACTTAGGCTTTTGCATCTATTCCTGATACAGCGAGGGGGCACTGAGGACATGGGTCAGAAGCAGCTTCTAATAATTTGGCAGATTTGTCACTCAAATTTATTGGAAAAGAAATCGCTTTCAGTTTTCGAGAGTTGGATCGAATTCATTATTTTATTTAAAAAGTGCCGTATCCAACTGCCGCACTGAGTTGAGAGTCATCATAAATGTGACTTGAAACACACTTCAAAATTGAAATGCCCTCGATTCTTGAAAAATCGACTATGCTTAAGGGACAAAAGGGGCATGACCTTAGTTTCTGAGATCTGTAGGCATGACATTTTCAATCCCACTCATTATCACACGACTTATAAGTGCACTTTTTCCAAACTGCCATGACTGTTACTTACCGATCTAAATAGGCATTGATGACCTTTTTTATCTGTAGAATGGCATGATACGGATTATTCTGTTTTAATTATCAGGGTGGAGTAAGTAGTAAAACTCATAATCTGGGGAGCGTACCGCATCAATTATGGGGTAAAATGGACGTCGATGAAAGGGGAGTACGTAAAAGCATGGAGAGCCCGGTGAGTCATCCGCCTCGGCGAGACGGCGCCAGGCGTAGCACCAACTCACAACAGTCGAAGGACAGTCCTCTATTATTACAGAATTTACACTGTCACGCACTCAGAATACTGTAGGAAACGCAGTTCATCTATACTTTTGAACTGACTCTTTGTCTCTATTTTACCATTACTGAATAGGTAGTGTTTTCAAGATAATGTTTTCCGACTAACATTTGATTCTTCTGTTACAGGTTGGAGACTTTGAGACAGTGGCGATGAGTCTGCTTCATAAATAAGGTATACCTATGTAATTTTAATATAAAAAGTACCGTAGTTTGACGAATTCATTACGGAGTCTCTCATTAGGGTATAAAACGTTGGAGTTTTTTCAACATAAAAATAGAATTCGTAGTTAACCCGCTTACATCCGTAATGAATGAAGGTATGTAAATGTTGATGAAAAGTAATAATTTTCATGTCACTTAGCTTTGGCTACAGACTTAAGTATCTACACAGTTTTCACCCCTCAAAATGGTGCTAGGCACCGTCACTGCTATCGCACGCTAAATTATTATTTTCGCCCACGGAAGTCTGTTTAGCATATTAAGGGTTTCATTGATAGCCGCCTTCGCTTTAATAAATATTTAATTCTTTAACGCAATTGTAGCGATCAGCATAGGGACAGCTGTCAAATACTGTCCATAAGTCAAAGCATATTCAAGGATTGATCAGAGAACCAAGCAAATAAATTGACAAGGCTACTAGATTTTAACCAACATTGAACCTAATGCTTTCATACAAGATATTTTACATCTGTATCCGACTCTAGATTTTTAGGTATATAAATTCGCTGGTGGTTTGGTTTATTATTTTAAAAGCTTTGATACTATCTTACAGTTACAGCTTACATTTGGTTCTGCTCGTTAAATCCACATTTACGAAGCGTACCAGCATTTTATTATAATTTGATATTGGGAAATATCCCGTTGCTGTTTCCACACGGGGAGCATACATTCGTGAGATTGGCTGGCGGGCCTCGTATCTACCGGGCACCGGGTGCGACCGCACTCTCATAGATGTAATGGTAATACTAGTTGAGACCGCTGTGGTTTGGCTCTGGCACCTTCCTTGATACTCCGTCGAAACTAAGCTTAGCTGTTCGGTCCATTTATAGCCGTAAGGGGTTTTACATCCTGTTCCTAAGACAATAGAATCTATTAGAGATAAATGTGACGCTGGAGGGAGACGTGACATTGCAGCAAACTAGCCTTCTCTATCAGAATATATATAATCGTTGTATTCTGAATGAATGCTAGTGTCGGATATTGGTAACTCTTATTACAAATTAACATTTAGAATCGCAAACATACGCTAGTGAATAATAAATATATTTGCTGAAGTTAGCCTTAATTTATAAATAGCTAATGCATTAAATCTGAACTGCTGAATATCTGTGTTAGAAGACAACGCCAACGAGTAAGGTCTGTGAGATGAGATCTTTTTATAGAAGGCGCCGGCGAATACTTAAACATTTATATGAGACATTGCATTTTGCATTACTCCACTTTCGTCCCAGTTCCAAGCAGACAAAAAATCACGCAAGACAATCTTACTTTGATTATGATATAGGTAATTTTTTATGCTACCTTTCATCATCATCATCATCAGTCTATATTAGTCCACTGCTGGACATAGGCCTCCCCTCTTGAGCGCCATAGCGCCCTGTCTTCAGCTTGACGCATCCAACATCTGCCTGCAGTCGTTCGCAGATCGTCAGTAGTGTAGGACGCCCTCCGGCCAGATGGGACCTGGCCGGAGGGCGTCCTACACTATGTTTGCCGAGTCGCGGTCTCCACTCAAAAACTCGTTTACCCCAGCGGTTATCGGTTCTTCGCGAGATATGGCCGGTCCACTGCCACTTCAGTTTGCTAATTCTTTGAGCTATGCTACCTTGTATACTGCATAAATTAATCAGCAGCGTGGTGATCTAATCCATGGTTTGGAGAATCCTAATGTAATCTTTTTTCCTTGTATTGTTTGATTAGATAGATTTGTGAGATTTATCTCAAGTAATACTTAGCTTACGAAACTACAGCATAGTGTCGTGGGTAAGACGAAAAGTGTAATTTTGCATCAGAGCTATTGTTTGTCTTCGGATCAGACAGGATCGACTTGGCAAGAGACACGCACTTCGATAGTAGGAACTTCCTATTTAGGCTTGCTTACTCGCTTTGGATTTGTAGTTCGGAAATGTTTGCGCGGTCCGATTTTACTCGGACGATTAAAATTATTTTTACAACTAAATAAACCAAAAATATAATAGGTTCCCGGATTGCCAGTCCTGTGAACGAATGAGTAGTAGGACAACTCAACAGACAGGCGAGATTTCAGCATTAGGTTATGGAACCCTAAAATGTGGGTGATATAGCCGACCTTGGGCACCTAATGTACCCGGGGCCATTACTCGCCTACCCTAATGGATATTTACTCTACCAAACATAAAAAGTCACATCTTTTAGAAGAGTCAATTGCAATCTACGTTCTCAAGACAGTCTCAAAGAATAAAATAAAAACACTTGCGTTTACTCAAGATTTTACACTTAAGTGAACACAATTTAGAATGAAAGTGTAATTTTGTTTTGAACTGGGTTTGCCTGTCAAGACCAAACAAATTCAATTTTGTGAATCGAGAGCAGTCAGTTGAGTTCGACTCACTTCAGTGTATGTTTAACTTGCCTTTTTTGGCAGGTTCTTTCTTAATTTATAAGATAAAATATTAGGTATAACCTTTTTTTTTCGGAGTTAGATTTTACACGAAAACCAACGAGACGGAATGTTTATACGTAGAGCGGAAAACGACTAATGTTATTATAACAGATGCTAAATAGAAAATTGTTTGTGGGCGGACACGGCTGGAACGAATTTTTCGTAACCTTGAATTTTGTGAATATTAAAAACGCAAAGTTTGAAAATACTCAAAGCAAATTCAACGTACTATCTAACATTTTTACCGCCACCGAAACCGATGAACATTAATAAGCGCTACTTAAGGTACCTAGTACCTACCTATTTGGTTAATAAGCAGATACCAGGAACATGCAACCATAGTAATTACGGGTTCAATGCAGCTTTGATTACGTCAACTACAGTTTATGTTAACGGTCACATCACCGTTGCACGTTCCATCCACTCCACCCTACAGGATGCACGCCTCCACCGCCCCTAGCTCTAAACGCACACGCAATTATGCGCTTAGAAAAACCCCAAGCATTGATGCCGCATGGTAGCACAAAGTCGACATACACATACCATCAGTTCAGTCAAGGTTTCAAGGAACCCGTACGCGATTGTACAGAAATGTATGGCTAAAACATGATTATGCATGTTGTATAGAATGAGAACTGATGCCAAATTTTATAGGTTTGGAATCTTATACTCACGTATGCAGCTAAGCTGAGGCATTCGTTAAACATTGTGAACTTAATTGCTTCATAAGACCCGGAATTCGTATTCAAATTATGTGATGTGACTGTGAACTGAAAGCCTGAACAGGCATTCTAGAGCTCGAATGTCCAAAGGCAATGTAAATGTGAATCAGAAGACTTAAAAGTACCGCAGTGACATGCGATTTACTTTATACGCCGGGACTAGACTATAATACAAAAAAAAATCTACGACTATCTAGGTGTCCGTCAAGGTAGCGTACACATACGCGATATTACGTTTATTGATATGCCAATTAATAGAGTAAAACAGTGTATGAATTAGTGTAAAAGTGAAATAAATAGCGCCTCTTTGGTTTAAGAAATAATGACCATACTTAGTGTGTACGCCAGCTTGACAGTCAAGCTAGCGTACACATGACCATGCTCGAAAACTACGTATACTATAGCGACAAAATGTATACATATAAATAGAGTAACCATACCGTACGAGGTATGCAAAATATCATATTGATTGCTTTTATAGGAACTAAGATATTGAACAAGACCTTGAAATAAATTCCGACCAAGCGTTATGCCAGCGTACCCATTAAAAATCGAAATAGTTCCTATAGAAAGCGAGCTTTTCTTATTATGAATGATATATGTAAAAATAATGCATGAAATGCCGTTTCTGCCAGTAGTCATAGTTTATGAAAATTCGTACTGCAACAATATAAAAAGTTGATGTGAAGTGCTAGGAACAAAATGCACTGTGGTACAGTCGCACACATAAAATAATTTATTAGTGAAATTATACACCAATTTACACCATGCAATGTTGGTAGGTGGTAAGAGTAGGTTTGATTAATTTATGTGAACTTTTACGACCTAGGTATTTTTACCTATATTTAGCTAGTTCTAAGGCTAAACATTCATAATATAGAGAGATATAATTTATTTACTAAAAAACATTTAAATTGGCAGGTACTATACATACAGATATGTGTAGTAAATTACTCAAAACAATTTTACTGAATACCTATGTATTAACAGTAAATGGGTCTCTGCCTCAGCATGTTGCAGTATGAGGCAACATAAGGTTTTGTTGATTTAATTATACCTATTTTAGAGGTACCTAGGTATGTTGTTTTCATCCACCACAAACAAAAGTAAATAACATTAAACACAGAAACCGGTATGCACATCGTGCGTGAGGGGGACAACGCGATGTTAAACCACGTGAGTGCGAGAGCTGAATGAATGAATTTCTCAAAATATCGCGAATTTTTTTTGTCTTTTTTATCTATGAATTGAATACCTACCTACTTAGGTTATTGGCAGATCGTAAGTACACTACTATTGTAATGCTTAACCATGTAGGTAGGGTATAATAATATGCTGTAGGCAAGGCTGTATACAGGCTAAACTAGACATAGGTAATATAAATAAAATACCTACCTATCTACCTACCTGAGTTATTATTATTAATTATATTTACTGAGAATTTACAACCACTTTTTAATTGCTTAACGATGTAGGTTAGGTCTACCTAGGTACCTACTTATGAAATCGTTTTTTATTCTTACCTCCTCTTTTAGCTAAAAATTTACAGGGTTGTCTTGATTTAAGTAGGTAGGTTGTAAGAACCTTTCTATGTTATGTTCATTCACCCAATAATCCTAAAATATAATTATATTTTCAGACAAGAGGTTTTGTTTTGTTTATCGAATGGAATTGCGTTCGATAACATTAATTCTAGATCTGGGCGCAATCCGGTAAGTAGAACAACCATCTTCCATATTCCATAAATTAAGAAGTAGGTACGGAAGTTACCTGCATACAGAGCTTACTTTTATCCTACTTGGGGATACTAAAGTTGTATGGAAATAAAGCAACACAGTAATACATTATTTACGTACCTTGGCTATATTGTACTATCCACAAAAGCACATCATCAATCAAAAACAAAGGGCATAGTTCTAGTAATAATATACAGCAGTGCCTACAGAGATATACCTTACCTACATGGTCAAGCTTTACAATAGTAGTGTACCTACTTACGATCTGTCAATAACCTAGGTAGGTATTCCATTCAAAGATAAAAAATATTTTGCGATGTTTCGGCCGCATCCTCTCAATCACGTGCGGTTTAACATCGCGTTGCATCCCCCTCACGCACGATGTGTATACCGGTTTCTGTGTTCAATGTTATTTACTTTTATTTTGGTGGATGAAAGCAACATACCTAACTCTAAAATAGGTATAATAAATTTTTTGTTGTATACTTTAGTCTTTGAATTTACGTATTGTGGGTTGTTTGTAATAAAAGAGTTATTATATTGAACTGAGTCTATTCAATACACAAGACACACGTACATGAAATTACAATAATATGATTATCTTTAATCCTTATTTAGGATATGACTACTCAAATGGGGCTTTCTGAAGTGACTTTAATATAATCTGTAACCCATAAGTAGGATAGGTGTTTTCTGGGAGAGCTTGGTAGAATGACTGACGAGACACGGCTTAACTGCTGAAAAAGCTGAATTAGCGAAACGCCTTTGCGCCGCGTACTGCTACTAGCTAAACTGTGTCACTCAACAAAACCTTACGTTAAGAATGTTTAGCTTTAGAAATAGCTAAATATAGGTAAAAATACCTGGGTCATAAAAGCTCACATAAATAATCAAACCTATTCTTACCACCTACCAACATTGCATGGTGTATAATTTCACTAATCAATTTATTTGATGTGTGCAACTGTACCACAGTGCATTTGTTCCTAGCACTTCACATCAACTTTTTATATTGTTGGAGTACGAATTTTCATAAACTATGACTACTGGCAGAAGCGGCATTTCATGCATTATTTTTACATATATCATTCATAATAAGAAAAGTTCGCTTTCTATAGGAACTATTTCGATTTTTAATGGGTACGCTGGCATAACGCTTGGTCGGAATTTATTTCAAGGTCTTGTTCAATATCTCAGTTCCTATAAAAGCAATCAATATGATATTTTGCATACCTCGTACGGTATGGTTACTCTATTTATATGTATACATTTTGTCGCTATAGTATACGTAGTTTTCGAGCATGGTCATGTGTACGCCAGCTTGACTGTCAAGCTGGCGTACACACTAAGTATGGTCATTATTTCTTAAACCAAAGAGGCGCTATTTATTTCACTTTTACACTAATTCATACACTGTTTTACTCTATTAATTGGCATATCAATAAACGTAATATCGCGTATGTGTACGCTACCTTGACGGACACACTATCTAGCCAGATAGTCGTAGATTTTATTGTATTTTCTAACGCGTATGTAACTTCTTACTTCTGAAGAACCTAAGTGTAAATAAATTACGTCTATAAACCACGCTCATAATAAGACTCCAGAAGTATGTTAAACGCATAGATATGTTAAACGCATCTATCCATCCCAAGTAACGGAAAAGGACAAATGGCTAGGAATACCGAGAGTGCCTTCGTAATAGTATGAAAGTAGCTTAACGGAACAGTTATCACATGCTTTTTGTATAGCGTTTATGGTTTATCCATTTTGAATGAAGCATGTTAGTAAACAAAGTACGACACAAATAACAAATCTTACTTGCTTGGCGTCGAGTTTCAGATATAATTGTAAGCAATTTTTATTGAAGGGAGAAATCGACAAGTAATGTAAATTACGTATAAAAGGACGGGCCAACAAAGTGAATTTTAGGTTAAGTATGGGCGGTCTGTTTACGTTTGTGCTTCATTCAAAATGGATATGATATAGTCAGTAAATATTTATCGCATTTCAAACCTTTGATGTTATTATACCGATAAATTATCTAATGTGGCTAGTGACTTGTGGCCGTATAGATTTGCTTGTGTAAAAAATACAATAGCTAGGCCCACCACTCGCCCATGTTCTTGGTTGCTTATAGCCAAGGTCTAACTTAGTCCTAGGAATTGTTATGGTATAACTTTTTTATCTGTCCTATTTCAGAAATAAGCGTCCGCTTACCTGCTCACGAAAGACAAATAAAAGAGCTTATCGCGTTTTTTGCCTCAACGAGGGCAGACAACATCTGCCAGTGTTTAATAAAGTGTCAGGTGTATACTGTCCTCGTCACTTTAGCTAGGTTTTCAAAGTAAAGTAAACATTATTGTCATGCTCTAAGATCCAAAGCTATAAAGGAGCTTATTCGCTTACGTTAACAATTTCTGGAACAACATTTTTGGCTATTTGAATTAAATATTAGAGACAGGTGCATGCAAAATTCGTAACCCAAAGTAGGTTTACTACTGTAGAAATATTGCATTCACCTGTATTTTTTCCCACCTGATACTTAGCTTGCGCTTTCAATAAATGTTTAGGATTTCATAACCCTGTCCATACCTACTAACTCCTGGTTTTAAAAATAAATAAAATAATGTAACTGTACCTACTATTGGTTCTTCTGTAGTATCGAATATGGCTGCTTGCTACATGTGGAAAGGTCGAACAAGTTCAGTGTTCCCTGGATAAGGCAGGTGCCTCGACACAGCTGGGCTTGGCACGTGCCAATGATTAGAAATAATTGCAAAAATAATAAACAATGTAAGAAAAATTGCCATTTCATCAAAGCAACCTTTGAAAATGGCTCTAAATTAGATGCCTTCTGTAATACCTTTTGCAATAACTTTGCTTAGCAGCTTCCAGATGTCAGTGTCTACTGCGGTCACTCCTTTAACTGGACACTGAGACTGTGGAAAATGTATTATTTATCTTGCAGCTACTACGAGTCTACCGTAACTTGTTTTATAGTTGAATCAGTATTCCACGGTGCCACAAGTTTTCTAAGGCAACTTGGTTAGCAATTCAATTGAAGATTAGGACATAGTGGATTACGCAACATCCGAAGAGGGATGGAGAGGCACTCTCCCAACTTTCAGTCCTCGATCATCAATCATCTTTAACCCATATCGGCTCATGCGAGATGCCGTTTCAAACGCACTGAAAGCTTTCCCAAAATATAATTTCCGAAGAAAACATAACAATACTTCTACCTTTGTTAGTATTATATCTACGAGGATACGTCTCCTCATATTGATGTTTTCAAATAATCATCGATAAATGGGTGGTCTCCCGTACATTTACGTCATAACCACCGGCGGTTTGAAGGTGTGCGATGAGTGCAAACAACGGGAATCGGAACTCACCATCATAAATTCCATTTAATTAGAGCTCGATAAATGTCAGCGGCTTGTGCTGCTTCTATTAACCCTCGTACATTTTTACAGCAGAGCGAAACGAACTAGCCACGTGGATTTAACGGCTGTCTTCTGTGAAAAATAGTTAACAATTTCTTGGCACCGGTTACGGGCATGGCTTATACTTGTTATATTTTGACACTGATTGGCTCAAGGCGTAGTGCACCAGAACTTGCAACTAACGAAGAAAAGGTCGATAAACTTGATCAATAAAGGCATATTTTGGTATTGCCCTATAGATGAAAAGAATGCCAAAATGCTTACCTCCCAGAACACGCAACAATACAAATGCTAATTTCGGCATTTCGGCGCGACCTCCACTTTTCATTTCTAATTCGTTACATAGTCGTCCGACTCAAAGTTTCTCTAACACGACACGATTTCGCAATAAAATTACTGAACTAGATTTAATATATTTCGATTTATAAAGATTATTCAAAATGCTAGGGCATAACATCGATCTGAATATAAATAAGTTAATAATTTATTACTTGTTTTATAATTCAATACTTGCCGCCCAATAGTCTGCCAGTAAATTCATTGCATTTAATGCTAGGTTTTCCAAAGCAATGATGTCAGTCAGCAACCAACCTTGAGATCAGCATTCCACATTCCTCTACAATACTCCGCACGTGGTGCATTCTAGCCAATAATTATACGTGCAATTTGCAGCAATTGAACATACGTCAATAGACTTGATTAGTAGGTATATGACAACCAAGTAGGCTTGGAAACGTGTGTATGTAGATTGTATATTAAATTAAAATTCCTTTATTTTCAGATAATTTGATTCATATTATTAAAAATTGTTACTAAGTCTACCTACTACTTATATTAGAATAATATATAATTAAATTTAAAAAATGAGGTAACTATCATCAAAATTACATACAAATAAATTATAGGGTCTGCGTAGATTTGAACTCATAATTATAATATTTAGTGTACCTAAAAACCTCGAGTTGATAATGTTCGTGACATAAGCTCAGTCCTTTTCCGATCAATATTTTATAATATTTTGGCCGAATAAATGTTATCATCTTATGAAGATTTTCCTGCTCAACTCACAGAATGAAACTAAAGTCATTATAGTTACTACTCTCAAACAAATATTACTTCTTGTTCTTGGAATTTTCATACATATGTCGCCACATCGCTCTTGGAACTCTTGAATCAATAATCCATCCGCTGCCAGTAAAGTGACGCTTCTCAAGGAGGCTTTTAGAGTCGTAAACAATCTGAATGAGCATTTTCTACGAAATATTTACCGATTCGATTTTATTTCGAAGATTAGATTTAGGGTATTGCTCGTGTTTTGGGTCTTTTTAGATGTAGATAACTTTTACTTATTGTCATTTGATATTGTGTCATTTAAAATGGTTGATATACATATATAATATGAGAAATACGCAGAATCGAATATTTAAAATTTAAAAAATAATAATTATATAAGTTAAAATACCAATTAAAGCAAATATTCACTTTTATTAATTTCAATTATTTTACTCCTATTCTTGACTTAGGTAAATAGTTCTTGAGTGTTATTGAAAATCAGCTTGATCCTTAAAATTCCGTGAATGCTTAAAATGTGTTCAAATTGGGCAAGTAATGAATTGCTTAGAAGGTAGGTAGGTAGGTACTAAGTAGTTGTTCTTTTATTCGAGCTCGGTTGAATGAAACGAAAATGTTTTCACTTGATTAAGTTTTCCAAAGGCATTTGTGCCTGAGATGCCTTTCTTTAGTTTATTCATTGGAAAGTTATAAAGTAGATTGATATACCTAACAATAATTCATTCGGCATGAAATGTAGAGAATATAGATATTATAAGAATTAGTGAACATTGAATTTCATCATTTTTTTCTTTTATTTCACAAACGATTATAACATTGTGTCATGATTGTCTTGAAAATCCGAATATAAGTAGGTAGATAGTAGGTACATTGTTAAACATAGACATTTGATAGAGAAAGTAAAATTGTATTTAATATTTTTTTAGGGAAAAAAGAGAGCGAATTCTTGAAATAACTGTAGAATATGAAATGAATCGCAAAACCAACAGAACTTTTTTGCACGTTTGCGGACATAGACACATTACAGGATTTTAATTTATTAACCAGGGGTAAGTCTCTTTCAATCGCCATTGGTTTTACTCTCAGATTACTAAACCCTATTTCTGACCCGAATTTCTGACGACATTAGCGATGACCAGAGCGACGCAAAGCAAGTTTCTAGTAGACTTCTTGAAGAAGTCGAAAGAAGTCTATTCATATTATAATTATTTTAATGAAAAGTGGATGACAAAAGAAAGAAATAATAAAAAGCGTAATCTGTGACAAAATAATAAATTACTATAACCAACTGGGTACATAGATATAGGTAGATAAAGTACATTACAGACTAACTTTATCTACCTATATCTATGTACATACTTATTTGTAATGAATAGATGAGTCTGAATCTTCACAAGTTTTTAACAAACTTCAAAAAAGGAGGAGGTTCTCAATTAGATTGTATATATTTTTTATGTTTACTACTTCAGAACTTTTGACTAGGTGGTAGATACGATTTTCATGATTCTTTTTCACCAGGTCCCATTTTAATTTGGTCCAGTTCTGACAGTGGGATCCATGAAGTAACTATATAACTGAAGTCGGTTTATAGTTATTTAAAACATAATCAATTATTATGAGTAGTTTTTTTAATAGTAGAGACTTTGCTGGTCTAAGAAAATGTTATGATATCACTATAAAAATCTATGTACTGTCTGTCTTTCGAATAAAATAACAGACTTGCTTTATTTTGACATGCTTTACACGGGCTGCATTACCCTACACTACACAACACACCATCTCCTTCCTCGCATTGTACAGAATCTACTGGCTTCGGTTTATCTTCATTCAACATAACGATACCGTAGGCGTGGACCCCCCTATACCGCCTTATGAATGAACAGGTGCCTCCCACGCTCTTTCATTTAATTCAGACGGCGATGCTTATCGACACTACTTTATTTTCTCACGTTGAACTGTCATAAGCAGCGTAGTAAATTCTATGTGCTCCATTTTGAAATCGTTGTAAGCAAGATGGCGTATAGCCTGACTGGGACAGATCAATTTGAAATTGCTGGAGAATGTAGTAAGATAGTTGAGGAAAAAATATTATCATCGAAATTATTTAATAGATATTCTTTGTCGCTCGTTTGTTAAAATCATCGTCTGATTCAGGTATAAAACAATTAAGATCAGAGATAAATAATTATAAGCACTTTTTAACAAAAAATAAAATAAAAACCGCCTAAATTTATACGGGACCAAATTCGGGCCCTTTTTAACCGACTTCAAAAAAAGGAGGAGGTTCTCAATTCGTCTGTATTTTTTTTATGTTTTTTACCTCAGAACTTTTGACTGGGTGGTCCGATTTGCATGATTCTTTTTTTATATAATTTTTTTCAGTTCTGACAATGGGATCCATGAAAATTCATGAAAAAAACTGGAAAAATTTAAGTCGGTTTATAGTTTTTTAAAACAAAATTAATTATCAATAAAAAAATAGTTATCATATTATTTTTAACTACTCTGTAAAAAGTTAAAATGCGTGTAAAATACCTATGAATATACCTATCTACGCGTGGACTTGAGAACTTCCTCATTTTTTTCTTCGGTTGAAAATAGAAAGAAGATCTGAGGGCCTAGACAATGTAACAATCGATGTCGAAAGCGATAATAGAAAAGTCCAAAAATACATATATTGGTTTGACATATATGCCTTAGATGTGTCACGTGATCTCTTTCGAATTTTTCCCTACGAATCTTTCAATAGGGTGTATGCATCGATTTTTTTTATTGTTCTAATCGATTCTTTAGGTAATTTTTTACGGCCGGTTGCCGGTTGACTACGTCCTCTGGTAAGTTTAAACGCGTAAGTTATACTAAGTTTACCATAAAAACGTCAGAAAACTTGTAAAGCATGATCCTAAAACGAACTTACCCATTAGCACTTTGCTGGAAGTTGTGAAATGTTCGCAGTCGATCTGTAACAAAGTAAACGAGGAAGCTTAGAGCTTTTCACTTGTGACTTTTTTGGACACATTGGATAGTTAAGTAACTGCTTAACTAGTAGTAGGTAAGGTACTTATGTCAGAATAAATTTGGTTTTAGTATATAACTATTTTCCTTTGGCAGGTACCTACTACCTACTTATATCGTATCCATTTTGAATGGAGCATAAACATAACCAAACCGCCCATACTTAACCTAAAATTCACTTTGTTGGCGCGTCCTTTTATACGTAATTTACATTACTTGTCGATTTTAGATCCTCCCTTCAATAAAAATTGCTTACAATTATATCTGAAACTCGACGCCAAGCAAATGAGATTTTGTTATTTGTGTCGTACTTTGTTTACTAACATGCTTCATTCAAAATGGATAAACCATAGGTGATAATATCCTCATTAGCACGTGTGCATGTGCACTGCTGTAAGTCCATGCTCCAATTTTTGCCATGACTCACTACTGTTGGCAGTTGTATCATTGTTTTTGTCGTACATAGTAGAAATATTAATAGTTGATAATATTATGTACTTAAACCTTTGAAAAAGGTATTTCCTATTGTTATTTCCAAACAGAATGTCTTCATACAACCTAGAGTGGCAACATGGGGAAGGTAACGAGTGATTGCTTATGCTTACCATCTAAAGTAGGTAAACAGTTCTATTGCTCACGTTGACATTGACAAGTTATAGTCGTGGATAATCCGCGTGGTAAATCTATCGTCACGCTTTTCGCCGTTTCTAAAATAAATGTGATACAATTTTCGTGGTGTTATGAAACATGGCCTCTATACAGGTTGTCACAGAAACGGTACACCATTTCCGTGACACCCTGTATATTCCATGGCTATCTACTATTTCTCAATCTCTTGATCTTAACATACAAAGATAGAAATGTCACGTATTGGGTTGATTGCATGCATATTGCATACCATTTTTGCATAATAAAATAAACATCTTCATATTTGGTTCTAGGCCATATTTTATTTTTTAATTGGAAATGGAAATACATTAATTGCTTTTTACATGCAAATTTCGACCTCTATTACCTTGATTACAAAGTTGTTTTTGAGAAAAACAAGCCTATTTTCAACGTAGACCGCTAATTCTATTTTTCTCTGCGGTGCGCAGACCAGACGCCCTTTAATCTAATCTCTATCATACACGTTTACAGGTCTCGATGATTTTTAATTTTAATTTTAGTTTTATCCAGAGATAATGAGATGAGAGACACAAGAGCTTTACAAAAGTTTGAAAAGTTTGATCATACAATGCTTATAACCACTACTGATAGAAAATAAAACGATTGAAAACTCGCATCATTTTGCTGCAACGAATATACACAAATGACGTGGACTATACGAATGACTTGGACGAAGGATTGTTTTTTTGTCCATGGACAAGACAAAACAGCCATATATTTTTTAAACCGACGACCCCGTAAAACTTATTCAGAACATTTTATTCACATCACCTACCTTCTCATTCCCATTGGACATAAATATTTTTGTTATTCTAGTGCGTAAGCGCTCACACTCTAAGTAATTTCTAAGAAATGAAATTCAATCCCAAAAAAAATCGACTTTGAGTGGATTCGAACTCGCGTCCTCTTCCTCAGTATACGCTATGGTTCGTACAAAGTCCCAGATAATTTCGGTCGAGGCGGTATTCGACTATGTGGTCATGACATCTCCGTACTGAAGGGAGGACGCCGTCGCGCCGGTTCGAATCCCATCGAATATCGAAATGTCGAATATTTTTGTGATTTTATTTCATTTCTTATATACATTTTAGACGAGGCTACGCGCGACGACGGCAACAGGCAACATCCGCGGTGGGTGCTAATAGGGCCATTCCGTAGGGTCAGTGATGAGCCAACGCTCTTGTGCAATACGCCTATTAAGTCGCACTACAAACACGCCGCAGCCAAATGAATATTTATTTATTATTATTTTTTAGATTTGACCTTAGGTATTTTAATGAAGTGACTGTGGGATTCATTTAATATAAGCAAACTGCTTAAGAAATCCATTTTTACATGATGTGATCTTTTAAGTGGTGTAAATTGGAATATGGAGTAGATGATTTTCAGATAGCCCTACTTTTGGTACAATATGGAACATAATAGATATTATTTTTGTCTATGTCTCCTGGTTTTTGGGGAACCAGCTTACGACAAGAAGTTGAGACTAGTCCGTTAAATAAAAATCTGTTGCAAGCGAACAAAAGGCCTGAGGTAAGGTTCTTTTATTTTAATGGGTCAATAGATAAAAAAATAATGTATTATACCTACTTACCCTTTTTAATTATAATAATAATACCCACCTAATGTAACGAAATTTAATATACCTAATATTAGCCGTTCCATTAGTTAGTCGAATCGTTCCAAAGCAAGGTCTTTGCTTTACCCATCCTCATTAATACTGTATTCATCCATATTTCCTCTTTTTTATAATAATTTATGTAGATCGTGAGCTTAGAAGCAGCTGTAACTTCATAAATCACGGCCAGCCAATTTGTGTATCAATAAACAATAAACCCACATTTCGACTCAATTTTAAATTAATACTAGCTTGACTTGTTAGCTAACACCGTTATCTATGTTTCTTTAAATTATTTTTGTGATTTCAGAACTTGTCTTCAAATTATATATTTTTAATGATTAATTGCTTAAAAGTGTTAGGTATATAGAGCCAAAAAACTTAGAGGTTTTGTTGATTGACCAGATAATTGCATGCCTTATTAGATTGTCTAAGTATAGTTTTTACCGGTATCCTAAAGTAGTTTTTGCTTGGTTGAGCAATATTTGTGCTTCGAGTACCTACTCACCTGTAACTGCAATATCTTATTAGGTAACTGTCGCTTTCATCTGGGTACACGTAGTAATCGAATTTAACGGTTATTGGCGCCGATGAAAAGCAGAAATAGGTAGTTACTGTCGATGACGGAGACGGCCTGTGACGAACTGCTGAACCGTAGCCAGGTCAGTTAAGCCTTGGGTTCTTGTGAACGGTGACCGTCTTTTGACGACAATAAATAAATAATAATAATAATAGACGGTCACATTCACAATATAATATGTTCACATAATAATATTATTACGATTTCTGTGGTCATGTCTCTTGCTCTCTGACTATTTTGACGCTTCATTCATGCATATAAAACCTACTAAAAAAATGTGCTTGTACATGTCGGTAGTGCATTTTTAAAAGCAAGACTCGATCTATAAATCACCGATCGTGATTGCAAAAAAGATTCGATTATGAAACTATGACGGTTATTTTTCATTTTGATTTCCGCGCCTGTAGCCGTAACTTACGATTGCATCATGAAGGTAGGTAAGTAGTTAGGTTCTTACCTAGATATCGATAAACAATTATCTGGAAGTTGAGTCTGAAGGGATTTGTAAACTTCCTCATTATACAAGCACCTGTATGATACCTGTTTAATTGTAAATATCTACATATCGGTCACTAGGCTCTACCAAAAGTGTCTTGAAGAGAATATACTACATTATGTAATGAGAATCTAATCATGTGCAGATATTTATGCTCAAATTTAAATTTTTAAGGATAGAAGTGTGCGGTCTGTCGCGTGATATCCGCAAATTAAAATACTTCGAACAAAAATATAGAGAAACTACTTTGTTTTGGATGGTATTGTTTGTTGCGATGATTATGCAAAAATAACCTTAAAACCAAGCTATTCCTTTTACTTTTCAGGAAATAAACCGCATTCCTTAAAGTAGTCTTTGTCCAATGTCCATCACATGAGCTCTAATTAACCCAAGGAGAGGTTATGCCACTGCTAAGTGACGGCCGGCTATTAGTCAGCGTCATCTGCACAGCGTTTCTTTTGTCGTAGCCTCATTCATAACCGGAGTGTAGGTCCCAGAGAGGTCGGAAGACGAGACTGGTTTTCTTACTACGTTTTAACCACTGTTGTAACTAACCAAAGTCAGCAAAGAAATGCTCTTTTTTATCGATTTAAGCCAATCTATCTTAAGTCCATCCATCTCTTAGAAGTTTTTTAAACCAAAGTTTATGGTTATGTTGAGAACTGTCCGTCCATTTGTAGCGTTGTGTGCGTCTTCTTCCTCATACTTCTTGCTTGGTGACTATCGATGTCTTTTTTAAGATCATAATATTGATATAATCAGACTTCCACAGAGAATAGCCACGAGCCACAAATGACCAATTCTGATATTTTCTAGGCATTCCAATTTTCGAGTGACAAACAGTGTTGTGTACTGTGTAAGTCTCTTGAACTACATTGACATGAGCAAGCCAGGCGTCATCCAGAAGTGATGATCTCGATTACTCCTCGGGCCCACATCGCTATGATTAATGCTAATTACCCACACCTCGATTTCCTCGCGGTTGGCGATTAAGAACACCATTAGACGACTATCTCCCAGGGCGGTCATTACCCCTACTTTTCAAATATAACAGCATTTTCCTGATGAGGATGCTATTTACCTACACCTATCTCATGAACTATGTGTATGTATGTACTAATAGGCAGGAACTATCTATAACAAATATTTAATATTTGTTATAGATTCGGAGTTCCCTACTTTAGAATGTGTATATTTATATTAAGTGTGTAGACTTTAGGATTAAGCATTTTCATAAAATATGAATCAAGTCGTCAAATTCTAGATACCAGGCATGTGTTCGAAGGTTTACTTTCCCAAGAACATAGAAAGATATTTCCAAACGCAGATAAATTTATCAAGGCAAAGTGAATTCGATTCGTAGTTTCGCCATAATTTTGATATAATATCAGTTTTTTCTTAGTTTGTGGTGATATCGCGTGTGGGCAAGGCCGTGCCTGGCCCGGCGTCGCTGTCATGTCCCTAATCACGCCAGACCGCGGAAGGTATGAACGTCCTAAGCTAAAAACTAAATGTTTTCTACCACTGAATGAACTGTCTGTGCCAAACTAAATGTCAAGTTGTTTTTGCAATTTGCTGCTGCTTGAACCGGCAAATATCATTCAATATCGAAGTACTAGCAAGGCAAAGAAGTTCAATACAATACCTAAATAGGTACCACTACCTACGCAGATGAATGACAGTATAGGGGTCGAAGACAATGGAAAATCTCTTTCGATATGAGGTATTGAAACAGTCTGAAGTGGAAAGACAGGCCATTATGGACCGTGAAATTGAATATGGCCGTAGTATATTGGCACTCATGTAGATATTATAATGCCAAAGAAAATAGAAGTGGTATTCAAAAACAAATGACACTGTTCTGTGTCCAACTAAAGCTTGAACAACCTGATTACCGGTGGTTCTATTATAGAAAATTAGTTATTTACCGATGCTTCTTAATTGAAAAGCTTATAGATTTTGCCTGGATTTAAGGACTCTCCCACTTAAATTTAGCAATATTATCATTTATTTCGTTGATTGATTACTTGATTAGGTAATAGTCAATATGACCCTTATGGTAATAATCAATATGACTCATTAGGTGATATTAACTTTTTCAGCCTGGGATAAGTACCTATTTTATTTTTACATATAATTTAACTTGATGGGCAAGTTCGTTAATGCATGGAAATACATTGTAATAAAGATTGGCAAGCTCTGTTGAATATGGATCTCGAACTTCCTCCTTTTGACATTATCTAAACATTGACTTCCTCTTCGTAATTCAAGTCTCAAGTCTGTTCTTAGCACCTGCTTGTATTCCGCTTTAGTGGCATAAGGCGTTCTTTACACTGGCATATCAATTTGCACCAATATTTTGCAGTACTTATCAATTTTAGAATTGGCCTTGATTCAGCAGTTGGACAATATATCAAATTATTAAATTAGGAGTTCTTCAATCGTCATGGTGTACCTAATCATCTTTATAATTAAAGTAAAAAGTCAATAATTTATGGTGAAACTTCACCTAATAAAAGCTTAAGTCTACGTTATTAATACAAAGTTATGGCAACACAGAAACAGTAAGCCATATAAAAAGCTAAACCTAAGTCGTTTGAAATTGGGCCCCTTCAAAATAACCCTCTACGTCTGCACAAACCTTAAGCAGCTGCACCCCGCGGTATAAATCAGAGCCTGTGCGTGCGCATCCCGTTCGTCCAATAGAAACGCAACAAATGCACCTGCCGGCAAAGGAAGCTCTAATGAGACCAGACTAAACTTTAAGCTCCACTGCTAAATTACGTGACTGTTATGTAAAGGGTATTATAGAGCCTGGTGTCGCATTCGGTCGTGAGACTCCTGCACTGAAGAAAGTTGGTGTAATCTATTGAATACCAGTTGGAGGATTTTTTTAAACTTTTTACTGTGTTTTGATTGTATGTGAAAAGCACATGGCAGAGGAGATTACATAAGCGAAAGGCCAAATCCCAGGGTGATATGACAAACATGATGATTCTGGAGGAAAAGGTACTTAGATCTTTTTTTGAAGGATCTGTTTGATAACATGATATGGATGATTGTGTTTGAATCACTTTTTTCTGTGATAGCCGTATAAGATTTCCTGGTTACGAAAACCAGAAACTGGAAACATGATGTTATATTCAGTGTTATATCCGGTGGAGTAGTGCCATGCATGAGTGGGTGCAAAATCTGCAGGAAAATAATAAGGTTTTACTTAGGATAGCAAGCTTTCTGCAGTTAACTTTGTGTTACCCACCACCTGCAAACGATTAAAATTCAAACCCCGTAGAAACGTAATTACGACGACTGGTCAGAGTTCTAACTTTTATTACTCACCTATCGTTAATTAACTTAATCCGTTGCGTCCCAGAGTTTCGAACCAGCAAAAAGCCAAGATAATGCCATGCCATCATCTTTTACTTTTTCAATAACCTATCAAAGTTATTTTTGCAGGTATTGTACCTAAGCAATTAAGCGCCTATGGATAGCAGACTTTTACTATTTCACTCATAAAATACTTACATACAAATATCAGCAAAACCTCGTGTTTCCAAAAGCTTTAAAGATTTCGTTCCTTAGGTACACTTAGGTTATGGAGCACTGTTCATAACATTAATATCAGTCGGTTGCTCAGGTGTACGGCACACAATCAGCAGTTAAAAATAATGAACAATTGTAAGATAGTACCTAGGTATCCAGCCTTTATGTTCACTGACCGTTTTGCTAAAAATATTCTTCATAAGGCTTTTGTAACTTCAACGCGACCGACACAGCTAAATTCGTAGATTGTCCTGCGCGTTCGTCTTTCATTTGTGCCTTAGCCACGGGTGGTGGCTTAATTTGTGTACTACTACGAATTATGATCTTTGTTTACATTTAAAATATTGATCGAAATAATATATTTCCAACCTTTCCTCTCAATCTTGTCTATATGTTAAGATATACCTACTCCTGTCGTCGTCGTCCTCGTAGGAAATGTCAACCATATATCTGACACACTGACACTCAAGTACCTACTTACACACCTCTAGTTATTATTTCCTGCTTCGGAATGTATGTTAACATTTCTTGATGAAGTATTATCTATACTTTACGTGCTTTCAGCGAATACGTGAAATACGTTTGCTCTAAACTGTTTATCACATAGCTTTGTTTACACCCCGTCTTGTAGCTAGAATAACAAATCCAGTATGAGCGTAAAGTTCTAGGAATTCCTCGATTAGGAACTGATTCTAGAAAGTACCTAATTCAAACAGCTCAAGAAGATTTTCTCGGTACGAACTCTTATCCGTTTCTGAAGAAGTACATACAATCTCGAAGCTTGGTCTTTATATTTCCTCTTTGCGTAAGTTTATTATGCTCCTAAATAAACGTTGATTCAAATAATATAGATTTGATATCTATTATTAGGATTACGTTTTCACTATAATTAATTACTTTGACCATTGAATGGTAAAATATTCATAACTGTGGTTCTTGGAATTCCTATAAGTCGTAGAATTTCCCGTGTTGTGCCGGCATAGAATAGCACCACATCAACTCTTTCCGTGGGTGTCGTAAGAGGCGACTAACGAACACACGTACCGGGGGCCGGGCAGCTAGTCTCTCTGAAGGATAGGATTCGTAAAGAATACATCCGACAGAGAATCTAAGTTAACGACATAGCTTAAAAAATTTGCTCCAGTGGCAGTGGGCCGGCCATATCTCGTGAAAAACCGACAACCGATGGGGTAAACGTGGTCTTGAGTGGCTCTCCGGCTAGTTGAGACGACGATCTGTGAAAGACAAAGGCAGATGCTGGATGCGTCAAGCTGAAGACAGGGCGCTATGGCGCTCATTAGGGGAGGCCTATGTCCGGCAGTGGACGGATATATAGGTTGTTGATGATGATGGTGATTAGAATTGAAAATCATTTTAAACTAAATCGCAGCCTGTCACCATCCATTCTAATTGTATATTTGAATATCTGAGAGCTATAGCAGTATTAAATCACTGGATATCGATAATATCCACTCAATAGCCGATATAGTTTAATGCCCGTACATTTAGTACCTGACCATAGCAAAGTCCACAAAGTACTTTGTATCGCACAGTCCAGAGCCCTGAATTCTGTTTGACTGTTGTTAGTATAGAAACATCATCTTCGTCGTGACGTCTCAATTTTTTATGAAACTGAAGTCAGGACTCTTCTAAGTAAATTATCCAGATAATTAACTTCAAAAGATAGTAGACCTGACCGCGCGCGCTCCGTGTTGCTTATCAGGGGAGGCCTATGACAAGCAGTGGTTTAGGATGAGTTGCTGATGAGATACCTGAGAGCCTAGGTAGACAATGTCATAATCGATGTCGAAGCGATAGTAGAAAAGTCAAAAAATGTAGGTATGGGTTTGACATATGCCTTAGATATGTCACGTGATCTGTATTGAATTTTTCCCTACAAATCAATTGCTTTCGATTCGCTTCAAAGCGAGTGCCGGTTGGCTACGCCCTCTGGCCTGTCTTGTCTATAGTAAAGTAAAAGTCTTTAGTAAAAATGAGCTTGTGATGTAGAAACTATCATCAAGTGGTGATTCTGTATACCTCTATAATCGTACCGTGCCATTTGACTGTTTACACTACGTTTGTAGGAGAGATTAATACGCTAACTACAGGCGCGCTCGTTGGTAGGTACCTACTTCCATTTAGATATATGACCCTCTTTATGACTTTATTGAATTAACGATTGGATTCGTAACTGGTGCTAACAGGTTTTGCCAGTCTCCCTCTGTTATGGTTACCTATTTTGCTTAATTTAAGCTTGGTTTTGCAATTATTATGTAAGTGGTATAATCTTTATTAAGAATGTAAGCGGGTAAACTACGAACCTTGTTTGTGATGGTAGAGTCTGTTCAAAAAGAGAAGAGTCGTGGGAATTGAGACCGTTCGTGTGCCATTTGACAACTTTTGTTGCGTTGACAACACTGTTTACCGTAACGCCACGACTCTTCTCGTTTTGAACAGACTCGTTGTGCCGGCATAGAATAGCACCACCTCAACTCCGAAATATACATTTTGCATACATACAGCCACACTCAGAGACGTTAATGTATCCATTATTTATTTATATATAAATAAATAAATAATGTTGGAAAACAGCATGATCTAACCCAGCTTAGCAGAGTTTGTGTTATGGGTCCTAGACAACTGATACGTACTGATACGGGAGTGCATTGTTGAGTATAGGTATTATTATTTTTAATAATATATTGTGTAAAAATAGAAATTTACGCATTGGCTTATTTTAATTTTTAATTTATGTTTGGTTTTAATAAAAAAAGTAAGTAATTGGATGCTTTTACAGTCTTTTTAGAGGAGTGCAAATGATTAAACACTAAGATATATCTGATTTTGATTAAAATCCACCCTTCTATTTCCAACGCCGTTTTCTGTATCTAAGCATGTGTTTTTTTAACAAGATTGTGATTCATATTTTAATTTCCGCAATGTGATTCTATAAATTGTATCATTTCAAATGCCTAACTTACAAGTAAGTTATAAAATAATATATCTGTTGAAATGGCTAAGCGGCTTGGAAGACCGCTTGGCGACGCAAGCGCAGGTGGACCTATTGCATCAGTACCGCATTCTTCCCAAGCAAGCCAACTCTACACGATACTCATGAATATTTAATCCCGATAGATATAGATTATACACGTAAATAAATTGAAGGCAGATTAAACTGACTAAAAGCATAAACGTATATAGTATAACGTATTAAGTTAATCTCTATGGCAACATAGTTGTGCTAAAACGTCCGTACACCTTGTCTCTACCTTTTAAGATTAAGTTATTTACGCGCCTAAGTAGTCACTTAGCTTGTAACATACCTGGTTGGTGGTTTTACATAAAAGGCGTCAATTTTCACCTTTGTTGGCATGTGCAAACTGTGCAAAGCGAGATTAATATCTGGGCTGATATGGATTTATATTGAGGGAGAATTGTATGGGCTTCACACACGAACAATTCTCGCGCTTAAATTATTTGGTGTGAAAAATTATACCTACGGCCAGCGGCTATATTTTTATTTTTGTGTTTATTCATATTGGTATTTTGCGCATCAGTAGTATAATTTTCATTTTGTGTTGATATTTTTATGTTTATACATATTAAGCCGAGCAAATAAAGAAGGATTAAGAGCTTCGTAGACTTGGTAGAGACTTCAATGAGTACCAAAATAGTGAGATTTGCGACACCAAAATTGAAATTATCTGTAAATACTTCCACGCATATTCCTAACACGATTTTTTGTTTAGCATTGAAATGAGATCCATTGCAACGTTTACAACAACACTTCAAAGTAATAAAATATAATAAAAGCGATTTCAAAAGTCACACGACCGGTTTTTACGATTTTCTTGTGTGGTGCGTTGCTCTCAGAATTTCTTGTTTTTGATTAAATCACTCGTCGATTTCTTTCATTCCCTCACATTGAGATTTTTGTTAGAACAAAATTTAGTTGAATACTCATGAGTTTATGTTTCTTGATACCAAATATCAGTATTCGTACCTACGTCAGTATAGAGTAGGTATCGTGGGTATAGGTAAATGTTTAGTTTTTGCTATGTTGTGGGTAGATAAGATTTAAAGTTCGCCACTTTATCCTTGAGTGGCAGACTGCGTGCCTCCGAGCGCAAACGATGACATACACAGATGTCCTTAATATAAACAACACGTTTCTATTATATTTACTGTCGTATATTATATTAGATATGCAAGTACCATCATATTGCGTCTCAAATAACAAAAGCATTTATAGACGCTCCATGTTTTTACGATGCTCGACCTTTTTGTTCAAGCCAACGCTAACGCATCATTAGATTTGCTATTCAATTAACTTGATTGATATTTTGACGTTGAATAAAACTCATAATTTTTCAATGCCTTCGGTGCCAGGAAACGATTATCAAGGTACCTATCTACCGAAGCTTTTTTGCTTTTGTATTTTTCCTTGAACGAGAGACTGTCGCGACGACCAACGAGACGAATCATCGTAAAGGTAAATCGACACCGTTAATGCCACGATTGCTAATCGATTGCCAATATCGAGTTAATATTTTGTTCTGCTATTTTCATATTTCACGGTTTCCTAAGACTACCGTGCAATACATTTTTTTCACCTAAAGTCTAGACAAATGATAGCTATTAAGAAGCTACTGCCTATAAGTTAACAGATCTGTAGTCCCCCAGCGGAATTAATTGAATTGGATTTCCGTGAAATGAATTTGCAATATAAAAATGGAATTGAAGTGCATCTATTCCTAGAGCCTTTCACTGTTACATCACGTCCGCTGGATTCAATGCATCTAATCCCATAACCGCATCTACAGCTATCGACCCCAATGGAACAAATTACTTATAGGAAATGGCCACCTACGCAGCAAAGCAAATCGCATGGTAAAACATTGACTTGTTGTTACTCAATGTTTTCTTCTCCTCTACGTGTATCTCGTTGTCGCCTGGACAAGTTATTAGTAACCATTTTGAACCCAGCTGAGTATGGTCTGAGTAAAATGTTCTTAAAAGGATTTTACTTGGCGATGTGTAAAATGGAGCGGCATTCGAATTACTATGTTGTAACTGTCCTGGCAATTTATAGGATTCCCATTTTCTATACCCATTTGTGGTGATAGAAATTTACGGACTACTGCATACAAGCAGTTGGTTGTCCTTCAGTTGTTAACGTCTGCCGTAAAAATACAGGGTGGTTATTTAAATAATTATTTATTGCGAGCGTTGTTCTCCGAAAGAGAGTTCGCAACATTGTTGTTGCGTGTTTTCAAATTTAGTCACGTCTTGCATTCCCATGAAAAAACTGGTTAATAAAGCTAAATAACTTTCGATCGAAAGTAGTCGGGCTTGCGCTATTGTTATTTTCACAAAAGATCAAGTTTACGCACTTCAATGGAGTCATCGTTAACAAGCTTTGAATTTCTAAGGTCTACCAACTTTCATTTTAAATATAAAGACAAGAGTCTGTACCTACTACCTTAAAATAGATCTAAGCAATCTAAGCATAGGATGCTATAGGTACCTACTAAGTCGTCTGATCGTAAACTAACAACTTGCCAACATCAGCAGCGTTTCGAAACTTGTCAGCGGGTATTAAGTGGATTATGGCACCTACGTATAATAGCTCTTACTCTATGAAAATTAATATTAGCCTTAAGATGTAGAGCACGGAGTTCCAAGGTTCGCGCTGATTAATCGTGGTTTGCCGGCTGACATTGCTGCGCTCTATTATATTAATTTGATGTTTATAATCTACAGATTGTAAGGTATTTATAATTCAACTATATGAATGGATTTTAGAACATGCTCTGTAATTATATAAAACCTTGTAGGGGGACGTTAAACATCATTGTATATTGTACAATTAGGCGTTCATTATGTTATTACGCCTATTAATAAATTGCGTGTGCTTTCGTAACAAGATTCGTAACAGGTATGATAATCATATACTACAATTGCCTGTTTAGAAATACATTTTCCAATGATATTACCATATTGGTCCATTTGGTTCATTATGGTAATGCGGTCTACATTAGAATTTTGTAGCTTTGTACCGTTTCCTCTGCTCCCGTTATGGAATCAATAGCAGTTACCGAGACTATTTGTATCTTGGGTGGCATCTGGGACTGATTCGGGTTGGGAAGTCAGGGCTCTAAAACGCGACCAGAAAATATTGTGTCCTCTTTCCTTAATAGCTTATTGAATTTCATCCGCTTCTCAAACAAGTCTGTTTCTATTGACAACATAGTAAAACTTTTTGTCAATTATGAATTTATTTTAAAAAAAACCTAGTTTTCAAAAATTCTAATTTATTTATCGATTTACATTTCAAACAAACTACAGGTATGACTGTATCCTAATCTCATCCGTCGTTTGATGTATTCATAAAACAACCTTATTAACTTTTACTTATATATTTAATTTTTTTTATTCAATGTCAGGTAATAATAATAATAACTATACTATACTTACTAAATACTTTAATAATATCTTAATATTATTTCTTATAATATAATTAAGTATTTTATTCACAATGGTTCCGATTATCTCCATGTTTATGAAATATTGTAAGACTAGCTGGGTCAGCGACATTATTTAAATTATTCTGCTCTGGCCCGGCTACGCCACCTACCGGGACCGAGGACACAATCCTCCACTTTACTTTCTCCCTGTCGGTAAGAGCCCTCAACATCGAGTTCCTATTACAGAAATTTCCAGTCGGTACTTACTTACCACCAGTACCTTACCTACAGTACCAACGTATTAATCAGAGGTTTACTTGTTTTTACTGGCGTATTTGTTACATCTGTTTTCGAGTTAGGTCGATTTCAGTTAAGGAGCTCGAATATGATGAAAATAAATCTACCCTACATGTTCATGTTATGATCTCACTCTCGATGTTCGATATGTAACAACTCAATATGATTACAATGATTACAGCCAACGAATAACTTGTACTAGATTTTGTACTTAGAACATGTTAAAGCTATTCCAGCAAACGACAACCAAAGCCACATAAATAAAATCTGTAATGGAAGGGTTAATAGTCTAAAAACAAAAGGCAGTGGTCACTGGTCGGGCAGGTTGATATAAACACTTGGCCGAGGGACAATGCAGGTCGGATGACACCCCCTCGAACAATGGTCTCGTTACTGCAACAATAACAAGTCACCTGCCAGACCACTCGCACCTATTATATCACGGTTAAAAATATTTCAATTGGAATTTTTTACACTTTTATATTGAGTACTTATATGGCGTGTTTGTAAAACATTTACGTGCAGTTTATGTACATGCGTACATTAATAGTGACAGTTATTTTGCGCAACTGTGCCATTGGCTACCAAAAAAACTTGGAACTATGTAGCTTATAACATGTAGAAATAAAGACGTAATTGTGGAATAATAAAGTTCCTAGACAGAGGTCAGAATTACAGTCTTTATTAATATTTTATAATTCTTCACCATTTTCCTTTAAGTTTTGTAGTTTTATTGGGTAGTTGGTAGTTTTATTTTATCATTCTAAAAATCTTCTGCATTTTCATTTTTTAAGTGACCACAGCAGTATTGACGATAACCTAAATTCATTCTGGAAAATATTGCATGCGTTCTGAGATATGACAGGCAATCACATGCTGGCTGAACTTGGCAGCAAATGATGTGCCACTGCCGATTCTAAATCAAAAGGTGCTAGATTCACTGCTAGGATTGCCGATTGGTTCAACTGCTATCGTAAAAAACCTTTTTAAAAAACCCAAAGCTTTTTCTAGTTTGATAGCTATCAGATGTACCTACGATTATCGATTATCGACATTAAGAACTTTATGTCTTGAATTTGGCAGCCTGCTGCAATTTTTTATCAGCTCGGCTGTATCGATATTCTTCCTACTTCCATGAAAATCCGAATTTACAAAGCTTCGTCATACGAATTTCAGGCACACGTTTAACTGTTAAAATAAGCACCAGTAGGTATATTGATCCACTTCCGGCGATCCTTTTGTTCGATCAGCAAGCTGTGTCTGCAGCCTTACCCAACCTCTTTGTTCGACGCATGCGACAGTCTCCCGACCGGTCCAGCGGGTGTAACAGCTATAATGCCTAGTATTACGACTATCTACCATTCTGAGCTGTAGCAATACCACTATACGGTTCAAACTAAGCCCGATACATAAACTAGCATGTTGCGGAGTCGTTGTATAAACATCAAGTTTTATTGCTTGGCTGGGTTCCACGCAGGGACGTTAAACCCGGTTCAGCCCTCGAGCTGTTAGTTTACTGGATAGTTTGCTGATGCCAGAACTTGCCTGAATGTCTTGCGTGAATGCGTTAAGTTTGGCAGGTCCTTTGCTCAATATGCTGCGCACACGCGGGTCATGCACTTAACATTCAGAAAGGTATGTGGATGGATAGCAGTCATCTACACTTTCTTTTGCCTTAACCAGGTAGGTAAGTGTGTTTGTGGAATAACACATTTATTGTTATTTGCAAACGCTTAGCACCTGACAATGCTAGGCTTTTATCTCTTTGTTAAACCACGTTATAGTCTCAGCTACTACGTCATAGTGGACTAGGCATATCGAGAAGTTGCCAACGACCATACAAATTCATGAGATTGAATTAAGTTGATAGGCATTTCTGCGGAATAATGTCGAAATGTAAGCCAATTCTTGACTATCAAGATTCATGGTAATTTGTTCGGAGCTGTTGAATAGAAGACATGGAGTATTTTCAATCAGCACGGTTTTCGGCGATGTCTGCGCGCTCGCTCCTTGCGGTCGGCTTTCGATAGTAACTAATGGACATCTGCCAGCAAACTGCGAGCGCCACAACAATATTTTGATGCCAAAATGTTTACTGGAATTGAATACAGCATTGATTTCTACCAGTACTATTGCTTTGTAGATCTGAAGATTAACTAGTCTACATAAAAGATCCTAGTAAAATAGCACTATACCTGACTCTAATTTTTTTCTTTCTATCAGCATCGTCAATTACATTGGTCAGCTTGACTTCACTATTTCTGGGTATAACTGGCTCCTCAATAATATTCCATTTTTTACCTTTAAAATTGATTTAAAATCAACACAAGCTATTAGCTGCCCATAAATATTTAATAACTCCAATTTTGCTATGCACTATCAAGTTTGTAATATTTCCAGACGATTTAGTTTTTGTTAAGGCCATTATTTATTCGAATTAGCTCGATAACGCACCAATAACACTCCACTGCGCCCATTATCGACGATCACCGATTCAGAGAGATCGTGAACAGCGATTAGTGCTTGTTTAGCTGAGCCCTAATTTATTATTCAGTTTCTGTCGCGGGTGGTAATTTATATAGGCGCACTCACAGACGAATGCGGTTGTCGCGTTGAGCTGATTACAGCTCCTAGCGGCGAGATAACACGGTAGCGCAGTGCTTTGCATTTGCGGGGCTTTGACACAGTTTCAGCTAATCTGACATGCAATAATTGCAAGGAGGCTAAATATAATGCTGCATATTGGCATGCCGTCCGCGACCGGCGCTCGCTCCGTCAGCGATGTACCTCACATGCATTCAAATCAAGCGCTCGCCTTCCCCTGCCTACGAATGAGGGTTTATTTCAATGTTTTTACTGTAATGTGTTTTAAAACAATAGCGCTATTACGGCTCTGTTAACAATGCTCACAATCGGCTAATACTATTTTACTAGCTCACGAATTTAAATTCCATCCAAGCCCCGGAACATTATTTTTATGTCACCGAAGTGTTTTTTATTCAGGCAAGTGTTGAATTGTTGGTAAATTGAACGTACAGTCGGACAATAAGGTCTTTGAAGCGTGGTCGTGATAAATGAGTCTTATCGTGAAGAGGTAAAGTTCAATTGGCGTAGAACTTCCGCAGTCCGCTGTCCAATGTTATTACAGTAACTGTTGTGATAATAGAGTCCAATGGGACCCAATAGGAAGCCGTCATAAGTGCTTATTCACGGCTTGTATTCGAGTAGAGTAGTGCTCACGTATGTAAATATGAAGTACCGCTATCGGCCTCCCAACCAGACTAATGAAGAGATTTGGCACGAAGCACGAGCTTTAACGGGTCTGTCGCTGTACAGATAAACATGTTCGCTACACGCAATAATTACACAAACACGATTCTGTGTAACCTATTAAAACAACTGATGATTGTACTAACATTGGTCTAAATTTAAGTTAAGGTAATTTTTGATTCTAAATACATAGGTACCAGTTACCAATGCTATCGAGGTTTTTGTTAATTTAATGTGTAAGCCCTTACACTAAGAGTAATTTAGAAGAAATCTAATAATTTCCCAAACAAAAAAATTGTACAAACCTAATATCTACAACGGTTTTAGTACCTACAAACCGATACAATGCTATCGAACCTAATATTATGTTGACAAATATGTTAATCTATTATTTATTCGGCCTAAAAAGTTCCTTGGTCTTTGCACAGCAGTGACAGGAATTAATTAGACAAAAAAGGTTTTTATTTTCAAATCAATTCAACAGCCATTTTTTGTCAGTTCACCCGACATTCAACCTAATGGAGTGCATTTCATCTGATGGGTTCCTCAAATTACACGCTCGTATTGGTCACGAATGCCGTCACGACAGACGTAGTGGTAAGAACCCGTCGGATTTGATCACGACTCGAAACAAATACTCCGGTGGTACCGTTTTGTCATGCAGACGATTGTCATTTCGGACCGCACACATTTTGTGTACAACCATGAGGAGAGGTTTCTAAAGAATATATGTTTGCTTGTCTGTCACCAAATAACATACTCGTATCTAAACTGAGCTTCACTAAATGCACTTAGGTGTTCTCTAATAAAAAATGTATTTCAAGAATATAATTCTTCTAGTTGCTGCTTTACAAGCTAACAGTAACAACTCAATGTCGTATAAATATTTATCCAGTTTACAAAGCACAGGAACTGTTGTTTTAAGTATCCTTTTAACCCAGTTCTAGGAAAGAGCTGTTTTCATAGAGTTCTTAAAAGCATAGGAGCATAAGGAACATTCTTGCTCAGTGTACCTACTCACATATCAGAGCCCTGAAGCCACACAATGGGAGCAACGACAATGGCACAAGCGCCGTCACCGCTACTCCCAATATTCTTCATTTGCATACGTCGTACCTACCCCTTACCATTTTGAAACTGAAGTATAGCGTTCAGATATGAAACTCATTTGCCCTCAGCCATGCAGAAGTGTTCCCACAATATTCTAATATGCGTTCTCAAACGGAGTTTTTGTAAAGATCCTGGGCAAGAACAGAGTATAGTCTTTTAACATGGTGTCATCCATCAATAGTACATAGTACATAATGTACATCTGTGATGAATTGTATTTAGATACTTAATACACTAGTCCGCAGGTCATCGGTAAGCTGGCTTTTATTTCGGTCAAAGAATTAACATAGCCATGGAAATGGAAAGTGGCAATGCTGCACATGCACACACAGGGCTTTGAATTGTATAAAATTGATAAAAGTCTACATAGCTAGGAATTTATTCAAGTCCCTTTTAAGTACCTAATGAATTAAGGTGTGGAGTGTTTGGTTCAAGACAGAATATGTGCATGATGCCTGGGATACAGGCCGTCGATAATATCAACAAGGTTTTGTTTTTTTAATAGTGAGCTTTAGTTTCGGTTCTATAAACACTGACGTTGGCGGATACCTTTTACGGCTCTGGCATAGCATTTAGGCACGTCGATAAGGTAGGTACAAAAGTGAACATCGCCATATCCCGTCCCTATCTCGCTGGATGATATGAGAAGCTAGGAACATTATTGTTACGGTTTAGATGGAGATTTTTGCATATAAAAACGAAGCATATCTCCGGATGAGAATTGAACGAGCAACCTTAACATTCATTGAATTGAAACTCCTCACTTAATTTTCACGAAAAGCTCGCACGATAAAATTGTGAGAATTTGCAAATTTAATAACCAGAGATGGGCGTTCCCAATGTTACAGTGAAAAGTAGATACGGCGAGAAGACAATTGCAAAAACGACAAAAACACGGGAAGCAATTCAGCGGGCATGCTCTTAATTGGATGAGACCACTTCCTCTAAACGACACACCGCGCCGCCGCCGACTGACTACGCCTCTCCCAGCTTTTCATATTCGAGTAACAAGACTCTACTCTAGTGCCTGGACATATTTCTCGTTTCGGTTTATTCATTTTTACTCATCATTGAAAATCACCTATTGTTACAGAAAGTAAACATCATCGTCGTCGTCCTACATGCGTATGAATTCTATTCAAAATCTATTATCCAAACAATCAAAATAGAATTTCAGTTCAGAAATACGAGTACTGCGCTGATTAAAAAGACGCTTTGTAACAGGCAGCTAGAGTTTTAATTTTCCTTTTTAAAGGTGTTAGGACCCGTTTGGCCGAATCTGAAGAACACTTATACTGAAATAACTAGGTACGTATACCAACACGTACTCTAACAAAACTTATTTCGAAAGAATGTTGCACTTAGGTGATTCCTGCAGGGAAATACGCTCACAATAGCGTAAGTGCAAATAATATTAACAAATTTACAACACGGACAGTCCAAATGGCGAGCTGGAATAATTGTAGTGGTTACCCGACTACTCCAAGTTGATGATGATCTACAACGAAATAACAATAGATTCTATCAGAAATTATTGATGCATTTGCTCTATCGCGCCTAAATTCAAAGAGGGGAAATAATCTACCTAAGATTGCTTACATTAAAATTCAATAGCTGATGCTGACACACTGACACCTCCAAAGCTAAGGCTCAAAAAGTCGGACTGTTTCGTGACAGCCACAAGGCCAAAATACTACTTTGTATAGTAGCCACCAACCTTGTCGGTAAGTTAGGTAGGTATGAGCAATTTGTTTGGCACATCGATTACAAACCAAAAAAAAGCTGTAAAAAAACTATAAATCATTGCATTGGTCTGTCAAAATATGAGTCAATCATAGCCAGTAATATTTTTGCAGATTCATGTCACGTGAACTGAATATCCGAGGCTGGTTGGCTTTTGTTCTATACATTCTACAATGTCGAACGACTTGTTTTATTGGGACAATTGTAAGCTGAAATTAATGAGGTCAATGTTATTGTGGGTATATTTAGTAGGTATAAACATTAATTTCAAACAACTCTACTAGACCATCATAAAATTTAAAATTAGTAAGATAAACATTATAATGACATTTATATATTATTAAGAACCGTAAAATTAAATCTAAATTCCTCATGAATTTAGGATTCTAGGCGAAACGATAAATATAAAACATGTATAACAACCAACAGTAAACAAGTTGTTGTAATAAAGGAAACAGGCTACAATCGCACCCAAAGCATAATTTTAACATTTATATTCTCGAATATCTGTTGTCACTACATATAATTTTATGTTTAGGATATAACTAAATAGATTTACAAATCTCATTAATTATGCTTAGGAATTATCATACAAATGGCCATGCCCAAAGTCTGAGAAGTTTTATATAAAACTAACGCAATTTCAATAATTTTGCTATTCAAAGCTGTATTCTTTACCTCTTTTAATATGGAGCCTTATCAGATTTACATAAATACAAAGACCGCGTATCGGACGTACATATCAAGGGTTGAATTTTAATTTTCTACCAGTAGACAAACTGGTCGGACGCCATCCAAAAATAGGCTCCCGAGGTCATTGCCACGGACGCGGCAGGCAGGTGCTTTCTAGCCAAATATTATTACCGCGCCCAAACTGTTGCATTAAAAATGTTTTTTAATTGTAGTAAGCTAAACAACTGCCAATTACAGTTGAAGAAAGACTGAAGATGTGTAAACTTGTCAGTTGATTTATGAACCAGCAGCAAAATGGAAGCATAGTTTTTTTAAGTTTCCTTGATATAAGTAGGTAGTCTGGTAGCTGTGTAGTGCTGGATTAGAAATGCGTGGTGCTTGCTGGCTTAGAATTTGCACCTCCTCAATTCTTCCCGAGGGTGTCGTAAGAGGCAACTAATAGGATATCCACCGGGGCGGGCATCAGCGCCCCAATGCCCAACCCGCATGCCCAGCGTGGGGATTATGGGCATTACCCCCATGAGTTAAACGCCAATAACGCGTTTATCAGGGGGAGGCCTGCGTCCAGCAGTGGACTGATACAGGCTGTTGAGGTTGAAAAGTGGGTAGGTACAGGTACCCAGATTTTTTTAATTCACCTTAACTGTTTTCTAAGTGCAAAACTATATTGATATTTACTAAGGGTACTAATTTATTTGTTTAAACTTCAAATCTCTATCGATCTTAACTTGTTTATTTGTTTACAGCAAGTCCCACTGTAAAAATTTTAAGAGAGTAGCGGAGATTCAACTAACTTCAACGCGAAGTCATTGTGTGCTTGTTCTTGAATTTCAAGCAACAATTGCTCTTAAAGCTTAGATAGTAAGATCACCCCGAGTCCGGAACTTCGAAATACCTCGAATGCTCTGTTCATAAAACAGATTCAGAGGTAGATATTTTATTAAAAGTTTTGTCGCGTTGTCTTTGACGTAAGCTTTGTCCCTTTTTCTTTACAAAGTTTATTTAACTCTAACTCCTTTAGTGTCTAAGTCACTTTAAAAGAACTTAACAATGAATTCAATCTTTTTCTCTGGCAAGTATCTATTAAGGCACAAAGACGGGTCTTTCTGCTGTAAAGTGGCTACTTCCAGAAAGGCATAATGACAGGCAATAAGGAAAAATAACACTGAATAGTCGGCCTATTTCCATGGCTGATAAGGGTTAATCTTGAAAGTTCGCTTGAAAGATTATTATCTAGACAGGACTTTTGCGTTCTAAACTTAATTGGATCAAAGAACTCCAACGGCAATTGCGATCGTCCAAGGTGAACAAAACGAATTTTAGTAATTACTTTTTCTAAACCAATATTGGTGGAATGACCCTCTATTTACAATACCAAGTACCAAAGTAATGGTCAAACAAAAGAACCACTAAGTATTCAGTGCCATGAGTTTGCAGTTAAAAGCGAGTTGCATTGAAAGACTGACGTTTAAACCTCCAGTAGTTAAACAAACGAGGCAAACGAATGGCTGAACGAAATGGAATTGAATGGAAGCGTTCGAAAAATCACTTTAATTGTCTTGTCTTTGCAAATGTCGGTCAAGCTAAGTCAGCGGTGTGACCGACTTACAGCAATTGCCTCGAATTGATCCTCATCGAGGCACCCTCGTCTATCGTATCAATCAACTTCTATTCCAGCCAACTCATCATTATTTATTGATTTTTTAAATGCTGCACTGATTGAAAGATAAATGTGCTTTTTACTCCTCGTTTTAGTGGGATTAATATATTTCGCTGAATTAGTGTCTCAAAGTTACCTCTTCCTTAGAAAATACTTAGTTTTCGATTTGGGTTAGTTATTATTACTAACCTTACTCATCATACTGCTGGGCAAAGGCCTCCCGATTCCTTACAAGCATCTTAATCATTATTAAGAAAGCAACTACGAATTGCATTTCGAAATCAGCGCTTTTCAGCACTCTCAAAATTTCTGAAATAGGTACACAAAATTTATTGTGTGTTTGGAGGTGACTCTAATAATACTTCTTAAGGCTTCTTGAATTAGGGACGGCATTGAAACTTACTAAATCAAATTGTATTTGTAGCTTTGCCCTATATGTGCACGTTCATCAGTTACATAAACCTGAATTTGCAAATGTTAACTCTGTATTATGGAATGAATGAATGAATGAACACTTTCTGTAAACAAATAAAATGAAACGTAAGTTTAAAGAAAGTTCTTCCAGGCAACCTTAATAAACAATAGATATGAGTAGGTAAGTAAAGAGTTGGTAGCACTGGAGCAAATAGTATAAAAGTTTTATCATTAAAATACATACATACAATACAAATAAAAAAAATTACATACACATCATACCTAAAGAAGATTTACCTAAACAAATAAAATGTAATATAATAAAAATAATGCTTTAAGAGGCGATGAACCGAAAATATAATGTAAAAAATGGAAATATAGTTATTTTGTAATTTATATTTACCTAACTAATCGTAGGATATAAGTGTCTGTTTTCACGGCCTACAAAGATATACTGTTGTTGTTCAGAGCAGGTGAATAACAATTTCATGACATTACCAAAGAAGAGTCAAGGAGGAATTTCAAATTAATTAAGCCTCGTCTCTGCTCTCCCTGCTAATTTTGGCATTGTGTTGAATTTGGTTTGGTTGTGTTCACCAGGGCCCTAAGTCAACAACTAGCCATGGGCATACAAAGCACCGGAAAGTGAAAATTGAGAGTTCAACTTTTCACTTCATACAAAAACGGAATGTGTATCTGACGATGGCTTCACTGTATATGTCTACTGTTCTAGTTCATGGCCAACAATTCCAACGGTACCTATGCCTCATGTCCATTTTCCATGTGTCAAAACTACATAAAATTCATACCAAAATAGGTGTTTATTCAAAAAAGATTCCATTTTGAAAACCTACATATTTGACGGTTTTAGATATGAGGTTCCTATAGCAAGCCGTTTTAATGAGCTTTTCAAATTTAAATTCGTGCTATGTATTTGTTTTTCATGTTAAATGCTTACGGTGCCAAGCAATTATGTTCCCTATTAATCTCTCGTTAAAATCTGGAATGGAATTCAAATTCAGTATGCGTATTCATGAAAAATGTTTTAAAACGGCGTATAAAATAAATTAGGCAACGACTAACAGACTTTGAAATTGCCAATTTGCATTGCAGTGCAATTTGCTGTCGTTTTGTTAATCTTTTATCCTTTCATTGGGAGATTTTCAGTTTTTTAATTCTTTTAACTAGAAAGCTTCACGGGACGTTACTTTTTATTCTCTTGGTAATATTATTTTGTTGCATAGTGAGACTAGTGTTTTTACCCTTAAGAATGCATGTTCTAGGTTGATCCTTTTGCGGGAAATAGACGAGTTAACTGTTAAATGAGACCTGACATATCTGATTTCCAGCTAAAATGTATACTATTCAAATTGCCAAAACTTTAAATTATACGATGCGCACGATTCTCAAATCAAAACAAATGTCATTGTTATTTACAATCACGCCCATCTCTTAGGCAGATGGGTGCAATAAGGCACTGAATCGTAGGTCACGATACTTCCCCATCTGATAAACGAATGCCACATAATAATGCTAACGAGGGCATCGCAGCATCATGTGCAGCGTTTGTGCTGGTTTAGATAAATTTTGTGAATGGTTGGTGCATTTTGCGGAACCATTTTGATCGCACATTGTTGCTTTTAGTTGCACTTGGCGTTCGATTTAAATTGCACACGAGATATTATTTTTGCGTTTTATGTAAAATAGTTTACGATTTGTGGCTTCTTTGAACTTCTTTTTCGCGAGTTCGTTCCTTGTAGAACGCAGAAAAAATTAAAAACTGCAAAGTATTTGAATTTCGTATGTTACGCTATTTTTGCATGGTAATCAAGTACAAACAGAAGGTATTTTCAAACTATAAGCTCGCCGTTGGTTTGGTACCGTTAGACAATGAACTGCAAACCAAGCAGGCACAATCCGATCGAAGATTACTGCTCCTGTTCTTTGAACAAAGGCTTGGGAAATATATTGAATGTAATAGGTATAGCCTACATTATAATCAAAATTTACAGAGAGGGATCTACTCTACCCCTTACTTCCTCAATGGATATCATTGCATCGGTTTTGCATAGTGATCAATTCATCATCCTCGCTGATTTGTCAAAAGTACCTTCTTATTTTTTAGGTAGGTACCAAAGACAACTTATTTTTTGTCAGCTCTATGTTTTAACTTCCACCAACATAAGAAGAATGTAGATACCCATGGGTAATTGATACTAGTATAGGAAGGGTGGAAGCAGACGAGAAACATACGGCAAAGACTCGACCACTGACTCGATGGACACCGCAGCCACTATTCACTTTTAACTGTCACCGTCAAGACGGAAAAAAACAAATGAATTTCTATGTGACAACACAACTGATGCTGTTACAACAAACATAAGGTATATAGAACATAACACGCAGCTTCATTGCGCCCAAAAAAACGGAGCTTGTGATATGGGTACCATGCCGATTCAAGTTTTTACACAGGTAAGAGTGTTGTGAGAAAATAGCGATGGGTACCGCCAAACTAAAGTAGGGTCGTTTCCATATTGTTGAAGTTCGTGAAAATTAATCAAAGCTGTTATAGAGGATTTCACCGTCACTCGTTACAAGTTGCAACCAACAAGGTGAATATTTTACCATCGAGTAGTGTTGGTCGCGACGTGTGGCTGCAGAAAATGGCAAGCGATGGATAGTCGTTGTGGTTTCAACGGTGGCCCGTGTACTCCCAGGCTAAGTAAAGCAGGATCGTGCTGTCATGGTGTGGTGGGCACGAGGTCACGGGTCGTGGACGACGACCTCATCTGCATGTTGTTGCGTGGGATCCTTGTACCTAATTGTTTTTGCAGCCTTTCCTACAGCCACTGAGCTCGTAAAATAACTTGGGTAGCTTATTTCCCAATAACACAATTAAAACAAAGGTCTATTTACTGTAAAAAAAAACACTCACACACTAAAGCACATGAGATAAATAGAAAGATATATATAAGATTAAAAAGTGTCAATTTTATGGATTCTGGATCCTTCATTAGATTTGTAGAGTACCAACAAAAAGAGAAGGTCCCCAAAGGACAAGATTCAAATTATACCGCACTTCAAAGAAAAGAATTGACTCTACGAACCGGAACAACACAAGGGTCTAAATATCGGGAAAATATCCTACAAAATATGGGTCGTAAGATCAATATACTCCGGAAATAAGTATATTTATTAAAAAAACGAGATAATCGTCATTCCGATCCGGATCACGTAGTTACCTACCGAAGGGAACGCAGACAATACATTTTTAATAGGGTCTTGCGAATTAGTAGGGTCAGATAGCTTTTGTTTTGTTTGCTCAAATTTTTCGACAAACAACGAAAATTGCCTGCCGAGCTACCGTATTCGCATTTGTTTATACATAGCTATATCTTTAGCTACATTATGATCGGAAGTTTGGGTCGTAATTGGTTTATGCAATCGTACCGCGATTGTTTGTTTTCCGAAGAAAAGGGTAAAACAGCAATCAACATTTTCCTTTGCTTTAGTAAGTATAAATCACACCTAAGATAGTTTGGTTTTACAACGAAACCATGATATATGTATGTATATTATGCCGATATATTTTCATTTTCATTAACAAACTTCCTGGGTGGTATCTACCGTCTTTTTTTTAAAGAGTAATCACCGAATACTCAAACGCAACTCAGATTCATGCACATGCACATCTCAATAGATTTTAACAGATTTTCATTGAAAACTGTCAAGATATCGCGTGCTCTAAGGTATCTAATATCGTAATATCTACAGGCAGTCTACACGTTGACTCTACAGTATAGGCTACAACTTTAAACTTAGTCTATGCAAAGGCAACGTTTATGAACTTTCAACGAAAGCTTTGCGCTGTAATGGAATTGAGTTAATTGGTGAACCTTCACGTTCAATGTTACCGAGTGGTTACATTCACTCGTTCCTACCGGTGTGGCAGACACAGTCTGATAAAGAATGGCTAATTCACAAATTGGCTTCCTTTGATAAAAAGTGGGTTGATTCTTCAAGTAAAAAAATGATAGAAAATTTAACCCGTTTTTTCTTTCTATTTTCCACGAATTAGAACATAAAACGAGAAAAATAATGGCAAGGGCGACTTTAAACCTAAATAAGTTATCTTCGAGCAAACCATATTGGACAATTATTTTATTATGGTTTTGGCGTGTTGTTGTAACAAAATTCATTCGAACATTCACATATTATTTCATATTAAGACTTATTCGTCCATACGTATTTGTAACTTTCGTAATCAGTAAAATAATTTTGGAAACATTCTTGTCGATTGCTCCTTCGACAGATTTGCTATAGCAAGAGCAAGTAGAGTACATCTTTCATGATAAAGAGTTCATTTTTCGGAAGACCCCACGCATAATAAATAAAACTTAATTTCACTTGACATTTTCAGACTGAGTGGGTGATTGAGATGTGTTCTTTCAGCTGTGAGTGAATTATAGACAGTAGGTACTACTGACACTCACCCACTTTCAATCATGCGAACCGGTCCGGACAAAGAGCTTGTTTCTTAACGCGTTGTTGCGCCAAAATGTATTTATTGCCTGGTTGATATTTAATTAAAACACTGTTTACCTTAATCCCCTTGGTAATACTTATTACATTTGGAAAAAACCGCATTGTGATTACGAAGCTTTGAAAGTTCAAATTAATAAACCTATTTTGTTCTTGTTGCTGCAGCATTGATATTTTTAAGCATTGTCCTCGCTTTTAGTCTTAACAACATTGACCATGTGTGGTCCAGAAAAGGTACCGTATTTCGTTCTTCAGATAAGTATCGAAAATACTGCAAACATTTATTACGTGCTTTTCATGTTTTCGTTTGTTTAGAGCTTACCTACCTAAATTTAAATTCAAGAGTAATGAATGCTTTTATCCACGGTTACGTAATAATGAAAACGAGTAGGTACAAAAGCCAAAAAAACATCAATGAATTTACGTCATGGTAAATAGCCGTGTCTGTGGGTGTAGGCGTTCGTAGACACGAGACAGCCGGCTGCGCGGGCGCGGGAGCTTACAAGCTTCGTTTTATAGCTTCGTGAATCATCGGATGACACCGGACAACTTCGGCATTACACGAGCAAAGCTAGCGTCCCGTCTCTCTCCTTCTTAGGAGAATACGTAATCATTACTCCAGTCACTGAACCAAAAAAAGCAAAAAGACAATGTTGTCGTCCGGTTGGGTAGGGTCGTGAAACCGGTTCTATACTGGGTTTCCAACTGTATCGGTAGGCACATTTCTCGAAAGTCAGAAAATACTTTTCCGCAGGTTTTAGGCACGTTTTTAACGCGATATATTCAAAACATTGTTTTTGTGCCCCATCCGGGCATAAGTATATTAAATCTGTAACGTATTAGAACTTTATGTACAACATAAATACAATAATCAATCTTGGTAGGGACTTTTTAAAACTTTCTCCAACGGTTAATTGAATTCAAGATTTTTTTTTTTATTGTACACTGATGTTCTTGAAGATATTCATATTACGGTAATTGCATCACAGAACAGAACCCTCGAAGTTAGGAGAATTGTAGCAAAATCTCGCCACAAATGCCAAAGCTGGCATCACCATTTCATATTGTATCTTTATCCTTACAAAATAAAAACTCATGCATGATAATCAGAGCACACTCGCAACTTAGCCAGCAGATTAGGTAATAGTTAGTACACCCCAGGCTGTGCATGGAAGGAAACTGTTACCGAGCGGAAACGGTCGGGTGGTGGCCATTAAAATATAATTACAATTTAATACACCCCTTTGAATCGGTGTTCAGATTATTCGATTCAAATCAGATTTGCTTCGCTATAGTTTTGATTTTAATTTAAATCAAGTTTTTATTTTACTCATAATATAAAAACTTGCAAACCAAAATAATCTATCATAATCTATCTACTCAAAAACCAACAATCACTACAATATTATGCTTCTTGCAGGCACAGAATTAAAATTCGTAGGTATCTGTTTAAGTGCATTTTTCTTTATTTATAGATTCTGAGAACTGTGAACTGTGATTACCTACTCTATCGACTCGAAGCAAAATACAAGGAAAATCTGTATAGCTAAATAAAATACGTAAATCTTGACTTTCCTTGAAAACGTTTTCTAAATGTTTATGTAAACAATGTTTACTGGGAATTATTTTTTTCTAAACTTGCCTTTTATAACACGGTAACCTGGAAATCGACCTGTTTTGTTTGCTTAACAATTTTTAAATTCTGTCAATTGGCCTAAGTAACCGATATGAACCGTATCTTGTTATAGAGAGACTCTCTAGTTTATTCCTTCTCTTAGATCACAGACAGACTAGATTTTTACCGAATGAATATTTTAGTAGCGTGTCCGAGCGAAGAAGAAAAGCTGAATCACAGCTATTATTAAATATTCATAAATAGACATGGCTTAAATTGCACAATACACTTTGCAGAAGACCCTGACCAATTTCGTTGGATTCCGAATTACGGATTGGGGAAAATTAAGATTATTTATCAAATATAAACATCTGTGTGAATATTATTGTAATCCCATTTTAGGATCAAACAGTTAACAGATTTTAAGCTCAATTTGCCTTATTCGGACAATTAATTTCCGTTCCAAGAGCAACTTTCGTATGGTAGTAGAAACTGCTATCTTTCCGTGAAAAAAGTACTTCCTGACGGAATAATAGCGTTATCACGACCGAGCAAAGTCTAAATGAGTATGCAGATTTGGGTGACAATTTCTATTTCTCCAGTGCTTTTAGTACAAGAAGCCGCTAACGAGAACAGCGGTTGTTTGTTTTCCCACGCCTCTTGGTGCCCAAATACACGGTCCATTCAGTCAAGCCCAGCACTCTAAGGTGCAAACGGCGCCGCGGCGGCGTCGCGTCATCCAGTGTAAATGTAAAACCATTGCCTGCCTGCCTAAATGATCAGCTCTGACTTTTCACCCTATCCCTGACCCCTGTTATGTTTTCTTGTGTCGACAAAGAACAGCTTTTTAACTGTCACAGCGTACATATGTAGGTGACGCATCTTAATGGATCTCCCGTAAATCATTTGCCATTAATATACTTCATTTTGATCTATCAGTTGTCTAGAAAAGTAAACAACCAAGTCCCACAATGCGACATTCATCCGGAACCGGAACGGAATGGCTTCAGAATTTCCGATCATTGGCTATTATTGCTGCAAACGTCTTAGTTCAGAATCTCACAGATTGCTATTTAAAACTTGCTTTTCCTCGTTGCATCACTGACGCAGTATTTGGATAAATCATAGCACAAGTTACTCAGGGATAATGTAGCTTCCTATTAAGTAATGAAATAAAATTGAACTCTTGAAATCGAAATTGTAGTTACTGAGATTACTCCTTACAAAATCATAATCAAATTAATGTTACTTTTTACTTCTTTGTATCGAAATATTATTGGGTATTGCTATTGCGTTTGCTTCGAGGCTTTTTAAAACATTTCTTGCTTCAGAGGTAAAATGTTCAAAAACAAGAGATGACCTTCAAATACTCTTAAAGGTTGATGAACCAACAAACGTTAATTGCTCAAACATTTCATAAATTTATAAATTGCGAAATACTCTGCTGCAAAGTTTAGGCAGGACCAAACTCATTAGGGTGACTATGCCTACCCCTGTCTCTACAATCGGATTCGTTAACTTCATTTAAGGTTGATGTGGGGGACATTTTGACTAGAGGCTGTCTGAATTTTTGAACAATGAATCAAACAGTAGATTGGTACTCGTAGAATTGGTCTCATTAGAAATTTGTTTGCTTAAAAAAAATAGTGTGTAACTAACGGTTAATTATAACTTTTAATTAACCGTTACACACCATTTTTGTTTTGTTGTTTTTGAAAACTTTTTTATCAGTTTTCTCAAAAAATTATTGCAAAAATTACTGCTTACTAAGAGGTACACCTGTTTTTATGCTTCTCTTTATACGAGTACATTGTCAATAGTCTAGAAATCTGAAATTTCTCACGGGTAGGTACTTAAGGCGACTGGTAAGACTATATACGAGCTAGATTTAGTCGAACTCCTTTGTATAAGTAAGGACATTACTAACCTACCTAATGCCCGCATCACCCACATGCAATGTCAATAACAAATGTAGAAAACCAAAAAAACAACCTTACATAGGTTGTTTTTTTGGTTATGTTAAAGCTGCAAACAAATTTTTGTCGTCAGTGTTGTCAAACCCACGCTTGTCCTCTTTCTATCCACACCTTGGGAGAAAGGGTATCGGCATAGTCTCTGAAATTTATAAACAAACTTATACCTAACTTACCTCTGCCTACTGGTCCCAAAAAAGTATTTTTCTTCTTGCAAATTAGGGGAAGTAGAAGTCCACTTTAAAAGTTCTTGGGAAATCCGAAAAGTTTTATTCAATTTGCTTGCGATCCCTGCTCCGATTTAAAAATATACGTTTACAGAAAAAACAGAAAGTCTCCAATCCGAGAGTTCCAGTTCCACTTTTTATATTTGGATCTGTACGTTTACTGCTGTTTAAGGCCCTTGCCTTAAGCCGCCTAGCTTACTCTGTCCGTTCATGTATAGAAGGTAAGTTATTTTCTACGTCTTTTTATAGGCTACCATAAAACATAAGACATCTATAACGTAAACAAAATAAGTATCCTAGTTCTGATTAAAACCGTTCACATTCTGTTATGCTAACGTCATCGCACTAAAATAATTCACTGTACAAATACTCGCAAATTATTTACGAAAAGCATGAGATTCCGAAAAGCGGCAAGCGTCCGGTGCGTAGGGCGGCTCGCGCGACACTGGGCGGGCGGGAGACTCACCCGCCCTTGCGAAAAGTTCACGGCAACGTTTTCTTTCTGCTCAGTGACATTATTACATTTCAATCCCGAATTCGATGTTTACTGGACAAATATTACGTTTATTCTATCGGGAACGTATATGCAATCATGCCGAATGCCTGCTCGACCTTTTGTGAACGATATGTTTACAAAATAACGTTTTACTTATTCATATTTCAAACACACAACAACCACGCACAATGCACAAGCGAAATGAGCAGCTAACAATACGTTTCCATTTCGAATAACCAGTAAGTTCGCCCTAGTTCCTTTACAAAGACGCAAGTTATTTCAGATATTCGGCAATCGTCGTCATTCCAGCTGAAATTCAGCAGCGTTTGACAACGGCTTGCAAACCTCAGTATGCAGATACAGCTTAAACACAGCTTTATCGTAACCACTGGGTATTCAGAACTGGCTACAACAGATGCTTACTTTGGTGAACTGCTCTAGTTAACAACAGAGATGTAGCACATTAAATGAAGACCACGAACAGTCGAACGTTGCGAGCGGAATAAATTAGAATTGGATTAATTTCTTGCATAATTTGCGTAGTGAAATCTTGGTAAAATATACAGTTTTACACTTGTTTATTAGTATAGCAACTAGCTGCTTATTCAAATTTTATTAGACTTTTTTTTTTGTTGGGTAGAGTTAGGTCTAGCTACCCAACTCTACTGTTTAAACTATACGGGTAGCATCGCTATTGAATTTTAAAAACATAAACCGAAGATATAGAATTTATTCTAAATGTCGTAGACTAAGACTGACCAAGACTTCATGCCCAAGACGCTTCCTGCCCTGCTTGATCCTAGAGGTCGCATCACCGCCAAGATTAGGCAGTGAATGCGATATAGATATCTTAACTAATCTAAACGCATATAACACTTTCATGGTCCAAGACGCAGATATCCTCCTGCGCCTCAGTGGACCGGGGAGATGCCCCCTGCAGGTCGCACGGCCGTAGGCAGTGAATGCGTTAACTGCAAAATCAAAACCACTCAAACTAGGGTAGCGGTAGAGATCTATCTACCCTCTCCCGTCACGTAGGTAACAGAACGTTCTCCGTATTCGTTTATTTACAGCAACAATTGGAGATTTATGTCAGCCGGAGACGGAATCCTATCTGAAAATAATATAATATTACGTAGATTTACGAGCGAAACCTGCTTTAATACCCACACAAATAATCTGCCCGTTGTTGATGTTTCCCCGAAAGTATTTCACTGAAATCGTCTATTCATAGCATTGATAGCATACTAGGTGTGCCCCGCGGATTTTTCAGCGCAAAATTTACTGCACAGCGCCTAGGGGTGGTTTTGAAAAAATAAAAAGTTTATTTATACTGACTTTTTATTTAATCAAAACAAGGAATAATATATTTTTTTATACAAACTTTACCACCCTTTCTAAAGTCCTAAGAGGTTAATTTTAAAAATAAAATTAGCCTATTTGTTATTCTAGAACCCAAAACTATATACACACAAAATAAATGTCATCTAAATAGGTTAAGTAGTTACGGAGATACATGGTAACAAATATTTACCGAATCGAAACGATAAGCTATAAGTATAGCTTAAATGGTATTTTTCTTTTGATTTTATCTACGGGCGTGAATCTGTGGGTGAACCTCGTATGTTTTATGTAGACGTAAAGCGAGATATGACATATTGACACGCAGATGGTTGCATGTTATAAGAAAACGTATAAAGTTGATGTGGCGAGGCCTCCGTCATCTCATCTTCTCCAAATGACTTGGATAAAACATAATAGGCACTTGCGATAGATGTAAACAAGACCAAACGGACATAATAATATGGAAGAGCGTTGAGGGCACGTTCCTAATGTGCGTAACCTGTAAAATGACTCTCTTTAATAACCGACTTCGAGATAAAAAGGCGGCTATGTTCGGCTGTAGGTAGGTATGATTTTTATGTATCTTCGATTTCTCCAACAATTAAGAAACGATTTGGATGATTCTTTTACAGTTGTATACAGAATAATTTGGCTATTTTTGTTTTTTTTTTAAACCATTAAGTAATCAACAATGGTTTGACGACCGATGGGGCGCGGTGGGTGAAGGTCCGCCTGCGACGTAGGAGGTTGCAGGATCGATTTCCGTCTTGGGACATATGTTTGTACGATCTGTAAATATTAGTTCCGGGTGTTCTGGGTTTTACTATCTATAGTAAAATTATCTATGTATGTCATGTATTTAGTATTATCAGTCATCTAGTAGGTACCCATGACACAAAGCTCTGTTTAGCTTAGGGCAGTTGATACAGTCTAGCTATTTAGACATTATTTATTTTATTTATCTTACAGTTACTAGGTACTTCTCCGTGGATAGTATCCTGTCTGTAGGTTCAGTGATCTTAAAAAAGTAGGCATAAATTATTATTTTTTTGGGAAAATACTAGGCCCTGGGTTTTAATGGTAATCTCGTAATTCTATAAGCAGATTCAGTACCTATCAAATATTTGTTCCAATTTCTCGAAAATTCTGGGAACTTTACAGTAAACGGCTTACGTTATTATTATTATTTTAATACCAATTGTGAAAAGGTATTTACGTAGGCACTTTATACAAAGTAACCTAATACCTATCCAATTTTACGGTTCTGTTTTAAACGCGAATAAAACTTAAATGCTTAAAAAGGTGGACACCGTAACATGTAGGTAAGGAAACCTAGCGCTCATTTCCCAACATTACACTCTTCTGGCGCGTCTAGATAATCTTGCTTGACTTACGTCCGCCAAAAGACGTTCATAACTTTCCAGGACTTGAAGGCTTCAGCGCCGACTCAAGTATTCCCTCAGCATCCTTAAACCCAACTCCAATTAAACCGTAACAAATGATGTTCCGTCTTGAAAACATGTGCTCGCTTTGTTACCGACATGAAAATGAGAAAACGCGCATAACGGGCTAACAACAGTGGGGGTAGCCCATGGGACTCCTCTCGTCTTATTTAAGATACTGCCTATGACGTCATGGTACTCAAAGTCATGCTAGTTTAGGGTACCTTTTTTTTTTAAATTATTATCCTGAGGGACATGCGCACGCATATCGCACTGCCACGGGGAGACAGTGCGATTATGTGGGACTCCAACACCACTAAAACCCTCAGGGTGCTTCTACCTCTGCCGCTTGTGGTGGGAACATGGGAACGGTTTCTCTTCCACGAACCCACCGCGGCTGCCCGATATCAGGCCCCTCACTAGTTTAATCGAGAAGAAGAATCTCTACCTACTACATTTCATTAACGAACATAGTCGTTTTATAAAATACTAGCTTTTGCCCGCGGCTTCGCACGCTCTATTCAAGTAGCTATGTCCGTCCCCAGGATACCGTTTACCTCTCTGGCAAATTTCATCAAGATTCGTTCAGCCGGGAACGAAATGAAAAACTATCCTATGTCCGTCTCCTGGTTCTAAGCTACCTCCCCACTTATTTTCAGTCAAATCGGTTAAGCCATTCTTGAGTTATAAAATAGTGTAACTAACACGACTTTTTCTATATAATATAGATATATTAGTATAGACTAGCAGCGACTCGCGGTTTCCCGTGAGAATACCGGGTAAAAATATTTGCTATCTTTCTTTTTTAAGGTATGTTCAATCAGCTAGCAACTTAAGGCGCATACCTAAACCAATGTGGCGCCGCCACCTATTTTAATATCATATTATTACGTAAACACATTAGACTCGCTCACGTAGGGTCCCGTACCATTATCTAAATAAATAAAAAAGACAAAACTTTCCTCCTAAAAAAACAAAAAGTCAACGTGACACGGTCACCCATCCAAGTACTACCGCGCCCGACGTTGCTTAACTTCAGTGATCGGATCTCAAGGTGACAGGACGTTGCCTTCCTTAATTATTAAAATAATTTAACTTTAATTTTTTGTTAAAGCGGCAACATAAATACATCATCTGTGAAAATTTCAACTGTCTAGCTGTCTATCACGGTTCATGAGATACAGCCTGGTGACAGACGCACAGACAGACAGACGGACAGCGGAGGCTTAGTAATAGGGTCCCGTTTTACCCTTTGGGTACGGAACCCTAAAAAAGGGTTGATAGTGCACAGACAGTAAATTAGAAACAGAACTTATAAAATACATATATTATTATAAAAGATTAAGCTGCATCTAAAGTTTCAGAAGAAGATGATGAAATTAATGAGCTTAGACAGCTGTAGAAAAGAAATGGGACTTCAGTTTGGATTTGCAGGTAATCCTTCAAATTGATGAGTAGCTTATAATAGGTATCACAAACTGTACGATGGATTTTAGAAAGTTCCTGTGCTGAACGTAATAAAACTCGTAAGATGAAATAAGTCGCGGCGCCACTTTGACTCTTGTATGCGCCTTAAATATGTTTAAAGAAACTTCATGCATTCTTAATGCGTCCTGGCCGATTTTGAGCATTTCGATTTTCATCCTTTACTTTAAATTAATAATTATAATAATAATAATAAATATGTAAATAAACTAATAATTATATTAGGTCCTTACATATGAAATTGGCGTTTTTCGTACTGGCCACTTTAATCACAAATTTCTCCTCTTTGGTAAGGAATTCCAAATTCAAATTTGTACAGCTATAGACTCATGTATTTGTGCTTCGATGATCGTCATTCATTTGTTTTTTTCTTCTGTTTTTTTCTGTTTGCGTCACTCATTTTACAAAATGGAAAACTTAAAATATCGCATTATTTACGAGTACGAGTTCCGCCGTGGCACTAGTGCTGCGGAAACAACTCGAAGGGTGAATGATGTGTATGGCGGTCGTGTTGCAAAAGAAAACACAGTTCGTTTTTGGTTCCAACGTTTTCGTTCTGGAAATTTCGACCTGCAGAACAAGCCCCGTGGACGGCCTGAGACTCAAGTTGATAATGAAGAGTTGAAGGCTATTGTGGAAGCGGATCCATCGCAAACCACGTCCGAGTTAGCTGCAGGCTGCGATGTTAGTGATAAAACTGTTTTAATTCACTTGAAGCAAATTGGGAAGATTAACAAGCTTGAAAGGTGGGTACCTCACGAATTGACTGAAGCAAACCGGCAAACGCGCGTCGACTGCTGCGTTACATTACTAAACCGGCACAATAATGAAGGTATTTTAAACCGAATCATTACCTGTGATGAAAAATGGGTTCTTTACGATAATCGGAAGCGCTCAGCGCAATGGTTGGATCCTGGCCAGCCAGCCAAATCCTGCCCCAAGCGAAAATTAACCCCAAAAAAGTTACTTGTAAGCGTTTGGTGGACTAGTGCCGGTATTGTTCATTACAGTTTTCTCAAATCTGGCCAGACTATTACGGCTGATGTCTATTGTCAGCAATTGCAAACCATGATGGAAAAGCTAGCGGCTAAACAACCTAGGCTGGTCAATCGCTCCACGCCACTGCTGCTTCACGACAACGCTAGACCACACACTGCGCAACAGACGGCTACTAAATTAGAAGAGCTTCAATTGGAAAGTCTAAGACATCCTCCGTACTCCCCGGACCTTGCTCCAACAGATTACCATTTTTTTCGAAATTTGGATAACTTCTTGCAAGGGAAAAAATTCAACTCCGATGGGGCAGTCCAAATCGCCTTCAAAGATTTTATTGATTCCCGTCCGACTGGTTTTTTTAGTAAAGGGATCAATGAACTACCTATAAGATGGCAAAAGTGCATAGAAAATAATGGTTCATACTTTGATTAATTAAATATATTATATTAAAAAATATTCGACTTTTTGTTCCTCCCATACAAAACGCCAATTTCATATGTAAGGACCTAATATATAATATTATGATTATTACTTAGATCATTTTACTGAGAGGAAACATTCCTTTATTTTTAAAAAGAAACGAAATAGCATCTTCATTTTGTGTTCTTTTGTATTGGTGATAAAATAAAATTGTTATTAATTTTCCCTTTTATTATTTCTATGACACAAATTTTTATTAGACAAATTTTATCCTGAACAATAATTCTACTGATTTGCATAATACAATAGCAGGGTTTCTTTTTTAAATGTTTAGTTGGTTCGATTCCCAGGTGGGACAAGCAATTTTTAGAAGATCTTTGAATGCGATTTTGTTTCTTTATAAAAATAAAGGAATGTTTCCTTTTAGTAAAATGAGCTAACTAAAGGATTTAAGGTACTTTCCCTCCAGGGCCCATAGATTTTTTCCACCCTGTATAAGTATATATTGCACTATGTATGTACATATGCGCAGAAACCTTATTGTATCAAAAGTCCGATGATCAAGTAAGACTATATCAAAGCTAAAGACCCCACCACATTGGATAAAAGCTATTGATTTATTCATAGTTTCGTTTAACCACATCGTCATTGCCCTCGGGTGCCAGTGTAATATATCCAATGTTCATTAGAAGGTATACCAGTCTGGTATGCGTTGAAAAAATTACCGTATCGAATTGATAAGTCGTTTCAACATTCCTGACATAATTATAATCATGGCTTCTTTTACACGGAAAGCGAGCCTCTTTCTTTGTCGATCCTACAATGCAACCACAAACTTAATAAATCCTTCTTTGATAAATATCAGTCAGATAAACAATAGGAAATCTTAAATCACATACTCGTAAAAGAAATAAATTAAAACTAGTACCTATTTACAATTGAAACAATCGAGCTTAGAATAAGTGAACGAATTTAAGAACATTAGATATATTACATGAGTGTACCTACTCCTATTAAATTCATAATAATAGTTAAACAACTAATCAGATTTATAGTGAATTTATTTGTGGTAAATGCGAATAAGTAGCTTGTTGTTAATGTAATAGTGTTTTACAAATTGTATTTTGTTTCTATAAGTGGGAACTTATTAATAGCCTCTTGTTATCTTTACACATCTTCTATAATGTATATTGTGCTGAAAGTTCCCCTAAAATAAATAAATAAATAAAATAAATGCACCTGATAAGCAAAGTCAAAGTCAAAGTCAAAGTCAAATCGTTTATTTCTTTAGACTTACAAAATAAGTACTCAGACAAGTCAAATTTTTACTATATAAACAGATTGATAAATAGTTATTAGCACATTCAGAGCAAGTCATACCTAATGACGTTCCGACTTGGTCAGGCTTTTTTACTATTCTTGCATCTATAGAAAGTAGAAACACACTCGATAATATGCTGATCGCCGTGTGGTGCCGGCGGCATAGAATTTGCACCACCCCAATTCTCCCCGTGGGTGCCGTAAGAGGCGACTAAGGGATATCTTCTGGGGGGCGGGCAGCAGCGCCCCCCGCAGAACAAATCTTCCACCCAACTGCGATCCCCAACCCGCATGCCCAGCGTGGGGATTATGGCCATTACCCCCCCCCACCCCATGAGTTAAACGCCAATAAGGCGTTTATCAGGGGGAGGCCTGCGTCCAGCAGTGGACCGATAGAGGCTGTGGATGGAATATGCTGAGTGTTTGTTTCAAATGTTAACTCATGTACTCATTCGTACATGTTTGCAAAATAAATGAAGTTAAAATGCGACTGCAATCATTCATGACTATTAAAGTTTTCTTAGATAATCCTCCTCTTACCTAGCATACTTCAGAATAATCTAAAAGCCTAGTTTCTGTCTAAATTTAACTTTCTAAAGCTACTGCGGAAGCCGAAAACAAATTATCTACTCGTAGAAAACGTGTCGGTAACTTGGAGACTGTATAACGTTCCCAATGAACTGTTTGAAATTCATAAGATTTATTTGTATCATAATGCCCCGTGGGATTTAATTCAGGGGTCAATATCTGAGTAAGATTAGAGAAAACATGATGAAAATAACTTTTGAGCACTTTTGGGATAGCTAACCTAAAGGTCTACCAAATTGGCTTCATGTTGCTTACAATCTATACCGTATCCATTTTGAATGTAGCATGTTAGTAAACAAATTACGAAACAAATAACAAAATCTCACTTGCTTGGCGTTGAGTTTCAGATATAATTGTAAGCAATTTTTATTGAAGGGATGATCTATAAATCGATAAGTTATGTAAATTACGTATAAAAGGACGGGCCAACAAAGTGAATTTTAGGTTAAGTATGAGCGGTTTGTTAACGTTTATGCTCCATTCAAAATGGACACGGTATAAGAACCACTACGAGGTAAACAATTCCTAGAAAGCTTCACTCGTCGTTACAATTACAGCCGAGCTTTTCTCGATAAGACCCCGGAGATCGACTTATACAGTGTGATTAAACGATATAAAAAGTTGCTTGTTTAGTATTGATAGCTCCCTTTATTGGATGAGAATCAGAGTGCGTATATGAAGGTATGTGACCACGGGCAAAGATGAGTTGTCGCAGAAACGTATAAAAAGGCTCAAAAGCCATAAAATCAACACAAGGCTTCTGAATTTCAGGATTGAAATAGAGTCCAATCTAATCTAAAACTTGATTATGTTTGTCTTTAGGCAGGTAGGTACTCTTCTTAGACGTAAGTCTAGAACTTTCTCTCTACATACAACTTTAATGAACTAACGGTCGAAACTAAAACCACCAAGTTAGTTGCTCCAGACCGGTGGGCGATGACCGTTACAATTCCTGAGTTCATGAAGGGGAAATCCTTCCGGTTCCTCGCTACAAAATGTTCATAATATTTCATTTCTATTTTTGCAAAAATAAACAAATCGCTTTCTATTTCATGGCGAGGCTAGGCGAGTAGTACGTTGCCGTAAGTAATCACTCGTTTAGATTGGGATTTAGATTGTAGCAGACGACGACGGTACTCTTTACTGATGATCAGACCAGAACCTTGCGGGGTTCTTATAAAGCTAAACAGTGAACAGTGTGTTTTAAAGACACTACAATAAAATTGCGATAAGTCAAGCAGGAAAGAATATTGTAGAAAATAGTGTAAACCAAATCATCTATGATAATCACAAACACCAGTACAACACTAGAAGGCACCGGACGCCGCCGTCTCGCCTCAGGGAAAAACTCATAATTGCTTCTACGTATCGCTGCCTTCCATAGTAACTTTTTACTTGTCTATGGTTCTCTGTGGTGGTATTACTATAAACTCTTTTTAAATCTATGGTTTACTGTGGCCGCCCTAAGAGGAAGTGGTGTCCAAGTTGCCCGCAAATCTAGTCAATCTTGTATTTATAACTTCTTTGGAAATTGTGACGATGATAAACGTGTCCGGCTCGATTATTGCCTTCGGGCTGTTAATAAGTAGGTATCTAAGATGTTAATTGAATTATTTCACACGAGATACATGGACGTGCTCGAAAAGAATTTCGTTTGTTATTACATTTACATATGCAGAAAGTAAAGCATCACCAAAATGGCTTACCAATTGCTGACAAGTAGGACTTCGGTCGGAGGCAGACTACAGGTCGAATTATGAAAATAATTGAATTATAATGGCAATAATATTTCACCGGATCATATACTACGACGACCCAACATCAATTTATCATCACGACTGACCCAGTTTCAACTTGTCGCAAAATTAATTTTCACACTATCAGACCGTTGCATGTAAGACTGTTTTCTACTTTGATCATGGAAGTTTCATGAGAGGAAGGTTCACATTAATTTAAGATATGGGAAGCACGCAATGAATTTTAATTCAATTAGTTAATACAGAACATATCGGTTTACAAGCGTCTCCTGCCATTTGTGGGATAAATTATTCAGCTCACGCTAACCTTTAGGTACAGCGGGGTGTAACAACAAAAGTAACCCCTTCCCGGGTATTAATATCTTTGTCCCGGAACAATCTATTTATTCTAGTAACTTACTTTTTTTACAAGCAGTTACGACCCCCGCAATCATGTATACGCATGCATTTATTTTTGTAATTATGGTTATGGCATAAATGATGTTGTCTTAAACCTTTTTTTCATAAACTTATAATTAGATCTGGAAATAAAAGGCTTGTATTTATATCAGAACAGAAGTCAAATCGCAAAGGCTATGTAACAATTTGTTCGAGCTTGTCTCCAGGCACGACATTAATGTAAACTTCCGTCGTAAAGGCGGTTTCATTGCATCGATGGATGTTCTACCACAAAGGGCATGGGGACATGCAAATTTTCTGTATTATAATGTCGTTGGATGCGGCGATGGGATTTACATAGGAATGGAGGCGACGTTAGCGGCAGTTAGGCGCTTCCGTGCGGCCGCGGGCCTCCACCGACCGCCACCCGCCGACGCCGCCGTCTGCAGCAGACGGCGACCTATTACCGACGCAAATCTACAACTCTCATTCATAACTCCAGGCGACGTTTACCAACTACGAGGAAATCTACATAAACGTCCCATTACTACCCTGGAAATCTAATTATTCTATTCCAAGACCTAGATACTGAAGAACTGAAATTGTCACGTTTCGCTGAATAGACTCCTTTCAATTTCATGGTCTGCACTAGAATTTCAGGATTCTGTGTTCCTGTGAATTTCGCGGAATCTGAAAGTTTGTTCAGCAACGACAGTGAAAAGGGAAATTTCACTATCAACTGAATAAGTAAATTCTGCGCAACTTGCCAAATCTTCAAATCTACGAACACGTCCTCGTCAATATGCTTGTTGTCTCAGTCTTCTTTAATTTCATGACATCACTTGTTGTAAATTTCTTAACAGCAGTTAAATTTAGCAACTTCAATTAAATTTTAATCATTTCAGTACAAATTAGTGTTTAGCAAAGTAAGTTTCATCACATTATCTGCGTAAAAACATCGGTTCGTAATTAAATTGGCTAGCGGCCTGTCTAGTCACCAGACGTGGGTTGTGCAACGGATTGCATTGCCGAGTTCAAATATAACCGCCCCAACCTTGGACTCTACTAAATTAGCCAGAGTGAGCTATTTACTCGTATTAGTTATGTATTCGTAACTAGCTTCTGCCCGTGACTTTGCACGCGTTATCTGGAATAAATATTAGCCTTTATGTTATACCGAGTTCTCATCTTTATGTGTGCAAAATTTCAGCACGCTGTCTTCAATCACTTTGGCGTTGTCTTTGACCAAATATCTTCACAACACAGCACAAACTTTTAGGTGGGATAGTATTAGTTAGTAGAAATTAGTACTAATTAGCGACAATTTACGCTTTACTCTCATGCTTCCTCGCAAAAGATTTATATACAGTAAAACGGATGAAATTAGTGTAATTTAAGTAGGTATGCGATAATAGTATCAAAGCTTCTTTTATAAAATTTGTTTTTGTCTCCACGCCTTATCATTAGACAGACCAAGAATTTAGGACCCTATAGAAGTTATCAAAATCCTTTGATAAAACGTGATCCACATACCTGTCTGAAGGGTAGGGTCTATGGTCCTTCCAACCTCCCACTCCTTCTTTGTAACTAAATAATTGATAAATCCTTTATCTGAGCGATCTACAAACAATGAACGTTGTCGAATAGCTCGCGGTGTCCAATTTGGATATCCTTTATACAGTTTAAATAAATGACTATCGAAAAACGAATAGCTATATAAATAGTGATACAGAACGAATCGAAGTCAACTTCGTCTTGCTTCTGGATATTTGAGATTAAGTTTATTTTCGTCTAGGTATTGACTGTTGTTTTCTGCAGTTCAGTCAAAATGAGAAAAAACACTGCTTACCGATATTATGACTATTGGTTAAAACTACGAGACGTTTACAAGCATGAGGGTACCTATGTACCTAACATGTAACTAGTGTCGCCGCAACCATACCTATAGTTCTATAAGTTAAATTTTACTCTATAAGGATTTTGGACAGACTTCTCAGCATAATACTTTATTTTATTTGCAGCTAACCTATCTCTCTTTTGTTCATGGTTTATTTTTGTAAGTAATTAGCATATCCATCGATTTTTAATTAACTACTAGGTAACAAGACTAGAGAACTAAACTAGTTTCGTTCCTCGCCTTTAAATTCTGAATTATGTTTGTATTGTCATTTGTCTAGAGCACAATGCCTTATCAGCACCATCGCCCACAGTCGGCTACTGCTTATAATGGACAATAAAATACGCAATCTTGATCGTGTTACCAGGTACTTATTAAAATTCGATAAATGATACCGAGCATTGTTCAAATGGATCTATCAAAAACTTAAGTAGGTACCTACTAAAAAGACTCAATCGTAGAAGAAAATAGTAACCAACATAATTTGTTGATTGACTTTTATAAGAGTGCCCAAAAAAGAGTGTATTGTTTTCAGGGTATCTGTACCTATTTACGTTTATCTGTTCTGCCATAACTTTAAATGGCCTGAACAGATTTTGATGTATGGAGTACGCGATGGATGTTTAATCATCCATCGCGTAATATGGCTATTTTTTTAGAGTAAACCATTCAGCTTTAAGCTTCAATTCAATGTATAACCTATAGCAGGAAGTTTCCTGTTAAATATTTTTTATCTTTCAAATATTCAACTAGCCGAAGTCGCTTTAAGTAAAGCACGTAATATTAGATAAATATTACGTGCTTCATTCACTTAAAGCGACTCCGTCTCATTAAATATTTCTGTAGAACCTACGTCAATAAACTATACTTTTATATGACTAGATAAGGATTGGATTGCAATATTTTTACCGTTTTCATTAACCTACCGGTTTTTTTTAATAAATTTATATAATATTTGAGCAATAAAGCTGAACCAATAAAAGCAATGAGCATTATTTATGGGTGTATTGGATTTCAGGTATTTCTCGACAATTTTGTTGACGCTGTACGTGTGTAAGGTAACTTATCAGTATTATCGCTTCAGATCTTAGAGAATTAAGCCAACTTCAGATAAAGGAGAAGACAGTCTTTTATTTCCATTCTTGTTTTCTAATTAATTTCCCAGTGTTCTCTTATAAGTACCAGTTACAAATTTTATATTATTTTACGTTCATGTAAACCTACCGAACTGATAAAAACATTACGATAGGTACCTATTTTACTAATTATATAAGCTTCGTAGTGCTTCCATCTTTTGTTATTCAAACAAAACCAAGGCTTGGTGAACGTAAGATTTAATTCAGATTATGTCTGGGTTAGATAAAGGCAAGTCTGCGCATGAACTTGTTTTAATACCCATTCTAAACTTTGCCTTCCAAGTGGCTGACCTAAGGTTGCGGTGCTTTCCAAAACTAATACGGTTTCGTGACCATAATTCACGCCAAAATAATACGGTCGACGACCGGCGCACGAACTTTCATTGGTTATATTTTCGTAATTGTTCAAAAACTTCGCCAAATACTCCTTAAATAAACCAAAACTTTGGATAAACTTTGTTGTTTACTATCGGATCGAGGTCATTGTACATTATTTACGTGTACTTAGGACTGAATATCTTTAGTAATAATGTTGAGAAGTTTGCTTCATTTATTTACAAATTTGATTTCAACCCACGCGATGTCTCCGTCGCCAATATTACACTGTTGTCGCATTATTATCGAGAGCATCGTTAATGCTAACTTATTTAGGGTTGATAAAATACGAATGCCTTCAATAAACTTTATTATTACATGAAAAGTACATATTATTCTCTGCGGCCCAAAATTACGGAATAATAACTGACACAAATTTTGTATCATTCTTGTTGTATTCGTCCCTATAGGCTTACTTCATTATTTATTTCTAACAATACCATCTAGACTTGTACACGATTTCAGTGAATTGTGTAGTCTAGACTCTTCAAGTTGTGAATTGAAGTCTAATCTTGTTCAATATCTTTATAATGATACATACATTCTGACATTAATGTAGTCGTACTAAAAGATAAATAGGGGACACCTACAGCTGGTTTCTCAAACGCTTGTCACATTGAATGGATAGTCAATGGTTTGTTATATATATCTAATATGACAGTTATGAGCTCAAACTCTGCACAGGCTGGAGGCCATGCGTAAACCGCATCTTCCCGAAAAGATTAGATGCAATAAGAAAAGAGGGACTCTCTCTTCTTTCCTCTATTCTAGAGTCCATTGATTTAAGAATAATAAATGAATAATTGTTATTATTAAAATAATAAATGGCAATAAAAAATCAAATGTATAAAATCGAGTAAATGTTGCATTATTAATAACAAATAAGATTTGTCTTTGTGGTCAATATGTTATTGAACGAGTTTTTCCGTACCGGTTTATTGGTTTTGTTGATCGTTGACACGGTCACGCGCGTAGCTGTGACCGACGGACACCTGATGAGACTGAGAACTGAACTGATTAACGGAACTTTTGTTCCAATTACCTTCTGAACATCTGTGCGCGATCAGAATGGGTCAGAACCTTGTTAGGGCGGATACACGGACTGCAAGTCGGCGACTGGCAGTCGGCTACAGTCAACGGCAGTTGATGGCTGCCGTCGTCTGCAGTTAACCATTGCAGTCGGTAACTTGCCGTCCGTGTTTTTGAGACGTGCAGTCCGTGGATAAGAGCGCTTAAAGTTATAAAATTTAACGTCGCATTTCAGTACAAAACGCCAGTTGTCAAAGTGTAGTGGAGTATGGAAACTTGTCAGTGTAAATTTCCGACCAAGCGCGATCGGAAATGTACACTGAGAAGGTTGAAATGGTTGCTTAGTGTTTCGTCTAGGCATTTTGTGGTGGGTTGACCAATATTAGGGGTATGTTATGACGACGGCCATTTTCATTGCCATGACGCACGTGGATTAGTGGTTAAGACGACTCTATTTTAATACAACACCTTTTTTTCTCAAACAGTACAAACTATGATTGCTAAACTTATTATTTGATCTTATATCAGAAGTTTTATAACAACGTCATGAAACAATATCGCTCGTTCTCCGAGCCGATATTCTAAAAAAAACTGTTTTTTTTGATGATACGCAGAAAAACAAGCTAGTTTACCAGGTCAGAATCTTGAAAAAAAGCAAGAGCCATAGAAGACTGTGTAGTTTTGTAAGCTTGGTTCGTTAAAAAGTGCGGTCCAGTGGGTAGCAGGAAAAAAGGAAGGGTTGGGTTTCTTATGGCAGCCGGTGCCACCCTACACCACGCCAGGTAAAAAGTGGGTAATGACTAACGAGTTGTAACTTTACACCCTCTTGCGTGGATCTAGAATGTTCCACGCTCTTATTTTATTCATAAGCTATTGGAAGCTAGGACTATCATGTCGCTTGAATTTCATTTTGTGCGAAATATTCTTGGTAATTTGAGATAAAAGCTTCGTTTTATTTTAAGACTTCCTGTCAAAAGATTATCTGAATAATTACTGAGGTCCAATCACACCGTTTGCTGCTTTTTAAACGCGTTTACGAAAACGAACGTTTCAGTGAAGTGAAATTGGACCTTAGTGTAGACAGACTAAGGTCCAATTACACAGCTCGCTGCATTTTAAACGTGTTTAAAATTTCGTTTTCTATTTTCCATTCCATGTCGGATGTAAACTATTCCAAGATTACATCCGACATTGAATATGGAAAATAGAAAACGAAACGCGTTTACGAAAACTATGTCGGATGTAAACTTAGTTTTCGTAAACGCGTTCAAAAGGCAGCAAACGGTGCAACTCAACCTAAAGGGTAAAGAGACGTCATTTGGCTCTTTGATATCATCAATTTAGAAGTTGCGTAGGATGAGATTATCACTCCAATCAGAATAAAATAACGGTCTAAAATCGAATTCATTTAAACCAGAAACCCATTATAATCAACTAGTTTTCAGGTTAAAATGAATTTATGTATTTGGGTTACACGACCAAAGATGTTTTTATTATGAATTATTATTGTTTCTTCTGTTCGTAATAATAAATTTCACTAGCTTCTGCCTATGGCTACGTAACGTATGCCTTTTTTTGGATAAAAAGCCTTCTCTGGGATACCTACTATCATCTCCATCCCATTAAGACAAAAAAACAACGCCGCAAAGGTAAGAGATAGTTGGCATTTCTAGCATTTACAGGGGTCTTTTTTTACCCTTTACCTACCGATATAATTGCCACTTATATTAATTTTATATATAAGAATTTTTTATATTAAAAGAACTTTAAGTAAAAAAAGGAGGAAAGATTTGTATTTTTTTCAAGTTTGTAACAAATAATCTCAAAAACAAATAAACCGACTTCAAAAATTCTTTCACCATTATAATGAATATCCACCCTTGCGCAGGAGGGCCGGGTAATTAATATTGAATTAATAACTCGTACTTAATATTTTATTATATACCCGGGTAATTAGCATTCAGTAATTATAATTTCGAGTTCAGTAATAGTAATATGAAAAGCTTAAAACTAACTTATATTCATAAACAAAATTACCGCTGTTAGGTAAAAACCTTAGAAGATATACCTACTTTTTTTGCATAACGCGGCTTTCGTGTAGTCCACATCGTTACTACATAAAGGTCAAACCTACATGAATATTTTAACACCAGCGGCAAGCCTCAAATGAAGGCAGGCCGAGTATTTTGAATAATGTTTTTAACCATGTCCGAGAAAGGAGGTTCTACAGAAGTTGATAAATAATAAATTTTGAAATTGTTTCAGTCGTCTCTGTCAACTTTACATGTGTGGGGTAACCTGATCCTTTCGCATCGTAATTTTGCTCTGACAAAGGTGTATTTATTCAGGTTATAAAATTTATAAAATACAGAGAGGCGCTCTCCTTTTATTTTCTTAAAACTTTGTGAATTTTTATAGGTTTGTTCATGATAAATCACATCACACTAATATTATAAATGCGAAAGTTTGTATGGATGTATGGATGGATGGATGGATGGATGTTTGTTACGAGCTGGAATCAAACATAGGCTACTTCTTATCCCATAAATCAGTTCCCGTGGGATAAAAATCACGTTCGAACGTTTCCCGAACAATGCGTGCGAAGCCGCGGGGCGCAGCTAGTAATAAATAAAATTAGGAACGAACAAGGCTTAACTGTGACCGCTATTTGGGTTGGTGGCCTAATTTAAGCAGTGGACGTACGGGCTGATGAAGATAAACCTAAAAAAAATTAAGGCCAAAAAATACAGTCTTTAAAGAACAATTAGCAATTATTTTAACAATAGGGTATATGCATCGATTTTTTTTATTGTTTTAATCGATTCTTTAGGTCATTATTTAACCGAGGAATGATAAGACGCTCACTGAATTTCGCATTAACAAGGTAAAAAAAACAAATCAAAACTACAATCATTTTCGGGTGATAAAAACGCTGCCATATTGGCGCCATGTTTATGTGACGTCGACGTACACACTTGATTAAAACCTTTGGTGACGACCTCGGTAGTGATCATCTCAGGAAAGAGGTTTTCCGAAAAAACTGAAAATAATCGACAATACAAAATGTCAAGTGGGCAGAATAGTGTCAAATCATAGTGCAGCAAGCAGAATAAAAAAAGAAAAAATAAATATTTTAAAACTTAATACCTAGTATATTTTGGTCAAATTCACATAGCAAGCTGCTCTATCATCATCATCATCATCGTCATCATCAGCCTATACTAGTCCACTGCTGGACATAGGCCTCCCCTAATGAGCGCCATAGCGCCCTGTCTTCAGCTTGATGCATTCAGCATCTGCCTGCAGTTGCAGAACGTCATCCCACCTGGCCGGAGGGCGCCTCACTACGTTTGCCGAGTCGCGGTCTCCACTCAAGAACTCGTTGCTAGCTGCTCTATATTTGTAAAAATCAAAAAATGTTATAAAATTAAGTCATGCTGAGACAGGGATCATTTTGTACCAGCTAACTGTTTTTTTCTATGATATTTTCCTTTAATATTTTATGTGGTTGAGATACACTTTTCTATTTTCCTACTTCTTAAACTAAAACTAATGTAATTATGAGACTTGAAACCGGCCAGGGAGGTTACCTATCTATGGACCTTCCTATCTTAAAATGACATCACGACCTCTACCGAGATAAAAACATATTTTAAGTTACCTAATATCTATATATCTAAATAGTTTTCGAGTTTTACCGCGTGGACTACGCGGTAAAACTCGTAAAACTAATAATATTTAAATAATATTATTCAATTACATAAGCACTAACTTAAATCTGTATCACACAGCTCTACAATTTTCCTTATCACAAAAAATTCTTCGCATAGAAACTCGTTATAATTACAACGTAAAACAATAGAGCATTTTTTTCGCCAGTGTGAGTCAGCGCGGGCGTTCGTGTTGTCACGTTGTTTTAGTAAAGTAAACTGGTAGTATCGAGACCGGACCGAATTCACCAATCTGTCAGTTCAGTTTACCCGCGAATTTCACCGTGATTCATTCACGTTGTGACTAATTTATTTACTGACTGGTGAGCAATCCGTTTTTTGTGGTAAGTGTCAAACTCTTTGACACTTATGGTGTGGCGCCGAACTGTATTCTGAAGAAATTACAATTTGGCAGCAATACTTAATATTGCTTTTAGTTAGATCGGAACCATAGTCCCTCAATAAATAATACGTTGTTTAGTTATAGCCCTAATAATTTTATGTATACTCTTTGGATTCACAAAAAAAATATGAAATAAAAAAGCGTTGCCTAATCGTCTTGATTCGTATAGGTAGGTAGTAGGTACCCAATCGTAAATATAAGAAAAATATGTTGGAAAATTCACACAACATTATCTAGCCCCAAGTTAAGCTGAGTGTTATGGTTCCAGATAACTGATATACTTAATACAATACAATACTTATATAAATATTTTTTATTTTACATAGAAAACCTCCAGAACACCTTGATTGTACCTTATTTTTTCACGAAATACTATCCATCCCAAGGTTGCCTGGAAGAGATCGCTTCTAAGCGATAAGGCCGCCCATTGTAATTTTGTTTTATGTAATTTCTCTTGTACTGTATTTTTGTTGGTGTACAATAAAGTATTTTGTATTGTATTGAATTGTATTGTTACCTAGTACCCATAACACAAGCTCTGCTTAGCTTGGGGCTAGATAATTCTGTGTGAATTGTCCAGCATTATTATTATTATTATTGTATGTAATACGTTCATACTTACCTGAAGGTATAGGTACCTAAACATAATAATAGAAAATATCTCGCCTTGAGTGCCTGCCTGCTTTCGACGCTTGCTAGCTCTACCTATACTTACTATGCTTTCTAATTCAACCGCAAATTCACCCGCGAAACGCACCTCAACAAAAAATAAAGCAAAATTCATTAAACATCATAAATCGACAAAGTCTGAAAGAGTATAAAAGTAAATATCAAAAAACTCAGCAGTACAGTTTTTCATACTTTTGCTGTTCAGAGTAAGTATATCTGGGCACCAATAAATACTTGTCAATTGCAGTATCTAACTGTATCGACTAAGCGGATTTCTGTCAATTTAAGGTTGAGCTTCAATGCATCCCAACTCGATTTCAGATCTCAGATTTATCAGCTACATTTGTATTTCAGATTCATCGAACGCAGAAATATGACATGCAGTTACTGAGACCTATAAAACGAATGTAAGTCATATAAGTTATATAGAAATGGAGCATTTACCTATTGCACTTGCTGAAAGTGCTGTTAATCATAAAAACATTAAGTGATAGAGCGACAAGTCGAATCAAAATAAATTTTCACATGTAGGTATGTACTAACTAGCTGCGCCCCGCGGCTTCGCGCGCTTTGTTCCCATGCAAACGTATAAAGTTGAATTTTATCCCACGGGAAGTGATTTATGGGATAAAAAGTTGGATAAGAATTACCTGCATGCAAGATTTCAACTAATCATCCGTTCAATAGTTTTGGCGTGAAGAGGTAACAAACATCCATCTATATACCTTTAAACGTTTCCATAGGAACAACGCGTTCGAAGCCGCGGGGCGCAGCTAGTTAACCTAAAAGGTTGCAAATACGAGTACTTACATTGCTTTGTATTGTATGATGTAGAAAGTCTATGCATGATCAGATCAGAAATAAACCATAGCCTCATATGGCATGTGAAAGTAAAACCGAAGGCAATATCACAGATTGCGCTCGCTTATTGTGTGAATCTCGCTTATTGTGATGCTGAAAGTATATACTTTTTATCTTATTTAGTACTAGACAGATACAAATGTGTCAATTCAGATGTTGACAAATCTAAAATAAACTAATTTGTCAGGACTAAAAGTGATGCCATCCTTTTGATTTCGATCTTAATGAAAGGAAAGGCAACATTTTTTAGTCAACTAATTAGTAACTAAACTAATTAGGTTTTGGCACCTAATTAGTTTAGTTACTAAACTAATTAGGTGCCAAAACCCTAATTAGTTTAGTAGGGTTTTGGCAACAAGAGAATTGACATTGATATGCTAGATAATTTAAAAACGACCTCTGTGGCGCAGTGGCTGAAGGTCTGCCTGCGACGCAGGACGTTGCGGGTTTATTTCTCGCCTCAGGACAAATCTTTGTACGATCTGCAGATATTTGTTCAGGGTGGTCTGAATGTTTTCTATGGACCTATAATAAAAATATCTATGTAGTGTTTTGTACCCACAACAAAAGCTCTGCTTAGCTTGGGGTTAGATAATGCTGTATGAATTGTCCAGCATTATTTATCTATCCATAATAATACATTATATAATTAATTATATAATTATAAAGAGGAAAATTTTGATTGTTTGTTCGTTTGTTTATATTGAACAGGCTCCGAAGCTACTGGACCGATTGAAAAAATATTACACTATTAAAAAGCTACTTTTCAGGGTGTGACATCATCATCATCAATGGCCTTTACATCCACGAAGGATGGTTCTACATAAACCATCCTTCGTGGATGTAAAGGCCATTGTTCGATTTTTGGCACTTACGTAGATGACTTGTAAGGGCCTATACGGGAATGACAGATGCGGCCGCAGTATTGGCATCCGTGTGACATAGGCTATATTTTATCCCGGAATTCCCACGGGAACGGGAACTACGGGGGTAAACCGCAAGGCGCTGCTTGTTTATTTATGACGAGCTGCGCCCCGCGGCTTCGCACGCGTTTTTCCTATGGAAACGTTTAAAGGTGATTTTTATCCCACGAGATCAGATTTCTGGGATAAAAAGTAGCCTATGTTTGATTCCAGGATTAGAGTTACCTTTATGCATTTCAGCCAGATCCGTTCAGTAGTTTTGGAGTGAAGAGGTAACAAACATCCATCCATCCATCCATACATCCATACAAACTTTGACCTTTATGATATTAGTGTGATGTGATTTGACACAAAGATTTGAACTAAATAATTAATGCAAGACAATTTTTACAGCATCAAGCTCTACTTTGATTGGGGCTTAATAGCCTTATTTATTTATTTATTTATTTATTTATTTATTCAGGGCAACCAACTAGAGATAACACAAGGAATACAAATTATAAAATTGTTAGTAGAGCTTGTGTTAAAGATTCTTAATTTATATATTTTATCAACATTTTATTATTGGTATCTACTTTAATTTCTGTCGGACGATGACGCCTACACTTGAACTTGAACTTCCATTTTATTTTCAATTAATGTAACATTTATATCCAATGTGAAGGTTCTTAGGACACAGTTTTATTGAACTATGGACATAATTGATTTAGGTACTTTGTTTTTCAGAATAATACATACTAAACCTAAAAACGTCATAAAGCACAGATAAAGGAATTGCCATAACCATATTTTTTTGTTACATCATATCATCCACAGTCTGTATCGGTCCACTGCTGGACGCAGGCCTCCCCCTGATAAACGCCTTATTGGCGTGCGTTTATCAGGGGGAGGCCAATAAGGCGTTTATCAGGGGCATTACCCCCCATGAGTTAAAACTCATGGGGAGGTAATGCCCATAATCCCTACGCTGGGCATGCGGGTTGGGATCACAGTTTGGTGGAAGATTTGTTCTGCAGGGGGCGCTACTGCCCGCCCCCCACAAGATATCCCTTAGTCGCCTCTTACGACACCCACGGGAAGAATTGGGGTGGTGCAAATTCTATGCCACTGGCACCACACGGCGAACATCATATAATAAAAAATATGTCATCTTTCCTCATGAACGCGTAGAGGTATTAATGGTATGGTACACGGAACCCTCTCGGTGCGCGAGTCGACTCGCACTTGGCGGTTTATTTTTAAACCCATATTCTATAAATTTTAAATGAGGTTCATTATAAATCTAACTATCCAAATTAAATTCAAAACGGGTGTCGTGTAGACACTGGTTTTATTGCCCCTTGCGTAAGTAATGCTTGTTAATATTGCTGAGTGTCACGTAACGAATACTTTAAAAAATGTTAAAATGTAATAAAAGCGAGCCCTTCTGTTGCTCGTAAAAATATTTGGGATTGTTCTTTAGAGGTCACAGGTACCTATGACTTGTGTTTTATATTTGTACTAGCAGGGCATCGTGGTTTCACCCGCGTAGTTCCCCTTCCCGTGGGGATTCCGCGATAAAATATAGCCTATGTCACTCCCTGAAATTAAGTTTTTTACTGATGAAAGATTTTTTTTAATCGGACCAGTAGTTATGGAGCTTATTCAATACAAACAAGCAAACGAACAAACAATCAAATCTCATCTCAATATAATATAATACTCGTAGTATAGATTTAATTATTAATCAAAACATATTCTTATCTTATTTCTACGACACTTTAAATTAAACCACATATTGGTATATCTAGTGTCGACAATTTGGCAAGTTATAGGAAAACATATATAACCTAAACATACTAAGTCTAAGCTCTTACCTAGCATTATCAGCGATAGAGTAAGACAAATACAGTTTAGGTAACACTCACACACACGTGACTTGGTTATCCAAAACATATGTACTAAGTCTAAGCTCCTACTTAGCATAATCATCAGCGATAGAGACAAATACAGTTTAGGTTTCAAAACATACTAACTCTATGCTCCTAACTAGCATTATCAGCGATAGAGACAAATACAGTTTAGGTAACACTCACACTTGACATGGTTATTCAAAACATACTAACTCTAAGCTCCTACCTAGCATTATCAGCGATAGATACAAATGTAGTTTAATTAACACTCATACTTGAATTTCGTTGAAAACTACGTTTAAGATAGCAAATTCGGTACTTTGGCCAAATGTTTCAATATTATTTATGTATTATACCACAAACGAGAGGTACACCTTAAATTACATATACATATGTATAGGGGAAATAGAAATTAATAATTGTCTACGATAAACAAACAGGACAATCATCTGCCTTCTTTTTCAATATTTTAATGGTTTTCTTGATAGAGTAGAAATTAATAAAAAAAATATGGAAAAGAAACTAACTACAGATGGAGCCAGATTTTGGGACTTTACTATTTTTACTGCCAACTTAGCCAATAGTTCATGAATAAATAAGTTAAACGAAAAACTTGTTTTCAGAACAGGTAGTTAAGGGGTTAACCGTTACGTTACATGACATCTATTTACCATTTACCAAGCGGTTATTTTGCAACTGATTACAACGCGAGTATTATGTAATTGCAATAACGGCTTAGTTCTCATAAAAATATTCTCAGAGGTGGGTACTAATAATGTAATCTAACTTAGATCTTACGTGAGAAGATTTCAAGAGCATCTTAGATCCAAGTGCATTGCCGGTAAATTGATAACATGCTTGTGAAGTCAATTGTGTGTGTCACACGCGACATTTCATGTGATACCCAGCTACAAAATCAAACCTGTGAATACTGTAGACTCAACTAATTCTTATTTAAAGAAATAAATATTCATAAATAATAAATATTAAGCAATCAAATAACATCCCAATTCAACTCGGACAAGACTTGAACCCGCCTCAATCTTTAAAAATTAGCATTAGTGTGTGAGTTCACGCACGATAATAACAAAAGCCCAATATTAAGGAACTTGATTCTACCAAATTAGTAATGAATTCTATCACATCACACTATATAATATTATAAATGCAAAAGTTTGTATGGATGTATAGATGTATGGATGGATGTTTGTTACCTCTTGACGCCAAAACTACAGAACGGATCGGCCTGTTTTGGATACAGGTAGTTCTAATCCTGGAATCAAACATAGGCAACTTTTTACCCCATAAATCAGTTCCCGTGGGATATAAATCCCCTTTAAACGTTTCCTTAGAACAAACGCGCGCGAAGCCGTGGGGCGCAGCTAGTTTATAGTAAACAAAACAGTTGTTTTTGATTCAAAATCTACATCAACTTAAATGATATTGGTAATGCTCTCACATTAAGATAATTATCTGGATTTCACCAACTCCCTGGATAGGCATCGCATTATACGAAGAGAATTGGCATGAGCAACTTAACTAGGGAGCAAAATCTTACACGACATTGCTTCTATTTTGCTGTCTTTGTGGATCTTAACTTAATGCTACGACGCGAACGAAATGCGTGGCCCTTTTTAATTTTTAGGTAGGTACTTAATGAAATAGTCCGGGAGGCATAATTAATCGAAATGGCGTCGTACTTTGGTCAAAATAAATGAAAAGTTCAGAAATACTATATTTGTAGCTGAAAACTATAACATTAATATGTACTAGAACTCATTAATTTACAAACACCATAAAACTTACAAACAAGTATTTTTTAATGTTATTTAAATAAATTATAAGTGAGTATTTACTATATTAGACATAATCAATACACTTATAAAATACCTTAAAGCTAGCTACAAATGGCGTTCGACTCAAGCATAATATTATTATGTTGTGATAGCCATAGGTTGTGAGTTGTGTCTGATCCAACTTCTGTCATCGCAAACGTTCTGAAATCCATCATATGGTTCCAAAAAACCCATTAATCAACTGCCTCCATGGAGGCATCGAATGCCAGCTTCCTTCCAAAGCGCAATAAATAACCGAGGGCTATTTGTGGCATTGTCTCTAGTGCATTGTAACGACGATCAGATTTGACCTTTGTTGACCATTATTCCTGCCTCAGGCTGAGGAAGTTTCATTGTGGAACTTGGAAACTATTGAGATTAGCTGTAATCGGGTGTGGATCGTATGGCCGATTCTGATGATTAATTCGAGGACTTTGGAACTACGTGCTACGTTTCGCTTGTGCTACTTTTCACATGCTGGCGGCTTTGCTGGCCAACCACTCGCTTCTGTTGTTGGCTGTCAAAGGAATGAAGTCATCGGAGCTTTTATTTTCCAGCAAAACTAATAAAAAAAGGTATTTTGCGCTGGGCACACGGTTTCATTCTAGCATTTTATTGACGGTGAACTAAACTACTCGTATATCAAGAAGGTGGGAGTTAATTATAATCTTCTGTTTTATGAAGACTACACTCGTAGGTAGGTACAGATATTCTCCTATTCATCTTCTTTTGGGTAGATGATGCTGTGTGGATTGTCCAGCATTATTTATCTATTTGTATCCTAAGTGAATTTGAAATCATTTGACCTTGACCGCCATTTACCAAAATGTTCCTTACTGATTGTGTAAACTAGAAGCCCGCTAACACATGTTACATCTCAATGCGCAAAATTGTGTAAATTTAATCAAAACACGTAGGTAGCGCGGGCGTTTAATTATACAAGCCTAATTGATCCAATGTGACTATTATGTATATTATGCGCAAGTAATTTCTAAAACTGTTCCGTTATTTAAGACAAGATAGGAGGGAGAGAGTAGTTAACGAAAACAAAGGAACGAAAACAGAGGACCTACGATCAACCATCTAACATTATTATTACTCATCTATTTTGACAATCATTATCAATGTCATTGTTTGTATTTAGAATCTCAATATAACTACGTATACTAGGCAACTTGTAGGTAAGTTTGTAGGTATCATATTCCTGGAAAAAAAGAGAATTAAAGTTAAGCACATATAGACGGTATGAACTTCGCCTTCATTTTTCATAGTTATCAACAGAACATGTATTATAAATTTTTCAGCATTTTAAAACTAAGCGTAGGCAAAGTAGCTTTGTGGTCCTGGCTTAGAATTTGCACCACCCAACTCTTCCCGTGGGTGCCGTAAGAACTAAGGTATATCTATCGGTAGCGGGCAGCAGAGCCCCCTGCAGAACAATTCTACCACCAAACTGCGATACCCAACCCGCATGCCCAGCGTGGGGCTTATGAGCATTACCCCCCATGAGACAAATGCCAATAAGTCGCTTATCAGAAGGAGGCCTGCGTCCAGCAGTGGACTAAATCAGGCTGTTGAGGAGGTAGATATGGTTCGAAACACAGAAAAGACATAAACTGGATACCTAGGTTCTACTATCGGTTCTATTGTCCTTTTTAGGTTCGACCTAAGGTCAAACTATTTAGTCTGAAAAGCGCCTTTGTGCGTTCTCCGGGGATATAACCTAATTAAACTTGACTAATTAACATTTGGCTGTTTCATACTGGTTTAACGGGGTTTTGATTAAAAGTTACATTTTTGATACCCTTCGTTGTCTCGTACGAGACTCATTCAGCACAATTCTCACCTTTAATTTTGGGAGATTTAAAATCATTCTACCCGACTGTTTAAGTTAGATAGATTCATTTGCTGCGTGTTTGTTTATTCCATGTTTTAACAGAGAAAGTCACAACTTAATTTTGTGAAACCGATTGGAAATAATCAATTTGAACAAATAGGATTCGAATAATCAAATTAATGAAATTTAGGAACGGTTATGTAACTTCTTAAGAAGCTTAATAATTTCTCGATGTAATAACACCATATCTCGGTGGACACGCTATGACACGTTGGCCTCTTCAAACACAGACACCTATAATTAAATATTTCAAGACAAACTATTGCCGAATGAATTTATAGTACTTAACTCATTATTCTAATAACCACTTGAAAGCTTTGACTTTGGCCGTAAAAGAGAAATTATAGCCAGTGAATTTAAACTATTTTCAAATAAAGACGCTTTTGCCAATCATTTGCCTAATCTGTCTCAGTTGATAGGTATTCGTTCGTTACTGTGAAATAGAATCATTATTTCGTCCAATTTGTAACAGTAATAATACCGTTAGCGCTACGACAGCTGAGATTGGATTTCAGATATAATATAGTTAAGCGTTTAAGTTTTGATGAATTTGTCACAGATTTAAATAAAAATGCTGATTTGCACGTTTTTAAATATTTTCTTCTCGTATCAAATGTTATGTGTAAATAGTTCAAATAATATTCTTCAAATTATTTTATTTATTGATTTATCATCAATAAACGAAAATAAATATTATATAACGGTAAGTAGCTTGTACAAATAAAAATGTTCACCCGTTGATATCACAAAAATTTGCTTCTATTATGGGCATTATCATTGGAAAAACGCTAATATTAGCTTATCAGAAGGAGGCCTGCGTACAGCAGTGGACCAATACAGGCTGTTGATACATTGAGGTTGAGGAGATAAGATTAACTTGTAATACCTACATTATTATTATAATATCTTGACGACTAGGCATAATTATTGGTACGTGATTGTCTACCACGGCCGTTTTGCCACAAGAACGCTTGTGTATATTATTTACTAGCTGCGCCCGCGGCTTCGCACGCGTTGTTCCTATGAAAACGTTTGAAGGTGATTTTTATCCCACGGGAACAGATTTACGGGATAAAAAGTGGCCTATGTTTTATTCCAATATTAGAATTACCTGTATGCAAAATTTCAGCCAGATCCGTTCAGTAGTTTTGGCGTGAAGAGGTAACAAACATCCATCCATACATCCATACATCCATACGAACTTTCGCATTTATAATATTAGTGTGATGAGGTAAAGTAAGCTTACTAGTTATACAAATAAATCTAAGTAATAAGTTTTCATGTTCGTTTAATCACTGCATTAATATTTTGAAACAAACCCACTTTATGAAAGATTCTCAGTTCTTTATTGCACAAAAAAATACATTTCACAGGAAAAATAATAGCAGACGCGAGCTTAAAAAGTCCTACAAAGAGTTCTTTTTCTGATAAATGTATTGGAAGAGAAAGACAAAGTTATAAAAGTGGTTACATGTTAAACAGAGGATATAGGAAACAGTGAAGTTAAGTTTTTACTCTGCAGTGCGATCCAGCAAGCTGATTAGATTAGATTTAAAACAGTAAGAAGGTTGGCTGCCGAGACAAATAATTGAGTTGTCCCGCAACGAAAGGAAAGATGGGTTGGGTGCTGGCATGGGTTTAATACTGAGTGGCTTGCTGGTTCAAAATGTAGTTAACAATTGCTATCCAAATGCCAACATAAATATAATTACCGATAGCATTCAGCAAGATGACTCTCTGAATAAGAGTACAACTTTAATTGTTCAGCTTGGTGAAAGTTGTGTGAAACGGTCACAGTTGATTAGGCTAGTTGAAGTACTTCTGGGAAAGGTACAGAATGGACTAGGGAAACTTATTATTTGCTCCTTCCCTTACTCAAAGTCATTGACATCCATTCAAAATGACAATGTATGTAAAAATAACATGCTGATGTACAACATGACATGTCGTCATAGTGATGTATTATTTTTTGATACTAATAAGTTTATTAGTAATACTTTTTTGAATAAGGATACAATGTACCTAAGCAAAAAAAACAAACTGAACATTGCTAAATTGTTAGCATATAATATTTTTGATCCCGTTATAAATAGTATAACGCAGTTACCTGACGAGCCTGTCTATGTAGTTAGTAGCAGTACTAATGAGGGCATTAAAGCGATTGTGTCAGTAAATACAAATTTAAACTGACCACATCGACAACGGGAAAGCAAAATTCATTTCATATAGTCCATCAGAACATACAAGGCTTACCCAGCAAAATCCTAGAACTAGAATTATTTTTGAATTATTTGAATGTAGATGTTATGTGCTTATCAGAACACTGGATTGTAAAAAATGAGTTACTGCCATTTTATAATAACTATTCTTTTGCAAGTTCCTATAAAAGAAAAGCTGCAATACGTGGTGGCTCTTTGATTATAGTTAAAAATAGTCTTAAATGTAAAGAACGGAAAGATATTGTAAACCTCACTATTGAGAGGACAATTGAACTTTCTTGTGTGGAACTGGAGCGACACATCATAGTGTGCGTGTACCGCCCTCCTGACGCAAATCAGGTAGCTTTTGAATGTACTATGGAAGAGGTTTTGCTGAAATTATTTTCATGTAAAAAGGATCTCATTGTTTGTGGCGACTTCAATATAGATATTTTAGCGAATCCCCTCGCCGATAGGCTGCTTAATTTATTCAAATGCTTTAGTTTACGACATCTTTTTCATGATCCTACTAGGGTAACCCTCACATCTGCCACTTGTTTAGATAATATTTATTGCAGTCTATCTCCAACCAACAAAACAGTAATCAAACATTTCAAATCAGACCACTATGGTCAGAGTGTTAATTTTAGTTATAATCATAACGATAAAAACAAAGTTGAGAAATATACCTACAGGCCTATTACAGAGAGCCGTATTAAGAACTTTCAAAGTCAAGTGGAACTAGCAGTAGCCAATATATCTTGCTCCGATAACCCTAATGATCTTTTTGCCAAACTTTTAAGTGTTATAAACAAAGAACACAGCGAAGTATTTAAACATAAAACATGCATAGTTAGGGACAGGGTCGGATTTACTGATTGGGCCACTCCCGGTATTTATAGAAGTAGGAATAGACTATATGATCTTTATGGTGCTAGAGAAGCTATGTTAAATGATCCTGCGTTTCTTTCGTATTTAACAAACTACTCAAAAACATTTAAAAAAGTCTGTAACACAGCGAAATGCCTGTTTTTGAGGAAAAAAAATTTAAACTCATCAGATAAAATCAAAGCAACATGGAGACTTATAAATAACGAAACTTGTAAAACAAAATCACGAAAAAGAGAAATAAGGTTAAAAATTAATAATTCAATACTGATACAAGATAAAGATATTGCCGATGCTTTTGATTCATTCTTTTCTGATATTCCTAAAGTTGTTACCCGGTCTCTAAACTCTTCACCTTCAATCGCGGTTAAATTATTAGAATCATCTGTAGATAAATGTACCGAGGTTTTTATATTTAGTCATGTAAACGCTAATTATATTGTGAAAACATTCAAGTCTATTAATATCAAAAATACTGAGGATCTTTGGGGTATTTCAACCAAAGTACTGAGTTCTATTATTAAGGAAGTTGCTCCATACTTGGCCTACATTTTCAATAGTTGTGTTGATGCAGGAGTCTTCCCTGATCTCATGAAATATAGTAAACTGGTTCCTCTTTATAAATCTGGTAGCCACACTGATCCGGCCAATTACAGGCCAATTTCAATACTTCCTGCAATGAGTAAAGTTTTTGAAAAAATTATTCTTACACAGTTGTCCTCTCACTTCAACCTCAATAGGTTGTTACATAAAAATCAATTTGGCTTCACCAAGGGTAGATCGACAACTGATGCTGGTACAGTTCTATTAAAGCACATATTGGATGCATGGGATAAAGCGAAAAACGCCATTGGTGTATTTTGTGACCTTTCTAAAGCTTTTGATTGCGTGGATCATGGTACATTAATAAATAAACTAAGACATTATGGAATTAAAAACAAGGCACTGGACCTTATGCAATCATATTTATCTGATAGAGTCCAAAAAGTAGATATTGGTAAAGAAAGATCTAGGGGATCAAAAATCGATTTAGGAGTCCCGCAAGGATCAATATTGGGTCCTTTTCTATTTTTAGTATATGTAAATGATCTCCCATTTCTAGCAAAAGATCTCTGTGATATAGTCTTATTTGCTGATGATACTTCATTGATTTTTAAAGTTGAAAGAAATAAACATAATTATGACGATGTAAATAATTCTCTTTCACAAATACTAGATTGGTTCACCGCCAATAACCTCTTACTCAATGCTTCAAAAACCAAATGCATAAAATTCATGTTACCAAATGTAAGAGAGCTCCCAACTAAGATAATGCTAAAGGATGAGATTGTTCACCTTGTAGACTCAACTGTTTTCCTAGGGTTACATATTGATTCCTCTCTTCAATGGAGACCGCAAATTGATGCTCTCGCAAACAGACTTAGTTCAGCAGCGTATGCGGTTCGAACAATTAGATATATTACCGATGAAGATACAGCTAGGTTAGTTTACTTCAGTTACTTCCATAGTGTTATGTCTTATGGTATTTTGCTTTGGGGACAGGCAGCTGACATCCAGACTATCTTTGTTATTCAGAAAAGGGCGGTACGCGCTATTTATAAATTAAATCCACGAGACTCGTTAAGGGAATTATTTAAAGAAATAAATATTTTAACAGTAATATCGCAATATATCTATGAAAATCTAATGTATACACACAAAAACAGAGATAACTTTATGAAAAGGTGTGATGTTCACAATAAAAATACAAGAAACAAGAACAAATTACACATCCCATCATATAGATTAAGAAAGGTAGGCAAATCATTTGTGGGCAATTGCGTAAGATTCTATAATAAGCTTCCATCTGAAGCAACTGAACTCCCTATTCGTAAATTTAAACTGTACATAAAACGAAATCTTAACAAGAAAGCCTATTACTCCGTAGATGACTACGTCAATGATGTTAATGCTTGGCCGGATGTCGCCCAGTTCCACACAGACAATAGTATGTAAGACCAGTTAGACTAAGTTATCCTAAGATTGTATTAGTTGATAAGCGACAAACTTGCTAGTGGTTTCTTTTTCACTTCTTCCGCTAGTGGACAAAAAATTGAAGTGAATCAGAGTCAATTGCACCTTATTTCTTGTTTGATAGTAATAACTATTTATCAAGCTGTTTATATAGTAAAAATTTGACTTGTCTAAGTACTTATTTTGTAAGTCTAAAGAAATAAACGATTTGACTTTGACTTTGACTTTGACTTAAAGGGGAAACATTGTAATTAGCAGATGAGCTCTGGGAATCCACTGCAACTTGCTTATCAGGTGCATAATTAATTCAGAAGGCCTCTGAGGATGTTACTTTGTGTTTAAATTTATTTGCAGATCTTAGAGATATAGCCGGATAGAACTTTGGGTAGTATCTATTAGTCCTTAGTAGAGACAGATTTGGTTGAAATTTTGTTTATTTCCGAGATTAAAAACCTGTGATAAAAACCATGCCCTAGGTAGAATTTTGATCTAAATTCTACCTATGGCATGGTTTTTACCACATGATATAAAAAGTGCCTCTGGAAAATTAAAGAGTATATTTGTAGGTCACACGAAACTAAATATATTCACCAGCCAATATCTACTTATAATTTGGACGACCCCCTTGGCGCGATAGGTGAAGGTCTAACTGTGACGCAAGAGTTCGGTTTGCTTCCCGTCCCGGTGGAAATGATGTTTGTGATGCTGTGTGAATTGTCCAGCAATATTTATTTGTTTATAATATCTCTAAAAGTACTTATAAATGCGAATCTTCGCACTGAGGCCTGAGTTCGGTTTGCAATACTATCGTGACGTCTTATTTTTTTATGTGATTTGCGTAGATCCTTCTCCGCACGCTAGAGGCGTTCTACCAAATCCCATAGAAAGATTAGACGTCATACTGACACGTCTCGATACTATTGTCAAACAGAACTCTGAGATCTGACGAGACTCGTAATTCTTCAGACAAATACCAAAGTTCGTTAAAATAAATTCCATAATCCTACACAATGTCGTGACACAAACGATTTGAGAAATGACTACACCTACAGGTCCAGTAAACGCCCGTAGGCCGGCTCTAGGTCAAACAAATAATTCGTAAAGTAGGTATGACCAATTTCATCAAATCAACGCAACTGGGTCACGTTTATTGCGCGATGAGCAAGATGGGTCTAGAAGCCAGAATTTAAAGATGCCTACGTAGATATAACTTTTTCTATTATAGACATGTATTATTTATTATATTAACAGTTGAGGTGAGGAAAGGCCCAACTCTTACCGCGGGTGTTGTAAGAGGCGACTAAGAGATATCCACCGGAGGCGGGCAACAGCGCGCCTCACAGATAAATTTTGAGGGTTGGGGATATCACCAAACTGCTATCTCGAACCCGCATGCTCAGCGTGGGGATTATAGACACTACCCCCATCAGATGAAAGGCAATAAGATGCTTATCGGGGGGAGGCCTGCATCCAGTTGTGGACCAATGTAGGCTGTTTTGAGGTGAGGTGAGTAACATTTTTGATACCCTGTTGTAAAATATGTCGGAGCGTCTTCGTCGTCGGAGTGTCTTAAAAATCATAATTTAGCGTTTTCTCCGTAATCTATAAACATAATTATAAAAAAATGAATTGCTGTTCGTTAGTCTCGCTAAAACTCGAGAACGGCTGAACGGATTTATCTTATCATGGTCTTGAAATGATCGTGGAAGTCTAGGGAAGGTTTAAAAGGTGAAGAAATCAACGCAGCTAGTTTTTTTATATGTTTTGTATGTATTTTGAACTATCCATTCCAAAAATAAGACAATGAGAGGTGTCTCGATGCAATTAAATTTTTCGAACGCCTCTATCACAGAATAACTTAAACCGTTGTAAATGACTTATGATTATGAGTTAAGAACCATGATGCATTTAAAGTTTTATTATACATGACTTATTCAATAGCCAAGTAAACATCACTCTAGAACAGTCTGAATCGCTTGAGTTGAACCGTTAGCAAAATTACCTTTCCTAGTCCATTATCCCAACCGAACTTATTATTTCATTTTCCTAATTATGGCGCACTAAGTACCTAATTTACTAAATTGGACGTTAATATCTAGATTTAGGTGAACAGGCACCAGTAGAACAGCTATTTGGAAATTGTTTGAAATAACTCTACTTGCGTAACTTTGGGTTTGTAATGATATGGTAAGTATAATAACTCAGTAGGTTAGGTACTCTTTTCTCTTCGGCATGTTGCCAATTCATGATGAATACTTTCTTCAATATCATCATCACCCCTAATAGTCCACTGCTGGACAAAGATCCACCCCTAATTTTTCAAATTTATCCAGTAAAGTCTATAAATAAATAAATAATGCTGGACAGTTCACGCTGCATTATCCTGCCCATAACTAAGCAGAGCTTGTGAACCATTGCATAGAGGGTCATATTTTTATTAAACACTAGCTGTGCCCCGCGACTTTGCACGCGTTGTTCCCATGGAAACGTTTAAAGGTGTTTTCCCGGCAGTTATTCGAATTTTTCTCGACGTAAAAACCATCCTTAAGCTTCAACGAACATTAAAAAAAAAGAACAGGCCAAATTGATCCAGGCGTTATTGAGTTATGCGCTTACCAAAACATTTAGCGATTCATTTAAATTATAGATAGATACTCGTAGATAGAAAACACCCGATGAGGTAAACGTGTTCTTGGGTGGAGACCGCGACTCGGTTAAAATAGAGTAGGACTTCCTCCAGCCAGGTGGACCATCCAGCATCTGCCTGCGAGACTGCAGGAAGATGGATGCTGCAAGCTGGCAAGTACACGGTGCTCATTAGCGGAGGCCTTTGTTCATTTGTGAGCTGAAATAGGCTCATGATTATAAGAAAACAGCTAGTTCACCCAGCTGGTACATTCTGGTAAGCAGGTCTATACGAATTACCTACGGTCCAAGTAGGTAAGTCACCTATGACCTATAGATGATTGGTAGATTATCTTGATGATACAAAGCAATTTACTTGTAATATGTACTCTCATTAATTTTATAATAGCTTCGTATAACTAGCAAAGAATCCAAGGTAATGGAATACTTGGAATGTTTTTTCCATTACTTAAACTTTGCTCGTAATAGTTTTATTTGACAAATTTGACAATTTGATGTAATTTAATTTAATGTTATATGATTTAATCTAATGTTGTCTATATTTATAAAAAAAAAATATCTATCTATGTAGTGTATTGTGCATTATGTATATCAGTTATCTAGTACCCATAACACAAGCTCTGCTTAGCTTGGGGCTAGATAATGCTGTGTGAATAGTCCAGCATTATTTATTTATTTTATTTATTTATTTAATTTGTTTAGATGAATTTTATTATATTTTATAAATAACTTTAGTCACTAACATTTAATATTAGAAACTGTACTACCAAACTATGTATTATTTTATCTGCAATTAAAGAATTTGAATTTGAATACAAGTAAGCCCATACCCACCTATTTGAATGTTTTGAATATGTTGTGCTAATTGTATATGTAGTGCCCAGCTATCTGTGATTAGTATCAACCTATATACAAGTTCAAAAATAAGGAAGAGGACAAAAGTAAGCGCTATTCTACTAAAAATAAAACACTTAGATGGAACTGGACTGGCCACATTATGAGAAAAAATAGAGAGAAGTGGACAAAAGATGTTATTGAAAAATGAAATGATATCCCAAGAATGGAAAAAGACAAAAAGGATGTTAAATCAAGCGATGGGAATGAATACAAAAAAGCTTGGAGGATGTTAGATCATGACAAAGATGAGTGGAAGAAAACAGTGGAGGCCTATGTCGAAGGACAGCCTAATCAGCAAACTGGTTGCTGATTTTTTTTTACTATTATTATTTTACTAATTTTATGCTTACAAATAACCTAACATATAAATTATGATATAGATGTTTTACCTACTGTAACATGGTCACGAATAAGGGGTTTTTGAAATTGAATGTACATATTCAATTACTATCCTCATCGTTCTATAACAATAACTATAAAAATAACTTAAGTAAGTGTGTATAAAAAAGCCTGCGTGTTTTAATCTTGACATGTTTATTCAAGGCTTATTGCAAGAAATGCTAAAAATGCAGATACTAACGTACTAGAATCACGACTCTACTTCAATAAGCATTTTTCCTCGAACCAAACTAGTATAAAATGCACGTAGATATACAAATGCATTACAATTCTCAGAACGCGGTTTCGTATCGATACTACTATGAATATTGAACGATATTAATTTACATGAGGAACAAATTAGCAATCTGTAGCCCCGAATGAAGCCATCAATGGATCTTTGTATGGCTGTCTTACCGTTTCTGTTAGGGAAGCAAATGAAGAATCAGGCCATTGCCATATTGATGTTCAATTGTCTCGTACAAGGTAGGTAGACATAGACAATGTAGGTTATTGTGTCATTAGCCCTAATAAGTCGTCAGTATGCACGACGCACGTGCTTTACATACTGATTGTGTTCTTGTAGTGTTTTGTTTTTCAAGACACAAAGGAGCTAGGTTTTTATGTAGAGTCCTATTGGAGAGATAGACGTCATAGACATAGATATAATTTAACGTAATCATATAAGATACTAGCTGCGCCCCGAGGCTTCGCACGCGTTGTTCCTATGGAAACGTTAAAACATGATTTTCATCCCACGAGAACTGATTTATGGGATAAAAAGTAGCCTATGTTTTATTCCAGACCTAGGACTGTGTCTATTTTAAATTTCAGCCAGATCCGTTCAGTAGTTTTGGCGTGAAGAAGTAACAAACATCCATACATCCATACATCCATACAAACTTTCGCATTTATAATATTAGTAAGATAAGATAAGAAGATATTACATTACTCTGTATAGATGAAAGAGTGTGTGAGTGCAGGTGTTTGGTGCGTTTCGTTTGTAATTTTCTAAATTTCCCAGGTATTCTTTGTTGTTTTTAGAGCTCAAAACAAAAGGAACTGGCAAACGTCCAGACCAACCATTCCCAAAAAGCCTGTCGTTCGCGTCACCTGCCTCAAATATACGAGAGACACTTTTATTTATTAACAAAGACTTTGGATGTTCAATGGTTAAATTTTGTTCTAAGGTTCTGTATGATATGCCCACGTCATAATGTGGTTTATGATAGTTACTGGTGCAGGTGATAAATCATAAAACATTTTAATCCAATCGAATATCAATCAAGTCACGAGCATTAGATAAATTATTAAAATCAGCCGTCTTTTTGAAAGTTTATTATGTCTATGACATAAGCGTATGACCTTCTAATCTCAGTTCAGCATATAGGTCACCTTCTCCGATGTAAAACATGAGTACAATGACGTAAGCACTTCAGAAAACAGCTTGAGCACTCTGAGACGTCTCATAAAATTGATAAACTTTGTGCAAGTTTCCGTGGTTACACAGCGTGCATACAAATTCTCGGTTTCTATCGAAACTTCCTGGAAAGTTATTGATGAAGTAGAAGGTTGTAATCAAACAACAAAGAATGGGAAGATGGATGAACCGCCGGCTTAGCTTAAAATGAAACGCGAATTTCCTTTGTGAAAAGCACAGTCACGAAACCTACACGTTATAACAAAAAATATGGGGCAAACATATTTTTTCTGTTTCATATTTCAAGAGCCCTAGGTTTATCAAGGTTAACGTGAGCACTCCGAGAACATTTTTTATAACGAGGGAGTTTTTAAATTACTTCGCCTTGACAGTGGCAGGTAATGTTGGTAAATATTTTCGGGTGAAATTGCTTGCCTCAATATGTTGCTGAAATAAGCTGAGACTCAAACATCAGTTTATTTTCATCTCGGAAACTGCGTACATTGTAGATACCTGCAGGCTTGACTTGCTAACCCAGCCTTGTTTGTTCAGCTCGTGACATCACTCGAGTACCTCGTTAGGGCTATATTGTGTGTATCAAAGTAACTCCTTTTAGGAGCAGGCAGTAGACGTCTTCCTAACTAGAGTAAGGATATTTATACAGGACCGTGTAGAATGATTTTTGATGTGTCATTTGGTGAAAAAGCGCATCTTAACCATGGCTGAGAAATAATATCGATCTTGCACCCAACACACAGGGTTACTCCAGTTTTCTCGCAGCAGCAGCATGTAGGGAGTGATATCAACGATCCATCAATTTGAAACTGTATTACCTACCTACTTCTAACTCGATGCATCATTGTAAATAAATAGACAATATTCTCAAGCAAGGGTTCATGACCTAAGCAATTTGTCCTCAGTAAACTCCTAAGTAATACTGATTGCAAGACTTTTTTATGGTCAATATACCTTCGTTTAACCACAATCTCACCTAATGCAAAACGAAGATGTGGCCGACGACGGTGTATCTCGAAGGTCTAGAAGATACCTATTCAATTCACCCTTGACTTGAAGAGACCCAGGATATAATTGGGCGGAAACTTAGGACACAAGTGAAAAGTTTTCGATACCTACATTTCATCCTGTACCTGTTCTTGTTAATAGACGAAAAATCAGTTTGTTTAATGATTTATGGATGCGCTTTTGAGTATAAAAGAGATTGAGTAGATTATTATGATAACCAGTTCTAGAATGGTTTGTATGCAACATTTCGCTCTGATTCATTTATTAGTTTTGGCGTGAAGAGGTAACAAACATCCTATCTTTTGCATTTACAATATTAAAGTATGTAGGTACAGTCTTTTAGTTGGCGAAAGCATTCTTAGTACCAAGAACAGCTTCTTCAGGAGCATCATTATCATTATAAGTCTATTGACACCCACTTCTGGGTATATTATTTAGGCCTCTTTTTTTACATGCCAAGCTTGCCTCGTAAAAACTCAAATAACTGAGGCCTTAGATAATTATTCAAGAAGATGTCCGAGACTCAGCAGCAATAAATTTCTCTGATTAAGTCTAACAGCCCCATAAAATCCTAGGCTCTATACTCCATACTATCGTTATTTGCTGCTAAGTTTGTACTGCAGTTTATTAAGCAGATGTTTTAACATTTAATTCCTCCATAAATACTGGATGAAGTTATACGTTGCGGGCTAAAGATAACTAATGGAAAACTTTTGTCGGGGTATTGCATATAATGAACGAACATACTTGTAATAACCCTACTAGTAAAACCTTAGGTCTAACTTATTTGCAAGACACTTTTATAGAGGTAGAGTCAAGTGGAGTCATGCTTGGGTACGTAGATAGAAACTGAATAAATAATTGAATTACGGGGTTCCGATATGCTGCAGTGAAAGTTACTATTAGAGTCCAACACTATTATGAAATTTAGATTCTACTTGGCACTGGTTCCAACCAGTTTATTCCATATTTTGATATAGTGTATGTGTAATATTATTATATTATTTTTTCCAAACATCTTAGAACGTTTACATTTTCGCAAACTTTCGTCTAATAAAGGTCCTAAAGTAGTAGTGTAATGTATTTTTATTACCACAGATAACACAAACTGTTAGTTTGACATGGTTTTTTGCTTGGTTCAGGTACAGCTATAGCATTATGTCTGTACTTGGCACTTACATTTAAAAATGATCACTGAGTATTTTAGAAGCATAACTACTGAACAGTTTCCTGTCAAATATGTGTATCAAACTAGTCAACCCTATACTTTCCAACGTTTCAGGCTTTGACCACAACAAATAAGTTTGTAACTGTCACCGCTACGAGCTAAGGTAATTGTATGGTCGAGGTAAAATGTTTTTGTAATAGCAAAGTCTACAACGAGACGATGTTTTATTCATTTCAAGTCATTAGTGTGATTAATGAACTACTATGCCATCAAGTTTTCTATTCAGAACAGCAATATCGTAGCTGGCCTTTACTAAAAAGTTAATTGAACAGAAAAGCTCGAGGCACTGGAAACTATACCTACTTAACGCTAAATAGAGAAAGTATTTGTAATTGGAGGTCGTTGACCTCCAATTACAATCTTATGCGAGTCATCCAAGATGATCTACGTTTTGTGCCGACTGAATGCTGCTCTAGCATTGGAACATTAAATTCTCAGTACAATTTAATTTCCACAGTCACAACGTTCAAACGGGCAAAAAGGTCAATGCCAACAAGGTCAAATATATTTTTATCTATTTTCGGTGAGGCTCAGTTCCGATTTAAGGCGAGATAGTGCTCGCAAAATGCTGTCGTCAGGCCCAAAAGTGTTCCGGTGGCCCGCAGCTATAAAAAAAGTAATACAATGTTGCCACAATGTTCTTTATAGACAAGGATATGCGAATTGCTATACGTTTACATGAAAATAAATGTAGCCCATTTATCTGCGCGGATAAGTTTAGCGCTCGCTCCATACTGAGCACAAAGATACACAGAATACCATAGCTGTGCCTTGCTTTAGCAGACCCAATATTTATTGAATAGATCCGTAAAACAAATGGCGAATGCATCTATACAGTAAACGTTGCGGGCTCTATTTGTCTTCGAGCATGACTAATGCTGGCGATTAGGCACGCTCTTAATGAGGGGATAAACAAAGGGGTGAAGTAACTGGGGTCGAAACTGCGGATAAAGCAATGCCTTGGTCAAGTTTGTGCCGGCGGTATCTCCCGACCGCATTGCGAACCACCATTGTTGCTCACCCAGACACCATTATGCAAAACAAATAGCTTTTAACGTAACGACTCTAGTAATTATATCATTACCAAGGGAAATGAACGCTGAACTTTAACGCGTGCTTTCAATAATTTAAGTTGAATACCGTGTCGAGGTCGATAGGTGAGCCTCGTAAACTAGGTGAACGTTTCTGTCTGGAAGTTGCAAATGCCTCTCGTTAATCGCGTCGGGAATAAATTCCCAACATGCGACAATGTCGAGATTGCCACGGGAGTGACGGTCCCGCCCGCCCCGCGAGGAAATGCGAAAAGTTAGGAACTTAGCCTCTATCTGAAAACCTCGCATCTGCCTTGACGACGTGCCAAATGGAAAAGTGGACTTTAATTCCTGCGATGTCGTACTTACCGAACAACGGATAACAGCAATATCAGAGCTGGCGAAAGTACCTACTGACATAGCGAACGCGGTAGGTATTTATTTAAGTTCAGTCTGAGAAAAAATTACCATTTTTCGAGCATTACCTCAAGTATTCTAATAAAAAACAACATCTCTTAAGTATCTTTAATTTGAAAGAAAACGTCTCATAATGAGAAGAAAATACCACCTAGTCTCGATTTTCTACAACTTTATCTACACAGAATGGTTTAACATAAATAAAACGTGGGTAACCGAAGTGCGCAATCAAAACTTTGCCCATGAGTAGACTCTGTTTTTTTACTGGAACAGTTATCTTTTAGTTAGCACTTCACAAGTTTCAAGTGGGCCGATAACAAGTAGATTATTTACAAACCAGATTTGAAGTGTAAAGCAATAAACAGGTTTTAGCATCAACGGGTTATTTCAAGATATCCTTACCTACTAGCACTAATTTAGTACCTATACTAAGGTACTTGACGTCTTGGGTCAAATTCCACAGATCAAACAGAAACTAATAAAATGACTCATATGACACTGAGAGTTTTTGTGAAGAGCCCTCGGCGCCGATCGATCACTCGAAAAATGAGTAAGTATCCGATATCTATCTGATCTGATACAAAAACGGAAGTTTAATTCCACTTCAAAACTAATTAAAAAATTCGTTATTTCGATAGATACAATAGATGAATACCTACGCAAAAATACATTTTTATGAAAGTAAAGGTTATGTCTCAGGATCCTACAATTAAGTAGGTAGGGTACCTACATCTGCAAGTGAAAGTAAACCTGCTCAATATTCAAATAACAAGGTAGGTAACCGTAACAGACACGTTACGAAAAACACAAACATGTTTATTGAACTTACCTTGATTCCACTTTGTGTGCTCAATCGTACTGAGCAATAACGTGAGTGTGTCTCGTAGGTCTAGATTTATTATTTTACATCGAAATGACTTTTTAGGCATGGTGTACCTCTTTAAATGCTTTATAATGTGGATGGATGGCCGCTAGCACCGCTGAAAACCAGCGCTGCAATATGGCTCCAATGGCACTTGTGTTATTGCAGCATTAAACTGAGCCAATAAATAAAACAAATAAAAATAAAAAAAGCCATTTATTCCATAACCTTAATTTCAATTATCATGCGTATAAATAGTTTCTTAAAATTCATATTACAATGTTTGTTTCGATAATCAAATATTAATAATCAATTTATAAAATAATTAAAGCATACATTTTGCATTTATAAGTACCTAGGATTAGATTTTCATTAAATATTATTTTTGCTTGAATTTTCATAGGTAGATATTATAAATTATACGAATAGTTAGTACTTACCCTTTCGGGTACAGGCCTCCTCCAGTTTATAAGTGTACTTATAAGTAGTACTTAAGTACTTTAGTACCTAAGTAAGCGTAAGTGTAAACAAAAATAAATAAATAAATGTATTTGTATTATGTATTTTTACGTTTCATTATATGTAAGTATATATAGTTGTTTTATATTTATTCTTTTGTATGATATTTTTAATTTCTGGAGGGGGCGGCGCTAGTTGCTATTGACTGAGCCTATATACATATATTATTTATGAATAATATATAGATAGTATAAGTAACGGTACCTACCTGGATGACCGAGTTTCGCTCGGTTTTTTTGGTAAATTTTATTTTTTCAGAAATAGTAGTATTATTATTCGCCAATAGATGTCAGAAAGAGTCATTTTTTTCGGTTTAGTGTCTTTCGTTGATTAGGATGAAGTTGGATTATTGAAAACACGAATAATATAGTATTACTATCCGCCAATAGATGTCAGGCAGAGTCCATTGATTACTATAAAATTGATGAAAGTTTATTGAAAACACAATTAAAGCGACATTTTCTAAAAATTAATCCTAGCTAGATCGATTTATCGCTCCCGAAAACCCCTGTATTCTAAATTTAATGAAAATTGTTGGAGCTGTTTCCGAGATAGAAGATGTGCTAGATTTTAATGTTTGTGATAAGATTATTGTATATTATCTCGCGGTTTCACCCGCGTAGTTCCCGTTCCCGTAGGAATACCGGGATAAAATATAGCCTATGTCACTCCCTAAAAAGTAAGCTTTTTAATGATGAAAATATTTTTAAATCGGTCTAGTTTTTTCGGAGCCTATTCAATACAAACAAACAAGCAATCAAATCTCTCATCTTTATAATATTTGTATATATGTCGCAGCCGGAACGTAGAATTAGCCCGTTTGTAAAACGGCTAGGCCGTTTACAAAACGGCGCCATTCAGCTAAATGGCTAGGCCAATTGTAAAACGCTCAACGTTCAACGATTTGGCTGACTCAAACCTAGCCCGATTGTAAAACGGCTTTATCTTTTTATACCATGGATTACTAATTAGTAGAATGGCGCGCGGTTTTGCTTGTGCGAGAAATACCTGCCTAAATATTTCCTAACCAAACTTCAGAACACTGAAATTTAGGTACTAAAGAAATGTATTTTATGGGATTAAAGTAAAAAATATTCTATTAGAATCCCATAGTAGTGTCACAGTGCCTCAGATTATTAATAATATTATATAATAATCAAACCAGTGCATAAAATTTAGCTTCTGTAAAATCTAATCTTTAATATACCTCAATAAAATTGAAGTAGGTAGGTAATGTAATAATGTGGCCGTGTGGTGCTGGCTTACAATTTGCTCCACCCCAAGGGATATCCACCGAGGGTTTGCAGCAGTGCCCGTGCTGAACAATTTTCCACCGAACTGCAATCCCTAATCCCTATGCCAAGCGTGGAGCACAGACGTGAAGTTTATGGTCACTACCCTCATGGTACAAACGCCAATAAGGAGCTAATCAGGGGAAGTCTGCGTCTAGCAGTACAAGTTGTTGAGGTTGAGGATGTAGTAAAGATAAAGTAACAGCTGTTTAAATGCATGTTATGGTATGCACGGTAGGAACCAAACGACCAACTTTTAAAATTGTGTTCTACTGTAGGTAGTTAGGTATCGCTGTCTCTGTTTGAGCTAACCTCCGAACCCAATTTTTAAGCAAATTTCCTTGGCAGATAATTGATTTCATAGCCGGTAATAAAATATAATATGTAGGTAACTGTAGATTCTGCGCAGACGGAGCCTCGTACACAGAAACAGTTATCTTCATTTGACGATGGCCTAAGCACGGTGAACTACCTAGCCATTCCCTAAACGGGCTAATTCAGATGATCAGCCATATTGTAGAACGTTGATTTCACCGATCGTTCTACAATCGGCCTAGGCATTTAGCTGAATGGCGCCGTTTTGTAAACGGCCTAGCCGTTTTACAAACGGGCTAATTCTACGTTCCGGCTGCGACATATATATTATATGTTAACATTGTATCTATTCAAATTAAGTTTTAAAGTATATCACAGATAAAATCCTAATGCATATGTAAGAGTTTACCTATAGCCAGCTACCATGATCATTACATTATTCTAGCCCGGGATCACCCACCAGTTACACTAATATTTCCTAGAGTACATCGGAAATAATAAATAGATACTTATCCCAAACAGTCATCACATATGTCTTGAAAGATGAAGACCTCTGCTATTTGAAACGATACGAAAATAAAAAATCAACAGTAATTTTTTAACTTAAACTTAAAAACAATAGCATTTCTCTAAATCAACATATTCATAAAAGTGTAATAAAAACCAAATTAAGTCACGATGATTTCTAACACCCACATTCTTTCGCTGACCTTTGGCTTTTCTTTTCTTTAGGTCGATTTTCATTGAGGCTTTTAATATCTAGTTTTATTTTTTTAACATCTCTTAACCTACTGTTTTATAACTCACTATGCAGACAAGTGTGCGTGGGTTGCCAGTTATGTATTAAGGTGGAGTAGTGTAGGTGCAAAAATAATTAAAAGATCAGACAGAATACGTGCGATGACTTATTTGTTTGTTTAACACATCCTACTGCTTCTAGAAACAATATTTACAGAGATGTTATATGTATTGATTCTGTTTAGATTAGATATTAAAATAATTGGTAGATACTCAGGTACTTACAAGTTATGCACGTGGACAAATTAACTCGACATCGTGAGACAAGAGTTAACTACATTACCATAGTCGTGGGGGTGGATTATTGAGCAACCTCTGATGGTCACGACCCGATAAGCAAACTTATTGATTATTGACACAGCTTATTATCATGCCGATTCATGAGTTCATGAGCCTTCATAGAAGATAAGCTTAGTCGAGAGGCCAAAGGTTAAACTTATAGGCAAAAAAAGTGGCACAGCTGTTTGGGCTTACGCCAAAACATGAAATATTGATCCAAATTCAGATCAGCTGACACAAGCCTGCCCACAAACGGAGTGCAGAGTAAACTCAGTCGAGCGATGCTAGGCTGATTGTAAACGCAATAATGTAACTATTTCAACGAAAATATATGGAAGCTTTGAGAACAGGGAACCGGAAAGAGAAGCTTTATTGGTCGATGCCATAAAAAAGTACTTACCTACACTACACTGGAAACTTTCAGTGTTATGTACGTACACATACTTACTTACTTACTTACATACATACATCCAATGAAAGCGAACTTTTAAAAACATAAGATGAACAATTCACCCAAAATAAATCTTACACTGCTAGCCGTAAAGAATAGAAGAAAAGGAACTATCATGGAAATAAGCTCCTAAATCTATAACTTCGAATGAGCCAGCTAACGCTTTTGCTGTGGAATTAATTAGGTTACAATTTGCTTGGTCTAATAGAACACGCTGTGAGTAGGCTGGTACGACATAAATTGGAAAATGGCCAACAGGGGCGATGTAAGCCTATCATAAGCATCTGTTGCCGCTAAACTATCTACTAGGAATTATGTTCGATCTGCAGCCTAAGTTCTCCACATATATGTATGTACCTAGATAGTAAATGTTCAAATAGTAATTTTAATTTTCCTACTTTATCCATATTATAAATGCAGAAGTTTGAATGGAAGGATGTAACTATAGATGTGTGTTGTGTATGTTTGACGACCTCTGTGGCGCGGTGGACGAAGGTCCGCCTGGGACGCAAGATGTTACGGGTTCGATTCCCGCCTCGGGACAAATGTGTGAATGATCTGCAAATAATTCATAGTGTTCTGGATGTTTTTTGTGTAATAAAAAATACGTATCTATAATTTATAGTTTATTTTATTCATCATCATAAGTAACAGTACTTACCTGGGTGACCTGGCAAATTGTGCTTTTTAGAAATTATAGTATTACTATTCGCCAATAGATGTCAGAAAGAGTCAATTGATTACAACAAAGTTTATTATTGGAAACACGCATAAAAATAATAATTTATCCTAGCTAGATCGATTTCCCCTGAAATCCTCTGTATACAAAATTTCATGAAAATCGTTGGAGCCGTTTCCGAGATGCGGATTCTATATTGATACTCGTATATACCAGAATTGCTCATTTAAAGGTATAAGATTACAGTTTAACAAAAAAAACAATGCGTTACGGTTACACATGTAAATCCATACAGAATAATACCTACTTAGTAGGTCATATTGCTAATAGGTACCTATACAAAATTGCATTATATAATTACGATATACGGAAACAAAATTATCAAAATTAACACACAAACACAACAACAAATCATGTACACATAATCACACAGCGTAGCTCTATTACCGACAGGATTTTTATTACCAAAGACAAGTTAACAACCTTAGTCTATACAGGGCGTCCCACCACCATGCAACATGGAGGGCAAGTACCATAAATATTCAAATCCAGAGGGCGTCCTGTACATACAAAACAAAATAAAAAATATCTAAAAGCGTAACATGAACGCTAGGACACGACGTGAAAGGCCCAGGATGAGACGGTGAGATGAGCTTGACGAAAATCATTCCCAATGGCTTGTGGTCGCGCAGATTGGATGGAGAACAGGGAGGCCTTTGCCCAGCAGTGGGACAATAACAGCTTAAACTAATATTGACAGGAACTTAAATAATAATAATTTTGAACGGATGTAGCTCTAGGGCCGATAAATTACACATAGCCTATTTTTATCCCACAAATCCCATGGGGATATGAGTAAGTTTCTATCAAATTTCCTCGAATGAGAAGCCGCGGGCTGAAACGAGACAAATATTTATGTTGGTACCTTCAGCAACGGCATAATTCTTAGAAAACTTTTCGCTTATAATTGGGAGTCAATAAAGCGACCTAATTGATTTATACGGTCAATCAAGAGTCTTTAGGAGAAATTTGAGCAATTTTATGTAAGGCTTTTGGATTGATTCATGAGAAGTAGCCGAAGCCTATTTTTACTTTGAATGTTTAAGTTGTTTATGAGTTATATTTGGGCTATTTCGCAACTAACGCACACCTAGAAGCCAGTAGATATAGATACCCAGTACCGTGAAGTACGCGATGTGTTTGCTAAAGTTGTGTCATCAATAAAGGAATTCTAGGATGCATTGCGGTCAAAATGCAAGGTGTTTTTGACATTTTCTACATGTAGCTATCGGTTTGTGATAATCTCTAGTTAATGATCCCATAATATCTTGTAAACGAGCTCAAACTCGCAAAATCTCCGAGTAGTCAACATCAACAAGCAATTTTCCGGCTGAATTATAAAGCGTTTAATAAATTCCTAAAGCAATGAAGATAACAGTTTAGATCGAGTAGCGCCCGAGCGCTCGGTCGCCTATAAAATTAAAACTCTATTTCAATTTTTCAGAGCATTTTCGCCGATAAATAGGTAATATAAATTCGCGTGTCCGTTGCAGACAATCTCTATCAGGGGGTAATTCAGTGGTCGGGAGGCACCCTCTGGCCTGCCACATGTTTTACGGAATGCTCCGGATGGTCTCAAACCCGCGGTCGTCCAGTAAATTCCACGCTTTATGGCCAGCTCGACCCTTTCGGTCAAATACGTGTGACGTCAATTTTAGCACAGGAAAAGGAAATAAAGCGTCTGAAAGGGCTGCTGAGGTTTTGGCTTTTATGAGTAAGTTTTTGATAGTTTACGTTACGTTACATTGAGAAATGTACTCAAATATTGTGCTTTTATCATAGAGAAACTAGTTGCTGCTGAATTTTACATAGAGATTTTATCAAAGAGAAATTAGTTAAAAGCGAAGAGTCGTGGGAATTGAGGGCGCTCGTGTGCCTATTGACAACTTTTGTTGCGTTGACAACACTGCTCTGTCATTGCAGTACGACTAAAAGTGTTAGTTCACCATAACGCCACGACTTTTCTCTTTTTGAACAGACTCTAGTAGATAGAAACCTACCCAACCAAGTAGACAGTTCACTAAACAAAAAAGCTTTTTTGAGGGTATTACGACTAGATATAGGTATGATTATAATTTCTTCAAAGAAATCGTTTATTAAATTAATGATATTCAAATTGAAACCACGCAAATACGTATCAAAATTTCTTTGCGCTCGAGGCAATATCTGATGTTACATTTTATTTGGGCGAAGTAAATAGAGTTATTTTTTGCTATGCCACCCGCAGTCTCTCACTTCATTTGGTTCGGCTTTTATTGCGGGATACTACGAAAGGAATCGTAAAATTCGCGATAAAAGTGCTTTTATCGCGTCCACACTCAAGCGATCGCTCTCCTCCACGTTCCTAATCCTAACTCGATTACTGAAATCCAATCCATGCAAAATTTTACACCAACCGCAAAAAGTTGTTTTTATTTTTAAAACAAAGTTTCAATAACTCCTAAATCCCAGATCAAATCGATATTTTACAGCAATAAAAGCCATTAAAGATAATTTATATCGGCCATTTCGAAAGATAATTCGCCCATGAATGCTCCCGAAGGCATCCCGGGAGTCACGACGCGATCCGGCGAAGCGCTGCTAACCTCGTTACGGCCGATACGACTCCGGGTAGATTCTGCAAGCAAGCAATGCCTCGGTTATTCATTATCTGAAACCGAGCAGTGGCGGCGCGGCGGCCACCGATCATTTGCGCGGCTCGTGATTACGGAGACCCTAGATCTGCTCCGATTTCCGCTCGCACGCCCATTCATCGCCACTTTCTGAACGCTTTATCTCATCTATAAAATCCGTATCCAACTATAAATAGGGTTCTCTTTGTAATTGCAATCGTATGTAATTTACAGCGTCCGTTGCGGTCGAGCAGACCGCTCGAGCGGACATAGTCGGTAATCGCCACTGGAAAGAGGGTTTAGAGCACGTGATAATGAGGCGTGAAAGCCAACAATTCCTTGTCGGCAATTCTCATAGTCGGCAGTTTAGCTAAGTGGGTTCTTTCAACCCCCATCCTAACTAGCCAAACAAACTCGCGAAACTTTCTTTGTCAAGCTTCGCGACTATGTTTTAAAAGGTTGTTTTCGTTGTTTTGTTACATATCGATAAAATAACAACAAGCTGCGCGTATCACTGCAGGGCACAATGTCTATAATAAATTATTAAATTCGATGCAATTTATCACTACGTATTTACAGTTGTTGGTTTGGACTTCAAATATGGCGGTGGCATAAATTTCCTAGTGTGCTCACGCTAACAGAGCGGATGTCAGGGGATGAAAAACGGAGTCGCGACGCGGCGAGTGATAGCGACGCGGCGGCGGCGGCAGCGCATGTCGATAAGACTGATTGCAAAAGGGCCTGCATAAAAACATCGACAGTCGATGTACACACATCATGGCTCAACAACTGCGCTTTTGAATTATAATGTCCAAGCAAACGGCGCCTATAAACAAGAAGTTGAAGTCGAATGTCAAGCGAGAATGAGCAGGAAGAGCCAAACGCGAAAACTTAGCGACTTAGCGAAGAACGCTACCTATTATAGTACATAGCAAATTATAAGTTGTGAAGCGAGAAAAACCTGTGTGTCTTAGCTTTAGAACGGCTGTTAAAGAAAATTCCCTAAGAGCGTTCCATTTATCAGCAATTTGAACTCTCGAAACGAATCAGAATTAAGACTCCGCTCTTCTTGCAGAGTCAGGGCAAATGAAGATTTTTACTTAGTCAGTTATTGTCCGCTTAGAAGATTTCACTTAATTTTACTGGTGATGATCAGACTCATAGAATCTACACACTGAAACTGCCCGGAGGGTGGGTGACAAAATTTCAATAAATGCATATTGCCAGCAGCCGACAGACATTTTGTCAACTTCTCGGCGTGCATTTTCCAACAAGATTGATTTGATGCATTCTTAGAATTTGGTTCCAAGTTTTGTCACTATACTATACCCTGTCCAAAGAAGTATCTTTTTTTGGCGTAATGGTGCATGTATGTATATGAATTTCTCTAATTGTTGACTAGTGATTTTCAAATACAGAATGGAGCATTTCATAGACGATGCTTATTTTGACAGATACAGATAAAATACTTCAAACTGTTTTTGAAAATCACTTATCTAAAAGTCCTTTGGACAGGGGATTTGCATTTTTGAAGTCGTTTATTAGAGAAATAAAATCCATCGACATATAAAGGACATCACTATTCTCTGCCCGCGTACTGATTCAGCGTGCACAATGCGTCATTTGCATTCAAACTCGTGTCATATGCGCAATTCCTATACAATTTTATCAATGAATAAATGAATGAATAACCGAGGTTTCTGACGCATCCTCCGTGTCGATTATAAATGATTTCATTCAATAATCGTTTGCTATTCTGACACCCTCTCTTTCATTCATTGAAGTGCATGCGGTGGCCGCCTATAACTTAGAGAGCACTAGACATAGGAAGGGTTCCGATCGTATTCTTAAAATCAGAGAGAGAGAGTCCTGATAAATAAATAATAAAAGGAGTCGTTTTAAAAAAGTATAAACCGACTTTAAGTATATGGTTTTCTCGTAGATGCCATTATAAGAATCGAACCAAATTGAAATACAACACGGAAAGCAACTCAAATAAAAAAAAATCTTTAAAATCCCAGTTAAAAGTTCTGAGTTTACAAACATTAAAAAAAATGGCGATCACTTTCTGGAACAGATGACATACTAAAAATAGCCTCTCTTATATGTTACAGCTCTTTTCCAAGATAGAAAGTAGCCTATGTCCTTCTCCGTGATACCATCTATCTCCATACCAGATTCATCAGTATAAGCGTGAAAAGGTAACAGACAGACAGACGAGAGTAACTCTCGTCTGTCTTTAACTTTCGAATATATAAGGATAGTATGAATAAAGAGTGATTATTGTCTTGCTTACATAGTGGTTGCATTGCAGTGCTCAGTGACGAATGATCATAAGGCTGTGGTACTCAGTCTATGCTTGAATAAACGCTTCTGCTATACGTTACTCAAGCATCGGTCTACGATGTCTGAGTCAGCTTTTATAATACGGGCCTAAGTGCCCCGTTTGCTCTGACTCCTTTGGGTAGGACTATGTCCGGTCCATACTGATCGTCATGACGACGTCATGAAATCAAATGTGCCTTCAAGTAGATCACTGCTCCTGTGAGCAATCATCGGCAAGCGCCCGATCACTATGCCCCTTTATTAATTAAACCAAACGCCCTCATACTTAACCCCAGCTCTGATTGCTTTTGAGCCCTACATCTCTACGTAGGTAGGTCCCTATAACACGTTTTAATCCGAACGTATTACCTTGTGTTACTGTGAACGAACCCTCTGTTGGCGAAACGGATTGCTTTCTGCGTTAATTTGTTAAAATTATTGGCGCACGGCCGCCGTGGTGCTTAATTGGAGTGACAAATCCTATAAAATTCAACTGGTATTGATAGATAGGATAAAGTCTGGGGAAATATTTAACAAAATTATTTGTGAAACGGACCAACCTTTCATTGTCAATTAAATGTTTATGGTCGTATCAGAAGGTTTGCCCGCTTTGCCTGAATTCACAGGATAACAGCAAAATGTACTTAGAAGACCCCATTTGGGTCTTCTTTGGGCATTCGACACCCAACACGGCACAATCTGCAATAATTGGGTTTATTTTAAATACCTATAAACCGAATTCAATTGTATAGGTTTGCTCATGGATGCCATAGTAAGTTATTATTGTATTTAATAATAAGCACACATATTGCCTGAAACACAGGATTACCTAGTTCAGGCTAAATTGTTATACTTAGCTATATTTAATAGTTTAATGTTCTCTATGTTTTATCTTTTTACGAGTTTTTTGAATAAATTTTATTTTATTTTTTTATTTTTATAGTCAGAGCTGGACCAAATTGAGATGGGACTACAAAGGAAGCACCAGCTTTCAAATAAAAGAATCATCCAAATCGGATTACCCAGTTCTGAGGTAACAAACATAATCGAATTGAGAACCTCCTTTTTTTGAAGTCGGTTAAAAAGGTCTATCATCAAGCGTGTTGCATTTTCATAGGCAAAAATTTAAAAAAAATATGAAAAACTAGGTAAGCCTTGCTTCGCCAGCGTAGAAATCACATAAATGAAGGCATTGTATTGCACACCCCCTAGGAGTAGATTGGGAAAAATAAAAAATACGTGATTTATTATTTACTTTATACCTATTTTAATTAATACAAAGTTTTCTCAGAATCGAAGCAAAGCATAATAATTTTCCATAGAAACTTTACCTTAACTTTAGCTCTATATTAGTTTTACTAACACAATACCAGCCTTGTAACGCACTCCGAGGTTACATTCTGTAAATTAGATGAGCCTTATGTGCTATTCTAGACTAGAACCATCTATATACCAATGGGTTATGTACCACCTAGTAACGGAGATTCGTGGTAACAAACATTCACAAAATCTTTTGCATTTATATTATTAGTAGGATAGTAGGATATGGTAGTAGGAAAACAATACATAATATGTTATTTGGATTCTAAAAAGAACAGAGAAGTTATGTACATAAGGTTCGTATTTGGTTGCGGCATTCCGCCCACTGCACCGCGCCTCACGCAGCGGTTAACTGTTCGACTGACTGGTTTGTTTATTAGGGCTCACTTTCATCTTTAGCGATACCTTTTTGTATCTTCCAGTTCGTGAAATATATTTCAGTTTGTATCCTATTCATATTATTAAGCCGAGAGTTTGTAAAGATTATGTTGTTAGTCACAAGATAACGCTTGAACAACTGAACGAAAAGGGCTGAAATAATTGTACATATGAATCATTGTCGTTAATTTTCCTGACTGTACTTTACCTTAATAGTGATAGAAGGTAGCCATTTTCGGCCATCGTTTACAGGTTTGGGATGCGGGTACAGATTACAGCAAAAAAATCGAACACTAATTTCAGGTAAGTACCCCAAGTTAGCTAGCACGCATGGACATCTATACCGTGTCCATTTTGAATGAGGCATAAACGTATACAAACCGCCCATACTTAACCTAAAATTCACTTTGTTGGCGCGTCCTTTTATACGTAATTTACATTACTTGTCGATTTTAGATCCTCCCTTCAATAAAAATTGCTTACAATTATATCTGAAACTACTACTAACGACGCCAAGCAAGTGAGTTTTTGTCATTTGTATCGTGGTTTATTTACTAACATGCTCCATGCTGGATGGATACAGCATAGATCTGGAATAGCTTATAAGCTTGTGTCCAGGTATAAGAATAAATTCGTTCCAAAAAATAAAAATAAATAAATAATGCTGGACAAACCTCACAGCATCGTCACAGTTATTTTCAACGAGCAATGATTTCTTTTCGTATCCTTATGGCGTAATACACACTAAAATTATTTCTCGGCTTAATCTACATAAAGCATATTTCCGCTTGTTTCCGCTAGCCCACAAGAATCTAAATAAACCACATAGCTTTAAGAGCCCATAATTTTCCGCAATTTGCATGACTTTGCCATACAGTTAATCGTTTAATAGCCAAAGATAATTTAATTATTGTTCTCGTAGTCTACTATACAGTTAGGTACCTATGGTTGGTACCAAGGCGGTACCTAGTACTTTTGGTGACTCCACCAGATCAGAACTGTTTACTAGATAGATGCCTAGGTTTTTGTAAGGAACCTGGCTGGAACCAGAATTAAGGCACCTACAAGAGCCCGAAGAGACATTTGACGCGAGCGACACATTCGCGTAAAATTCATTATAACTTTGAAACTTGAGATCTTAGAAATATTCGGTTAGTACGACATGTGTTTAGGTTAGTTTTTGTTCTTTCCCCTCATATAAACTTTCCTTTATACGTACCCCTAAGCGCTCCATGTGGTAATAGTCTTTGGTGGTTTTCGTAGAGTTCGCTGGGACGCTACGCGGGATAAGCGAAGCGCGTAGCATACAAAAGATTTCAACGCGTACGGATCCTTGTGTGCCTTTTTACAGCGATACTCTTAGGCCCGTATTATGAAAGCTTGCTCAGTCATCGATCTATGTTTGAGCAACGCCTTTCTATGGCATAAACGTCACTCAAGCATAGCTCTATGACTGAGCAAGCTTTCATAATACGGGCCTTAAATCTCTAAAACTAAGAATAAGTTGAGTAGAGAGTTGCGGTTTTCAACGGTGTTGCTATAGTGACTTTTTTATTTTTATTAGTATTTATCCTACTTTTTCTTTCCCTTCTAATTCTTATTCTAATTCATCGCGCATAGGAGTCAAAGTCAAAGTCAAAGTCAAAGTCAAATCGTTTATTTCTTTAGACTTACAAAATAAGTACTTAGACAAGTCAAATTTTTACTAAATATATAAACAGCTTGATAAATAGTTATTACTATCAACAAGAAATAAGGTGCAATTGACTTTAATTCACTTCAATTTTTTGTCCACTAGCGGAAGAAGTGAAAAAGAAACCACTAGCAAGTCCATCGCTTATCAACTAATACAATCTTAGGATAACTAAGTCTAACTGGTCTTACATACTATTGTCTGTATGGAACTGGGCGACATCCGGCCAAGCGTTAACATCATTTACGTAGTCATCTACGGAGTAATAGGCTTTCTTGATAAGATTTCGTTTTATGTACAGTTTAAATTTACGAATAGGGAGCTCAGTTGCTTCAGATGGAAGCTTATTATAGAATCTTACGCAATTGCCCACAAATGATTTCCCTACCTTTCGTAATCTATATGATGGGATGTGTAATTTGTTCTTGTTTCTTGTATTTTTATTGTGAACATCACACCTTTTCATAAAGTTATCTCTGTTTTTGTGTGTATACATTAGATTTTCATAGATGTATTGCGATATTACTGTTAAAATATTTATTTCTTTAAATAATTCCCTTAACGAGTCTCGTGGATTTAATTTATAAATAGCGCGTACCGCCCTTTTCTGAATAACAAAGATAGTCTGGATGTCAGCTGCCTGTCCCCAAAGCAAAATACCATAAGACATAACACTATGGAAGTAACTGAAGTAAACTAACCTAGCTGTATCTTCATCGGTAATGTATCTAATTGTTCGAACCGCATACGCTGCTGAACTAAGTCTGTTTGCGAGAGCATCAATTTGCGGTCTCCATTGAAGAGAGGAATCAATATGTAACCCTAGGAAAACAGTTGAGTCTACAAGGTGAACAATCTCATCCTTTAGCATTATCTTAGTTGGGAGCTCTCTTACATTTGGTAACATGAATTTTATGCATTTGGTTTTTGAAGCATTGAGTAAGAGGTTATTGGCGGTGAACCAATCTAGTATTTGTGAAAGAGAATTATTTACATCGTCATAATTATGTTTATTTCTGTCAACTTTAAAAATCAATGAAGTATCATCAGCAAATAAGACTATATCACAGAGATCTTTTGCTAGAAATGGGAGATCATTTACATATACTAAAAATAGAAAAGGACCCAATATTGATCCTTGCGGGACTCCTAAATCGATTTTTGATCCCCTAGATCTTTCTTTACCAATATCTACTTTTTGGACTCTATCAGATAAATATGATTGCATAAGGTCCAGTGCCTTGTTTTGAATTCCATAATGTCTTAGTTTATTTATTAATGTACCATGATCAACGCAATCAAAAGCTTTAGAAAGGTCACAAAATACACCAATAGCGTTTTTCGCTTTATCCCATGCATCCAATATGTGCTTTAATAGAACTGTACCAGCATCAGTTGTCGATCTACCCTTGGTGAAGCCAAATTGATTTTTATGTAACAATCTATTGAGGTTGAAGTGAGAGGACAACTGTGTGAGAATAATTTTTTCAAAAACTTTACTCATTGCAGGAAGTATTGAAATTGGCCTGTAATTGGCCGGATCAGTGTGGCTACCTGATTTATAAAGAGGAACCAGTTTACTATATTTCATGAGATCAGGGAAAACTCCTGCATCAACACAACTATTGAAAATGTAAGCCAAGTATGGAGCAACTTCCTTAATAATAGAACTCAGTACTTTGGTTGAAATACCCCAAAGATCCTCAGTATTTTTGATGTTAATTGACTTAAATGTTTTCACAATATAATTAGCGTTTACATGACTGAATATAAAAACCTCGGTACATTTATCTACAGATGATTCTAATAATTTAACCGCGATTGAAGGTGAGGAGTTTAGAGACCGGGTAACAACTTTAGGAATATCAGAAAAGAATGAATCAAAAGCATCGGCAATATCTTTATCGTTTACAAGTATTGAATTATTAATTTTTAACCTTATTTCTCTTTTTCGTGACTTAGATTTACCAGTTTCGTTATTTATAAGTCTCCATGTTGCTTTGATTTTATCAGATGAGTTTACAATTTTTTTCCTCAAAAACAGGCATTTCGCTGTGTTACAGACTTTTTTAAATGTTTTTGAGTAGTTTGTTACATACAAAAGAAACGCAGGATCATTTAACATAGCTTCTCTAGCACCATAAAGATCATATAGTCTATTCCTACTTCTATAAATACCGGGAGTGGCCCAATCGGTAAATCCGACCCTGTCCCTAACTGTGCATGTTTTATATTTAAATACTTCGCTGTGTTCTTTGTTTATAACACTTAAAAGTTTGGCAAAAAGATCATTAGGGTTATCGGAACAAGTTATATTAGCTACTGCTAGTTCCACTTGACTTTGAAAATTCTTAATACGGCTCTCTGTAATAGGCCTATAGGTATATTTCTCAACTTTGTTTTTATCGTTAAGATTATAACTAAAATTAACACTCTGACCATAGTGGTCTGATTTGAAATGTTTGATTACTGCTTTGTTGGTTGGAGATAGACTGCAATAAATATTATCTAAACAAGTGGCAGATGTTAGGGTTACCCTAGTAGGATCATGAAAAAGATGTCGTAAACTAAAGCATTTGAATAAATTAAGCAGCCTATCGGCGAGGGGATTCGCTAAAATATCTATATTAAAGTCGCCACAAACAATGAGATCCTTTCTACATGAAAATAATTTCAGCAAAACCTCTTCCATAGTACATTCAAAAGCTACTTGATTTGCGTCAGGAGGGCGGTACACGCACACTATGATGTGTCGCTCCAGTTCCACACAAGAAAGTTCAATAGTCCTCTCAATAGTGAGGTTTACAATATCTTTACGTTCTTTACATTTAAGACTATTTTTAACTATAATCAAAGAGCCACCACGTATTGCAGCTTTTCTTTTATAGGAACTTGCAAAACAATAGTTATTATAAAAGGGCAGTAACTGATTTTTTACAATCCAGTGTTCTGATAAGCACATAACATCTACATTCAAATAATTCAAAAATAATTCTAATTCTAGGATTTTGCTGGGTAAGCCTTGTATATTCTGATGGACTATATGAAATGAATTTTGCTTTCCCGTTGTCGCTGTGGTCAGTTTAAATTTGTATTTACTGACACAATAGCTTTAATGCCCTCATTAGTACTGCTACTAACTATATAGACAGGCTCGTCAGGTAACTGCGTTATACTATTTATAACGGGATCAAAAATATTATATGCTAACAATTTAGCAATGTTCAGTTTGTTTTTTTTGCTTAGGTACATTGTATCCTTAATCAAAAAAGTATTACTAATAAAGTTATTAGTATCAAAAAATAATACATCACTATGACGACATGTCATGTTGTACATCAGCATGTTATTTTTACATATATTGTCATTTTGAATTGATGTCAATGACTTTGAGTAAGGAAAGGAGCAAATAATAAGTTTCCCTAGTCCATTCTGTACCTTTCCCAGAAGTACTTCAACTAGCCTAATCAACTGTGACCGTTTCACACAACTTTCACCAAGCTGAACAATTAAAGTTGTACTCTTATTCAGAGAGTCATCTTGCTGAATGCTATCGGTAATTATATTTATGTTGGCATTTGGATAGCAATTGTTAACTACATTTTGCGCCAGCAAGCCACTCAGCATTAAACCCATGCCAGCACCCAAACCATCTGAGTATATTATAGTCTTCCGGGTATATTGACTGTGGTCTGGATCTAAATCTTTAACTGGAGATGGCGCAGTTTGAGCTGACGGGCACCCCATAGTGGGGGTTGGAGCTGTGTTGCTGCTAGAGGCACCACAGTGGTTCTTGAGCGAAGGTGAGGGCGGCGCCAGCATCGCGGATGGTAATAACAGCGGTGACTGGGACACTACAGCACCATCTTCAGTTAAAGAGTTTGTGGTACTCTCAAGATTAGTTTGAGTGCTGCTGTGCCGTACTTCAGAATATACACTATCATTACTTACAATTTGTAACATTTTTTGGTAGTTTTCATTGGCATCTTCTTGGGCTCGTTTATATTTACAGGTAACATCATGAAGTGCCCTTTCTAAATTAACTATTTCTTCTGCCATATAGTTTAAATCTTTAGAATTACGTCCTAATAAACTATAACAAGAGTCCAATTCTTCTTGTAAGTTACATCTAGATTTTTCCTTGCTCAATTTTGCATTATTGAGAAGTTGTTTCTGTTTTTTAATTTTTCTTTCAGATTTCCTAATGAAGTTACTTAACTTAACATATTTTTTAATTTTATTAGTCCCTTTCATGACGGGTGTCTGGCTGTGACTATGGCGACATGGTGTACTGAGATCCACATTTGACATGTTAATATCTGTAGATAAAAGTTCTGTTCGAAGATCTAAACTAGAAATACTAGTCGCTGAAGTCAACGGCTTACACTCTAATTTATCAAATTTTATTCTACACTCTGAAAGCTCTTGCTGTAAGTCTTTGTTTTGCTGCAACACCAGTTCATACGATTCGTGGCAATTGTCCACGGAATGCAAGCATGCATTCAAACGGTCGACTTCTGACAGTGCATCTTCATGGTGAGCATGGAGTTCAGCGAGTTGTCCCTTGAGTGTTTGGATCCTGCCTAGGTTAGCCAGGAACTCAGCTTCGCTATCCTCCTGCTCTTGAAGCAGCCTGTCTCGGTCCTCTTTGACTTCCTTTAACTGGGCTGTAGCGAGCTTCAGCTTAGCCTCCAGGTCACATGCCCTTCTGGTCATCATTTTGTGTCCCTGAAAAATAGCAGTCTAAAGTTAACTAGTATAAGAATAAAATAAAGAAATAAGAAGTGAAGAAGTGAAGTGAATGGGAAATTAAGTTTGAATTTATTAGCAGGTGATGAGAGACTGGTTCTTCCAAGGTCACCCTCTGATGGTGAGAAACCAAGTTGAGGTGTGATGGGTCTAAAAGAGCCCAGTGACCAATGGTGAAAGAAACCAGTTGAAATATCAGTAGGAGGAGCAAAGTAGAATTAAAAAAATAGTTAGGACCAAGGGATTGCTAGAACATTTAGTTCAATAAGTATTTAATGTTTACTTGTAACTTGCTCGGAGAACATTCACTAAGGTTACTTTGATAATTTTAAGAGAAAATAATCTAGGTTACAATTTAGTAGGCAAATTGTTTAGTCAGAACTTTGTAGAAGTCTAAATAATTATTACATTATACTGCAATAGATAAACAGTACCTACATAACATAGGGAGGTTATTTTTATTGTATATTGTTGAGTGTTTTGTAAGTGTAAGGTTGTCTGAGGCTAAATGGTTCGTCTACTACTTAGCTTCCACAGATTGTCAAGCTAAGAGAGATAGAACAAGCCTGTGTGTGATTTGTGAAGAGACTCACAGAGTGAGCAGTGTACCTGTTTATCTGTAGTTGGTAGGTAGGTACAGTTAGGTATGTGTGTAGGTTAGTCAAGGAGATAATTTGATAACAATACTCCCCAGGTTTAAATGCTGACTCTGGAAATATCTCCGTCCCAACTGTAGTTTGAATTTCCAAACAATCGCCGACGAGTGCCGCTCGATTCGATTTGCACGGATTCGATCATGCGTTGGTTATCACCAGTTGATAAATCAACGAGTGGAAGGGTCTCATCCTCCGAAAGTGTTATTTATTGTCAACTCTTGAGCCCTGGTCGTATTATGTGTTCTTTGAGCAGAAGCGATCAATTTTTGGCGGTTGACCGTTACAAAATCTGTAGCACTTTACACAGTTTATATTGACAGGATTTTACTGAATATTTCACTTTATTGTAAGTAATTGGTACAAATTACTTGTTCTAAACACTTTAAATTAGCTAAATCACTCAAATATCCACAAAAAACATAAAATAAATTTGTATCAGCTGATTGACACGTCTGACTTTCAGTGTTGCCACAAGGCTACCTCGAGTGTATTGTGCATTATCCCCATGACTAAGTAGGCCCTAACCAGCCCAGCTCCTTGAAGTATCGGAGCAGGACTTTTGGTGACTGACAGCTTCGTTTCAGCTTTTCTTCCCCTTCTACTTTTTGAGATGTTCCATGACGTAATGTGTAGTGTGTGCTAAGGCTACGCCTTGCCAGCGTAGCTTACAAAATATCTTTCTAGATACTTACGCATACCTCTTTATCGGCAAAACTGAACGGACATACGAAGCTAGTCTATACTTTATAATGTACTGTAATAAATATACTATAAAGAGGAAAGATTTCATTGTTTGTTTGTATTGAATAGGCTCCGAAAATACTTGACTGATTAAAAATATATTTCATCACAGGGAGTGACATAGGCTATATTTTATCCCGGAATTCTCACGGGAACGGGAACTACGCGGCTGAAACCGCGAGGCGCTGCTAGTTTGTAATAAATACACAAAGTAACGGTACAAAGGTGATAACTTTTCGATGTGAGACCACTTTGAAACTCGCTCCACGCAACGCGATGTTTGATTAGAACAATCGTTCGGACTTTCTCTAAGATTGAGGTGCTACTGTGAATATAATCATCTAAATACATCACACTTTATATTATATATTCCAATGTTTGGCTGGGTAGCGTTTAAATTGATAGAATAGTTTTTTAATAAAGTTTAAATGACATGTGCTTATCAATGTTGCACTAAACCACATTAGGTTTAAGCTGTCGTAAGAAGCGACTCAGGGATATCCGTCGGGGGCCGGGCAATTACGGAACAAATCTACCACCAAAGTACGGTCCTCAACCTGCATGCCCAGCGTGGGGATTATGGGTATTTCCCACCATGAGATAAACGCGAATAAGGGGCTTATCAGGGGGAGGCCTGCTTCCAGCAGTGGACTCCAAAACGGGCTGTTGAGGCTGTTAATTTTTTGATACCAGAAGAGGCAACTAATAAAATATCAATCCGTAATCTATAACGTAACCTTGGCGTCTCTAGTTTACCGATCGGGCGGAAATTAACTTAAATAGTTTGAGTCAATGCTAATACGTAGAAATCATTTATTAAAGATAATTCCAAAAGTTCTAATTTAATTTCTATTCATTTTATACAAGTAACTAAAAGTGTTATCGTGTGGGTTTCACTGAATACTTACCTTACTGTAGAACCTCAGATACTAGAAAGATAGGTAAAATAAGTAGATAAACCCTAACGCCATCAACCTAACTTCTAGCAAAAAAAAATTACAAGCAGTTTGCCGAGATTGCGGCTCAATCTTATTTCCGTAAGCGGTAGTATTTTCACAGTAGCACCTCAGGGCGTAACAAATTGATTGTTGCCTGTGGCGGGGCCGAGTCGGTAGCTAGTAGCACCACTAGATAGCCAAACTGATCATGAGATCAGATTGTATCACCTTTAAATAAATTGCCTGACTTCAATCCTGTGCCGCTACGGTTATTATCTACAGAGTCTTTGAAGTTAGTGAAAAAATAAAGTGGAGAATTAAAAAAAATAGAAAGAAAGAAAGAAAGAAAATACATTTATTTGGACTAATTACATAACACACACATAACACTACATACGTAAAAATTATAGATCAGTAGAAAATAAGAAAATAATTACATATAATAAACCAAGGAAAGTGTTTAAAATTAAAAATCGAAAGGCATAAAATATAAATAATATTTCGTAAATAGACTTGTAAAGAAAGTTATATTTTTTACTATCGTCATCTACTCTATTCTAACCACAACTAACTCGTAATATTCACCTTGCATGAAGTATTTTCTACAAGAAGGTAATGAAGAAAAATAGGTTTCAATAATGGAGAACCGTATAAACCGAAGAAGCTGCTTTCATTCCTCTAGTCAAAACTATTAAAGCCATTATAAATACCAGACTCTCTGTTCAAGCCCAATAAACAAACACCTACAATACAGGTATTGTGTTTTACCAAACTTTCAAATGAAGTTCAGAGAAATTTCAAACATCCTGTAGTTGGCTACAACAGCATGACCGTCGAGCACTTAATCAAGCGATTGACTATCAGTATTATTTCACGCTATTAAATTTTGATGGCGATCTAGAGCAACTTCCCGTAACGCTGACTAATTTCTAAACATTAACCCTTTGCTATGTAGGTACCTTAACGGTAGCGTGTAGGTAAATAATTTAGGTTTTTGTTGCAACTCCTTTAAACTCAGCGTAGGCACGACACTGCCAGAAAAGCGGCAAACCAGACATAACATATGTTGTAATAAACCACATAGAACTATTAATATCAAAAAAGAAATCGTAACCATATTACAAAAATTCGAAAAGCAAGAAAAATGTTGAAATATTTTACCGTGACCAACGTCAGAATCTCAACAGTCTATATTGGCTAGACACATGCCTCCACCTTATAAGAGCCTTATTGGTTTTTATCTCATAGGGGTAATGCACATAATCCCCACGCTGGGCATACGAGTGGGTAATCGCAGTTCGGTAGTGGAATTGTTCTCCAAGAGGCGTTGCTGCCCAATATTAAAAGCTACACCAATTCATCCGTCACACATACTCACATACCTAACTAATGGAGTCTACACAACACACTACGTTGCTGCAAAAACTTCAGCTGATTTCTGTTTCTTACAATTCACTAATACTTTATTTTTTAAAGCATCAAACTTTTTATCCATGTCGTTAAGTAGTATCTTGTTTAGTTTAGCACATTAAAATACCATTCCTGCATTATGTTTTTTTCTTTATTCGTTTTTAGATCTTCTAATAGTATTATGTAAAAGACACAATCTTGTTAATTAATAAGAGAAGCTTTGGGTCCTGTACAACAGCTTATGCTAGTTCGAGATCCTGCGGACTTTAAATTATATTGTAAAATGTTATTGTGTCAGAAATAAACGATTTCATTTAATTTGGTTTCCGTAGTGACTCCGCGTATAGTTTGTTGCCAAGCGAAGTTTGTGAGCTGACGTCTTTGTCATAGTGATTTGTGTAGCGTAAAACTTTTTGAATTTTCATAATCAATGATTTTATCGAATATTTATAGCGTACATAGGGGAAATAATAACAGAAGGTACGCGATAAATACCCGATAAAATCATTAATTTTGTGGTGTATTGGTTCACAAAATTTCGTGCATTGTGATTGCCCAATAAATGGTGACAATAATAGTCAGGTTTATTGACAAAAACACTAATTTTATCTACTCGAAGTGTGCGTGTGTCGGCACTTTGTAAACGCACGCATTCAAAGACAATGTTGTCTATTCAGATTTTGCCAAAACTACACTAAACTAATCTGACAGGACTAAAAATTATGCCATCCTTATTATTTTGATAGTTATAACAGGGACAGCGACATTTTTAGTTTGTCAAATTAGTTTAGTTTAGTTTTGGCAACATCTGAATAGTCACCAATGCCACAGTTTCTGGGCGTAAGGGCGATTTAAATTTTTGTAAAAAACACTGAAAACCTTCTAAAACTTGGACTTGAATATAAAAATACGTTTTAGTCCTCGAAACATAATTAAACACTTCAGAGACCGAGGTCAACCTAAGTCACCCACCTATTCATAAAAAATACGTTTTTCATGCGTGAATTCCAGACTTTCAAAGTTACACATTAACAAATAGCTCTCTTTGTAGAGAAATTGGCCGCTAGGGCATTGCCCTGTAAAAAAACTTTTGGAGGTCGTGTTCCATTTGACCTGCGTAGTACCTAGATATCTGCTTAGGTTTTTGTGTTGATAAAAGTGCCAAGTATAAATGTTCCATGGCTTCCTTTTTGGATTTAAACTTATTTTATCATCATCGTTCATTCATTCATTTAGCAGAAATGTACACCGTGTTTTTTTTATTTATGCCGACATATTTCTAAATTTACCTTTGTCTACTTCCATCCATTACCAGCTTTCAGCTGTCCAAAGCTGGACGTAGGCCTATCCTGATAAGCACCTTAGTCGCTGTTCCATTAAGGGTATAACGCCATTAATGTCCCCTTCCATTACATATTGTTTTTTAAATTGTTTTTTTCACGACTATACTGCTCATGAAGAACAACGAAAACGATTATATCGTAAGGCTGGACAAAGGCTAATAAAATGCAGACAAAGTCGCGGTAACAGCTAGTTCTACATAAATGCATTTTGCATATCATTATGGTAATAAAGACTACACTAGCCGACAAAGCAACACGTGCGTTGTCCGTGGTTCATTCGAAATTAGCGACGCTACGTGAAGACGAAAACTTGCTCCGGACCACGCAATTATCATTTGGCGGATAACAACAAAAATCAATAGTTGGACCGTTTACTAACACTGAGCCTAATAAATCTGTGTATTGTGTAGGGATTTGAAACTTTCTAGTAGGGGGTACCAATCCGCCTGGCAAGCGTAGTGATTATGGCAATAAGGTAGTTAGTGTAGGTACTATGATAATATAAAGTACGATCCTATTTACATGTTAATCATTGGCCATTTGACCATCCTCTTCAGTATCTAGTTAATAACACTGGATTATCCATTGATTGTAACATGTTACAGTAATAATAACCATAACCACCGTTTACTTAGGTTATAATTTATAAATACGCATAAAACTCGCACTTAGAAGCAGCATTGAACTAGCTGTTATTTCCTTCTCCTCCTTAAATTCTAGGTTTCATTTGAAAAATAGCAAAAAAAATAGTCTCAAATAATCGAGTTTATATTAATTGAATGTGGTGATTAGGCAAAGTGGGGTTAAAGAGGTCTTGGATTAAAATATTTATTTTGCGAATGACTACAAAAATCTATTCATTTTAATTTATTTTCAAGATTTAATTTGTGTTGAAAATATTAATGAAAGCTAGCTTAGTTTAATCACAAAGATTAGCATATTTTACCAAGCTGGGGTTATAAAGGTCTCGACTTTATTCATTCAGCAGATAACAATAAAAATTGGCATAAGTATCTATGACCCGTTGTCACTGATTTAATTAGATGGCCTTTATGGTCATACATTATAGAGTCAGTTGTAGTGCCAGCCAAGTGCTGAGAATTTGCACCTCCCTTACTCTTCCCGTGGATGTCGTTAGAGGAGATTTTGGGATATCCACCGGGCGGCGGGCAGCAGTGCTTCCTGCTGAACAATTTTACCACCGAAATGCGATCCCCAACCCGCGTGCCAATAAGGCTTTATCAAGGAAGGCCTATACCGGTTCAGAAGTGGACCGGATGATCCAGTAGATGATATTGATGATAAATGTACCTTTTCGCATTGCGTCCTGTCATCAACAGCATCCAATTGTAATTGCATGGTTAATATTAACGACAAATATTTTGATGGCATGTAGATATTCGCATGGGATTAGCATACAGATTGCAAATGTTAGCCAATATCAAATATGGAATGTGATTTGTGAGAAATCAACCGTTATTATGTCAGGCTGTACTGATTAGCTGATGGTGCAGTAGGTTGCTTAATAATAATGGCTTTTAGCTATGAAGAATTGAAGATGTAAACGCATTCACTGCCCAAATTCAGCGGCGCGAGTCGCCGCCGCCGGAAGGACCAGAGATGCGAGGCTATTTGAGGTTAGTAACAAGACGAAATCTTGACGTCTCCTTTTTGTAAAGGATTTGCGTAGTTCCCTGACCTTAGTTTGACCGCAACCTCACCTGATGGAAAGCGAAGATGCGACCGACGGTGTATCACGAAGGTCTAGAAGATACCAATTCACCCTTGTCTTGAAGAGACCCAGGTTGTAATTAGCTGAGAGCTGCTTAACAGAGGCAGGGAGTAAGTTCCATTCCTTTGCGGTGCGAATAATAAAGTTGGAGGAAAACCGCTTAGTGCGAGTGGATCATCCACCAAGTATGGATGGTATTGCGCTGTGCGTCTGCTTGTCCTGGAGTGGAAGGGGGATGTTTCTAAGTCCAAATAGACTTGCACATCAGGAAGTGTACTCTGTGTACTTGGTAAAACGAAAACGAAGTTGCGGATTTGATGTCGGGCAAACTACTTATAATCTTATGCAAGTGACATAATACATAGTTGGTTTTGCACGAAAACAAAAAACTTCGATTTTCCTTTGCCAAAGGATGGACATGAAGTTGAACATATGCGACGTTCCTGGGCCATAAAAGAAAATGTAAGGTTACCTACCTATTGAAAAATACATACGTTAGGATTTTTTTACAAATGTATCTGGCAGCTACAGTATTTTAGTATGGGGCTAACGGCAACGTGACCTGCATCACTATTCAATTATAAATTAACCATTTTCATAACCATAATTTGATAACGTCCGTGCGAAACTCGGCCAGAATTTCACAGAACGTTAACCCCAAAAGTTCCAGCTGAATTATGTCCGATAAAACAGCACCAACACATGGCCGGCGAAACAAATTGCACATCCACCAATGGTAAATGGTAACATTCATTTCGCAGCATCCCTGTTAATTATCCCTAAACCCATGTAATGAAGTAGATTACACCCTGCTACCCCGTTAAGTACTTGTGGTGGTGTTCGGTGGAAATTAGCAAATAATTTCAGTAATGAAAGTGCTATGCCCGCCAGCCTCTAATTTATACGGCCAACGTTTAATGTTAAATGCTCGAATTATGAGGCTAGCTTTGATTCGGCTGTTTTCGACTTTTGATCTATAAAGCTATGTGGGTCGCGACTCAACCTCGCGCTTTTTTCAGGCATTATTTCTATACAAAACATACTCCGGTCGTGTCAGAGCAAAAGGCATAATTGGATTATATTTATTTAGAACTAGCTGCGCCCCGCAACTTCGCACGCGTTGTTCCTATGGAAACATTAAAAGGTGATTTTCATCCCACGGAAACATATTTATGGGATAAAAAGTAGCCTATGTTTTATTCCAGGATTAGAATTACCTGTACGCAAAATTTCAGCCAGATCAGTTCAGTAGTTTTGGCGTGAAGAAGTAACAAACATCCATCCATCCATCCATCCATACATCTATACAAACTTTCGCCTATATGTTATTAGTGTGTGTGTGGTATCATGGAACGACTTTTTGTAATCATAAAATTTGGGGCCGAATGCCTACCTTTTTAACCGTGTTATGTTTGTTACCTCAGAACTTTTGACTGGGTGGTCCGATTTTCATGATTCTTTTTTATATGAAAGCTGGAGCTTCCCGTGTGGTTCCATTTTAATTTGGTTCAGTTCTGACAATGGTATCCATGAAAATTCATGAAAAATCAATAAAAATTGAAGTCGGTTAGAGTTCTTTAAAACAAAAATAATTATGCTCCACAAAAGCCATGCCAAAGAGATGGCGTGCAATCCAAAATTTACCACATCATCAAGACGGGACAATCTGAAGTCAGATTTTCGTCAGATTTAATAGTTTGAAACGATAGTATCGAGCGTGGCTTTTTTATTTTCTGTTTGCCACATCGGCCTATTTGATTATAGTTTCTGAATAATTTTGGTACATTCGTTGCATACTTTGACAGGATAGCGTTAGCAACGAAAACTTATTTCATTTTGTTGCAGTGCAAATAAATACATAATATGTACATCTAGGTACTAGCCATAGGTAAGTCATGTTTTCAAGAAACTTATTCGTTTTGGTATTTTGACTGAACCGAGTCGAGCAGAGTCCCGGATCTTACTGTAAAGTCGTGCATGCGACCAAAAATCGCAGCATCCAGTCGCATCCGACAGTCAAATTTGGTTCAGGCTTGACCGTTGACTTGCACGCCAGCAGTTACTGTGACAATGTCCTCGGGCGGTATGAATTATAGACACCAGACACGATAGCTACGTGAAAAAAACAAAAATAACTTGACTACCAGACAATTTTATTATAGGTGTGTCCGACAGTAATCAACTTTACAAGAGAAAGTTATGTTACCATTTTTATTTTGACAAAAATACTAAAGGTAACATGAGAGCTATATTTTTGGATGGTGTCTGCACAAAATAACTACAAAAATATATAAGCGAATGTAATTCTGCCTGTTTGCCTGCTCTTTTATTTTCACGATGTTCACGACAGTCACCTTAAAATGTATAGATTATTCTGTGCATATACACCCAGTCCCGCAATAAATACCAACAGATACCATACGAAATTTTGTCCCGCGGCGGGTATCGAACCTTTAACCTTCTGCGTCTTTACCCGCTGCGCCACTGTTTTCATCAAAATATCATAACAGAAAGATATAAAAAGAAAAATATATGCGTAGTTGGAAAATATCGTTATGGTGGCAGTCGGTAGGTACCTGAAATGAAAATAACTTTTACAAACGTTGCTGGTCGTGCTACGTTCTCTTTGTTTTATATTCTGTTATTCAAATGAGACGGTAAGTAAGTATATATTGAATATCATTTTGTCGTAACGAGATACTGTGCTTTTGCTCCGATTTGATTTTTATTTGTTTGAAAAGTTACCTTTCTTTGGAAACTAGTAATTGGTTTGGCCATGTTCGTTTATGGATGTATGGATTTTAGGAAGGGAAGAAGTTGGCACCTATACCTACCTAACTACCTCGGATTATGAGAGAGAGGGACTAAAATAAAAAAAAAACTGTGTAATTTAAATGCCACATACATTAATAGTAAATCCATAGATAATATGCGAGGACCCTTGTAATATTATGTTCAATAATCTGAAATGATTTCTGAACCCGTTTAGACAATTTGTTTTTATAGTTAAACAAATTATACATTTTCTTCATGTTTGTGTTCATTGCACATTTACGAGTTACAATTATTATGAAACTTCAAAAAAATTACTTTATACATACTTACTTGCATAATTTTTTTTTGTTTTTTTTTTGTAAAAATTTCGTGACAAAACTCTTGAATTCGTCATATGGCTAATCTCCGTTGAAACTGAACGCTGCCGTGTCCGAAATGCGGCTAGGTGGTCATCATCAACATTATAACTACCTACCTACTACAAAACTTACCCATACCATAAGAAAAAATAAATTATGCCTACACAAAATACAATAACTACCGCCACGGTAATTTGTAATATATTAACGCAATAAAGTCAGGCTACGTAAAAGCTTGTATAGCGCACTTAAAGTATCAATAGAAAGCTCTCATAATCTGCATCCCAAAACTCTATGGGGATCTGATCTGACTGAATAGGGATATTTTTATACAATACATTTACCCAAGTATTTTCAATAGAAAAAAGCAGCAAGCAATGATGTTTTAATATAAGCATCCCTTCAAAGAGATTTTTATAAAATATCTTTCAGTTGGGCACTTTTTTGGAAGGATCAGCAAATAGGATTACGTACGAAGAACGTTAATCGAAAACGAATGTGAACACCACGTGAGAAAATAAATGATTTTTCTAGAGACACTAATCGAATTTTATGAGGTAGGATAGAAACTAAGTCGACTACGTCGCTTGCCAGGCTTTGGCCATGTAAAGCTTTATCAGTGTAACATATTTTAGGTAAGTCTAACATTATGAGATCAAGTCGTGTTTATTTAGGATCAACCTCAACCTCAACAGCCTATAGGTATTGGTCCACTGCTGGACGCAGGCCTCCCCCTGATAAGCGCTTTTATTGCCTGTTATCTCACGGGGGTAGTGGCCATAATCCCCACGCTGGGCATGCGGGTTGGGGATCGCAGTTTGGTGGCAGAATTTTTTCGGCAGGAGGCGCTGCTGCCCGCCTCCGGTAAATATCCCTTAGTCACCTCTTACGACACCCGCGGGAAGAGTTGGGGTGGTGCAAATTCTATGCCGCCGGCACCACATACGGGATATTTGGGATATTTGGGATCATCTATGTCTGGAATAAAAATGTGTTAGAATGCTATGTAAGGTGTCAACAAGTGCCTTGTATCTTTATAAACAAAAAAAACAATCAAATAATACATAGAAGCAAATAAGAACTAGAAGGTATTTCAACCATCTAAAACAATTGAGCTAACTGCAGACTGTTGCAGATAATTTACAGCATCTATCAAGTTCGATAGGATAAGATAGTTGCCACATCGCCGTCTGTTTATTTGAGAAAGACTACAGTTAATTTTGACAAAATTAATAGTACACACAAAACTTTCCAACGGTTATGAATTTTTTTCACTATTTATAAAGAAAGAAGAAGAGCAAATTTTTTATCCAAGATGTTCGGCTTTCTGCGACAATCAACAAAGCTGTTTTAGCAAAAATACGATAATTACCCAATTTCCGTAACATAACAACAATCAACAGTAGGTTCTATAAATCTAGCTAAGAGTTATATTAACTAAGTCTAGGTGTGCACTTGCAGCAAGGTAACATTTACATAACTAGATTACAATTCATACCATAGTGCAAATTGAGCCCGTTGCCGTCGCGTGGCCGCCTAATTACTGCCATCCAAATTCTGCAATTGCCACACTGAGAGCCATGATGATTATTGTCTATTATTGCTTGCAGAAAACCTCATAATATGAGTATTAATAGTAGGTACTCATATCAATAGCACGTTTTAAAAAAAACTACAATCTTAATACAATCTACAATCTTAATATTAATCCCAAATTCTACATAATTAATATTCAAAATCTTTACTTATCTATATCCTATATATACATATATATATATATATATATATATATATATATATAATATATATATATATATATATCCTATCTAAGTGATATTTTGTAAGTGTAAAGAAATAAACGATTGGACTCTGACTCTATTTCTCTTTATTTGATTCCCTAAAGTTTGACACAAAAATACTTCAATCTAAATTTATTCAGCTTCGAGTATATTTTCTAATAATTACTCTACAGGCTATTATTTTATATTGCATTGTAATGTGTTTTGTGTGTTAAATAAAAAAATAAATTGATCGGAAAACTTCTCTACCTAGGCACGACACGAGTACCTTCCTCTAAGAATCACACTAATATTATAAAGGCGAAAGTTTGTATAAATGTATGGATGGATGGATGGATGTTTGCTACTTTTTCACGCCAAAACTACAGGACGTACGACGTGAAATGTTGTATACAGGTAACTCTTATCCTGGAATCAAATATAGGTACTTTGGCTACTTTTTATCCTATAAATCAGCTCCCGTGGGATGAAAATCACCTTTTAATATTTCCATAGCAAGGACGCGTGCGAAGCCGCGGGGAACAGATAGTAGACTATAAGATTGATCCCGTCTTCGCATAGTCGTCTCCATGCTAGAATCAGTTTAATGAAATAAATTTTCTATCAATTTTAATCTTGACGGCAGTGTCCGGTGTAGTCGAGAATCCAGTTTTTCTACGTTGAGAATGCAGTCTATTGCACCTGCCCTAACACGCAAGTACTAACTTAGAAACGAATAAATTGATAACACAAACTGATCGTAGAAATACTTAGTAAAGAATGTACACATGCTCGGCTTAAAATAATTCTTAAGACACCTTGGGATGAACATTGGTGGCATCTGGTATGGTATTATTGTATTCATTGGTATCATCTGTATCATGTAGCAAAAAACATATGCATTGCATACCAAGCTTTAACTGGCAATCGTTTTAATAAAGTGGCTGTGACGATATTTATTTCATTATTTTACAATATTATTTTGCGATATATTTATTTGTAAACTTCGGTACCTCTATATTCTATCAAGAATGAAATTGAACTGAACAGCATATCGTTGGAGGCATTAGAAACATTTCAAATTTAATATTATATTCCACTAGCAAAGTAAGAGAATTTTCTCATTATAAAAGTTAGTAGGTACGTCACATTCATATGGAGATTAATTTAAATTGTGCGAGCATGTCTGACAAAATGATGAAAGTACATCGCTCAGGCACAGATATTATAATACTACAGTTTCAGGCCTAAAAATTTGATCCAAAGTATTTCGTGAAAATATTATTTTGGCGATGTGACGTGAATATAGAAACAGTTTTCCATCAGACTAATCTACCGAAGGGGTTTTCTTTTTTCTTCGGATTAGTCAGTAATCGGACCTGTTTTCGCCACTAACCTATTTATAATCAAAACCTATTTAGAAACATCACATTGACACGGACGTCATTTTTGTGTAAGTCCTTGCTTTTGACTTTTATTATTCAGTTATTCTGTGCTTTCGCTAAGTTTGATTTTTGTTTTTTTTTCTAAATATTTATTATAGTGCTACCTATGTGTCATTGTAAAATAAAATTTCGCATCGGGTAAGTTTGTTTAATCACTTTACCTCCTTGATATTGGCAACTTGTGTCTGGGTTGACACTTATCTGTCAGTGTCCGGTTCATGGATTTCAAATTCCTTCGATCATACATAAGTTTAGTCTAGATCAAACCTTACCGTACAACGTTGCCCATAATTTTGTAATTTTCTTATATCATTTTGATTAACATTTTATCGAAGAATTCACTTCCTTTATCTATATTTATTACCGAACAACGTTGCTTTTATTTTTATTTTACTCGAATATTAAGGACATTGGCAAAATTATGTCAACCCAGACGTAGACGCCATTTTGTGAAGAAAAGAAGAAGTTTAGTCTAACATTTATGCACATTTAAGCGATAAAACTTTATAAACGTTAATAGTAAGTGCTGAACATGCGAAAATAGTCGTTCTAAATATTGCATTGTCTGAGAACATTTGGCACAGCAATGCATTTATTTTTTTAAACCATCAAAAGTAGAGATTTCAACGAACAAAAAGCCCATCGACTTTTTTAAAAAAGCTGACATTTTGACGGAAGAATTTTCGATTGAAAATTATGGTGCTTTTTCGATATTAAGTAAAAAAAAGTGAAAAATGACATTTAAATAAAAAAATACAGTGTGATTAGGACATAAAAAGGTAATTTACCACCGAATATCGTGAAACAAAAATATTCTTTCGTAAAAGAATAAAAAACCAAAAACTTGATTTTTTCCATTGTTTTAAAAAGGGAAGATAGGTTACGTTCTCCCAGCGCTTACTCAAAAATTGGCATGTGTTACAACTACACGCAAACACATACGCTCACAGTTATATTTCCAGTCCTGTGCAATACAAAGAAAAACAAAGACGGAAAGACGTATATAGGAACGAAGTGAGACTAAGACAACAATATTTCACGCGAATCACGACCGCCCGTTCCGCCGGTCAGACGGTGACTGATGTGGGAGAACACAATATTACACAATTTGAGGTTGCCACTTTCGAGCAACCAGTGCCTCATCTTCGTTTTTAATAAATCAATGATTTTTTCACATACATTTTAAGGTTGTACGAAATGTGTTTATGAAAAAGTTGTATCATCTATTTATTACGTATAGGTAACTTGCCATCTAACTTTTTTGATAGGACTTGTAGTTTTGCCGGATATCAAGATAAACCGGCTTATAATAGACGTTTATAATAACTGTGCAAATAAATAAAGTTTTTTAAACTTACGCGATCAGAACACATTATTATAAATATTCACGGGTATTTATCGCGTTTATTTACCTATTTTTCCCGACGTTTCAACAGGTTTACACTCTGTCGTGGTCACGGGATGACTGGAGTACTGGAGCTACCGCCTTTGCGAAGCGGGGGCTGCATTTTTTGCAACTACCCTCACTTGATCTTCTAAAATAGGGATGTCCATCTGTACACTCGGACGACACACTACACTAACCGTGTCCGCGATGCACTGAGAAACCGGTCTACGAGTACACTTAGCTACTACTGGATTCCACGAGGCAGAGAGTCTGAAACCGTCTTCACGATTGAAATTAGGATATTTCTTAATTTCAATTGCTTCCCGAACTATTCTCTTGTAGTAATGCCTTTCATTGCAGATAACTTGCGGTTTATGTAGTTCAATCCAGTGATTGGGACCTGAGTCTACTATGTGCTCGGCTATTGCAGACTTGTTTACTTGTCGATTTTTGACCGCTGCTATATGTTCTTTAACACGTTCAGCGACCGTGCGTTTAGTCTGGCCTATGTAGGAACGCCCACAGCTGCAATCGATTTTGTAAACTCCAGGAACTTGCAAAGGTACAACGTCTTTAGGTGTTCGTAGACATTTTGCCATCTTGGTGAGTGGAGTGTAGATCGACTTGATTGAAAATTTACTGATAATATTTCCAATTTTGTCCGTTACTCCTAACACCGGCTGTCTTTTTACATCGATGTGTCCCTGTTTGCGCCTCCACTTAGGCGGACATCCGAATCGAGTATTGTAGCCATTCCGTTCCAGAACTCCTTGAACATGATCTAGCTCACCTTGCAGATGTTCAGGGTCGCAGAGGTCATGAGCTCTGTTTACTAGTGAGGAGACTACTGACTCCAGGTGCCTCGGATGGTGGTGTGAAGCCGCATTCAGGTATCTGTCCGTGTGTGTGGGTTTTCTATACACGGTATGTGCCAAGGTCCCGTCGCATTTTACCATCACTTTTAGGTCGAGAAAAGCTAACATTCTGTTTACCTCCACTTCATGTGTAAAGCGAATTTTAGGGTGTATGGAGTTCAAATAATCCGTTAGCTGATCGACTTCCTGGTTATTCCCGTTCAATATACAGAAAACATCATCGACGTACCTCTTCCAAAGTTTTATACCATGGGCCGTCAGATCTATCATGGATTCGAAATGTTCCATCCATATATTGGCGAGTACCGGTGCTACAGGGCTTCCCATTGCTACGCCATCTATCTGGAGGTAATGTTGGCCTTGATACAAAAAGAAATTTCCACCGAGACAGTTCTGAAGGAGCAAAATGTACTGATCAGGAAGTTCGTGATCACTCAATCTTTGTTTCACCACATCAAGGCAATCTTTGAGAGGAACATTGGTGAAAAGCGACTCAACGTCGAAACTCACCAGTACTTCTCCGGGTTCCAACTTTATGTCCCTGATGATAGTGACGAAATGGCGCGAATCCTTCACAAACGACGACGTCTTTCCCGTTAGTGGCTGTAAGATACCAGCGACGTGTTTTGCTAGATGGTAAGTCGGCGAGTCTATTTCACTTACTATTGGTCGTAGCGGTAAGTAGTAAGTCAAATAGACTCGCCGACTATTTGACTTTTTTGACTTCAATTTTTTGGGTTCCATACCCAAAGTGTGAAAGACTCGTCTCATGAACCGGAAAAGTTAAACAGTTAGAATTTTCACAGAATGTGTATATATTTTTTTTGCCGCTACCTCAACAAATATATCAAATAAAATATATTTAACAATGAAGGGAGCTAACGTCCATTCCACCTACTTGGATGGATTTTAACAAGCAAAAAAATTTAGGTTTATTTTGTATTTTGTTTTGCAAAAGTTTCTTTATTCTCATCTTCACTGTGCTTACATTTAAAGCTACTTAGGTACATACATAGGTACATAATATACCTTTTTTTTTCTTCGGCGAGGAAAATTCGTTTACGAATAGACTGGTCTGGGGAAGACCAGAATTACGTGGGACTCGACGACCTGAGAAGGGCGTAACACCCACTAAAAACCTCTCCGGTGTCCTTCTTTCGCCGTTTTCGCCGAACCACGGGAACATATATAACATCCGCGATCCGACTGGCGTCCCCTTTTCCTCCCATACTTAGCCGGCGAGCCCACCGTTCCACACACTCGCCGACTCCATTCTTCCGTCACCTTTCCTACCCTTACATAATATACCTAGCTCATAGTAACATTCTGTCATACATTTTGATATATATCAACCACAACAGCCTATATTGGTCCACCGCTGGACTCAGGCCTACCCTTGATAAGCGCCTTTTGCTTTTATCTCATGGGGGTTATGCCCATAATCCAAGAATTGTTCTGCAGGAGGCGCTACCGCCCTCGGTATATATCCCTCAGTCGCTTCTTACGACACCCGCGGGAAGAGTTGGGGTAGTGCAAATTCTAAGCCACACGGCTATAAAACAGGTCCCACACGATTTGTGTGAGACTGGTGTTGCTGGATGGTGATTTGGGAAAACCCTGTGTTATACGAGTATAGATCAACTTCCTACTAGTTTCAATACCGCATGAATAATTCAGCCCAATCCGTTCAGTTCAGTGGTTTTTAGAAGGATCAACAAACATCCACTCATCCATAAATCCATCCAAACTCATTAATATGAGTGATTATTTACGAGTATTTCTGTAACTTCATGAGTAACCACAATGTAGCCTGCATCAAAATCATAAACCGTTTTCTTTATTGCGGTACCTACCTAAAAGATAACTATGGCAATAAAACGTTCGAACGTGAGTGTCTCTCGCTACAATAAAGTGTTCTGCAAAGCTTTTGACAAACACGATAAAACGATATAACGGGTTGGTAACCGGTAAGTTTTTTAAACAATTTTTTATGAAGTTTTTGGCTATGACAGCTTACACTATGGGTAATTTCCAAGAATTAAAAAAATATTTTTTACCTTGCCGGAACTAAATATAATTAATATTGTTTTAAAAAACTATAACCGATTTAGATGTTTCTTGGATCCCATTGTCAGAACTAAACCAAATCAAAATGGGACCACACGGGAAGCACCAGCTTAAATATAAAAAGAATCATCAAAATCGGATCACCCAGGCAAAAGTAGAAAAAAACAGTCGAATTGAGAACCTCCTCCTTTTTTAGAAGTCGGTCAAAAAGAGAAATTATTTAAATTTTCAATAAAATACATAAAGTAATCACTGTCATACAGAAAAAGCGAGACGTATCCCAGAGTTTGATTCAATATGAAAGTAAAATCATAGCCTTACCACCAAACTTTTGATTAAAAAATATAATTTTATGAATCTGCATGAAATCTGTTTTTAGTTAATTAATTTTCACGAGAATTTATCTGGTACATAATTAAATTACATATTAGACAATAGCTTCTAGCTCATAGATTTCGTCTTTGTAACAGTTTCGTGCGTATAAAGCTTATTTCGACAACACACGCTGTCGGGAGTTTCTTTCAGCGAAACATTCATATTACAAAAGTTATAAGGAATGAAATATGTGGCTAGTTTTTACAGCTTCCCGGAAGTAATAATAGCACATCCAGTTAGAAGCTTGAGGTATAATAATAATATATAATAAAAAGGGTTGGTAGGGAAGTTGTCCTAGGTAAAAAAATATATTATAGTTAGTTAACTTTATTGAAAAAGAAAATTACAATCTTATAATAATAAATTTGAACTAGTATTTAATTACTTGTAACTAGTAACTAAGCTTACGGCAGACTGTTGCAAACAATCTACAGGTAGCTCAACTGATCCAAACCAATACCAGTCAGAGGATCGAAGACGCAGGCTGCATTGCCCCGCTGTATGGCAATGCTGATGCTGATTTTTTTTATTTGTCAGTTAAACAAAAAATACAAAAATAAACCTACTTGCTAAAAAGTGGCGCAATCTGTGATATCACTCGGAACGTTAACTGGCTTTATCTATATTATTTTCTGTTGCATCAACAAAAGAAAATAAATGATTTTGTTTTAAAAAAACTATGAGCCGACTTCAATTATATGGATCCCACTGTCAGAACTGTACGAAATTAAAATAGGATCAGACGTGAAGCACCAGCTTTCAAATAAAAAAAGAATCATGAAAATCGGACCACCCGGTCAAAAGTTTTGAGGTAACAAATATAAAAAAGAAAAAAATACAGTCGAATTGAGAACCTTCTTTTTTGAAGTCGGTTAAAAAACGCGTCCAATATCTTGTGATAATTATACTAACGGAATAATTAGATTTTTTCCGGACACTATCCTATGTCATTTTATCACCGTTCGTTGCTAAGAGTTTGTTCAAAAGTAGGTTATTTGGTATAATTTTTGCAAGCAACATAATTCATTGCTTCAATACTGGTACCTGAATGACCGACGACGTCCTTTTTTACTGCCATTCTTTAAAACCAATCTGTATTCAAAACAAAATGGTATTTTTTGTTCATATTCCCGCAGTTATTTTTAAGCTATTGCATAGCTTCTATCGCGGGCCTTGAGCGCGGGGACCGAATCCAGAAATTCCGTAACGAAAAAACCTTGACGTTTGTCTCTTTAGTTCAGCAACTCGCCTCTAGATGGCATTGCAATAGCTTTACCGCGGCAGTCCCCGAGTGCCACACGTCTTTTTTATATTTTTTATACACGGTCGAGTGGCCATTTCGCTTAATGTTTGTTTGCTAACATTACTAAAACATCTGGACATCTCCCGCACTTATGAATTATGGCTGATCCTAAACGGGTTTATAGACCTACCGCGAATAAACCGGGTCAGTCATGTACTAAATATAAAAATAAAATTGTTTTAATCCGATGGTCTATGTTTTTGCTAAGACCGCGTGGTTGTGCTTACCAAAGCTTTGACGATATTTACTCATGCCTCCCATCGGATAATTATAAAACTCAAACATCACATTATAGGAATAAATTAAAACTAAAAAATCGAATTAAGTTAGATTATCAGTAGATATGGGACACATTTTTTTTCTTTGACTTTCAAAAAAAAATTACAAAATAATGCGCGCCTAAGTTTGGGAGCGGGGTCTAGTGAGACATGGTTTAGTAAAAAGTGTCACCAGAAGTGACGTCATGCGGAACTTTACCAGGCATCTTCATAATTTTTTTAATTGACACAAGAAAGTGTCAACAATCTTCTGATAATCTAACTGATGGACTAATTTGTTTTTTTTTACCTATCTACAGAATAATTAGATAATAAATAAATAATGCTTAAGTAATAACATTATAGATTATCCTAGATCCACTAAAATCCATTTCAAAGATTCTTTGATGGATCTTTGTGGACCGTTATGTCCACTTCAATTCTTTATTCATATTTTTTTGCAAAGTGAATTATTTAGAACACCTCTTTATCTAAAATCTTTCTGTAATTCTGCAATTTTTTATTGTACAAACAAATAATACATAGTATGAACTTATTTAGAAATATATTACAAAGGCGAGCTTACTCTGACAAAGAGTATTTTCCAGTAAAACCTTAGAGTTGTAGGAGAGGCGATGTAATAGGTAGAAGAAGTGTACAAATTACGAATATAAATAATATGCTCATTATAAATATACATAGATTATTAAATAATAATGACTCAAATAAACCTAATAAATACACATTTATAATATGTATGTACTACATAGATTATAATATTTATTATAGTACTTACAAAGTGCTTTTTGATCTTTCTTATACTGCGACATAAAATATTAGGATGGATGTCATCGTTTTGTAACAGCGTTTTGTCAAAACAGCGGGTTACTTTTTACCTTCAGATAACACTATATAATATATATTTTATGTTCAGTGAGGTAGCAATAGCTGAAAAGTCAAAACAGCTTTCCCTTACCTATATTTTTAAAATAATTAAGTATAAAATCGTTTATTTCTAAACGTCTTACAAATAACATCAATCATAATCATTAATATTAATAACAAATTATTACCTATTTTTCCATTTGGTTCAACTCCTCGCTCTAACTAAGTTTAGTAACTTATGATGAAGACGCGAACGCTACGTGAGGGGGATCTCTACCTACCAAGTCTACCAACGTAGGGCAACATCAATACCTTTCTATATCTCCTAAATGGTCTATGCAAGCACCCTGTATCACCCCGATCGCCAGGTAATCAAACGCCGGTACCAACCCAACTACTAATCTGGAAACTAATTTCCCTGCAAATTGTTAGGGTGAGATGTTGTTTCAGTGAAGGGTTAGGTTGGATCATTAGCAAAGATTGCCTTAGAATGGCAAAGCCTGATTCTGTGGCTTTCCGACATTAGTTTGGTGAAATGGTGAAAAACACACTTTTATCGTTCAGTACGTTATTACGTGTGCAAATGTTAGGTTCATGAGTTAAAAAAATTGGAAGACCTTCATTATTCCATTTTTATAAATTCATTTTCTGCGATGTAACTTTTAACTAACAGTATCAGTAAAATGCAAACTTACGCAAAATGCTAACTAAAAAATGTTATTAGAAATTTAGAAATTAAATTAATTTATCGCGCTGCACTTAAAGTGTCAATTTATAAATTCTTCAGAAGAGCAACAAGACAAAACCATCACAACAGTTATTATTTATGATTTCCTATTAAAATTTTACACACTAGCAGAGTTATTAACCCCTTATGAAACACCGAATAATCAAATTGTTATCATGGGACCCGATTCTGGACCGTTTGTTCAAACACCGCCTCATGTACGATACTAGTTATGCCAAGACACGCTTTGGGATAGTTGCTGGCCTTTTAATATCTATGCTTTTAATAATATCTCATTTCAAATACGGTTGCCCTTACTATAAACGTGAATGAATGCGTATTTAGACCTTAGCGCAGATTCTAACTGTTCATTCATGGTACGACAAGTCTTGCATTTGGTTCAGTTAGGGTCAAAAACGGTATAATAGCCGGTAGGCAAGTATTTATTCCATCACTTATTCACTTTAAGTATCCTTTGATACATTTATTCAGATTTTTTTTTTGTTTTATTTTTAGACCTTGTATGCAATGTAAGCTTAGAAGAATGGAAAATTGCAACGGCTTTCGTATGAGCCCGGTTTTATTCAGATTTAAACTATAATAAAAAACCTTATTTTATTGGGCGGAAAGAAGACGAGACAATACAAATTGCAACGATGTTAAAACAATAGTAAGTAAAGCACGATCCCGAACAAAGCAAAATGATGGCGTAGGCGGTCTGCAGATTGTCCAGGACAGGCTGACGGCTTACGTGTTCCCATAAATCGCCAGCTCAGCCCACTCGGCCTAAATGAATCATATTCAAGCTATTGTCCAGGGTAAGAGCGACGGGACATGCAAAACACCGGTTCGAGGAATTATTGGTTACCGTTCGTCATTGGGTTTTCCAGCGACTTGGCAGTACCTAAAAGATCAACCTATGGTGTTTGACTGGAAGAACCTTACCACGTCAAATAAACTTTACCGAAGTTATTATACTGGTTCAGACGCCTATGGACTCATATTGTCAGTTACACTATGTCAAAATAACATTTATAATTTTCTTTACATTAATTTACCTTTATATTAACTTAGTTTTAAAAAATATTCAAGTTTTAAAATGACATCTTGGTAATCATAATCGCATGTGTGAGAAAGCCCATAGCCGAGAATAAAACAAATAAAAAGTTACATCGTCCGATAACAACCGTTTCATTAAAGACCCCTCAGCTTTATGTAGGTACCTACAGTACGTCATGTCAGTCTTGCTAAATAAAAGCACGTGAAGTGCTTTCCTAATCCTTGCGGTATATTTTTTTGGAGTTGCCAAAATAAAAACGTAGTAATGATGTGTCTCGTGCAGACTAAACATTACCCACAGAAAACTAATGTCTTCGCTTTGTCTCGGAAGGCAAAAACTGTTTGGTAGGCGGCGAAATTGCAAGCAATTCAATTCCCCAGATTCTTGAGGAGACTTTTAGAACGCAATATAGAACACCAAATTACCTACCCAACCTACTCCTCGACATGTTTTGCATATCTCCTCCTGTCTTATTATTTCATGCCTACTATTTATTTTCTTATACAACCAGAAGTACCTAGCAGGATCTATTGTGATCTATATAATTGTTGGTCAATGTCAAGTACCGACCTAATTAGTTTTTGCCTGCGACTTCAAGGTTAGGATTCTGGGTAGATGTACGGTTATTGAAGCAAGATACGAGTACATCTATACGCAAAATCGCAGCCAGATCCGATTAGTAGTATTGGCATATACTGTATGTACATACATATACCTCTAATAGGTAAAAAATATTAAAACTGTTACAGGTCCGATTCTGTACAAGAATCGGAAGATCTTTTGTCTGAAGATATTTTGATAATTTATTTTGGAGGGCGCTCTACTATCGCTACCTACTAAACTTGTCAATGAAAACAGAAATACACATAGGAAAATTTACTTAAAGTTAGTTAGATATAATTTATCATTAAATTTATCTTCTAAAAATGTCGATATATCTATCTTCGTACCTGACCATAATAGTGAGAGAACAAACATCCAAGTTTTTGTGCTACGTCATACCTTCCGATGTAGAGCTCTACAGCGGGCTAAAGCTGCAATTTGTCCACACGATATTCTCAAAAAAGTTTATAATTTTGTTTCAAGCGCTACGTAACCTGAACAAGTTTTAAATAGCTTGCAGAAAATAAACTTTACAAGTTCTAAGTGTTTCCGTAAACACTTTCTATGGCTAAAGTGGGAAGGTCTTATAAACAGTTTTTCGACTCTCAGTGGAAAAGCTGGGAATATTATCTAGCATGATTTTACAAACAATTTTCTCGTTTATTTTCTCTATAGCCCAAGGATACTGTTAAATATGTTTGGTAACGCAAAATATCATTAAATAATTTAATTAAGGAATCTAATTATTTAAGTTTCTAGGCTAGGTGTAAATAAATAAAATAAGGTGGCAATTTATTTCATGCATTAGAAAATATTCGATGTGTTATATAATTTGTAAGAGGGGTTCTCATTCAGACAGTAAATACTATGGTGTTAAATACGTCCCACATCATATTAAACTATTACTTGAGTAACTATGGCTACTGATAGTAGATTATGAAAAAGTCCTGATTTTTATCGTTAGCGTTATCTCTCATTTCGGACTCGCAAAATGCTAGAACGAGATCACCATAAAACCAAACATCGACAATTCGTTTTTTAGAATTAATGTTGTCATTTAAAAACAGAGCCATCAAAAAGTTTTTATAAAAATTCAGTCTCAACGTTCGATAGTCAGCCAGACTCTGATCATCTACTCTACCTTTACAAGTTTCAATCTCATTATCTTGAGGCAAGCAGGTGTTTGTTCTCCAAAAGGCCTAAACAGGTATTGCAATGTCAGGAGGTATGATGTATTGCCAAATAAATCAATACAATGGACCTAAATACATAATCGTGACAAATGTTACAGTTCAGCAAGTCCTCCCACTCTCTGTCAAAACATGTTTGGGCCACAGTTGTTACCTATTATTATCCTACCTACCCGCAATTATATCGCCAAGTAAAATTAGCCCTTTGCGCAAGAAAGGAGTAGGTAGGTACAGAACCGTTCATAGATAGCATGGGTTCAGGTCGTATAGTTACATTAGTTTTGGTTTTAATATATAAAATTTGTTGTTTTGTTATAAGAACATATTGCTTTCTTCATTATACTGAACAAAATATTTTTTCAGTATAATATATATATATGCATTTATATAATGTATATTTTTACAAAATATTTCCAAATGGATAGAAATTGACTTCAAACTTACCGATTACGAATGTCATGTCCAATAGATGTACCGTAGAGTGCTACCACCAAAGAAAATGTTATAAAATTCTTGAAAATTTACACACGTTACAATAATGTCCTGTAGTCTTCATGCTTATGTCCTTAGTTTTATAACAAACCCCATGATTAAAAAGCCCATGAAGATTACACCCCGTTATCTTCTCTAATGACTCTAGCATCCAACATTATGTAGAATCGGCAAAGAGCTACGTACCTTTTTGGACCACTATAAATAAAGTGGTTTTCTAGTGAAATCCATACTAAGTTACCTACACGATTGCCTAGGAAATTGCTTCGAGGTAACAAAGTTAAATAACTGTGCGCCTGCCTTTTAACGAAGAGTTTTTCATAGATCCTCGTTACAAGAATTTAAAAAGGCACCAAAGTACTCCTGGCTCCATAAACGGGGGCAGAGTATATCCACATTAGTGTGCTCCGAGTTTAAACAACATGTTATTGTACTCAGGGTTGAATCTAGGACAAGAAGGTAGGCGCTGAACCCAAGTCTTCTTTTGAATAAAGAATGTATTGTCTCATCAAAAATTTTGCATTTTTGATGAACAATACGAAACGAAAGAAAAATATTACCACATTGACCAAGCAATAGTATGTGCAAAACTAGACCGTTAATCGTTTTATTCAGGCGTAATGGCTTTAAACAGAAAATGTTATAAGTTTGTCTTGGTAAATTTTTTAATGTAATGTTAGTAAGTACCCAGTACACACCTACACACGAAGCTTACACACACACACAATTTTCCAAGATTACTTTACCCACTTAATCCAAAATAGCTTTGTGCGTTTTAAACGTCTTCTTCGTAGGCGTAGTCAGCTGAAAATAACTCGTTCTATTGCCCTTTTCTCATTCAGGTGGGTCGGCACAACAGATTTTCTTCGTCCATTCGCCTCACCATTTTGTGAGATTTAAGAAAATCTTTATTGTACACAAATAAAATAAAACACAAAAGTAGACAATAAGGACTGTAGAAAGTCGAGCTTAACCGTACAAACAAACCAAAATTCTATAAACTCAAGTTGGTCTCACTCCTTTCGTACTATTGTCAATTTTTACACAGTCCATCTATCTTTTTTAAGCCTACCTCTACTCTTATATCCTTCTACATTCATATTTAACACTCCTTGTAATATAACAGAGTCAGATTCAAATCGTTTTTTTCTTTAGACTTACAAAATAAGCATTTGGACAACCAAGTTTTTACTATAAAAACAGCTTTATAAATAGTAATTACTATCAAATAAGAAATAAGGAGCAATTGACTCTAATTAACTTAAATTTTTTGTCCACTAGCGGAAGAAGTGAAAAAGAAACCACTAGCAAGTTTATCGCTTATCAACTAATACAATCTTAGTATAACTAAATCTTACTGTTCTTACATACTATTGTCGGTGTGGAACTGGGTGACATCCGGCCAAGCATTAACATCATTCATGTAATCATCTATGGAGTAATAGGCTTTCTTGATAAGATTTCGTTTTATGAACAGTTTAAATTTACGAATAGGGAGCTCAGTTTCTTCAGATGGAAGCTTGTTATAGAATCTTACGCAATTGCCCACAAATGATTTCCCTACCTTTCGTAATTTATATGATGGGATGTGTAATTTGTTCTTGTTTTTTGTATTTTTATTGCGAACACACACGTTTTCAAAAATGTTTCTCTGTTTTTGTGTGTATACATTAGATTGTCATAGATGTATTGCGATATTACTGTTAAAATATTAATTTCTTTAACGAGTTCCGTCAACGAGTCGCGTGGATTTAATTTATAAATAGACACTCCTTAAAACATGCCCATACGGCTGAAAATAACTATGTAAGCTAAAATAAACACGTCCTAGCACCGACTCTGTACGCGAAGCTTTTGTAGAACCAGTTTAACTTTATCGGCCATTCTCGTATTAACCTTTTCAGCTCGACGTGACACTTTTTAAAACTTGCTGGACGACTTTTCCTGTTTACCAAATCACATTCGATTTATCAAGCTCCACGAACATTATAATTACTGCCAGATTTTGTACTAGGTAGTTACCAAAAAATCGTAGGTTATTTAAAGACCTGTTTAAAAAATATTTTTTAAAAAATCCATACGTAAGCTATTTATTCAATTCTCTTGTATTATCGTAGAATTAATGAATACGGTAGGGTGTTTTCATTAATTTTACGATACCTACAAGGTAGTTAATTTATTTGCTTCCGCTTACCAAATCAATTACTTAATAGGCAGATGCCTATGGGATCTATGGGATTTAATTACAGCACGACAGGCGAGGCATAGTCAGCCACGGCTATAAATCAAGGGGAGATAGGGACACTCAACTCAGCGGCAAAGTCTAGCTCTACTCAGCCTTCTCAACCTCAACAGACATTTTCATAGAAAATAGAGTAACGCGAACTTTTTCATAAACATTAAGGCAGTACAGACTCAGCATACTCATGTAGATAAGTGATATTATGGTAGTCAGTACCTAGTGCTTTAGTGTAAATAGATGTAGAGTAGACGACAAACTGAATGCTTCGAAAACACTATGCTCTATCTACGCTAGAAGCTTCAACGCTTAGGTTCGGTGTACGGAGCTGGTTGTATGCATCCGTGTGAAACGATTTTATCGGCGACTGTCCATCCGCCCCGCCTGCACCGACTGGTCATTCCGATGTGCAATCGAATGTGACACGTCGCAATCATATTTTAAAGGCCGCCGCCCGTTTTACGAAATGCTTGTATTTTTTAAAAGGATAGGATATTTTAGCAATACATCTTTTGATTCAGTTAACGCGTGAGGAATCTTCCCAGGTTATTTTTCATTTAGAATGGTTGGTTGTTTACCCAATACCTAAGTAGAAGAGAAATAAGTACACGATCATTATTACGAATTAAAATTATGACGCAAACTACATTTTTTTATTGCGAAAGCAACGATCTTTTAAATTAACTTCCTCTAAAGTCAAGATTTCGTGTATGTTAGCCCGGAACATTATAATTTTCAGCTCTACGTTAAATACATGTGCTGCCCTCTATGAGTCCGATAGAAACATAGCAATGAGAAAAATAGTGCTGCCATCTGTACTTTGTCCATCTAACCTTATAGTGTGCGTAGAGTCCAACTGTTTCGTAGCGCGTTCGTAGCGATCGGTCCGTAGCAAGTAGCGGCGTAGCACTGTGCTACGGGTGTCGTCATAGCTAGAAACCTAGTTCTTAGAGATTCTCAAAGATGGCGCTGTTTCAATAGAATTTTCATGCTCCTGAAAAAATACCTTGAGACGACTTTACTTTAGGTGTGTTGGAGAATTAGTATGATGTTGTAGCTATTATCTGAGGTAATGTTATTGATTCATTACGTAGCATTGTCTACGGCAGAGTCAGCCGTTTTACAGAATTTGTTCCGCCTAGGAAACGTTACTTCCTAATCTTCTTAGAATCACAAATACCTTAGTTTTCAAAGTGTTTCAAAAGCACGGCTTAGGCACGGTAGATTAGTTCAAGTAACCTGACGCATTGAAAATAAATCACCTTCAATCAGTTATACCGGGTACACGTTTCTTTGTTTGGTGACTGTAGGTCAATGAATTACCTAGCCACCTGTGTCACCAAGACTTTTCTTTTGTTGTTTTTTTCACGCTTCAAAGCGAGTGTATTACAGTAGGTACCTAAGGCAACTATACATTATCACATCAATAAGAGCCGTGTTTATGAATTCTTATTGGGCGAAGCTAGCGAGCGAGACTTCTGGCTTAAGAATTGCTACAAACACAATGGCGTATCTGCCCATTCATTTTTATTTTTAACTGTTACCTGAGTAGTTAATGCATTTTATACATGGTATAAGATACCTTTACCGTTTTGGAAAAGAATGCGAATGGAACCTGGAGATAAGACACGCATCCCGAATAAGTGATCTCAATTGTTATTGAAAATTTTATATATTTATTTACCTACATACCAGATCTCATCATAATACATAATTCATTCCATCGTTTTACCTATAGAATAATAAGATCATTAAAGAGAATGTTCCCAAGAATGCCCTTTTCTCAAACAAGTTGCTTCCTGTGAACCAGACTCCGATTCTGTGGGACGTTATGTATCAATGAAAACTAAGTGCAGCCCACTCTTTGTCCGGTCAGAAACATCTTTATGCCGCTGGATGGACTTACATATGTACTCGACGGGTGGACTATTGTGAGAGAACGAACATTCGTCAGCTACAAACTATGGACCGCGTCTTTGAATAATAGTGATCACAATAACTCAACTATGGCTGTTATTTTTGATTTATTTGCTAGGTATGTAATGTATCGTTGTCTGAAATAAAATAAAATATACTAGATGAAGGAAGCGTTTTGACGAGTAGTTATTTTTGCTCGTTCTAGTTAACTATTTTCCTAAGAGTAATTATTTAAACTTTATTTTCGTAATTACTCAGTCAAGCACGTGGCATAAGGCAACATTTTGCCTATTAAGGCCACATTAAGTACGATGTGGACAGGCAGTGAGGCATAGGTAAACTGCAGGAAACATAATACCACGGAAGCCGATCTGAGGTGCTCTAGAACTTCGGGTCATCGATCCAAACAAAACAGTCTACGGTTCATTAGATCTCAATTAAAATCCATAACCAAGACGACCTAAATAAACATAGCTAAATTGCGAAAGACCTACCTTATTACTTTCTTTGTTAGGTATGTTTCGGGGTGCAGTTTCGTAACCAGATATCTGCTTGCTTCGCGGGCGCTAATTTCATACATATCGATTTCTAAGAGGCCATAAACTTCTTGATAACTTTTAACATTAATCGCAAAAACACATTAGTATCCAAAAATGGATTCTTCAGGAACGTAGTCTATAAAGATTTTGATCGGGTTATATTTCAGTCGGGTGGATAGGGCTTAACCGAAGTCATACATGTGTCATTCTTCATACATGACACACGCACTAGCACCGGTCTCACACAAAACACAACAATCGAGATCCCCAGAATAGTTTGTACTCTCTTTAAACAGCTGTAAAAATATTATGTACTGCTAATATAAAATCAATTGTTACGTGTGGTGCCACACATTTTTGCCTGTGTTAAGTTGCAGACAAGTTATTATATCAAAGATGAGTGTTAAATACGGCGCGACTGATGTGAACGATAAAGTGATAAGTGAAAAAAGTGATAATAAAACTGTGGAAGTCGATCTGAGGTACTGTTCAATTTCAAGCATTTATCTAATTCAATGCGAATTCTCCTGCAATTTGTACAATTGCTAACAAGCGGCTGGCCCGAATTAGGACTAGGAACGGGAAATCATTCAAGCTGTTAAGTTGATATTGTGTGGGATTGAGGAAAACGTCAATAAGTTCACTGTTGTGTCTATTTGACATCATTTCAGAAATGCACTAACCCTTATACTAAGCCACTCTTCGATCAATAATAGTTGGTATCGATCGAAGTTACTCCTATTCACCCAATATTTGTTTTGATGCATCTTTACCACGACTGCCTGGAAACTGATTGTACGGTTCAATAGGACAAAGAACTAAGTTTTGTTTAGGGAAGAAATAACAGTAGTCTGTTTTATAACAAGCTCTATAAAGAGAAGAAGTTTTGCGTTCGCTGCAGCATTGACGCGGAAATCAACAAACATAGGTACATAAAAAACTTTCGATAAGGAATTCTGAGGGGGGGGGGGGCAGCGAAAACCTTGATCGATGTGAAAACCATCCTCCCTTATAGGGTTCCGTACCCAAAGAGTAGAACGGGACCCTATTACTAAAACCCCGGTATCCGTCTGTCCGTCTGTCACCAGGCATGAACCGTGATAATTAGACAGTTGAAATTTGATATTTGTACTAGTTGCCGCTAGCTATTACAACAAATACTACTAGCGACAACAGAAATATAATATACTAAAAGATAGTATTTGTTGTAAATCGAAGAATACTTAGGAGGGCTCCCATACAATACTTACAACAGACTAGATTTTTTTGCTGTTTTTATAGATAATGGTACGGAACCCTTCGTGCGCGTTCCCGACACGCACTTGACCGGTTTGATTTAGAAGTTGGTTAATAATAAATAGGACTCTGATCTGTAGACTACCAATCTATTCCTATTTGACTGGACTATGACTCAAGTAACATGAAACGATCGCATTCTTACGTCTTGTGGTTTCCTACCATAGGCCACCTAAGTAGATAGGTAGCTACAAACTTTCTTTAGCTAGGTATACCTACCAACAAACCCCACTGTCATGTTATGTTATACTAGCTGCGCCCCGCGGCTTCGCACGCGTTGTTCCTATGGAAACATTATAGGGGATTTTCATCCCATGAGAACTGATTTATGGGATAAAAAGTAGCCTATGTTGGATTCCGGGATTAGAATTACCTGTGTGCAAAATTTCAGCCAGATCGAAGTAGTTTTGGCCTAAAGAGGTAACAAACATCCATCCATGCATCCATCCATCCATACATCCATATCTATATAATCACATCCACCGTGTGATAGTGTGATTATAATGGACAGCGATTATTGATCACACAAATGTATCAAACCACGCTAAATGCGATTTTGAAGCATAAAATAACAATAGCTTTCCAAAATCGAGCAGCAAAACGTAAAAAATCACGTCACTGAATCTCGAAACAAAACCTTTTGATAACCTATTGCATAAAGAACTAGGTAGGTACTTATAGTAAGTTTATTTGCCAACAACTCTGCCTATAGGTAGAAAAACTTGTCTTAGGTATCGTTGGTTACTTATACCTATTACAATAAAGTAAAGTACAAATAATAAACTAAACTTATATTCGAAGATCCATAACAAGGTACAAAAACACTATCCAAACTTGATATAGAATGTTTGTAAATAAACCGTAGGTACTTAACCTAATACACTTTGTTGTTCCGCCTTTTTACGCCATATAAGCACCTACCTACATTACTTGTCGATTTGAGATTCTTCCTCCATAAATATTGCTTGATATCTAGCAATTGAGTTTTAGTTTTTTGTTTCGTGGTTTGTTTACAAATATTCTACATCGAGTTTAGCTAGTGTGAATAACTACCGATTGTAACTGTAGCTACGTTCCTGTCCAACCTACACTACACTTTAGGACCGCAGTGAGCACACTACGGTGAAGGGAAACGTAACTTTTTAGGGAAATTTGATAGTTCGGGAATAACTATCTTAAATTACTATATATTATACTAAATTTTCCTAAAAAGTTACGTTTTGTTATGTTTTTATTGTTATGTCTCCTTCGTCTTCATAAGAGAGAGTAGAGTAATGTGTGAAATAATAAAACAATATGTCTACAATATTTCGGACTTACTTTATGAAAAAATCTCAAAATGAGTTTATTTTGAGGTAACGATAACGTTGAAAAGTTAATAATAATAAAAAAGTTGGCAAGACAATATGTTTTTGGAGGTCTTCAAAATACTACGCTTGGTCACAGAAAGGAGGCTTGGGTTTTCGTTTTCGTTTCGTTTAGGGGCGAAAAGTATTACTTTCATCCCGCTTATCAGGCAACTTCAGACCTACTTTCCGAGTATGAGTAATGAAAAGTATAGTGTATTGGTACATAGAAAATTTTACTGAAAGAAGATTGAATTTGAAGATTGAGATTGAAATATGATCATTTTTATTTTATATTATATTAATTTAAACTGTATTGAAAGAACCCGCCATATTGTAAAAAAAAAACACCCGTAATTTTACGATATCGATCAAAAGGCATTAAGCGTTTCGCTAGGATTTTTTGTCCTATAAAATGCGAAAGTCATCAAACACACACTCACACACGTTCACACAGCCTTTAGGATTGATTATATTAGTAAAATGCTTATCATGCACTTTAAATAGGGAAATGATGTATTTGTCAAGTGGGTACTTATTAGTAATACCTACTTCAAAATGATAACATTATTTTTCAGGAGCACGGCAAAGTAAAAAGAAAGACTAAGGCCATATTTATGGATACCGGCGTTCAGCGGCGCGGGGCAGTGGCGCGGCCCGCGATAAATTCAAACATATGGCGTTGGTAGAGTCTGTTTATGGAGAAGCGTTTTTAGGCGCGTTTGTTTGATTTTACGCGTCGCACGCGTCGTGCAACGCCTCTTTGCACGCCCCGCCTATCCATAAACATCAACGTAGATTGAAATATTTTTGTGTTTTCGCGTGCGACGACGGGGCCGCTGCACGCCCCGCGTCTCCGTAAACAAGGCCTTAGTGTATTTTCTGATTACTCGGTAAGGTACAACAACAGCGCACTCGGATGTTGAAAGCTTACTGCACCGCCTGCAATTTAACACTTATTGTCTGCAAAAAAATAATGCAGTGCCGCTTGTGACGTAGTGAAATAATGTCGTCTTCGGCCGTTTTCACATGCATACGGCATATGAGACTATGCCGTACCGTGTGCCGCCCGTTTTTATCCATGACGACGCGGAAACCGTCTTTACAGTTATGTATTTTTAGCGAGTAATCTGAAAAAGCAGAAGGTATACATTTTCGTGAAATTATGAATGTTTCATTTTATGGTCTTCCGTTCACTCAGCATCAACCACGGTCAACCATTTTTGAATGTTCTCAAGTATACATTTCTTAAGTATGAGTGAGTATACCCAGTGGCGTATTTTAAGATTCAGCGCCCTGGCCATTTTTACCTCGAGCGGTGGTGGGCAAAATGAACTAATACTGGAATTGAGCACTGCAGTGGCGAAGTAGCCTGGATTGTTATGGTACCCGTGGTAAATTTGGTAAGCACCCCACAAAAACTCTCAACAAAAACACTTACTAGAAGTAATGGCGAGCGGAGGGAGCAGCGACTGTTTTAAGACATTTTCGGATGTTTTGTAAAAATTTAAGCAATAGTGTGGCAAACATTTTTTTTGAAATTAACTAGTATAAAAAAATAAGAAATTAACTAGTCTGTTATTATGAAAAGCGGCGAGCGGAGCGAGCAATTTAGATATTTGGCGAGGTAAGTTTAGCAAAAAGACAAGGAAAAAATTAGGAATACAAGAAAAACACCAAAAAAGAAATAACGTCGGGCGGTTGAGAAGTGAAAATTTTGTAACAATGTTGGTTACAAAAAAGTACTAGGAGACAGCAACATAGAAGAACTACAAACAATATAACGTAACAAGCCTAACATGTCACCATTATTATGCAACTGTCATCAGATCCAAAGGGCCTGAAAATTAGTGCACCCCTATAACCCGGCGCCCGGGTGCTCCGCACTCCCTTCACCGCTGGGTTAATAATAATAATAATAATAATAATAATATATTCTTTATTTCCAGACACGAGATCCATATACATAAAATACAATTTTACAATTTTACACACAACACATCACATAAAAAATAAAAATACAAATACAAATACAAACGGAGGTACATAGGGTACCCAGGTCATAAAAAAAACATAAAATTAAAATATTCTAGGTGGCAATAGCCACCCACCGTTTATACATATCTGACAGGATCAGACGATCCGCCATACTCTTGATAATAGAGTTCTTACACATGTCAACTCTGGACATAAACGAGGCTATTCTCTTTCTCTGGATGGCATGGAAAGAGTCAACACGGGCTGCTGTATACATTTCTGAAGCGCTACAATAGCGCTTCAGTCCCATGAGATGCCTGAAAACGTTGTTGTAAGTTACTCTGATACTATCATGTGATTTTTTGGTGTAATCTGTCCAAAGTTGACATGTGTAGAAGGACTGACAATATGATTTAAAAAGGGTGATTTTCACGTCGGACGAACAGTTATAAAATTTCCTTGCTATCATATTGCCAACTACACACAATGATCTTCGCTGCCGCTCTATGTCAGTATCGTCTTTTAGGTTTGAGGTAACGATATGTCCCAAGTACTTAAAGCTATCTACTATTTGTATAGGTCGCCCACCAATGCAGACTTTAGGAACGTTCTCAGGCCCCTTCCCAGATTTGAAGATAACCATCTCTGTCTTTTTGGCGTTATAGACAAGGTCGTGATCCTTAGCGTATTCCTCACAGATGGCAAGCAATTTGGTCAACCCTTTGATCGACGGGCTGAGCAGAACCATATCATCGGCATAGCTCAGATTGTTGACATACCTGCCATCCAAGCTGAGCCCTACCGGGGCACTGCTCAGCTCCTCGATCAAACCGTTGACGTACAAGTTAAAAAGATCTGGTGAAGAAAGCCCCCCCTGTCTCACACCACAAGAAAGCCGGTAGTTGTCCGATAGCTCAGCTCCCCACTTGACGCGGTTGGTCTGATTCTGGTACCAGAATTCCAGAAGATCAACAACATCATCCGGGACGTCCGAGCCATCTCGCAGCTTTCCCCAGAGACGGTTGTGATTCAATGTGTCGAAGGCGCGGCTGAGGTCGAGAAATATGGCGTACACGGACGTTCCTCTCTGCGTGTAGTAGCGCACAACCTGCTTCATAGAGAAGATGGCCATATCAGTCGCAACCTGCGGGCGAAATCCGAACTGGCCATCATTGTAAGGCAAATCGCTAAGGTGCGACTGCACTATGCGATCAAGCACTTTGGCCACTATTGTTGCCAAAGATATAGGTCTGTAGTTGGCCACGCTCGAGATGTCACCTGTTCTATTTTTGGTAATAGGAACCACAAGAGTACGGATAAGCTCTTGGGGAAGGTAACAGTTCCTGAAACAGAGAGAGAAGAAACCCGCCAGCACCTCACAAATATGTTGGCCCGCATACAGTAAATGCTCTATGCTTAGCCCGTCGTGTCCCGGAGACCTACCACGATTCATCTTACGTAAAATTTTGGCGACTTGTTCCGGTGTAATTTTTACGCGTCCGGTCTCCGAGACCTGACGCACTTTCTGAACACGGTTTCTATCATAAGTATTGTTACTATTGTTCTGACTATCTACATTAAAATGACAACGAAATAGGTTTGCTATGTTTTTTTGGCTTTTCTCTCCTTCTACACTAATTGGTAAAATATTTTTCCTCTCCATCTTTTTGACTTCATTCCAAAATTCTACAAAATTGCCAGCACTGCGATGTCGGGCCAACATATCCATTTTGATCTTATCCTGATTTTTCTGGACGTATTTTAGTGCGTTTTTAAACTCTCTGCGTGAGGCACACATTCTTTCATAGTAATATCCCGAGCGGGGCCTACCAAATTCAACCCAAACCAAAAAATTCTCCCTAGCATTAACGTGAGCTTGCCTGACGTGAAAATTCCACCCTATCAATTTCTTACCCTTACTAACTAGCTTGCTTTCATAACTTTTTTCGGCCGCTTCTTGTAATAAACTGACCAAGTCATGATACATGTCATCTAAATATTCAGTAAACCTATTACTACACATTGATTTGTCAAAACACCTTAAATTATACTTAATAATTAAACCCTGTAACGCCTCCTCACATAAATTAGTATACGTTCGCTTCTGATATTCGTCTCTATTACCCCACAAATGCTTATAAACTACTCTTTGGTTATTATCACAAATTACTTTCGGTCGAACGTTATTAAAGTTACATTTTAATTCAAGTGGAAAGTGGTCTGACCAATATGTACCGTATTTCACATCTATATCCGTTATTAAGCTAGTCGCCGCGTCCGTCGCAATGCAATGGTCCAGCCAGCGGCAAGCGCCGGTTAAGACGGCCCTGACTCCATTAGTGTCAATTCAGACATCGCCAAAACTAAACTGACTAAAAATAATTCGTTTGGTTTAGTTTTAGCGACATGTGAATTGACGTCATGTCTGTTTTTCTTATAGTGTCCAGTACAGAAGACGATGGTGGCAATTTGGACAGAATCTGCTCTACGGGCTCGGTCACGTGCAAAACGACCTCTACGCAGCCATGTGGTTCTCATACATGATGCTGTTCTTCCAAGCAGTGCTGAATATGAGGGCGGCTGTAGCAGGGACCATGCTGCTTTTAGGTTAGTAACGCGTCCACGCCGTGGATGCTCCACGGCTTGGCCGTGTGTCTGCATTTGCAACCATATAGAAACACCAACGAACCATTTTTGACTGCCCCACGTGTAATTATTCCATGCCCACGTTGAACTAGCTAATTTCATCAATATTAATGTTAAATTTTCAACTTATGGATCTCTTAAAAACAACTAAACTGACAAACAATGGCGGTAATAGAGCCATAGTAATTATTTGATCTTAGAGTCCGCTTTTATCGGTGACTGTACTCGACTCATAAATTCAAAGGAAACAAAGGGTGGTGTGAGTTGCAGAACGAAAATAATATTTTTCTCTGCAATTCGTCAACTCATCCTAAATTATGTTTGTGGCTTTCTCCGTCAATAAATAATTATTAAAGAACATAATATACACATGGTACAAAAGTAAATCTGCAAAAGAATCCTCAAAATCGGTCAACAATAATTTAGATTGTAATGATTCTTCTGCAATTTGGCAAATTTACTATTGTGCTTATAATACAATAGATAGCGAATTAGCATTTAGCATTTATCCTGCAAAACTTTGAATGAGAAAAATTCAGTCGGATTTACTTTTTTAAAAACATCAAATTATTTTATCAGATAGAACATCCTCGATACTTTCACTTCATCCGTGTAATAAACATGTAATGACATTGATTTAATTTTTTCAGGACAAGTAATCGACGCCCTTGCAACACCAGTAGTCGGGGTCTTAGCTGACAAATACGGCACTAAAAAGGCTTGGCATTTAGCTGGTAAGAAATATATAATATAGGTATATTTAACCTAACATGCTGATTCGCTTCCACTTTTGAAAAATTGAAAAATGCATAGCATTTCTATTTGCTGAACAACAAAGCTAAGCAGTGAGAGCGCTACGCGAATGCCAAACGTTGTCCCAAACATAGACAATATTGGTCCAAAACATAGCTAATTTGTCAAAAAAAACACTCATAAGGATCGAAACGACTCCAGTTGCAGAAACGATTCACAGTTCACACCGTCACAGCTCGTCAGCTCTAAGTCTCATTGTTCAGCATTTTCATTGTGACCTAACCGTTAAAATAGGTACCAACATTTCTAAACACTTCTCTAACTCATAACATCTGTCGTATGTAGACAATAATTTTCACTTTAGCCGTGATTTTGTAATTACACGTTCTACCTGTTATTATTATGTTGACGGCAGCGATTGAACCTAATATTGGTGTAAACTTCGAATAGGAAGGAACTGATTAATAAACTGACGAAAATCTCATAACATGCATTGTTCGGGCAAGGATATCTTTTTCGTTATGCACGTTGGTTTTCTTGTTCACATCCGCTAAAGAACTTCCTTCGTATATTATGTTTTAAAATGTCGTAGTACTAAGATAAAGTTAAAAAGAATAAGTTTGATTAATAAAGAAATACAAATACAACTATGATATGGCAATATACCTATACCTGCTCTGGCCATATTCAATATTCAGGGTGTCTTTTTGAGATGGGAGTGGATGGCCAAATCCAATCCAAATCCATAAGAAGATGTGAAAGAAGTCATGGGCACAATTTATGAGAAAAAATATAAACCTCTTTTTTACCACATATTTCATTAACACTATCATGTGGACACTGAATTTTTTTACTCGAAAACAAAAAAATAATTTCGATTCCGTTACCGGCTCTTACGACATCCGCAGGATGTGTTGGACGGTTCGATTGTAACGTTGCGACGTTAGAATCGAGCTATCGAACACAGCTAACCGCAGCCAAATAACTTTTCCTAAATTACTTATTAAGACATTTTCAGAAACATCGAATATTTAAACCCTATATTTATGTATTTTAAACAACAAAATCCTCACCTTTGATTCCAGGTTGTGTCCTAGTCACTTGCACATTCCCTCTCCTCTTCGTGCGGTGTTGGGGCTGCTGGGTGGGTGGTGCTGCAGAATACCTGGACTGGTGGATGCCGCTCTACTACGCGATCCTCATAGCCTTCTTCCAGATAGGCTGGGCGGTGGTGCAGATATCGCATCTTGCTATGATACCGGACATCTCGGATAATCTGCATGTGCGGTCCGAGTTGACTTCCATAAGGTAAGATGTAATAAATAACACATATTGGGCCCACATTAAAAAAAAATATTGACTTACTGTCTTAGAGGACATGTATTGTATTGTATTGTATTGTATTTATTGGATAGAGATTAATATACTTACGTGAAAAATTTTTGCTTGCTACGTTTTGCTATTTGGTTAAGCCTATTGAATAAATGTCTGAAGCGGGAAAGTGATAAGAGCTTTGGTTGTTGACCCTTTTCGACATGGCTTGTAGTTTATTTATTTTCGGGCTTTTGCTATTATGACTGTCCATTACAACTGCTTAGCTTGTGGCTAGATAATGCTGTGTGAATTGTCCAACATAATTATTATTATTATTATTCAGAGCGCCTTATTTATGGGGTTTCGAGGAAAACTAAAAACAAAGTAATTTACACTTTAAAATAAAACGCTATCGACCATCTACGTTTTGCTCGGAAATTCTAAAAAATAAAGATTTTGTTTAATAAAAAATATGTAAAAATATTTAGCATCAATCCACTCCATAGTTTTGTCATTCGAACACAATAAGCGCGTCACAAAGTTACGCGAGAATTTGTCTCTCTTTTACTCTTACGTATTTGTTTGATGTATGAAAGAGATACGCCTACGAAGCGCTGTGGGGGTTTAATTTAGCTAAGAAAATTAAAAATTATTGAAATTTAAATGGAAATACGTATTGTGGATACACAAATTAATAAATATGTTATGATACTTGAAAATACGAAACACAATCCTTTTTTCGCACGTTGTTTGGTGCACGGCTGTTATTTGAGCGTGTTGTAGAAGCAAAAAATCTGGGGTTAACAATGGACTGTCATCTACGTTTTGAATCCCATATTGCTGAAGCAGTGCGGCAATCTCTGTACCGTCTAAGGCTTCTTTACAAAATTCGTCCATTTTTGAGTGAGGATGTAAGAGTAATGCTGTGTGAATCACTTGTTTTGTCCCGCCTTAACTATTGTGACACTGTCTATGGCCCCTGTCTTCTTAGCCGTACTATAAATGTTATACAACGCGTACAGAATGCCTGTATAAGGTACTGTTTTCATGTTCCCCCACGCACACATATAACCCCTTTCCTCAACTCATCTAGCTTACTGAAAATGAGGGAACGTAGAGACCTTCATCTAGCAACCCTTCTTTTTGGCCTTATTTTACACAAAAATCCCCCCTATCTTTATTCCAAACTAAACTGGGCTAATGAATGTAGCCGATACCCGAAACGAACATGTTCTAACCTCATTTTTCAGACGCCAAGACATAAAACCGTAGCTTTCAGAGGGTCTTTCCGATTTGCCGCGTCACGATGTTGGAATGTATTATTACCACCGCCACTCCGTTCCCTAAAAACAGTTAGTTCTTTCAAGGTACAACTAAAAAAGGAACTTTTATGTAGGCAAAAATCGTGAAGAACCAAATAACCACCATTGCTACTTACCTACCTGCCAATACACTAGTATAGTAGGTACTCTCTCATTTTTTTTGTCTCCTCCGTCTGTCCTCTTGGTCTCGACTGGTCGCTTTCCGCTCCCAAAATAAATAAAATGTACGGAACCACTTTCACAACTCATATTTTTGTAGCGCGACAAACAAAGAGAATACAATAACTTGAGCGTGAGCTGTGGCCCAAAGAGAATGCAATTGTGGCCGTGTGAGATGCACGCAATGCATCAGGGAACATAAATTTGTATTCTCTTTGATAAATACTCCCAAGTAAAAAGTATGTATTAGTTTTTAGTTTGTGTTGCCACGTAAATGAAAATTTTTGGTAAAAATGTTCACATAACCTCTTTTTTCTTCTTTACGCTGACATAAGGTTCTCGGTTGACATTGACATAATGAACTCTTTATTCTACCAGGCATTAAATTATAGCTATTATAGGTCAAGTGTGTAAGTAGCTTGGAATGTATATGTGAATTAGCAAATAGCATTATTACCTAGTTAATATGTAGAATCACAGAACAATAAGATCGAATGTAAATCACTCTGAGGGCGATACCTCTCGTCACGGATCCTGGTGTCACACAAATTGGGCTAGTCTGAAAACCAGCGCTGTTTTATGCCTATCCTGGTCTAAGACAGCATAAAGCTGAGACTGAGCCTTTTGGGCGCACCACGGCAGCGCAGACACGCATCTATCTATTTGGGCAGGAATTCACCGAACACTTTGGCATCGCGCACAGCGGTCGCCTTACAACTAAACAAAAACCCTGCGCAGAGCGTAGCGTGCGCCGAGTTTTGCCGCGAACATTTTATTTCTGTGATTGGGACTCTATAAAATTCTAACTCGATGCTTAGTATAAACACTCCCTATTTAGTTTTCTGTGTCCTGTAGCCTGGACACAGGACACATCCGTGTTGCAATGTGGCAGCAGCGCCCCCTGCAGAACAATCCTACCACCGAATTTATGGAAACAGTGGGTGAATCAGTCCCAGTATTCCTATCAATAGAAATACCTAATGGAAATAGTGGGATAGGTACACCCAACTGCGATCCCCAACCCGCATCTGTAGGCGCAAAGCCAAAAAAGGCGCTTACCTGATAAGGAGGCTTGCATCCAGCAGTGGGGGAAAATAAATAGGCAGTTGAGGTGAACTCCTTGTGAACTACGTTTCAAAAGGTTTAAGATTATGTTATTTCATTCTTTTCAGATATATGGCTTCGGTTATTTCAAGTTTGGCCGTCTACCTGATAACATGGGTTGTGTTAAGATCAACGAATTACAGCACCTTCATCGGACCTGCTGATGATTTCAAGTTCAGGGTAAGACCTATGCATTTTTATTCTTTCTGCTGCTGTGTATTTTATATATTGGCTTTGAATGTGCAGGTTTTTATAATTCCTTAGTCATAAAATGTTTATAATATTTTTTTAAATTAAGGTTTTTGAAATAATTGCGCTGGTATTAAATCGAGCAAGATTATTGAAATATTGTAATTTTTTAATGATAAAATATTTCAATAATCTTGCTCGATTCCAGCAGCGTTCTAAAGAATATTATCTATTACTAAACATCCCCAAACCCCCTGTAAATTTTGAAGTCAATTTCTGGTTATAAACAGAATCTTTTGATTGAATTTCTAAAACTAGAATGTTTCGAAATAATCTCATTGAAGATAGCAAGCTATTTGATATAATAACAAGAAAATTAAATGAAATTTGTACCCAACACCAAAAATAGACAAAAATAGATCAAGACTTTAATTTGAACTTGCCATAGGGTTACCCACAGATATCAGTAGACCTCTGTGGGGTTACCTAACGACGAACGCCAATGTATGTACCTATTTGATCATTATAATTAAGCATTTATTAAGAATTTTCTTTCAGAATATATCCATCATCATAACCGGACTCGGTATACTATCTTTCGTGCTGTTCCAAGCATTATTTAAGCTCAATGATCCTAATAAACCAAAGGCGAACGGCCATGCAGGCAGCAAGGGGACGGTAGCTGTTAACGAGGAGGCGGGAGAAACTAATAAGTTAGCCAATTCGAAAATAATGTACTTCCTGCAGATGCCATTGCTTTACCAGACTAGCTTATTGTGAGTGTTTTTTTTTCATAAATTATTATTGGGATAGGACTGCATAGTACCTATATAAAAAACTAGCTGCGCCTCGCGGCTTCGCACGCGTTGTTCCTATGGAAACATTAAAAGGTCATTTTCATCCCACGGGAACAGATTTATGGGATAAAAAGTAGCCTTTGTTTTATTCCAGGATTATAATTACCTGTATGCAAAATTTCAGCCAGATCCGATAGTTTTGGCGTGAAGAAGTAACAAACATCCATCCATACATCCATACATCCATACAAACTTAACTTAACAACATAATTTAGTGTGATAGTGTGATGTGAAGAATACGACGAACTCTGTGGCAGAGGTCTGCCTGCGACGCAGGAGGTTGTTGAAAGTCTGTTACTGAACCCTGAACGGCTGAACGTATCAATGAAATTTGGCAAAGAGCTAAGGGTAAAATTTTCCGTGTGGTACCGGCTTAATATATGAACCACCCCAACTCTTCCCGCGGGTGTCGTAAGAGGCGACTAAGGGATATCCGCCGAGGGTGGGCAGCAGTGCCCTCTGCGGAACAATTCTACCACCGAACTGCGATTCCCAAACTGTATGCCCTGCGTGTGGATTATGGGCAATACACCCCAGCCAATAAAGCACTGGGGGTGGGGTCAGGGGGAGGCCTGCGTCTAGTAGGCCTAGCACGGGGATTGTTGTCTAGGGTAGAACAGAAAAAAATTACGTCATGTTGTCATCGAATGCGTAAAATGTTTGAAATTCATTCCTTCAACTCCTATAATTTAAATATAAGAATGAAAAATATTTAGAAACAATTCCGCGAAAAAACCTTCTGCGATAAAATCTAACAAATTGTACATTTATACAAAATGAAAGAACATTTATCAAAGCAAGTCGTCAACTAGTTTCGTCTCTCCACGAGACATCATCAGGACACCACACCACTCGATCTTGACACTGAGAGCGCCAAACAACAACGGCAGAGTCCCACCAGAGATGTTGTCACTTCGAGCTCACTTGGCACGCGGAGCTCGAAGTGACAACATCTCTGGTGGGTCTTACTAAATATTTTTCATTCTTATATTTACAATGGATTTCCGCAAAGTAACGCCTGAATCTATTATTTATCCTATAATTTACGCAATGTATGACGATGCGATGTCATTTTTCTCTATTCTACCGTAGACAACAAACCCCGTGCTAGGCCGGCAGCACTGGACTAATATAGGCTGTTAAGATTGAAGTTGAGGTAGTAGTAAAATGACCAGCTTATCTTCATTCCAGATACGTATTCTCCCGACTATACTGGGCACTGAGTCTGGTCTACGTGCCTCTATTCCTGGAGGAGCGACTATCTGTGAACCCCAGTGCTGGTTCCGAACTGGTGGCCAGCGTGCCTCTGGTGCTCTACATCGCATCCTTCTTCTTCTCGCTTATCTTCAAGAGCAAGTTGAATATACTGGGGAATGAAGTAAGAGATTTCTTTATAATTTGATTTTAACAAATTTTGACACTGTTTTTGGCAAGGGATATGGTTGTGGGTAGGTTGTGCATGGAAGATTTGAGAATCAACTTGAGTACATATTATATATGGTATGGACGGTATACAAACCTACGACTTGTAGTTGTTAGTTTGTAGACCATCCGTCGACAAACAGTTTTAAACGTTAATTTAAACCCATTGATTTTTAAAAAGGGAAGATGAGGTACTGGTTTTTCGAAAGTGGCAACCTCAAATCGTGTAAAATTGTGTGCTCCCACCTCAGTCACCGTCTGGCCGGCGGCATGGCCGGTCGTACTAGCGAGAAATATCTGTTGTCTCGGTCTCACTTCGGTCTTAGGTACGTCTTTCCGTCTTTGTTGTTCTTTGTATTGCACAGGTCTGGAAATATAACTGTGAGCGTACCTATGTGTTTGCGTGTAGTTGTAACACATGCCAATTTTTGAGTAAGCGCTGGGAGAACGTAACCTATCTTCCCTTTTTAATTAATCAATGTTAAAACCTAATAAATATTCTAACATTGTGATAGAGGTACTGAATCCCCCTGTCTATAACAAGAACTCATTAATTATTAATTGAGTTCAGGTGTAGCTTAAGGCTTTAGTAATTGAATACGGGTTCGATTCCCGCTAAGCTTGATCAACAAATGCTTTATTAGTCCATAGTCAATTTAGGCCAAAAATGAAGGGTTATTTACCATGTATACCTACATAAATTTGCATAAAGTTAGAGAAATTGGAATGAACGACAAAATGTGATAAGCTCCCATCGATTTGTAGAACAAAGTGGTTCCGTGCCCTTTTTTTCGTAAATTGAAGAAAATAAACTTCAGCGTTTTCGAAAATTTCTGAAGACGCTGAAGCCCGTGTCTGTTTATTATGGTGAACCTACATTATGTAAAATTTTGCTGGTCTGCTACGAAGGGTTCCTAAAACACTGTATAGTTCAGTGATTTATAACGCTTGGTACGAATTTTATAAATTCCTTTTTAGTAAAACTCTAGTGAAGCACACCATAAAAATTTCAAGTATTTACCTAAAGCCAGTTCTGTGTACTTAAATAACATAGGTTTTATTAACGGTGACGTTAATAAAACCTATGTTATTTAAGTACACAGAACCGTCTCTTCTCTGAAAATATGGTGATTTTTAGGAAATAAATGTGAGGATAATTTTTGTAGAAAATCGCATGATCTACAATTTTGCCATACCTACGTATTATTACGACTAAAAAAACCCTATTTTAAAAATTTTTGCCCGACATAGTTTTTTTGCACACTTGGGTGTCTACGTGTATTAATGGGCTTTTCAAAACCTCCTAATATTATACATTCGAAAGTTTGTAAACATGTATGTTTGTTACTCTTTCACACAAAAACTACTAAACGGATCGGGCTAAAATTTTGCATACAGATAGTTCTAGGCTTGGAATAACACTTAGTTCTCGTGGGATAGGCGTACGAAACCGCAGAGCGCAGCTAGTTTTTTATCATATGGTGTCCCGTTCATACCAATTTTCAGCTTTAAGCGAATTAATGTAGGCCTGATAGTCTATCTTGACCGGACTATTACTGAAAAAAATAACCTTCCAGGTATGCTACCTGATCGGCAGTTTCCTGAGCTTAGTCAGCTGTTTATGGATAGCGCTGGCCATTGACCCTCACGCCAGCATTGTGCAGATCTACATGGTGGCTACTTTGATAGGTGAGAAAAAATCTTTAGGTAGCTTAGCTACTAGGTATTTTATTATAAAAACTATCGTAGTTTAACGAATTCATTACGGATGTAAGCTGGTTAACTACAAACCATATTTGTGTTAGAAGTCAGTGCTCGAAGGGATGCGGAACGCGCGCGTCTAGAACCGCACTCGCCCTGAAGATGTCCCTCGTTAAGGGATGAAACGTTGGTGTTCTTCCAACACAAATAAGGCTAGGTACTTTCACAGATAGTAAATTTGACGAACGCTCACTATGTTTATGTTCATAATATTGATGACGAGCATCAAGTCTCTTAAAAGACTGGTGCCTCAGGATTACCTCAATTCCTTTCATTCATCCCTTCCTCATTCGAACATAGGTACATCACTTTCGCCTCCCCGGATGTCTCCTGTTGCCCAATCTTACCAGACTCGTGATTCAGGAGTCCTTAACAACACAACAAACACACACATTATTGAAACATTTGAGCTCACTGCAGACTGTTGCAAACAATGTACAGGTAGCTCAACTGGCCCGTATCAATACCAGTCGGAAGCGTACCCAAGACGCTCTGTCTGCATAGCCCCGCTGGCTGCCGCTAATGTTTTGGAAATTCGAAGAGCCTTAGACCTTGGGTCTCGACTCGACTCAAGAGCAGAGAAGCAGAGAGCAAGAGGAGCAATGCAATGTGTAGGCTCCGTCGAGACGTGGTCTGCATGTTTACGCATATTTGAGAAAAACTTTACTTATCTAAGTAGGTACGTACCTACTTACACCTACCTCACCTCGCTATCATGTTTCCAGGTGCGGGTAGTTCAATCACGCTAGTCTCCAGTCTATGCGTCACGGCCGATCTGATTGGTCCTCACTCCCACCAAGGTGCCGCCATCTACTCCATTGTGACATTCGCAGACAAACTGGTCACGGGGATCGCTGTTGTGGCGATTGAGAACTTGTAAGTGATTCGGTACCTACCTTTGGTTTCAATTCCTGTATTCTGATTGTGTACTGCCATACGGTTCACTAAGTAGAAGGTTTGCGTTAATACATAATATAAAACTTTGTAGTCGGCATAGGTACCTATATACTGTAGGCAATACTTAGGAACAGATAGAGGGCGAGTATATATTAACGTTCGTAGATAACGAGAAATCATTTTTCCATACGATTTGGTATAACAGCGCCTCTATTGTGCGGACAGGGTACTACGCAAATCCCGTTACTAAAAGACGTTATGATGATCACGTCTCGTTACTATTGTCTTAGCTCTCGTAGCTATAGCTAGAAGCAGTAAGGTGGGGTTAGAAGATTTTGTTCTTTTATTTTGAAGAAAAAATATTGCCACTTTTAGTTTTTTGAAAAAATGAACGGTTCGCCCAAAAATGACATTTGTCAAAAAAAAACAAGTTGGTCTTAATCGACTCTATTTCTAACCAGGAACACTTTTCCCAAAGTAACATACCAAATCAAATCGTAAGTTTTGGCAATACATTTTCTATGAAAGTATTTTCAAGAGTAAGTGAAAACAACAATGTCACTCATTCAATGGTTCTTAGTTTAAACTCGTATGTAACTAATTTTTAAGTTGGTAGGCTAATTATGAAGGCATATCAGGAATTACATTTCTTCAAAATAAAAAATATGAGTATAAGCGTCGCTAAGTTTACCAAATGGAAAACTTGAAATATCCCGTTATTTACGAGTGTACCTTATACAAGTTCCATCGTGGCACCAGTGCTGCAGAAACGGCTATGGCGGCGGTGTCGCAAAAGAAAACACAGAGCGTTTTTGGTACCAACGTTTTCGTTCTGCCGACTGCAAGGCAAGGGTCATGGCGTCGTCGTCGTCGCCGTCGCCAGCCAGTCGACGACGGGTGCAATTGCCTTGCAGTCGGCAATTTGCAGTCCGTTTATAAGATATGAGCCCTTATGTAACTTGTGCGTACCTACAGAATGGTGTAAGTAGGTGTAGGTATATTAAAATAAGGCCATCCAAGTCGACGCAAAATTCAAGTTAGATAAAAGCTTTCCTAGGTAGGTAAGGTACTATTGTACTTAGCTTAGGTACCTACGAGGTAAGTCACTCACAGTAGGTACCTACCTAACTGTACGAATAATTTTATATCTACTTAGGTATCGTTTAAGTCCTCTGGGTAAAGAATGGATTGAAAATTACATTTTCAATCATTGTTTATTTACACGTATTTACACGTAGGTAGGTTAGATATACTACGGCAGTGTGGTGCCGGCTTGATTTGCACCATCCAGCTCCTCCCGCGAGTGTCGTAAGATAGATATCCATTGGCGGGCAGCGCCCCCCGCAAAACCATTACAACATCAGACTGCGGTCCCCAACCCCCATGCACAGCGTGGAGATTATGGGTATTATCTCCATGACATAAAAGCCAATAAGGCGCTTTTCAGGGTGAGGCCTGAGTCCATCAGTAGACCATTTAGGCTGTTGATGATGAGGATTAACCCCCTTTTTCATAATAGTCTGCTAACATAGCACACTGCTAAATCTCGCTGTCTTTTTCTATTGACATAAGTCAGACTGAGAAATAACACTACTTAGCAGCTGTTTTATCTTAGCAGACCATTATGAATAAGGGGGTTAGTACCTACTTGGCTTGCAATTTACCGGCTGTTTCTTTTTTTTCAGCAAATGCGATGTGGTCCGTGAATGCCCCCAGTATTATCGAGGAGTACTAACGTATGCATGTGGAGGGAGTGCAATCCTGGGCATCCTCTCTCTTACAATAACTAAATTGAAGTTTAATAATAACAAATCTGACAAAAATAATAAAGATACTCCTTTATAAGTATGTACTATTTTTATAATTTATTTCTTTGTACTTTGTGGCTCCAGTCTAGCTCGACATTAAAGCACCATATTTCTCAGACCATGTGTCATAGGTATATACCTAGGAAAAATATTACACCGATACTACATTCAGCATGAACCGATCAACGTATGCTATTCACTAAACTCTGTTCAAAGCACTTTACTCGAGTTTATCTGTTGATCGCGTTCAAATAAGTACAGTGGTGAAATTGGACCTGAGTGAAACTAAGGCCTTTGTAAAGCTTACTTACCCAGTCATTGATCTGTGCTTGTACCTTATGCTAAAGCCCTTTAAGCGTTAGGTAGGCAGACTAGAAGTTACTAGAATAGAAAATCTTTATTTGTGCGACAGTGGTGTCGATTCTGTTGTTTTAGGATTAGCTAAAATTAGGATTTCGGAATTTAAAATATATAAAAACGATTCTATGGTTAAAAATGTTTACTGACACGTTTAAAATTAGGATGACGGCTCTAAAATTAAGCTGACAGACAAAAAAAAACCCAATTTAGTCAAAATGGCTATAACCATATTCCTTGCGAAACATTTTAGTTGTTTGAAAAATTAAACCAACGGGTTTAAAATTAGGATGATAGATCTAAAACGTTTTAACCCTATTATTTGCATTTCATTTTAGCTATGGTTAGAAACGTCTACCTAATTTTAGCAGGCATCTAATTAGGTCATGATTAAAATTTATCGATTTTAAACTGGTATCGATTTGAATTTCTAAAAGATTTCTCATAGAAATTGGACGAACTGTTTGACCCATGTAAAGAAGTATTTTAAAATAACATTTTAGAAAAAAAACATATTTTGCTCACAGCAACACACAACTACTCAACTCAGAGAGGTTTTGCGATTTTGAAAAACGTTCTAATATAGGTATTTTTAGGACCTGTATAGAGAATTCCATAATTTTTAGCTCTACCTAGCATAGAAAATTTAGAAATCTTAAAATTTAAAATTTAGGCTAATTTAGGAATTTAGGATTTGGCTAGGAATCCTAAAACAACAAAAATCGACACCAGTAGCTTTATACAATAGTACATTGTTAACCAAGGGTGAAAGTAACTCATTTAGTCCCGAGACGGGGTTTGGCACCCGAGCGTAGCGAGGGCGTTAATAGTTCGAGGGACTAAATGTTATTTTCACCCGAGGTAAACACTGTGCTTTTCACGAAAGCACGAATAAAAGGAAAGTAAATATAAAAATATGAAGGAGCTAAAGAAAATTTTTTTTTTTAATAAATCAACAACTTAGGTGAGGTATTTATTTAAAGTCTATGGTAAAACTAAGGCAATTATTAGTTATAGATAGTGAAATGTTTTTTCCAGGTACCTCTTGAGAAGTGAAAACTTTGGATGTTTTTGGTTAAATCCATCATTTTGCCTTTTGAAAAACAATGTTAGTCACTCGAAATCCTTTAAATGTACATCGCGAATACACGCTCCATAATGTTAAAAGTCGAAGTCTTTGAGAATTCGTTAAAATATTTTAACAAAACGTTTTCTTATATATAGGATTTCACTATTTTTTCTGAGCGCCATTTCATAAAATCGTTGACCGATTTTAGGTACCTTCATTTTGATTTAGGTGGGAAAAGGTTTTCCACTATTGCTTAAGCCTCTTCTTTTATAAAATCAGGCGTTAAATTTACCTGGGTGAATCAACTTTTAAGGCACCCCTTTGACAACATTATGAATGGCTAAAAATAAAAAATAAATTATCGAAATGTTCTGAAAATGTTATGTTTAAATTTGCACAATTTATCCTATTATTAGGTTTTGCAACGTGGCACGACATCTAAGCTAGTTTAAACGAGTTTTTGTAAAAAACCTAATGAGTGTGCCTAATAAATATCCATTGCGTTACTTATTTGTAAATACCAAAACATAAAATAAAACAACGAAATGAGATAAATCAACATGATAGTTATTTATTCATACTATAATTCAGTCATTTGTACTTATTAACAACGTTTTTTTATATCTAACCTTTGAAAAAGAGACAATTCTAGGTCCACTGCGTTACTTTGCATGTTTTTAAATTCTTAACTTTAGAATAAATCTTCACATAGAATAATCAGACTTACATTTCTTATACTACCAATTGACACGAGTCTTAGTGATTTTTAGCTAAACATTTTTTTTTAACAAATTATATATTATGAGATTTATCTTCAAAAGACATAATAAAAATTAAGGGACATATGAGTAACGCCAGAGAAAAATAGTAACGCTTGAGAATTTTGAATCCTTCAAGATAGGCAACCGAGAACATGACCAGTTTAACTAACAATAATAAGGAACGATGTTGTCAATTAAGGTTATTCTTATCATAAATTTCAACGCAAACACAAAATATTTTTGAAACAAATCTTACAACTAAACGAGATCAAATAATCAACTATAGCAAAACATCTAAATTCACCAACAGTATCATGACTTATTAAATAGTTTAAATATTTAGTTATATTAAATAGTTTGAGGAACTTTAACGAGATCAATCACTCATTCGGTACTAAAGTAATTATTGTAATAAGGTATAGATATAAGGTATATCTCCCTAAAAAGTTGTTTAGAAAGTGGTGTATCATTTCTTTTCAAACACATCTACTGATTTTTTGAAATGGTAGTATGAACGATGTCCTTTCTTGATAACTTCTGGTACTGGTAGTTTCTGAATAATGTCATCATAATCCACATAAGAAATATCTTTCTCATCTAAACGGAATCGCTTAGCGTTTTCGTCCACTACGCGTAAAAACATTACTTTTACTTCACCGTCATCTTCAACGGCAGTCAGTGCTTTACACGCATAGGTGTATGATTTATTCTTAGAAGAGTCCACATGCAGCTTCACCAACAAAAAATCACCACAGTCTATTTTAGAATTTTGATCTTGACTGCCACATGGAAATTCTTCTTCCGATGAAGAGCAACCGTATATGTGTTCATATATTCTTTGGTGTCTATTAGTCATGTCTTGTAACTGTTTAACAATTTTCAGGTTACTTAATGGTTCATCGTCATCTTCAGATGGGTTATCTAAAATCTGGTTGGTTGTTGTCAATAATTGAAGATTTTTTACCTCCAAGTTAGAATTGTTAAGGATGAGATCAATATCCTCTGGTGTTAAATCTTTTAACGGAGTATCATCATTCGTCAGATCAGGGATGCAATCAATATCCCTTGCTTCAATTTCGTCTGCATCGCAGGAGATTTTGACACAGTAAGCTTTAGGTTCGAGACACATGCAGAATCCTCGCACTTCAGCATTTCCAGTCTCACAAAAGCAGCTTAAATCCCTAAATTTAAGCTTTCCATAAGTGCTCGAAAATACTTGGTGAACTTTGAGGGTTCCTACAAGCCTAGGAATATTATTTGGCAGGGCCTTTTGTTGATCTTCTATACTTTTTTCATCAATTAAATACAGTTTGATTTTGCTAATACCATTCATCTTTTCATAGAATTGCAACACATCAGCGATATCTTCTCCATTAGCAACCATCGTGTCTGCAGTTCTCTTAAGGTAACCTCCAATTCCGTCAGCTGGGCCTTTTCCGTGACCGGCTTCAAAAAATGACCACGTCATATTAGTGAACCCATAATCAAAGAACTTAGTGCACATTAAATAGAAGTTTTGCTTTTGTCGGTACTGAGTGCTTGGGCCATCCGAGTAGAAATGCACAGTGTTGACATCCTCAAAACAAGATATTATCCATTTCAATATTGGATCCAAGTGACTCCAAATTGCAGCAGGTCGGTGGTTGTTTGATGCGGAAATGCTGCAAAAAGAGTTGACTTTATACCCTCTTGCACCGACACTGTCAAAAGTGTAGACCACAACCGTGTGTAGCGAAACTTGTTTGCGTGACCCTCCGAAATGGTGAGATTGTACTTCTTCACTATATTTGCAGCTATAATTTTCGCTGAAATCTGCGACTATAACGCATTCGTTTGAACGAATATGTTCGAGACAACGTCGAAAGTTTTGAAATTGTGACTTTATATTAAACGCGTGCTTTTTGAATGCTGTAAGGTCACTCTCAAATATTTTTAGAAATATCTCTGTTTCTTCACTTCTGTCTTCCTTAACATTTTTTATAGTCTTCATATTTTTGCCATCTTTTGTATACTTTTCTTCTTTTCTTACCCATTCTGTCCAAGTGATTGCATCCTTTACGTTTTCCATACAGTAACTATTAGTTTTCAAGGCACACTGATTACATTTGCCGTACATGCAATTTTTTGAGTTTGCATTGCAAACAGTTGACTCAATGAGGCTATTTGGATCATCTGTGCTAGTTATATTCTTTCTTTTCAGTGCCCTTGCTTTATAAACAAAGTTCGTGTGTGTTTTGCATAGACACATGTCTCTAGCGTCGATAGAAGCGCTTTTGACATAAAAAGGCTTGTTTCTCGTAAAATAGAAGTAGGAGCAACGAAGACCAGGATTCTCTTTTACAAAGGTTTTGTACAAATTTTTCATCGTGTCCAGCATAAACCGTTTCTGTTCCTTTACTCCTGCTTTTGTAAGTGTTTCTTTTTTGCCAGCTGTGGCACGTGATATGTCATCTCTGAGGTAAAATTCTTTTATTTTCTTTCTCAACACAGTGATTTATCCGGTACAGTCTTTACTTATAACAATTTTATCGATGCCTAAAGTCTCCAAAAGTATTTTTTTCTTCATTCGTGAATTTTCAACTTCTACAGTAGAGAAAATCTTCTTTATTACTTCTCGTTCTTTTCTAGATTTTGTCTTTACAAATGTTTTATTTATGGCACTGGTCAGAACTTTGTATCTCTGATCTTCAGTTTTTTTAGTTACTTTAGTTTCACCGTCAATTTGTCTTTGGTATCTTTTCTTAAATTTTTCATATTTTCGTCTCAAATTATCATTTTCTTGCTTTAGTTTTTCGTTTTCTCTATACACCCGTGATCTGTTCGTTTTAACTTTCTTCCGGCCCGCTTTTACTAAAGGTAAGTGGAGTGGAGCAGCTGGTGCTCCTGGTGGCGTAGCTGGTGCTCTTGGTGGCGTAGCTATTGCTCGTAGGGGCGTGGCTTGAAGTGTTTTTGTTCGTTGTGGTTCGTTTCTTGTCCGTGGCGTTACCTTTTTTGATCGCAGTGGTGGGTCTTTTGTTTGCAGTGACGTATCTCTAGCTTGCGGAGGCTTATCTGGTGGAGAAGTAGCACGTGAAGGCGTCGGTGGTGGAGTTCCAATAAATTCATCAAAATTTTCCAATCTGGAGTCGGTTCTAGGTGATTCAGGGGGTGTTTGTTGTAATAATCTCTCAACAGCCAGTTTTTGTTTCTTTGACTGTCTTTTTCGTAATTTCCATATAACGTTTGCGTTATATTTTTCTTTTGGTGTTAAGTCTTTCACTAATCTTTTAGTTTTATGGTATCGAGCACGGTGTTTTTTCTTCGCTTCTTCATACTTTTCTCTATTATTTTTTAATCGTTCTCTATAGCGTTTCTGTTTCTCTGCTGCACTAAGTGGCATTTTGAATTGTTGCACTAACCTAAAACAAATTAAACTTTAGGTACTTTAATATAAAGTGTTTTTATTGATAATTTAGAAACCTAAGTTTGACGTGGGATAACATCTACACCAACCATGAATGCCAACTAGCAACGTTATTTAGTCTAACATTCTCTGGCGTTACCGGTAACTCTAAAGAAAATTTCTCCAGCGATATCGGTAACGCTAGGGAAAATTTGTATTAGAAAAATCATAAATAATTCCACAATTTAAAGTGGGCAAATATTTTGTCATGACCTTGAAATTAGACATCTTCAGCAACATACTGATCTATTAAAAATCAAATATTTTAAAACCTTACCAAGATTCCCGCCGTAACGCTGTAGAGCGACAATAAACCCACGCGCACTAGTTGAAAGCTTACCGCAGACTGAGGGGCGGGTAAAGCGAGGCAGGCCTTGTCAGACCGTACCAACGAAATATTAGATAATATTCGCCCTTATTAACACCAAGTTAGACGCCATCTCTTGATTATTGCTTAGAACTTTTATTGGTAACTCAGTATACCGAATGATTTACTCTAAGTTTGGGACAGCAGTTGAGGTGCATGTAAAATACATAATTTAAATACATTTTTTATGAATATTTACAAAAAACGTAAGCTTAACATTTTCTGAATAGTAATAACGTGTGAAAATATAGTGTATTCATATATATTTTTTAAGAAACATCGTACATTGTTTCTTCACCTAGGCCTGGGGACACATATTTTTTGTATGGAGATTGCATAAGTTCGACTGAGTTACCAAAGGAAAATCAAAAATTTTGATATAAACTATAAACATTTATGAAACTACCATGTAAGCAGATAATCTAAGTTAACATTAACATTAAATCAATCATATTTTAAACAGAATAACAGATTTTATGGTTATTTCTATGACAGGGACACAAAAGGAGTGCCTTAAAAGTTGATTCACCCACCTATGTCTATAAAACAATGTCTGAACTCATTGTAATAATCACACAAAACTCTACAACTCCAAAAATTAAATGAAGATAGGATTGAAGTTTTTCCGCTTTTTTTCTTAGGCATAGTAAATCCTCTTTAGAGATGGTAGACTATAGCCATGGTAGCTCTCGCCATTCTACCATGGTAGAATAGATATGGAAGAATACCGAGAACTATTCTACTATTAATTTTTATCATTAAACAATGATAAATATTTTGCCGAAATCTATGTTATTTTAAAGAAATTGTTGAAAGTAGGTAAATTATAATATGGTATTTTACCTCTAATTTATTTCAATTTTCAATCAGTGCGTCCTACCCGTCATGACATACGGAGCTGAGACGTGGACACTCACGATAGGGTTGGTCCACCAGTTTAAAGTCGCTCAGCGAGCTATGGAAAGAGCTATGCTCGGAGTCTCTCTGAAGGATAGGATTCATAACGAACGAATACATCCGACAAAGAACCAAAGTTATCGACATAGCTCAAAGAATTAGCAAACTGAAGTGGCAGTGGGCCGGCCATATCTCACGAAGAACCGATAACCGCTGGGGTAAAATAATTCTTGAGTGGAGACCGCGACTCGGCAAACGTAGTGTAAGACGCCCTCCGGCCAGGTGGGATGACGATCTGCGAAAGACTGCAGGCAGATGCTAGAAGCGTCAAGCCTATGTCCAGCAGTGGACTGATATAGGCTGATGATGATGATGATGATGATTGTTTCAATTTTACATTACGCTGTAATTGCATGGCCGTATGAATAGCGTCAAACCAGACGCAAAAGCCATATAGAAAGGCAGAACGCATGGTTTCTGATAAAAGTGAGGTGACAACTGTCATTAGTACTTGTCATTACTTTTCGTCCCTAGGGACGAAAAGTAATGACAAGTACAGTTTAACTTTCATCCCGCTGCGCAGGGCAACTTACTTACCTTACCTACTTTCAGAGTATGAGTAATGAAAAATAATAAGCCATGCATAGATAGCCTAATTCTAATTAAATTTAAATTACGATACACACAACGTTATAGGTACATTTTCGAACTTAAAAAAAACACTATATGCCTTACCTACACTGATTCCAAATGACGAGCTTACTCATTTCGCTTAGCAACAACACGGCACGGCGGCGGCGCGCAACGGTCTCACCAGGGAAAGGGTCCATCTAATGATTTAAATCTCTGGCCATAATAGTCATTAATGGTACTTGGTAGGTATTTACCCAATTATCATAATCAATGACTGAGCAAACTTTCTTAATACGGGGCTTAGAGGTAGGTAGATAGCATGTACATACAACAGAATTTGATATTAGAAATACTCATAATACATTTTAAAAAGATTATGCTTCTTTATTGACATTTAACTTAGATGCAGGTAAGGTTAAGTGCTTTATTTTATTACACTTTATAACATTTTTTTAAAATAGGTTTATTTTCTAGTTATACATGACAACAATGACTGCTACTACTAAATACATAGAGGTAAGAAGCAATGTAAATAAAGTATATATGCAACCTAGGTGTACCACACTAGGTACCTTTAAAAATCACTGGAATGGAATGCTACTTAATGCTTACACGCAAGTAAAGCTTAAGGTCCATTTAGGAAATCTACATGTATATTCTTATATCATAAGGTATGTTTAAATGTATCAACAATTAGATAGCCAAGTTAATATATTTTAATTGGATTAATATTAAATACACTGATGTATTCATCATAATTATAAAACTGTCTACCCATGTCACCCTTCATATATAATGTAACATTAAGATGGTATTTATTGAAACTTTCTTTGAAATTATATAAGAATCTTTGTTTCTTGTTACATTTTGCATCAGTCATAAACCCCTCTATGAACAAATTATAAAGATTGGGACAGTTTAAAATAATTATCTCGGGATTGCCTATGTTTGTATCCATAGCAGAGCTAATTTCGATAAGATACAAATTTTCAAGAGTCCCACAGTTTTTAAGAGAATCAAACACCATCTTAAAATCAATTGTCCTATCACAAAGACGCAAATTTTTCAAGGTTTTGTTATGATGTATATATTTAGAAATAGGTTGGTAACACGGTGATATAGCAGGAGCTTCTACATTCAGTGTGACTAGGTTAATACAGTTTATAAAAAGGATTTTAAAGAAATCTCCAGTGAAACGCACAGATCCAGTCAAGCTTAAGTAAGTCAGTTTTCGAAGATAATTACTTTCTATGGGAAGTGTTATAGGGTTAATAATAAATTCATCAAATAGTAAAGACAATTGCAAACTGTCTTTAGATTCAAAAAGTTTGTCATAATCTAAAGCAACATCTGGTGGTGCCTTACGTTTTTTGCCCTTTGGCCATGGTATTTCTAATTTACCATCTGGCACTGTTGGGGTTAAGTAAAACCAGTCATATGAGTTTGGCACTGTAGTTTCAAGACTTTGCATACAATCCCAGGGAAAGTATGGTTTCAGTTTTTTGGTAAGTTGCTTATAGAATTCTTCATCAAATGAATTAGATTCTTTATCCCAAACCATTATGATCGCATTGCCCATTATAGCATTAGAACACTCAGTTATAAGCACCTTTTCTGTTACAATATTGAATGTGTCTAGAAAGTATTGATTGAAAACTGGAGTAGAATAAACATTAAAGTTTTTCAAATTTTTTCTAATAATAACAATAATTTCAACCTTCAGTAAATTGACCATAGATAAAACTGGTAGGATAAAAAATGAGCCAACAAATTCATAAACTGTTGTCCAGTCCAGAAAGTACAAAGAAAAGAATTTAAAATTTGGCATTCGAGCATATCGAGCATCTTCTGGCACATAAATTGTATGCAATCGATCACTTTCCGAAACAGAGAACTTCAATGTGTCTATGTTAAGACCATGTAATAAAACCAATGAGAACTTGCCATACAAAAGGTTTGTGGCAGAGCCAACGAAATGGATATTCTTGCAGTTTTTAAATGCATTCTGACAATCCTTAATAACATCTTCTCCGAGCGTTGTCAGACCTTCTTTTTTAATCATAAAGTTAACTGTTATATCAACAATAGTGGGGCATACTTTGTAAATTGATACATAATCAATCAAACTGAGATCTGTGTATGATATATCTAAAGTGTGTAAATTTTTTAATTTACGGAACCCTCGTAGAAGTAGTGTTTTTCTAACATCAGGAGCTCCACATAGATTGAGTTCTTGTAATCTATTAGCCATACCTTTAAAGAATTCTGTTTCGAAGTAGTAAGCTGAGGCCAATATGTTTCTAGAAAAGCAGGCTTTCTTCACCACCCCCATTGTGATTACATTTCTGAAATGTGTGCAGGTTTCGTAAATACTGTATAATGCTGGAGTATCCAAATAATTAATTATTATTATTTGAATTTCTAAAGGGAGGTCCATGAAATCCATTCTGAAACAAAAAATATATGGGTAAAGCATAGATATCATTTTAATAGGTATTTTAAGTACCCACCTACTTAATAATAAACAAGTACCTGTTAGTAAATTTGCAGGGAAAGGCCTGCATCCACCAGTGGACCAGTAGGTGAAGAAGATAGTGATAGATGATAGTAGGTAGGTTGTTATGTTATGGGTAAGTAAAGTAGTGTGCTACCTACTTGCCTTTGTAAATTTAACTATGTATTATCTTATTCTATCAGCCTGCTGGATCCACCATCCCACTGTTGGGCAAAGACCTCCCTTCCCTCATTCCTTCCATATATCCCGGTTCAGGATGTCAGAGAGCCAGTCTAGGCTATCTATATATATCTATAACATACCTGCTGGACGAATTTTCAAAATAAGACCCAGTAGTTGTATTTCTATATTTTTAATCTGAGTTACTACGTTAGGGTTATTTACTGGAGGGTTGGGAGGCACTTACGTTTTTCTTTATTAGCAACAGTTTTCTCAAAAATCAAATCTACTTCGTGGTTTCAAAGCAAATAATAGCCTCTGGAGATACTTTGCCGCATGCAGGAATTAACGCGTTTTGTTTTAGATTATTTGAAATTGAAATTCGCTTTCGGAATACGAAGTTATTGTATTCTCTTTGGTGATAATTTGAATTGAAAACATTGTCTTCTCTTCTTTCTTTCTTTTGAACGGCAGGCAGGCTTCAACTTCTTCTTTTTTATTTATGGCGCAGTTTGCTTTTCGCTACGACGACTCTGCGATATTGCTTGCAGAACATTTTGTACTAAAACGCATACGTTGACGCACACTGCCGCGATTCGGCATGTCCGAGGCGTTTCCGCGTCCTGCGATTTTGCGGGGCGGCGGCGCGGGGTGGCAGGGGGTGGCGCGGCGCGGCGTGGGGTGGCGGGATGGTCTTCGTCGTTGGCGCTGCCGCCGCACACTGGTCCCGATTTATGAAATCAGGGACATAGAGGTCGAAGTCCGAATTTAGATCCGATCTTTTTAAATTAAGGTCTTTGGGTGATTTTAAACCACTTTTATAGAATAAGTTCTTTTGATATACCCGTTTCAAAAAAAAAAAATTATGGTCCGAGATGTTAAAACTAAACCTAGTAGGGATTATAGAATGCAAATTACCTAGCTTTTTCTTTTAAAACATCTAATTCTTATCTCTGCCCGTTCAATAACGGCAGGCGCAAAAAAAAAAAATTATCTCTGTGTTCAATTGTTTAAGGACGCTTGATTGGTACTTAAATAGTAATATTTGAATAATATTTCTTCATTCCATCGACAAAAAATTGAAATAATAATAGCACAATAGCTTAGGTGCCTGTATACCTGTCGCCTTACTTTCTACCTGGTATTTTCTATATCTCATTCAAGTGCCAGTGCTTCATCTTGTGGTATACTTTGCAATTTGGATTAATTTTTACCCGCGACGGAACGGAGACGGTATATGCGTTTAGGGTGTGATGTTGTTTGTATGTATGTATGTGACGGCGCATCAACAATCTGAGTGCGCCATCTATGCAGAGATAGGGTGAACTGTGGGAGCATTCACTCTCACGTAACGTCGGGAGGCAGGGTAGCGACGGCGGCCATAGAGAGGAGGAAGATGGACGCCGGTCGCACCAGCCAAACGCGACGGAACGTTTGGCTGGTGCGACCGGCTACGAACCTTGTTTGTGTTCTTCCAACACAAACAAGGTTCGTAGTTAACCCGCTTACATTCATAATGAATTCGTCAAACTACGAAAGTTTCTATAGTAAAATAGCGACGGAACGTGTTTACTCGATTTATTATTATGATTTCAATGTTATATCTTTGTGTTGGTGTTCTGTATTAATTAATTACTAACGTTTATTTGTGTGATGAAGTGATTGTGACACCAACTGTGGACGATACTTTGATTTGAACAAAAACTGGTTCTTGCATTTTACTTACGTGACTTTACCTACTTGTGATTGTGTTATATCTACGTAATTAATGATAAACTAGGTGGACTAAGTGAAAATAAACATTAACCGTAATTATTATCGCAGTCGTTTTATAGTATCGTAAAATATCGAATTCGATATGTCGAATTAATTCGATATGTTGCGTAAATTTGACACGTATTTGTTTGTGAATTGTTTTACAATTCTAAGATCTTCAGCAGAAACTTCAACGTTTATTTGATTTAACAACGTATTGCACAATAAATCACTATTTTTGATATTTCCACTTAATTTCAATAGCATGTATATATCTAAATTTGATTTAAACTGAGACATAATAAAGAGAAAGAGCGTTTATTTGTTGATACTTTAGAAGCCAAGAATCGAATGACAACTTTTTGCATACAAATAATATATAAAGGATAGATAATAAGATTACAAAAGAATCCACGTTACCTGTAACTCCCCACTCACAGGTAACGTAAACAATAAAGGATACCCGGCCTTGCAAGACCCTCTAGCTTGCTAGGTAAAAAAATGAACTAATACTAAAACTATTTAATTAAAGCTCTAGCTAAAACAATACCATGTAAAAAGTAAGACGACAGGTATGTATACCGATGTATATACCATTTATCAATGGAATGAAGTAAGTAACATTATTAAAATTATAAGTATTTAAGTATTAATCAAGCGTCTTTTAACAATTAAACATAGAGACAAAAAAAACAGTCATCATCATCATCAATTTATTTTATTATAGACGACTTTTTGTAAAAATATGTTGTGTTTATAACTAATAAGAAATTAGAATCATTTTAAAGGACTCGAAATCGTACTAATGCTTAAACTAGTTAATAAGAGCTCTAGCTAAAAAAATACCAGGTAGAAAGTAAGACGACAGGTATACAGGTATCTAAGCTATTGTGCTATTATTATTATTATTCCTATTTTTTATCGATGGAATGAAGTAATTTTATTAATATATTACTATTTAGGTATCAATCAAGCGTCTTTAAACAATTAAACACAAGGACAAAAAAATTTTTTTTTCTTTGTGTTTAATTTTGCGCCTGCCGTTCCTGAACGGGCAGTCCAGAAAAAGCTACCTAACTTCTTCTTCTAACCAAACCAAACCTAGTAGGGATTAAAGAAGGCAAATTACCTAATTTGCCTTCTATAATCGCTACTAGGTTTGGTTTTAACATCTCTGCCCGTTAACGAAATAAAAAAAAAAAAGCCAGGTATTTCAAAAAAACTTATTCTATAAAAGTGGTTTAGAATCACTCAAAGACCTTAAAAAAATCAGATCAATATACGGACTTCGACCTCTATGTCCCTGATTTCATAAATCGGGACCAGTGTGCGCCGGTAAGGCGGGGAGGGGGCGGCAGCCACGCCGCCGAAATCGCGTTTAATAATAAGCCGCTGTGTGTAAGGAATCGCGCTGGAAAATCGCCAAAATCGCGCTTAACAAGACGCGCTAACTAATTACTAAAATTAAATGAATTTTGTATCAAAATGATTTTCCTAATACCATAGAGATATTATAGTAAAATATATAAACTCTATGGCTAAAACGAACGGACAACACAAGTTAAAAGCACACTGATTATAGTCATATAAATATGATACTAAAATTAGACTATTTTTTTATAACTTTATATTAATGATTGATTTTGTACAAATATCCTTTCCTTTCCTTTCTTCTTTTAATGGCGTCTACGTCTTGGTTGACATAATTTCGCCAATGTCCGTAATATTAGAGTAAAATTAAAATAAAAGCAACGTTGTTCGGTAATAAAGATAGATAAACGAAGTAAATTCTTCGATAAAATGTTAATCAAAAAGATATAAGAAAATTACAAAATTATGGGCAACGTTGTACGGTAAGGTTTGATCCGAAGATCAAATATCAGCAGCACTTGAAGAATCAGCAGAGTCCGGTCTGCTGTCAATCAACTTTTTTTGACACTGACTGAGGTGATGAACAAGGAACATAGATACCTAGCCTACTCCAAGGAGTGCTGAAGACTGAAGGAATGATGATTGATTTTCCTCGCGTCTTGCACAATTTATGCAATATACAGACCGATCAGAAAGAGTACCTATGTGGATTGGATACCTATGCGCGAGTGCGAGGCGTTTACGCGTCCTGCGATTTTGCTTCTTTTGATGCTGCAATTTGGCTTTTGTTAAAGCTGCGTCTTGGGTATTGCTTGTAGCGGGCAGCGGTGCGGGGTGGCGAGACGGCCTTCGTTAGCCCGTAAGGCGGTGGCGGTGGCGCTGAAATCGCGCTTAAAAATAAGGCGCTGTGTGTAAGGAATCGCGCTAGAAAATCGCGGAAATCGCGCTTCACAAGACGTTATTAGCGTCTGTGTGCAGAGGGCTTTGATTACGTAGGCTTAGAATGTAGCGGTGCGTAATCTTTGCTTGGGTACATATCTAGGATAAAAATATTCAAAGAACTACTTGTATTGTACCTTCTGGAGTCTTCTTCGTCCGTGGCTGGAGCGAAGGAAGATTTTTATTTTATATACCATTACATTTTTATATCCTTCGTGCATCATTCAGGTATTTCGCAGACTCCCCCGGGGGGGGGGGGGGGGGGGGGGGGGTGATTTCGGCGATTTTCCAGCACGATTCCTTACACACAGCGGTTTATTATGAAGCGAGATTTCGGCGGCGCGGCGGCCGGGCGCCCCCGCTGCCGCTCCCTCCCCGACTTACCAGCTGCGCGAACGACGAAGGCTGTCCCACATTGAGTTTGTATATAAACTCTATGCTGTCCCACCTCCCCGCGCCGCCGCCGCCCGCAAGATGCGGCTTCAAAAAAAGCCAAATCGCATCTTAAAAAAAGGCCAAATCGCAGCTTCAAAAGAAGCAAAATCGCAGGACGCGACAACGCTTCGGACAAGCCGAATCGCGGCGGCCAAATCGCGGCCTAAAGCCCTACTCACATCAACGCTAATTTCTAAGCGCGTCCTGTGTCACGCGATTTTGCGATATTTGCTTGCAGAACATTTTCTACTAAAACGCATACGTTGACGCACACTGCCGCGATTCGGCTTGTCCGAGGCGTTTCCGCGTCCTGCGATTTTGCAGGGCAGAGGGGGATGGCGGGACGGCCTTTGTCGTTCGCGCTGCCGGTAAGGGGCGGGGAGGGGGCGGCAAAATCGCGCTTAATAATAAGCCGCTGTAAGGAATCATGCTGGAAAATCACCGAAATCGCGCTTTACAAGACGCGCTAACTAATTAGCGGCTGTTTGCAGTTAAAGCTCCCCTAGGTTTAGGTCACTAAAAGTGCTTTAAACGAAAATGACTACTTTACGAAGTTGCACCACACAATAAATAAACATTCAAAAAAAAAGTTGCCATTATAAAAATTAGACGGAAGTTACGTCAAATCATTGACAGATTCCACATGAAAATCACTAGTGAGGAGCAATTATATTATTCGAAAATATCGCCTGTTATTTATGAGAGTAGAAATGACTTATTACGTTTTCGATACAATGATCCACCGCAGGCAAGTTTTAATAATAATCTATAATTTCAATAAACGAATTCTACCAAACCAAAGTTCTGGCACAAAAATATACAGGATCTGTAATGTAGCTACACTCATGAATGAATCATACATAATTTATTTATGCTATCCATCAGTACCGTAGATACCTAGAACCTTACGAAAATGATACTCAAAATAGTCTACGACTTGTATTGACGCAGATAGTTTGCGCAGAGCCTGACAAGTTTTTGAATACAGAACAAGAGATTTGTGGAGTCGAATTTATTTTATTTTGTAAGTAGGTAGGTAGGTAACTGAAAATTATAAATTTCGTCAATGGCGGTAGGTAACATACATTCATTCTTATAATAGTGTGATGTGATGTTGAATGACTTGCTAGGATAGCAAGAAAAAATCACAGTAGCAGCCCGGAGTCAGGAAGTTAGCGGTGTCTGTTACACGTGTCCCATCTGTTTAAGAGAGTGAGGGTATAGAGAGTACATTTGTGTTTGCGTGCACACTTGTGCACTATAATTATATGTCCTGCACTCCTCGCCAGTCCATGTTGAGACTGGCCGTCATGTCCGAAATTTTGCATTTGGGCATTATTATTATCATTATCATTATTATTCATAATATACAATGCGTCGTCACGTCCCATCACTATAAACGAACAAATTATTTCGCTAGGCAGCTGGCAGATGGCAATATGGCTGCAGCTTTCGAGTTTCGCTGGCAGTGCGCGTTGCTCGCATCATTTTCACTGTAGGACTAGTATTTCTGACGGCAGTAAAGTTTTCATTTTCGATTTTTTAGTGAAACTTGCATCTGTTTACATTGTTTTTATTGAATTTGTGCGTAAAAAATACTGTTCTTTCATTTCCGTCGTCACCATATCTTTCGACGACAAAATGGCGTCGCTATGCGAGATTTTACTGCAAAATGAATTTTGGATATAATTTCCTTCTCATATAATTGTTATAATTTATTTGTTTACTAATGATTTCATTAGTTCTTTTTCATTGTATTACTAAAGTTCCATTTAGTTTGATCGTTTGTTTTACAAGAAATCGTGTCATTCTCGAATTTGCTGCAAAATGATCTTGGTGAGTGAAATATTGCATATTTTGTTATTGTTTTTGAGCTAATAACATTATTTTTAAAAAACTAATGTTATAAATATTCGTAGAAAGTTCTAGAAATCATGGGTGTGGCCCTGAAACAGACTGAAAATCTAAGACGTAATTCTGTATTTTAGGTGTTTTGTGATTGTTTACAATACATTTCGGTGATTTTATGTATGAAAATGTTATTATCTCTCTATAAAATGCCATCTGTAAAGTTGGCAGTTACGTAATCTTTCTATAGCGACTAGTGAAAATTATCTAAAAACGCAACATATTTTAGCAATTTAGCTTTGAAATATAGACTTCCTCAGGACTACAAGGTTTTGTAGGTTATGCCTTAGTATTTCAGCAAATGTTCCGCACATTTTAGGGCTTTCTTGATGCCTATAAAGTGTCTAGAAGCTTCACTAAAAGATGTGTAATTTTTTTTGGAATTTCGTTGTTTTTTAGGGTTTTTCATGTAGTTAACAAATAATTTGAGGTTATGTTTTTGTTTATTTGGTATGATAGTGTCCACTTTCATCTATTTTATGTAAAATAGCATCCTCAGGAATTAGTTATCTTAGAAAAGCCAAATAAAACAACCAAAAACGTGTCTAGGGAATTCACCGTTCAATAATACATAAACCGTCTGCTTCTATACAATATACCAAGTTGACTGCGAATTGTATGCCTATCAACTTTTTTGTATGGTTGTATACCCAGTAATAAACTTATTTGACTCAATATTAGCCCACTCAATTTTATTTTATCCTGACTAGACATTATGGAGTCTCCTTCGCACATCTAGGTATATGTTGAATTGGATGGTAACTCCACACACAAAACCTACAATCTACCTACTAAACGGATGGGACCAACTAGTTTAAGACTGGAGTAACATATTAGTATACCAGGTAGTGATTTAAGGCTTCTTTCAGACTGGCTCGATGAATGAATCTGGAAGTGAATCTGTAAGTGAGAAAGGAGGGAAGACTGACTCTAGTGGCTCCGGTTCTGGCAGTGAAAGGTATGTTAATCTTGTAAGTGGTTTGTTTGCTCAGACAACTAAACTAGACGTTTAGTTGTCTACGTGGAAAGAATTGTGAAATTTTTATTTCCAGTAGGGTCTATGCATGTGATTTCGAAAAAGCTTATTATTTTTTATATTCTCGATTGATATAGAAATATATCTGTAAGTATTTTTGTATTTTTTTATGTTTTAATTGTGATGTCACAGAACAAGTGCCAACATAGCAGCATTTTTATTACCCGAAACTGACTGCAGTTCTACTTTCTGTTATTTACCTTAATTTGAAATTTTGTGGTTGTTATATTTTTTTGGTTATGACATGTATTAACCTAAATAATCAATTGAAAACATCAAAAAATATTTATATGTACTGAGTATACCCTATTAAGTATTACACAGCTGTTGGTAAAAATATGTTCTGCGGACATGACCTGGATGGAAATTTTATGCCATGTACGTTCAATAGTCTAGGAACGTATCTTCCGTAGGCACATAGGGACAGTTATCTGAGTGGACTTTTTGAGTTAGTCCGAATGTCTCTTGTGAGATGTTGCCTATTCTCAGGGTCTCTATTCGGAGTGCCTCTCTTACAACTACAACATCTTTTGATCATGCTTTTAAATAATGGCCATTATTATCAAACGATCAGATAAGTAACATCTAGGCCTGTATTATGAAAGCTTGCTCAGTCATAGAGCTATGCTTGAGTGACGTTTATGCCATAGAAAAGCGTTGCCCAAACATATATCGATGTCTGAGCAAGCTTTCATAATATGGTCCCTAGATTGTTTGCAACAGTCTGAAGTTAGGTCAACTGTTCCAATCGTAAATACGAATTCTTATATTTGTATCTTCTATCTGCTTTCATAAAGAACTAAAATAAATAGATTTTACTTTTGAATGACCTATCAAAATAACAGTTGTTCAGATCCACCGAGATAACTCAATGATACTTTCCTAGACTATTACATAATATCTTAGTTCCACAGTAACATAGATTAAATAAAAATTATATCTAAGTAACTGGTTACCTCCGCAAAAGATATTTTCCACTGATTCACTAGTTATTAAACAGTTGTGTAGGTGGGAATAAATTTCATCCATTGACCCTGCGGAAAGTTCTTTCCGTATTGACCCACCAGTTAAATTCTTTCCACATAGACAACCAGTTAAATTCTTTCAACATAGACAACCAGTTGTCTAGTTTGGTTGTCTGGGCAGAACAAACTGTTATATTCTTATGCCCACAAGTTATGATAATATGCTTTTCATAAACTTAACAGCGATAGCGGTTCTTCTGGTTCCTCAGGTTCTGGATCTGAAAGATCTGGTTCTATCAAATCTGGTGATAATGGGTCTAACAATAGCAATGCAACAAAGTCCCCTAAACATAGTCATGCCAATTCATCTAAATCAGATCACCAAACAGACAGAAATTCATCAGATGATTATTCACCAAAGTCAAAATCTAGAAATAATCATGGAAAGGTGAAATCAGATCTATGGGAAGATAACCCAGATATATATGGTATACGACGTTCAGCTAGATCACGAAAAGAACCAGATAGATTGCGAGTAGCTGCTGAAAATAGTGACTCAAGTGAAAAAGGAAGAAATAGCAGAAAACATAGAAAAAGAAGGTAGATCTACCTAATACAATCATTAATATTCATATTTATGAGCTTTGAAAGTATGTAATTTCTTTATACAGTTAAATTTATTTTTAGCAACTCATGGAATTCAAATTCATCTGAAAGTGATAGTGATTTAAAAGGTTCCCCACCTCCACCTTCAAAACGACCAGGCCAAAGAACTGTACCTCTTAGAAAAAAGAAACCAGCTAGAAGAAGAAAATTCTCAAGTGATGATGAAGAAAGCACAGAAGGGTCGGATGATGATGGCAGAAGGTAGGATACAACTTAAGCTTTAACTAAGATTATTTTATTACTGTCATAAATACTAAAAGTCTCACCCATTATCAGACAAGCTACGAGGAGAACAACGGGTGCTGCAGTAAGTTATAAGGAAGCTAGTGATGAACAAACAGATTCCTCTGATCTTTTGGAGGTTGATGGTGAGGGTGAAGCCGAGGCTGAACCTGAACCAGAGGACAACAGCGAAACAATCGAAAGGGTTCTTGGGATCCGACGTGGCAAGAAAGGAGGTATTTATTTTTTCATTGACAATATGGCTATTTAACTAGTTTCATCGTAATTTAGTCTTGTACCCTTAAGTGCTAATTTTCATTTGCATTTTGGTGGTGCAAATACAATGTTGAATTTTAGCTAATGTCTTCTTATCATTATGCAGTCACTGGCAATGTGACTACAGTCTATTATATAGAGGAGAATGGAGATTTAAATGAAGGCTGTAATCCTGATGATGAAGAAACAACTGAACCTCAGTACCTGATCAAATGGAAAGGCTGGTCACACATTCACAACACATGGGAGTCTGAAAGATCTCTTGCTGAACAAAAAGTTAAAGGGATCAAGAAATTAGAGAATTATATAAAAAAAGAAGGAGAACTAGCATGGTGGAGGAAACAAGCTGGACCTGAAGACATTGATTACTTTGAATGCCAATCTGAGCTGCAATTAGAACTGGTCAAGACATACAATTTTGTGGAAAGGATCATAGGTACATATATCTTTTTATTATGATGTTTTTGATATGACTTATATTTGAGCAACATTTAGATAACATGGTTTGTGTTTTAGCTGAGCAGACTCGAGACCTTGAGGGCGGTGAATCAGTAAGAGAATATTTTTGTAAGTGGGAGTCCTTACCATATGCAGATGCAACTTGGGAAGACTCAGTTCTGATAGAAAGAAAATGGCCAGAGAAAGTAGATCATTTCAAATTAAGAGAAGCTGCTAAAACCACTCCTACAAGACATTGCCCTGTTTTAAGAAGAAGACCAAAGTTTCACCAGCTCAAAGAACAACCTGAATATATGGGAAAAGACCAGGTAACTATATCATTATTTGCATTCAATTACAATGAATTTGCAGCTGACGTAAGCCTCCATTTTGTATGAAACAAACTCAACAAAATGGCGGCCATGACGTTTTTCATTGGCGCTATCAATGATACAATTTTATGCAAGACTATTTTTATTATTTGTAAAAATACATATTGTTTATATTATTTTACCTTTGTAATGTTAATTACAGATATAGTTGACCATTATTATTTACAGGTATCGTACATTTTCATCAACTAAAATGGACAATTTAAAATTTCCAATAATTTATTATAATTTGTTTAGTTCAATAGAACTTGGCTTGGCCGCCATTTTGTGTAGCAAAATACTGCAATGCATGGCAGGTATGACGTATTTTCATGATGTAGGCACATGTAGGTAGATTATTTATATGATTTGTTAAAATGAGGGTTTTCTGTTTGACAACCAATCTTATTAAGAGGCTTCTGAGAATCACATTGCCAGCTATTTTATTGGATTATTTACTAAAAATAGATACTAAAAATAGATGTAATATGAGAACAAATTAGATAAATTTTAATTGATAAATGACATACTACACACGATACACTACTTGTAATGTGTCCAAACCGAACTTGGTTTTGATATTTGCTCTGAAAATTTTGTTATTTTGGATAAAGAAGATATTTCATTTAAAGTAATTTTAGGTAATTTGATACAACGCCATCTCGTGGCTTTTGCTCGAAATAGATACTGGGTTTGTGTCGGGAGTTTGCTTCAACCGCGGACTTAAAGAATTTCGCGCGGAACACTACAGCTGTCGCTACTAGCACGGAAGCCGACCTTGAGTTTAAAACTGACTGACCTTCTGTATTTTCGTCGAGTTTTGTCTTTATTCATAGGCTTTGTTAATAAAATCCATGTAAGATTGATGAGGTTTACTCTGAAAAAAAATACTTCAAAACGAATAACCTTCTTGAATATTGGATCGAGATTGAACTGAAGATTATTTTGTAATTTTTATTATGTTTATCAAAAAATGTTGTTAATTTAATGAAGTTATTCGTGTTTTTGATTCCAGAGTTTTATACTTAGAGATTATCAAATGGATGGATTGAACTGGATGATACATTCCTGGTGTAAAGACAACTCTGTTATTCTTGCAGATGAAATGGGCTTAGGAAAAACTATACAGGTAAAATCTATCATACCTACTTAATATTATTTGAATTAAGTACCTCAAATTTCGCTATTTTAATTCATAATTATTTTTCAGACAATTTGTTTTTTGTACTACCTCTTCAAGTCTCAACAGTTGTATGGGCCCTTTCTATGTGTGGTACCCCTGAGCACAATGACAGCTTGGCAAAGAGAATTTGTGCAGTGGGCACCAGATATTAATGTTGTGACATATCTTGGTGATGTGTCAAGCAGAGATATCGTAAGTTTTCTTAATCTTACTATGCAATTTAATTTGTTTCTATTTTTTGTTTTTGAATAAAGTATAATTATTACTTTTCAGATAAGATCATTCGAATGGAGTTTTGCAAGCTCAAAAAGACTGAAATTCAATGCAATATTGACCACATATGAGATTTTACTTAAGGATAGACAATTTTTGAGGTCATTCAGTTGGGCGTGTTTGCTAGTTGATGAAGCTCACCGGCTAAAAAACGATGACTCCCTGCTGTATAAAGCCTTGAAAGAGTTTGATACTAACCACAGGCTTCTTGTAACTGGCACCCCCTTACAAAATTCCTTGAAGGAGCTTTGGGCCCTGTTGCATTTTATTATGCCATACAAGTATGTCACTTTTTCAATATCAATTTTGTCTCAGTTACCTAGTATTTTCGATACAATATTTAAATGTATTTTTAGGTTTGAGTCATGGGAAGACTTTGAAAAAGACCATGAAGATGCTGCTACAAAAGGATATGAAAAGCTTCATAAACAATTAGAGCCTTTTATATTGCGGCGGCAGAAAAAAGACGTCGAGAAATCGCTACCTGCAAAAGTTGAACAGATTTTGAGGGTAGAAATGACCTCAATACAAAAGCAATACTACAAGTGGATTCTCACGAAGAACTACAGCGCTCTACGTAAAGGTGTGAAGGGATCTATAAACACGTTCATAAACATCGTTATTGAACTTAAAAAATGCTGCAATCATGCCTTATTGACCAAACCAGAAGATTACGAGACGAGAGCATCGCTAGCCACAACAGATGCCGTTGAGGTAATTCTCAATCTTGATCAGATAAATTTTGCCTGAGCATTTATAAAAGTTCTTTATTAAATTTAGCTTTTTCTTACAGAAATTATTAAGAGGTTCTGGTAAACTTCTCCTGTTAGATAAGCTGCTATGCAGGCTAAAGGAGACTGGCCACAGGGTTCTCATATTTTCTCAAATGGTTAGGATGTTGGATATTCTTGCTGAGTACTTGCAAAGGCGGCATTTCCCATTCCAACGGCTAGATGGAAGCATAAAAGGGGAAATAAGAAAGCAGGCCCTTGACCATTTCAACGCTGAAGGCTCGCAAGACTTCTGTTTCCTGCTGTCGACCCGCGCGGGTGGATTAGGAATTAATTTGGCTACTGCCGATACTGTGATAATATTTGACTCTGATTGGAATCCACAAAATGATCTGCAAGCTCAAGCTCGCGCTCATCGCATTGGACAGAAAAATCAGGTATAGTTATCTATTCATCCTAAATAAAAGTGAAATTAATAAGTAGAAAAAACTATTTATTATGACAAAACAGCGATTTTTAAAGACATAATACAAGCAAAAAGAATCAAGTGTATTGCGGAAATAAGTACAATAATTTTTATTGGTTTGAGTAATTGAATTTTTTTTACAGGTTAACATTTATAGATTAGTAACTGCCAGGTCTGTGGAAGAGGATATTGTAGAAAGAGCTAAAAGAAAGATGGTTCTAGACCATCTCGTTATTCAGAGGATGGACACCACTGGAAGGACTGTTCTGAACAAGCGAGATAGTGGCACTTCTGGGACAACTGCAAACAATCCATTTAACAAAGAAGATCTTAATGCTATATTGAAGTTTGGTGCTGAGGAATTGTTCAAAGATGACGATGAGAATGATGAGGATCCTGTCGTAAGTTTCATATTATTTCTGTTAGAGTAACATTATTTAAATATGAGCTGGACAATTCACACAGTTTTAGCTCCAATCTAAGCAGAGTTTGTGTTATGGGTGCTAGATAACTGATATACTATTTACAATAAGTGTATTAAATAGTTACTCAGATGGATATTTTTTATTATACATAGCAAATATCTAGAACACCCTAAACAAATATGATCTATGATCTAAAACAACGTTATCTTACAGTGTGATATTGATGAAATCCTGCAACGTGCGGAAACGCGCGACGAAGGCCCTACGATGGTGGGGGATGAACTCCTATCTGCCTTCAAAGTGGCTAGTTTCGCCTTTGATGAAGACAAAGCTGTTAGGGAAGTCAAGAAAGAAAATAATGAAGACGACCGTAAAGACTGGGTAAGTCACTTGTCTTAAATTTGAAACTTCTACGTTGGTTGAAATTTAGTTATGAATTACTTATTTTCTCTTTTAGGAAGATATTATACCGGAAAATATTCGAAAAACAATTGCTGAGCAAGAAAAGAACAAAGAGATGGAGGACTTGTACTTACCACCCAGGCGCAAAAACTTACAGCAAAATGATGCTGAAAGTAAGTATTCAGCTGTTATTTTTTCTTTGAAATAGTTAATCAACAGTTTCTTATTTGCATTTGTTTTGGAAAATGCTAGTGCCACCTGTATATAAACCCTGACGTAAAAGAGGTTTGACGCATATTCCTGTGGCATCGGAGTATCTGAAATGGATGAACCAATTTTGATTTAGTTTTATTGTTTGAGAATTGACTTTATCGAGAATTTTCTTAGGTATTAAAAAAAATCCGTAGCTTCACGGATTTTATTATCTTCATACTTGAAACTAAAATCATCGACGGGGGTTTTGAATTCGTAAGACGCAAACTTTTTAGTCTGTTGAAATATTCACAGAAGGTGGCCGCAAACGTCGCGGGCGTTCCTCGGCCGACGGCCAAGATGGCGATGGAGCGGATGGCGATGGTGAAGCCGATAGCGACTACTCCGAAGGCGACGGCAGCGAAGGCGACGACCGACCAAAGAAACGGGGACGCCCACCGGCTTCGCATAGAGAGAAAATCAAAGGGTTCACTGATCAAGAGGTAACATTTCTTACATTTCATCTGCATCCCCAAAACAGCAATCGCTTATACAATTCATCATAAACTTCCACATCTCCATCTCTAAATTAATAAAAAATCCTGAGCAATCCACATAGCATCTTCTTGCCCCAAACTAAGCAAACCCCTCATCTGTCGGGCCCTCTCCGGGCCGCCAAAATTTTAAACGGGCAATAATCTTTATTAAACGAGGAAAAGATGTTTAAAAAATATTGTTTGACGACATTGGAGAACATGCGGTGCATGATTGGATATCGAGGGTCAAGACCGTCAAGAGTGGAAGCAATTTGACAAATGAGGACCTGAGAACATCTAGAAATTGCCGACCGCAGTGATGCAGCGGCCGAAGGTCCGCCTGCAACGCAGGAGGTAGCTGGTTCGATTCCCGCCTCGACACAAATAATTGTACGATCTGCAGATATTTATTCCAAGTTTTCTGGTGTTTTCAATAGTATGGGTAATAGTGTAAAAATATCTATCTATAAAATAAAAATGTTTTAGGTTTATCAGTTATCTAGTATCCTAGAAAATATTTTATTTGCAGATCAGAAGATTCGTCAAGAGCTATAAGAAATTTGCAGCACCCTCGAAACATTTGGATAGCATAGCGTGTGACGCAGAGCTTCAAGAAAAGCCTCTGGCTGATCTCAAAAAACTCGGAGAGGTCTTAGAGGAGCGGTGTACAGCTATGTTGAATGAACCTGTAGAACCAAGTACGTATCTAGAAATAATAATATGATTAAATAATGCTGGACAATCTCCACAGTATAACATTTGTCTCAATAAAGTTACAGTAATGTGATGAATTATTACTTACGTCTTAACTTTTTCAGATGAGCCAAATGAATCTGGACGCAAAAACAATGTGAGGAAATTTAAACTTGGTGGAGTTCCCGTCAATGCAAAAACATTTTCCGCGGCCCTGGCAGAGCTGGCTCCCTTAGACGTTTTCTTGCCAGATACTAAAGAAGAAAGATTAAAATGGCAATTAGATTTCAGGTAAAAATATAAATCTAACATTTTGATTACCTGTAGTTAAACTATTTTTTTTACATGATTATACCATTGTAGGACGCGACCGGCTAATTTTGATGTCGAATGGGGGGTAGCAGATGACTCCAAATTGCTTGCCGGCATTTACCAATATGGAATGGGTTCTTGGGAAGCCATCAAAATGGACTCATCATTTGAAATAAGCGACAAAATTCTCAAAAATGAAGAGAAAAAACCCCAAGCTAAGCATTTGCACTCACGTGCAGAGTATTTGTTGAAAGTAATAAAGAAACTGCTTGATCAAAAGAATGGAAAACAAAGGAAGACAAAGCCTCGAGCGAAACGCGCAAACAAAGAACCAGTCACAAAAGATATCGTTGAGGATGAAGTAAGCTCTGGAGATGATAAGAAAAATAAAACTTCAAAGACTGATAAAGCTGAAAAGGTTTGTATCATATTTATCCTTCACTATTTAATTTAGTTTTAATGTGTTATTATATATAATTATCAATAAATTATCAATTTTTTCAGGGCAAATTAAAACCAGAAGACATCTTAACACATGATGAAACTTCAAATGATAAAGCGGTGAAGGATAAAAAAAGAACACGGAAGGATAGATCAAAAGGGGAGAAAACGAAAGGTCGTAAAAAACCTGCTGGCCCAATGCATTTTACTGCCAATAATGAACCACGAGCTTTGGAAGTATTGGGTGACTTGGATCCCAGCGTCTTTGAAGAGGTTATTTATGTTTTATGTAAAATGCGGGCAAGTGCCATTGGTCCCCCAGCTTTAACTTTTTTTATTAATCTCAAACTTTTATTACAGTGCAAGGAAAAAATGAGACCTGTAAAGAAAGCATTAAGATCATTAGATAACCCTGATCAAACTCTAAACGAGACTGAGCAGGTTGCGAAAACCAGGTCGTGTCTCGCACAGATCGGGGCCCAGATCGACATTTGCTTAGAAGTATATCCGGATTATGACAAAAAGGCAGAATGGAGAAGTAATCTCTGGTATTTTGTATCAAAATTTACTAATTTCGACGCAAAACAGTTGTACAGGTTGTACAAGTATGGACTGAAAAAACCTGATGGCCCAAAGAGATCAGGAAAACATAAAAAGGAAAATGTCAAGGTATGTTTTTGTATCAAAGTAATTCCTTAACCTTACAAATTCGATGATGACAACTTAAAATTTATTGTATTTTTACTTCCAACCTTTGCAGAATAACAAAAATAACCATGTTGCGAACAACCACGACAAAAATAAAAAAGATAAACGAGATAATGGAACTGCAAAGAAAGATAAGAAGGAAAAGACAGAGAAATCTACTAAAGTGAATAATGATAAAAATCCGCATACATCAGGTGTGAAGAGGAAGTTAGAGGATGGCGAATGCGATCCTGAGCCCACTGACTCTAAACGCCATGAGCGGTAAGTTACTTCTATGTTCGTTAAGAAGTCGTAATCATCCAGTCACTAATACTTACAATTTACCTTTTTAATTCATATCGCTCGCATGCTTCTACTAATATTATCATAGCTTGCTGTGCTCACGACCATACCGCTTCTCCATCCCTGCAGACGTAAACACAAACATAAGGATAAGGATCGGATTAGGGAAGAGAACCTGAAGACGGACGATTTGATATACAGAGACCGGAGCCGGTCGGAGCGAGAGCGAGACCGAGAACGGGACCGGGACCGAGACAGGGAGCGGGATCGGGAGCGCGACCGGGAACGTGATCAGAAGCGGGACAGGGAACGGGACCGCGACCGGTCTCGGACGCGCCGGGACAGTGGCGGACAGGGCACACCTCGGTCACGGCCGGCGTACGGCATGCCACATCCCGACCACCCGGCGCACCCTGCCTGGACGCCGCCTGCCTACCCCGGTCCCAGGCAGTATCGCGGCGACCGGACCTCAAGACAGCACGATAAGAGAAGGTTGGTTGTGCTCCATTTATTTATAACTGCAGGCATTTCATTTGAAACATCAGTCTCTCAATACTCGAAACAATTTATAATTACAGTCCAAAGTGTGTTCGTTATGTGGATTTAGCTTTGTTTGCGTGAGTGTTGACTGTAAATATATACTGTAAATATACATATAATATAAATTTAATTGAGAAAGCAATAAATGTTTATACATTCATTTGTTTGGGTTCCTCGGAAGGCACGTTGCCGATAGCAAGGCAAGTGCACCCGTCGACGGGTGCCGTCGACATTTAAACGGCGACAAACGGTAGCCGTCGACGCGGCATGGCAGCTGTCTGTAATTGTAGAGGAACCAGTTGACGACCCTTATTCGTATTCCTTGATCTATGTTTGCTTATTACATTTCTTCAGCAGGTACGGTACTGCCGCATACGCCGCGTCGAGTTTGCAGCCTAGTAGTGCTTATGGCGCGTATTACGACAGTTCGACAACCATGGCGGCCGGCATGGCCTTCCCCTCGGTGCGGCCTTACCCTGAAGAGTGGCGGGGCTACGCGCAACCCGAGGGGTATCCATACGAGGAGCGCGATTACGAACGGGAAGTGTATAGGCGCGACTACGACCGACGAGCCCCGCCAACTTGACTTTAGCGAAGAGTGGTATGATCACTCACCTTGTGTAAATACAATTGTAATTTCTGTAAATAGTCCTTAGTTTTACGATTATGATGATGTTTCTGGTCTAATCGATTTTAAAGTGTAAGCGACAATAGTGCTGTGGTTTTATCTATGGTGACAGCATAGATCATCTTAAGACTATAATAGCGCCGCCCGTCTGGATGTATAGTGAATTTATTTATTGCCGAATCTGTTGTTGTTTGTTGATGTACAGGTTTTAGATAAATGAACACCTATTTTAAAGTATGGTATTAAATTCTGCGCTCATCTTATCGGTCTTGTCTTTATTGTACTGTGTTGATGTAATCTGATTCTATATTTATTTGATGCGCCATCATCACTTATGTTTGTAATGAATGAAATTGAAGTGATATAATGTAGTAGTAGATAATGTACAAAACTAGAAATTGTTAGTAGATTTGCGCGTTTTTTTTAATCATGTGCAATTCAATATTCTTGTATAGTTTGATGAATGAGGCACATAGTTTAACTTTTTCATTGCATTTTCGCAGTGTATTGTATGAGTGATTGATTTGTACATTTTTTTCTTATTCTTTGTGCATTTCTAGAGTCCTAGGACTCATAAAGTCCTATTTTTATACATTATGTAAATTCCTATTCTCCTTTTAAATTACTAAAGGAAATGCAATAAGAGTCGACGCATCTTAAATGGTTATTTACCATTATTTAAAAATAAACATATTAAAGTTGAAAGTATGTCTTTCTCTTGTTGAGGTTCCTTTCGTTCGCAGCTTTTCTAACCAAAAAAACGCCTATGGAAAAACGGATAAGGCATTGGGGTATGGTCCAAAGAGAAAACAATAACTATGGTATTGTCGGTGGTACGGTGCGGGGTGGTCGGAAGGATACGTAAATAAATAAATAAATAAAAAAATAATTCTTGGACAATTCTCACAGCATTATCTAGCCCCAAGCTAAGCACAGCTTGTGTTATGGGTACTAGAACTGATGGTACATAATACAATACACTAAAAAATAAAGAAATAGATATACTACCTAAACAGATAGGTAGTAAGGTTGAATGAAACGACTGGTTAGTCTTGCATTACCTACCCCACATTTATATTAGCAGCAGCACTAGACGTTTTTCGAAGTATGGAAGAGTAGTCATATTTTTATAGTAGTTGCTTTTAAAGTATTTTGTACCTAGTTGACTATTATCCAATATGATATGTGATAGGAACAGGAGGAATTACATTATTTCCCGTAGTTTTTTTATTCAGTAGGAGCATGGGTGTCCCGGTGCTCTTAATCAGTAGGAGCACGAGGAGAAAGCGAAAGAAATGGGCGGAACGACACTACACCAACATAATGTGCTCTAAGCTGCTACTTAGACCTACCAAACATACTTACCTAATAATAGGTAGGTTGTAGGTACTCGCGTGTTGGTTGATCACGTCACGCATCACTTTGACACTACACCAACATAAATGCTCTAAGCTACTTAGACCTACCAAACATAAGTAGGTACCTATTAATGTAATAATAGGTAGGTAGTACTCGCTTGTTAATTACGTCGCGCATCACATATTTATACAGGCATCTGGTCTAAGTGTGCAACCCTATACAGTAGACCTACGTCAGCAGAACGTAAGGGCAGGCATGGAAGTATAACGTAATGCGCATGCCTGGTGGTCCATTCATACGACCTTTACGTCAGTCTCTCCCCGACATTGGGGTCGCGAAATTGTGTTGGAGCAACTCAACAAAAACCAATAGTTTGCGTGTGTTATTGTCCTTAAATTTGCCTTGTTTAGCATTGGAACCAATGGTAAGTACCTGCCAAACTAAGCAGTAGGTTCAAAATAGTTATTATATGGGGCTCTGACTTACAAAGGTGTTTATAAGTTGGGTTTTCTATCGTAGGTATGCTTACACATCCTTTTACGAACTAGGTATTGATCGGAACACTTTTAGGACTTTGTCACCTGTTTTGGGGAATTAGAAATCCTCATCCTACTACTTGTTATGTGAATACCTACCCTATAATGATAATTTCATGTATGAACTAAAAGGCTAACTATTCCATAAATAAGTAGGTAGGTCTACCGAGACATAATAGAGAAATAACCTAAGTACTCTGCCTACCTATGTAATTTCTTCATGAGAATGAATCTACAAATGAATACCATATGAATCTTATTTGATAAATACCATGATTTTTGTTTTAGCTTTCTTAGCAGTTATAGAATACGATGTGTGATGGTTGCAAGAGAGGCCAAGAGCGGCTCTGGTGCCGAAAAATGATCACATGGTCCCTGTTGTCAATAATAGTAGTTGCGGCAGACTGTTGCTACGTTTTTCCAAGTGGTAAGCTAAGATTAGATTACCTAACCCTGTAGTAAGATTATATTTAGTCTACGTAGTTGAGAGATTCACGATTATTGTAAAGGAGAGTTTGTCCTGTGTTCCTTTTTCATAAAGATACAACAATTATAATCCACGATAAACATATTTTCTCGTTGAATTTTATTCGTGCTACGACGACGCTACACACGGATCTAAAGATTTTCGTAGCGTGTGCTACGAGGACTCTTAGCATGCAGAGATTTTCGTAGCGTGTGCTACGACGCGGCGGACACGTAGCATTCAAATGATTTTCGTAGCGCGTGCTACGAGGACTCTCGTAGCATTCCAAGATTTTCGTAGCGCGTGCTACGAAGTCTCTCGTAGAATTCAAAGATTTTCGTAGCGTTTGCTACGGAGGACTCATAGCATTCAATAGATTTTCGTAGAGCAACATTATTGCAACATTATTTATTTTTCGTAGATCTTTGTAGTACATAATACGATGCTACGCTAGTGCATACATAAGTCTGTGTATGTATAGATTCGTGCAAATGTCTCATCGCGCAATACTGACATAAGTGTTCGTTCATACCACTTTGTCAAATCCAGACGTTCCGAACCCGTGCAGCGGAGTGACTTGCGGCCCCGGTGCTCTTTGCCGGCCAACTCCCGATGGCCGTGCCTACGACTGCGAGTGCCCCACCTCTTGCCCCAACTACGGTGACCACGAAGGTTCACGTCCGCTGTGCGCAAGCGACGCTCACGACTACCCCGGTGATTGTGAGATGAGAAGAGCTGCTTGTGAAGCTAATAATAATATTACTTTCAAGTATTACGGTAAATGTGGTAAGTTTCATGGCTTTTTGCCGAGAGTAAGACAATATTAATTCACACGCATCAAGGTTAGAATGACAAATGCGGACGCGGTAGCACGAGATAGTTTGGCGACCTCAGAGTGGCGCGAGGGGCGGAGGTCCGCCTGCGACGCAGGAGGTTGCGGGTTCGATTCCCGCCTTGGGACAAATGTGTGTACGATCTGCATATATTTGTTCAGGGAGTTCTGGATGTTTTCTATGTATAATAAAAAAAAATCTATCTATGTAGTGTATTGTATTATGCATATCAGTTATCTAGTTGGTACCCATAACACAAGCTCTGCTTAGCTTGGGGCTAGATAATGCTGTGTGAATTGTCCAGCATTATTTATTTAGTTAACTAAACCGAAAGAGACGAACGCGACGACTGTGGTTAAATCCATGGCCCAGTAAACGAAGGTCCGGCTGCGATGCTGGTTAGATTCCCGCCGCGTAACTAATGTTTATATGAACTGCAGGTGGGCTCCATCCATCCAAACTTTCAGATTATCATAGTGTGATTATTCATTAATAAGTAGTGTTATGTCATGTAAATGTAATAAAGCAAGCTCTGCTGACTTTGTTACCCTTTTTGCATATGATTTGCGTAGTACCCTGTCCACGATAGAGCGCTGGACCAAATTGTAAAGAAAAAGGAGACGTCACTATCATGTCTCGTTACTAAAGTCAAATAGAGTCGCCCCTCAGGTTAGATTATTGGTGCTGTGTGGATTTGTTAAGCCATTATCATTTATTTATTTGCGTAGTGAGCAGATAGATCCATACATTATCATGAAGTTTTAAATTCACGATTATTTTCTAGACCCGTGTGCCGGTGTGACCTGCCCAGACCCAGAGGTCTGTCAGCTAGACGATCATCGTTCGCCGTCCTGCCGCTGCGCTGAGCCCTGCCCTCTAGAGTTCTCTCCAGTGTGCGCTTCCGACGGCAAGACCTACTCCAACGAGTGTCAGATGCATCGCGAGTCGTGCCGGGCGAGAAAACAGCTGAAGATCATTTTCAAAGGGCAGTGCAGTTCAGGTAACTCCTGCTCATGGATTTATTTATTATTATTTGGGTAATTTCTCAGAAAAACATCCAAAATTGTATAGTTTCAAGTTTACACCTCGTGTCTGATCTCGATCGTCTTTCTCCAATGCTGATACTTCGTTTCTTTCTACGACCCGTCACGTCAACCGCTTCTCTATAGGTATACCTATTGTTTATGTTGTTTATAGGAACGATTCCAATGGTTGAAAGTGAGGTAGGCCTCATCGCTGCTCTTCCAATATTCAATGAGCTTTAATTCCTTCCAGGTGTGAACCCCTGCGCAGAAGTGGAGTGTCGCCACGGGGCAGAGTGCCGAGTCGAAGGTGGTGGCGCAGTTTGTGCCTGCCCCCCTCCCTGTGAACCGGTCCTACGCCCCGTCTGTGGCTCCGACACGAGAACCCATGACAGTGAATGTGAACTGCGGAGAGCGGCGTGCTTGGTGGGGCGCGAGCTGAAAGTACTGCATTCTGGGGCTTGTGGTTTGTTTATAATAATAAAAAAGTCTTTTATTACAACTCCTTGATTATGTACCTACAAGTTATATGTGTTAGTATTTTATGCTTAGAATCAAGTTAGTAGGTACTTATATATTTACACTTGAGAGTTGGATCCCTTTTGAGTAAAGGCCTCCTCCATCTTCATCCACGACTGTCTGTCTGTGGTAAGTTTAACCCATCTGAATTGTGAGATGGCCGTTTGTACCTGTCCTACGCCTTGTGAACTGCCCTGTCTGTGGAGAGTGGCATAATTGCTGGGCGCGAATTGAAAGTACTGCATTCTGGGGCATGTGGTAAGTATGAAACCCATCAAGATTAAACGGTTAAAGGCCTGGCAATTTAGATGGGTTTGGGCATAGATAAATTATTTTTATTTTAAAATTTATCCATTAAACGTAGAACGCTTACACTGATTTTCACTAAACCTTTAAACCAGAACAATTAAATCAGCATTTATTTATCGGTTTGTGACCTCCGATAAAACAGTAGACAGACATAATACTCACAAACTACTTATGTACAAAGATAAAACATCTATATGGCAAAGATAAAAATTTTACGTCTCTTTTATTTACCTGGCATATGAACAAAAAGAATTGTTCACTCCCTAGGTTCAAACGGCGTCTGCGCCGACCGGATTTGCCCTCACGGAGGCGAGTGCATAGCATCCGGTGGCAGAGGCGTTTGCCGCTGCCCTCGCTGCTCCAACGAGTTCGCACCGGTTTGCGGTTCCGATGGCATCTCGTATGGAAACCGCTGCAAACTGCAGCTGGAGGCTTGTCGGCACCGGCGGGACGTGCGAGTGCTGTATGATGGACCTTGCAGTGAGTTCTATAAAAAATATCTGAGATATTATACCTAGGTTAAGACTCCGGCGACGCTCGCTCGCAACTTCAATTCGAGGCGCGTACAAGAATCGCTCCGAATATCGCCATCTCTGTTTAGCCGAAGCATGCGCGCGCGGGGCGCAGGACGCGGTACTTCAATACGTGAAGGGAAGACAACCATAGTGCCGCTGCCCTCATCGGAATTTAATCGGAACTGCGACCCGTGCGAACTCATCCTGAGTTCGCACCGGTTCGCAGTTCCGATGAAATCTCGTATGGGAACCGCTGCTTATTGCAGCTGGAAGTTTCTAGGCATCGGCGGGACGTGCGAGTGCTGTATGTATGATGGACCTTGCAGTGATTAGCCGCGCTCGATGCTTTACGACGATTCCGACAGTTGGAAACATTTTCAATAAAGGGTTCATCAATGTATTACAGTAGCTAACCGCAGAACTAGCATCCATATTTCTTTCAAGTTGGTGATTAAAAACGATCAAAGGATATTGCGGGTCGGTTAGAGGCCTAGATTCAGATAAGGGCCTTAGGTATATCATCATTTTTGTCATCCAATTATGTTTATTTGCAGATGGATGTGAGAACAAGAAGTGCGAATACTACGCTGTCTGCGAAAGTGATGGCGTTTCTGAAGCGAGCTGCGTTTGCCCTAAGCATTGTGAAGAAGGAACAGTAAGTTACCTATTTTGAGAATTGGGTTCTATCCACGTTCTATCTGTCCGATTTTAGTTTTTTTTTGTTTGATTGAAAGGCAGAATATTTCAGTAAAAAAAACTTTTTCGTACAGTAGGCCTAGCCTGTCTTTAGCGGTGTGTGTGATAAAAAATAAAATTTCTTTTATTTTTGCAGGAGACCGAAGAAGTTTGCGGCAACGATAATAGAACATACAGTAGCGTTTGTTCTTTGCGAGACGTGGCTTGCCGGGACAAGAAGCGGCTTCATATCAAGCACATGGGATCTTGTGGTGAGATTGCCCCTACCTGATTTTGGTCATATGGTAAATCCTATGAAATGATAATGCCAATTCTACATACACTTTGCAAAATTGGCTTTAATGGCACCTAAAACCAGGTGGGATGACGTCTTATTAGAGAAGGCATTGGCCTCATTAAAGAAGGCATTGGTCTTCTCTAATGAGCACAATCTACACAAAACCCAAATAAGACGTTATCCAACCTGGCTGGACATTGGTCCAGCAGTGGATGAAATTTTTGTTATGATTATGATGATTTATGTAGTTCTATGTCCGATCAACTGTACTAAATATTAGGTCCTTACATATGAAATTGGCGTTTTTCGTACTGGCCACTTTAATCACAAATTTCTCCTCTTTGGTAAGGAATTCCAAATTCAAATTTGTACAGCTATAGACTCATGTATTTGTGCTTCGATGATCGTCATTCATTTGTTTTTTTTCTTCTGTTTTTTTCTGTTTGCGTCACTCATTTTACAAAATGGAAAACTTAAAATATCGCATTACTTACGAGTACGAGTTCCGCCGTGGCACTAGTGCTGCGGAAACAACTCGAAGGGTGAATGATGTGTATGGCGGTCGTGTTGCAAAAGAAAACACAGTTCGTTTTTGGTTCCAACGTTTTCGTTCTGGAAATTTCGACCTGCAGAACAAGCCCCGTGGACGGCCTGAGACTCAAGTTGATAATGAAGAGTTGAAGGCTAATGTGGAAGCGGATCCATCGCAAACCACGTCCGAGTTAGCTGCAGGCTGCGATGTTAGTGATAAAACTGTTTTAATTCACTTGAAGCAAATTGGGAAGATTAAAAAGCTTGAAAGGTGGGTACCTCACGAATTGACTGAAGCAAACCGGCAAACGCGCGTCGACTGCTGCGTTACATTACTAAACCGGCACAATAATGAAGGTATTTTAAACCGAATCATTACCTGTGATGAAAAATGGGTTCTTTACGATAATCGGAAGCGCTCAGCGCAATGGTTGGATCCTGGCCAGCCAGCCAAATCCTGCCCCAAGCGAAAATTAACCCCAAAAAAGTTACTTGTAAGCGTTTGGTGGACTAGTGCCGGTATTGTTCATTACAGTTTTCTCAAATCTGGCCAGACTATTACGGCTGATGTCTATTGTCAGCAATTGCAAACCATGATGGAAAAGCTAGCGGCTAAACAACCTAGGCTGGTCAATCGCTCCACGCCACTGCTGCTTCACGACAACGCTAGACCACACACTGCGCAACAGACGGCTACTAAATTAGAAGAGCTTCAATTGGAAAGTCTAAGACATCCTCCGTACTCCCCGGACCTTGCTCCAACAGATTACCATTTTTTTCGAAATTTGGATAACTTCTTGCAAGGGAAAAAATTCAACCCGATGGGGCAGTCCAAATCGCCTTCAAAGATTTTATTGATTCCCGTCCGACTGGTTTTTTTAGTAAAGGGATCAATGAACTACCTATAAGATGGCAAAAGTGCATAGAAAATAATGGTTCTTACTTTGATTAATTAAATATATTATATTAAAAAATATTCGACTTTTTGTTCCTCCCATACAAAACGCCAATTTCATATGTAAGGACCTAATATATAGGTAGGTACATCTCGGCGTCGAGACGATACTATATAGAGTAACCGAATTAAAGCTAGTTTCTACGATTTTTGGAAAACTACTTTTTTGTTAGTTAAATTCCTTGTAGAACGCAGAAAATATTAAAAATTGCCAAAATATTTCAATTTCGCGCGATCCTGTGACAGATTCTAGGATGTGACTCGGTAATGAGAGTCTGTATAAGCCTGCTGGCCTATGTTTATAGGGTCAACACATTTTATGGCATTTAACATCTGCTTCTTTCGTCACAGAATCCTGCCAGCCAATCCAATGCCCAGCCGGCACCTGGTGCGCCCGTGGGGCCTGCGCCTGCGCCAACCCTTGCGCAGACTCGGAACGAGAACCGGTCTGTTCCAACACCGGTCACACTTACCTGCATGAGTGTGCGTTGCAGAGAGCGGCGTGCGAGGCGCGCATGAGAGGAGAGAAGTCTGTACGAGTCGCTTACTATGGGGAGTGCACGGAGGTTGACGAAAATGAGAACGGTAAGGGCTGGGCAGGTCGGTTGACTGCAGGGGACGGTTGTCGCTGACTGCAGTTGACGTTTGATGAAAATAATCGAAAAAGTTTTTCTTATTCCTTCGTAAAAGTAGATAGACTGTAAAAAGTTGTCCATCTTGTTCTCTTTTTCCTAATATCTCTTGAACCTACAGTAAACGTGTTATTCTTTCTCGTTGACTGCTGTCGGCGACTGGCGTCGCCTGCTGTCTATTGCACTTAACTGCTGTCGGCGTCTACGGTCGCCTGCGGTCAACTGCAGTCGACGAGTGTAGTTGGCAACACTCCGTGTATATGAGCCCTTAGATAATGTTACTCGCGCAGGTGAGGCGAGAAGCCCAGATAGGTGTTTAAATGCTGGTGCGATCCTCTTTTGTTTTTCGTATACTGGAGGCCAAGAGGAGGAACAATCTGGGCTGGGCAACGTTTGGGAAACTACGTTGAGTCTTTTCGTTATCCATACCCCAATGCTTGAAAACGAAAGTTTTCAATCGGGACACTCACGGTATGGCTGGGTTCAGAGGCGCTCTGCGAGCTATGGAAAGAGCTATGCGCTATACGAAGTTTCTTGGATACTGTAGTGTCGCGTAAGGTTTTAAGCGATGGCTTGCCGTTCAATGTCTGTATGTCGCTACCAAATGGAAGATCGATCGAATAAATCAATAATCGATTGTTTATTAAAAGGAAACTACCAGTTGCTCAAGTGACTGACGCCACTTTGCGGTCAACTTTTTAAATGGCACGGCTCAGTAGAGTACTTGTCTATATTTAAGTATATAATCTACGTGTACATTTGCAGAGAGAATGGACTTAGTTATTGCACGTTATGAATAGGAATCCTAAAAAAAAAAAAAAAAAAATAAAATAAAATAAAAATAAATAAATAAACCTACCTACACAAGTTAGAAAATATTTTTAAAAGTTTCTTTTATTTTCCTCTATACGATAACTTTGTTTCAGGTGGAAACAAATCATCGAAACTAACAGACATAGGCAACGATATCCGTACAGGGGAAGACCCTGAAAGCTCTAGCGAACCAGGGGCCGGTACTGCCGTTTGTGCGCGCGTGCAATGCGCTTATGAAGCGACTTGTGCTGTGGATTCTAATGGACAACCGAGGTAAAGAGAGCTTTGTTTCCTCAACCTCAACTTCAACAGCCTTTATTTGTCTACTTGGTCCACCGTTCTGGATGATATCCCTTAGTAGCTTCTCCGAAAGCCGCGGGAAGAGTTGGGGTGAAAATTCAAAGCCATACAGCGGTTTATTAGAATTTGTTTAAAAGACGGTATTTCAGTATTGTTATGCTTGTTTATTTTTATTACATAAATAACAGGAACAGGCTTTTAGCACGAGGGTTATTAAGTTAATTAGGAAACTAATTGAGTGTTTTAAAAAAACTTCTCTAACTAAACTATAGTATATCTCTAACTAAACTATAGTATATCAGTACATAGGTACAGGCTTTATTTATGAGTTTTCTTTTAACGTAGGTATATATTATTTATGTTCGTCGAAAGTTGGGCTAAAATCGGTGTTGAAAGTATGATAATTTAGAAGCTTGTTTTTTACAAAAGTATAATAATTGTTTTTCGGTTTATATCCGAACGTGGAAGGGTATCGTATAATTATATAAACCCAAGTTTAAGTAGGTACCTATGTTTCTTCTAGGTGTGCCTGTCTATTCGACTGCGCTGCCGCTGCCGCCGTGGCAACCTCATCAAGCCCCGTCTGCGCATCAGATCTCCGACTGTATCCAACACTGTGTCATATGAAGCTGGAGGCTTGTCGGAGGCAGGAGGACTTGCGGCTTCGGCCGCTGCCTTTGTGTAGGGGTTTGGACGTAAGTTAACACATTTTTTTCCTTCTATATGCTGCTGCTTGGCTATCTGCAGGGGTATTTCAATTCATTCGATTCGTTTCCGAAGCATAAACGTCAGATTCGAATTTGAATTCTATTCCGACGGAACTATTTTGATTTGACAAAACTTTCCGATATCGAATCCGTAGGCCTTTCAGACGAATTAAAATACCCCTGCTGATCTTCAAATCAATAATCCAGTCTGCTGTCTGATTCTTTCTGATCTGTGTCATTTAGAGAGAGAGAGTAGTCCAGTGAGTCAACTTCTTTCAACTCTTTGTCTGAGTATGTAGTCGCCAGGTTGGGGATGCTCAGCCTGGAGAATTTGATACTGCCAGAACCTTGGGAGGGTGGCGGCGAGTAGGTTTCTATGTCCTATGACGACGCTAGTAGTCTCATTAATTTGGTCCAGTTCTGACAATGGGATCCATATAATTGAAGTCGGTTTATAGTTTCTTTAAAACAAAATCAATTAGAGAATTAGAAAAGTCGGTTAAAAATACACAGAAGGAAGCTGCTGCATTTCCTCTGGTGGGTTCTTTAGTTGCCTTTTACGATAGCTACGAGCTTAATTGAAGGGGTAGATTACCGCGATCGCCACAGTTATGGCACTATTAGCGTCCAACGAGAGGCTTACCTAATTCTTATGAATAGAATACCTAACATTGAGGTCACAGTTCAGACCTCCTACATATGCAGAAGCGGGAGTCTTGTAGGAGGCAGGAAGACTTGCGGCTTCTACCGCTGCCTTTGTGTAAGTTATGAGGGGCTAATTTGACAGACTAACTAACTACAAGATTTATAGTTCAACGTTTATAATTGATTAATAACAAACTGAATTTGTGTGTTCTTTGACCAGCACTGGGACTAAATGAAATTATAAAAAAAAACTGGCGCATTGTAACTACCCTGTCTGGCGTCCAACACGGGGCCAGTATATTGATATTACAGAACGTATTTAGGTAATTCATTTAAACCAACGAATCGTTTCACGTTTGTTAATCACGTATAGTGGCACATTACACCAACAAGTGGTAATTAAGCATGTTATTTAACCTCTCTTTTGTGTTTGTTGAGAAACGGTAGGTTTGTGTGTTTTTAATCTGTTTGTGCCATAGAAGTAATATGAAGTCCGTTGTTCTAGTTCAAGCCATGTGGAGATGATGAAACGGTGACCGACGCTGAGGGCAGACCGGTGGACTGCGGCAGCGGGCCCCGTCGAAAAGACTGTCCCGTAGGCAGCTACTGTCACCATACTGCTAAAGCCGCAAGGTGTTGTAGGAAAGGTAAATAATACACATCCAACAAATATTATAAACGCGAAAGTTTGTAAACATGAATGTGTGTGTATGTTCGTTGCTCTTTCACGCAATAAACTACAGAACGGATCGGGCTGAAATTTTGCATACAGGTAATTCAGTATTTCAGTATTTTGTATACTGGAATTACACATAGGCTATATTTATCCTGTAAATCAGTTCCTGTGGGATAGGCGTGCGAAGCCGCGGGGCGCAGCTAGTATAACATAAAAGTATCTAGGTACCTAACAAATGACTATCGATCATGAATATGATCTAAATTCGAAACTTAGTGAGCTGTCCGTCGTCACCCTTGGTGTTTGCAGTGAAGGCTTTAATATTGTTCATACAGGAAGATGCTACTGGCATGCTATTCTTCAGTTCCTAATTGGATGGCAGCTCCTGGTCTATTGACCTTAGATCACCATAATCTAAGCTAAGAGAGGCCCGCTGCTGTGGCCATAGGTCCCAAACATAGTCACAATGATTGGTCCTGCGCTGCCGCATCCCGCGATTTTCCGCAACCTTTAAGTAAGAACGCAATGAACGCACGCTACGCCTTACGAGATATGATAACAGATGGTCTCTATACACTTATCGTACGTCATGCCATCCGACGATTACTACATCTTGTCACGTACATAGTGTACACGTCATGCATAGTACGAGCCCACGGGCTTAGTCGGCTTCTACCTTCACTTGGTGATCGGTCCACCTGTGAGAGTCTGCTGAGTAAACGCTACACCTTCTGGCATAAGAAAGACGCTACACCTTCTGGTATAAGATAGAGAGATAACCTTACTCGTACACATAAAACTTTGTTCACAGATAAAGCAGTAATTGAGAAGAAAGGCTGCCAAGACTCCTGGCACGGTTGCTGCTCCGACGGGATCACCCCAGCTCGAGGCCCCGGCGGCGTTGGCTGTCCCTCTCAATGTGGATGCCACCGGCTTGGGTCCGTGACGGAGCAGTGTGATGAGGCCGGACAGTGTCAGTGCCGGCCGGGCGTCGGCGGGCTTAAGTGTGACCGCTGCGAGCCAGGGTACTGGGGACTGCCGAGGATCGGGGTTGGACACACTGGCTGTATCCGTGAGTTCTTGTACCATTTTCTGGGCATTCACTGAAATTAGAGCCTGCTTTCTGGAGTAACCAATTATGAAATATATCTCCAAAATGCAGTCAAAAGAAATACCTATACATAGGTTTGTTTTAGCCTGATATGTTGGGAAGAGTTAGATATTATATGCTTCTTCTGGACTGGGCCATAAACAGAGAAAACAGGAAGCAAAGCAAGGGCAGTGAAATAATAGGGTAAATGCATGTTTTTTTTTTAATCGATTATTTAGGTTGATATATAAACAAAAAAATATATAACACCCAAAAAAAAAATATATTGAGGTAAAAAATTAAAAGTAAAACTACACTCAGTTTCGGGTGATAAAAACGCTGCCATGTTAGCCATTGCATTTTATGACGTCACGGATCCTCGAGTTCCATTATGTAAACTCAAAGTCAAAAGTTCATGTCCATACAAAAATGTTCAAGTATGACGTCACGCTTCGCTGCGTTTAGAAATTTTGCTGTTGAGACTTAAAAACACTTAAATGTCAATGATTAAATTTTACAATAAAATATCATAAATTACAAAATTAAATATACAGATATATTTCTATATCACTAGAGAATACGTAAAAAAAAATTAGCTTTTTAGAAGTCACATGCCTATTAGTACTTAAACTAAAAACGTTTTCTAATAAGACATAAACCTATAAGCCTGGTTTATTTTGTGCAGCCTGCGGCTGTTCCGCCTTCGGGTCAGTTCGGGAAGACTGCGAGCAGATGACGGGCCGCTGCGTCTGCAAGCCTGGGATCCAAGGGCAGAAGTGCACCGTCTGCTCCGACCACGAACACACGCTTGGACCGAGCGGATGTTTCGACCGTGAGTACACATTATACCCTATATTGGTACTTATTCCTTAAGGGGTCAGTTCAGGAGAACTGCGATCTGTAAAGCTGCAAGCCAGGATGATTAGTTCAAGGGTGGATGTGCACCTTAACCAAATCCATGGGTTAGTGATTGGTATAAGGCGTCTGGGTCCAGCCAGCGGTGAGATTGACAGACGATATCGCAAACGCTGCATTGCAAATCAAGATAAAATGCACGCAGTATCGCAGGAAGTGGCACTAGGAATTCTATACCCAGCAGTGATTGATGGTAGACATTGGAGTCAGATTATTAAAATAATAAAAGCTATCTTTGAAACCATAATGAATATTTCATGTCTTAACGGACTTCTTCAGGGTGAGTCCCTCGTTAAGGGATGAAACGTTAGCACAACATAAACAAGGTTCGTTGGTAACCTGCTTACACTCATCATGAAATCGCCAGATCTCGATAGTTTTTTCATTCATCTATGAATTTTACTAATGTAACTTTCGTTTCAGCTGAATCAACACAACTACCAGCGACCAACTGCGAACGAATGACTTGCTACTTCGGCGCCTACTGCATCATTCGCAGCGGCCTTGCAACCTGCGACTGCACAGTCAAAGAATGCCCCAAATCAGACGGTCCCTCCGTCTGTGGCAGCGATGGACGAACCTATCTATCAGCCTGCCATCTACGCAACCACGCCTGCAAGACACAATCCGACGTGGCCATCCAAGCGTTCGGACCCTGCAGCGAAGAACCCCACGTGAGGAGAGGTAGCCGCGTTCGTAGAACCTTAAAAGCTAGTGCACAGAGTTCACAATCCGACACATCGCTAAACAACTACATCCCTGCTGAAACACCCCATACAGACGTATCAGTTGACACGAGCGATAGTGGTAAACCAGATAGCCCAGAACCAGAAATAACCTGCACTGACATCCTTCCACCTGCACCGGTTGGGTACCGCTAGTTGTATGTTATTCGTTCCCTCGTAGCTATTTCACTCTATCTCTCTTCAACGTTCGCAGAACTTAATGAAACAAACTGTGCAACTAAACCGAAAGAGAAACCCATTGAAGAAGATCTTGACGACTTTGTTAATGAACTGAACGAAGATTATTCGTATGAGTATTTGGAGGAGCATATCAATGTAGGGTATGAAGTACCGTTGTTTGATGGTGAAGCGTTTATGAAGGCTCGGGTCAGAATGCCGGCGAAAAGGTTCGATATATGGGCTGAAGTGTCATCAGTTTGCGACAAAGGCGCTTTGGTGAGCGGGGCGGGGAACAGAGATCATTTCTGGCTTGGATTCGTGCAGAACAAGGCTGTACTGCGCTGGGACGCAGGGAGTGGACCTTATGAGCTTCATACTGGGAAAGTGAAAGTTGATGGGAAGTCTAAAGTATCTGCGAGGAGGTATAAGAAGGATGGTGTTCTGAAGCTGGGGTCTGCGACGGCGAGTGGCACAGCAAGGGGTCGCATGACGTCACTAGACATCGAGCCTTTCGTATACGTCGGAATGCCTCCAGAGAATGTAACAAGGTAAGTCGTTCGTTTATCTAATTTTAATGTTGATTACTAACCGTAGATTTGACTTCTTACTCCTTTGTTTAGCAGTAGGGTTTATTTTATTAACTAAGTATTTGGTCATCTTTGTTTTGGCTCTCTTATAAAAATACCGAAGAAACGAATACTTACCCGAAAAGAGGGGTATAGGTTTTACAGTACCTGTGTATTTGTTTCGACATTTTTTTGTTTGAACATAGGCATAATCAATACTGTTTTAAGCCATTTAACAGTGAGGTCATTTTGATGTTATGTTATTTTGATTCGAAGTAAAACTGTCATCATTATTTTAATTTTACGGACCGACGATATTGTACAGAGGGGTCTATTTGAAGTTAGTCGAGACGTGGTCATGGCGTCTTCTTTTTTATGGGATTTGCATAAACACGATAGAGGTACTGTATTATGTATCGTATTGAAATAAAGTAAATAGATGTCACTATCACGTCTTGTTTCAAACGTCAAATAGACTTACCCCTATGGATGAAGACGATTTTGGACGGCTTTTTATGGCTTGATATGGAAAGGCGATATGATGAGGATAACGCTTTTTTTCACACCAATCTCAAAGCTAACACACACCTAGCTTTTTTTCTTATTCATATAAATATGTACTTGTCTTTCTCTAGGTTGTCAGGAGCTACATCAATTCCAGGTTTCATAGGTTGCGTGCACCGTCTACGGATCAGCGGATACGATCTCATTCCACCCGCGAGAGAGCTAACCATATCTTCTCAAGGAGTGAGGCCCTGCACGCCGTATAACATCGCTAAACTTGTATGCCCTTAAACAATCTGTAGCTTCAAGTCTAAGGGTAATTCTGTGTCACGCGATAGTTTTTTTTACAGGTTAGGTTTATCGTAGGTATTCGTTTTTATTTAGGAATGGCGTACATATGTAGTTGTAGGATTACACAAACGACCGTAATCCGGATCGAAAAAAAGTAACACCAACATTATTGAATCCGACACCGAATGAACCCGATGATGTGTTTTCAGTATTAGTATTCAATATTTTATTGCTTAGTAACAAAATATATTATAGTGTATTGCACCCTGTCGGTAAGGCTATGCGAAAAGATTTTACTATAAAAACTTACTAGGTACTAATGTGTATCTCACAGTGGTAACGAATCCGTTAAAAATTCCAGTAAATACGGTGTGATCATAACCACCATTGCGCATATTCCGATTCGTTTTCATGCAAACACTTATCTTATGCAAACGTCATATGAGTTGGTTTTGCAGGACAACGAAAACGAAACTTCGATTTTCTTTATTTGTGTGGGCGCCTCAATAGCAACTTAGCGACGAATCTGTTACAAAACTATTCTGTCAATACGATTTCTGTGTGAATCAATACATCATGTCCAATTTCTAACTATTATGTTATAAAATAACGACTATCTTAAGAATAATAATAATAATAATGTTGGACAATTTAAGAATATGATGGAACATGCCAGCTGAATTAATAAGTATACCTCCTATTAGTTTGAAATCATAATGCAGCAAAACTGAGTTATAACAAAAATCTAAACTACTAATCTGTAACGTGTTTTCTTCAATGTGCGATGATGTACCATTTAGTAAAGTAAAGTAAAGTAAAAAGGATTTATTCTGTGTCATAAAATTTACTGAAAACTTTCTAAATATGTACTTACTACTGATAATGTAATGGAATTGTCAAATGTGTTTTTTTTTAATTATTCACAACTGTATCGAGTACCTTTCTGAGACAAGCTATGTAAATATATTAGAAGTAGTACCTATTCATAGTAGTTTTTGAAAATCTTTAAAATTAAATAGTGTCAAACATATTCTACTGAAAAATGTGATATTGCACCTATGTATTAATTCTTCCTTCTTAATACGTTTTGATAACATATCTTATTCTATGTATTTTAATACGACTATCTTCAATATAATAAACTGTTACGAAATATTTTCCACATTGTTTAATTTTCAAAATATTCTGTTATTCACTCTACTTTTCTTTCCCCTTTTTTTAAAGACTATGGATATTTTTAACGCTGGCCCTTGTAGTACCTGGAGGTCAACTGTGAAAAACGAACGGAATTGACTGATGACGTCGAAAAGTACGAAATGAATAACCTTATCAATTAGTTGCATCAGGCGCGTGATACCTTTCGTTTCGAATCTCTTAGAAATAAACGTGAGAATAATTTTCATAGTAAGGTGATTGAAAAAACTTATCCGGCGTCCTTTCACGTGTCCTTTTCCGTTTTCTGCCATCGCTTCGTATCCGACGTCATCCGTCGAATACGTTTCTTTTTTTAAAGTAGACCTGAAAAAAAAAACGATAGGCGCAATGAATCTCTAATAAAATGACGGACAATTCACACAGCATTATCTAGGCAGATTATGGGCATTACCCCCCATTAGATAAACGCCAACAAGGCGCTTATCAGGGGAGAGGCCTGCGTCCAGCAGTGGACCAATACAGGTTCTTGGGGTTGAGGTTGGATCTAGGCCCTAAAATAAGCAGAACTTGTGTTTTGTGTGCTAGATAACTGATAAACTTAAAACAATACATTATCTGATATAGGTACATATTTACATTAAAAAAAACCCAGAAATGATATTCTGCACGTTTAGTCAAGTCAACCTAAGTCGTTCAAAAGAAACGCCCCAAGAGAACATAAATCAGAGCTTCCATACCAGACCATCATCACCCATCTCATAACAAAGCATAACTTCACTCATAAAGCGACATCGCGCAAATAGCACTTTTTCTAATAAAAAAGGGACCATTACCTACTCTCACTTTTACGACCTGTTTAGCTGATGAATACCTACATAACTTGGAGCCGCATATGGCCCCCTCATTTGAGGTGAGGCATGTGAGCACTTGTACCTCAAACATTAATTTTGTCACAACAGACGCGGGTAATATAGCTAAAAGCTTCTGTATTCATTACTTTTGCGCCCCTTTAGACGTTCGAAATGATAACACTTTTTGATTTAGATACTCATTTAGATATTATACTCTCTTCTAGACTAACGAAACATAAAAATATTCAAAATTTCGCAATTTGTTAACAACATTAATGATTATTTATCGGGTATTTATCGCTGAGTCGCTCTGTGACCACGATCGCTGTAACGCGGTAGAAACGCAGGGGAAATAAAAATGAAGGTAAGCGATAAATATCCGATAAATAATCATTAATTAAGTAAACATATCTAACTAATTCTAAAATATGGAGTGGTTTAGGTAGAGTCCTTTTTTATTCCATACAATAATCTGAAAGAACACGTTTAAGGTTTTCCTACTTCCTATTTTTTAGTTCTAGTTTAGTTGTTTAGTTCTTTAAAACAAACACTGGCAAAATACTGTTAAATTTAACTTTCATACTTAAAATAAACAAAATTTTCTACGTAAGCAGATAGTCTTTTACGCGAAAAATATTTAGCCTACCGCAGCCAAGTGCCATATTTATTCATGAATGCCAAAATTACGGTCACTCGACTCTTGTTTACCGCTACCATGTTGGTGTAATGAGAATTTAAAATTTCTTTGTCTTCCGAGCTGGTCCTTCGGGAAACTAACTCACTACAGAGTCGGGAACTTTCTTCCGGCTCTTGTTTGAAACTATGAATATTATCCGTTATTATGCGCAATTTTAATCAAATTAAGTTAGACTTAAATAAAATAATATACACACATATGTATTTGTTTTATGCCGCAATCTAGTAGGCACATATTACGTAACTAGAACCAGAAAAACCCTGTTTATTATTTGCAGAGGAATTTATCATCTGGAGACATGATTCGAACGTGGGCTTAGGTAACAATAAAAAATGGATGATGATAATCAGGAATATACGAATGCAACTGACCATCATTATTATTACCTACACCAATTATCAATCAGATAACCACATAACCGAGGCAAATAATAATAAAATAAATATGTTGGACAATTCACACAGCAAATTTGACTTGTCTAAGTACTTATTTTGTAAGTCTAAAGAAATAAACGATTTGACTTTGACTCTGACTTAGCATTATCTAACCCCCTAAAGCCACAGATAATAGAATAGTATCCAAAGCTAAGTAGAGCTTGTGTTATGGGTACTAGAACTGATATATTTAATACAATACAATACACTAAATAGATAGATATTTTTTATTATACATAGAAGACAGAACAAATATCTGCAGATCGTACACACATTTGTGCCGCAAACTCCTTCGTCGCAGGCGGACCTTCGCTCATTGCGCCACAGAGATCGTCTGGCATAAACATGGAGACCAATGCCCAGCAGTGGGTTCACAAGGGCTGATGATGTTGATGATTTCACCAATCATGGACCAACAATAAGATTCCAAAATTCCGATAAACGTAAAGTAACTTACTCGAACATTACAAAAATGAGCTAAGAGAAATTATTCAAAAGAAAAATCCACGGCTGTCCCACATTCGAAAATATATATATAAATTACACGAAGCCGATACAACTCGAGCTCTCGTAATAAAGCTAAAAGAAAAACAATGACTTCAGCCAGGTATATTTTTATTAATTTCGCACTGCCTACGAACAGAAGGGCGGAATTTAATGTTCATGCATAGCGTGCTTCGGATGCCTATAACAGCAATACGTACGAGCAGCTACACTCGACTTCATAAATTACTGGGCAAAGAAATGAAGTGTACCAATGTTTATTTTAAGTTTCTATAAATGGTTTTGCTCTGGTACTTTTCTACACTAGAAAATAAAATACTAGATAAAAAGAAAGATAGAGTAAATAACGAATGAGAAAGACCTGTCAAAACAAATAATGGTATCCTTCCCATTTTGGAGGAAAGCACTTATTGAAGTTTGATGATGTCGTAAATAATGTTCAACTAAGGTTTTTGTTAGTTGTTCGTAAATAATATATGTTTTATACATACCTTTGGTTTGGAACATGCTGCTGTTTTTCTGGACAAAAAAGTTCATCGTCCATCCGGAACCCAGTCAGTGGCGATCTTCACTCACAGCTGGTTCGACATACTTATTTTTAAAGAATTATTTTAAGAAATAAATATTTTAACAGTAATATCGCAATACACCTATGAAAATCTAATGTATACACACAAAAACAGAGATAACTTTATGAAAAGGTGTGATGTTCACAATAAAAATACAAGAAACAAGAACACACATCCCATCATATATGTAGATTACGAAAGATAGGGAAATCATTTGTGGGCAATTGCGTAAGATTCTATAATAAGCTTCCATCTGAAGCAACTGAGCTCCCTATTCGTAAAGGAGGATGGGCACAAATGTATGACGCCTGGGTCTGGCACCAATCGAACTGATTGATATGTCGTTGGATATTCTTATTCTACAGGAACAGAGCTTGTTCCTGTAGAATAAGAATATCTAAGGGGCTACTCCCGGTTCGTTGTCCGATTTGAGTAATTCCACTTTGAAAGTTGTTTATTTTGATGAGTTTTTGGCCCTTTCTATTAAAGTACTACTTAAACGGTGCATACCTACCTCAATAAATCAGTTTTTTAACATTTTAGCATTGTATTGTATTTACAATATAACATCATCATCACCACCATCAGCCTATAGCCATATGGCGTCCTACATACGTTTGCCAAGTCGTAGTCTTGACTCAAAAAGACGTTTGGTATTTGCCTTGATCTAGCCCTCTTCGGCACATTACACAGTTCCGGTAACGATACATTGCAATATCGGTATAATCGGTAATAAAACAAAATAAAATAACAAGGGTTTAAAAAGATGCGAAATAAAAATCATTTGCAACTTTTTACATACTAGCGGGAATAGTACATTGTTTCACTAGGAGCGAAAGTAATTTTTTTAGTCCCGAGACGGGGAGGGCAGCGTGCCAATAGTTTTTATATCTTATACTTTTAGAATTAGATATAGGACTGAAAAGTATTATTTTCAACCCGCTCCTCAGGCAACTTTTCGAGTAGGAGTAATGAATAATTGATTTAGTTTATAAAAAACTATAAACGACTTCAATTATATAGATCCCATGTCGGAACTGGACCAAATAAAAATGGGACCACACGAGAAGCACCAGCTTTCATATAAAAAAATAATTATGAAAATCGGACCACCCAGTCAAAAGTTCTGAGGTAACAAACATTTCAAAAATACAGTCGGATTGAGAACCTCCTCCTTTTTTTGAAGTCGGTTAAAAAGGAATAAGCACATTAAAAGTATGCCATTACCGTTGTTACAAAAGAAAGGACGGATAGCTGTATGACTCCATTATCCATTAGGTATATTATGTTATTTTTTATATCACCCGGTCATACATCCATAGTTATTTTGATAAACGGTCAAACTAGAAAATGTTTTTACGTTCAGGTCGCTACATGTTATAGGCTTCACCCGCTTTAGAAACAAAAAAAATATAGTCGAATTGAGAACCTCCTCCTTTTTTTAAGTCGGTTAAAAATTGATAAAAAGAACGAAAGACGTAAGCGGACCATATATCTGCCGTATAGTAGGTATTAGTGACAGATAAGTTCTCTACTCTAATCAGTCTATTAAGCCGCGGTTCCACTGCAGCGCACGGAGAGGCTACGCACGTGCATCAAACTTCGCTTTGCAAGAAAATATATGTGATTGTATCCACTGCAACCCACGGACACGCTACGCACGAATTGACACGCGTAGCTAGCTGGGATATGCGCGCTCGTGGCTCAACGTTGGCAACGCCATGCACGCTGTACACGCGGTACACGAAAGCGGGGCGGGATAGTCGGGTGGGGGACGAGACGGGCGGGGAAGCGACGTCCGCGCCATTTTGTCGATTCCTGTTCTCTGTTGCGTACGCACGTATTGACAGTACTGTGTTCCTTTTTATTAATCAGCCTTAGATTCGTAGCTTTTGGATTGATTATGGAGTACTTTATAGAAAAAGTTAAACTACATCCCTGTTTATGGAAAATGAACGATATATCCTACAGAGATATCGGTAAAAAGGATTTGATTTGGGCACGTATAGCCAAGGAATGTGAAATGGCAAATGGTGAGTAAAATTTTTGTTTGTGTATAATAAAATAAAATATTTACATGTATACCGGATTATGCAGATGGTTGGTAACATATTTATTATACATACATTATATATGTAACACTTTATTTAATAATATTTAATAATTTACAGTTAATTTTACAAATTACTTTTTAAATTGTGACACGGGCTTGTTGCCAGCTCAAAACATTAATATGATTAAAATAATAATTTTGTTTGTGTATAATAAAATAAAATATTTACATGCATACCGGATTATGCAGATGGTTGGTAACATATTTATTATACATACATTATATATGTAACACTTTATTTAATAATATTTAATAATTTACAGTTAATTTTACAAATTACTTTTTAAATTGTGACACGGGCTTGTTGCCAGCTCAAAACATTAATATGATTAAAATAATAACAAAATTCTTCTCTTATAAAGAAACTGTCATTGGAACTTCTAAACCCCGAGTGTCTTATGTCTAAAAGTTGGTTTTCAATTGAAGCTCCCGTTATATCTGCATTTGTTACTGAATCATAGGTGAGACCATGTTCCATTAGATAATTATGTAGCACACAAGTTGCCTTAACTACTCTTATGACGGTATCTACTTTGCACTCAAAGGGTCTTTTGTAAACTCTCCAACGCACACTCAGAATTCCAAATGCATTTTCTACCACTCGTCTTGCTCGACAAAGACGGTAATTAAAAATTCTTTTGTTTTGTGTTATATTGTTTTCTCGGGGAAATGGTCTCATCAAATTACACATTAAAGGAAATGCTTCATCTCCGATAAAGACATATGGAACTTCGATGCCGCCTTCTACAAGTGGTTCATCAGGTGGAAGATTAAGATTATTACCATATAACTTCTGTCCAAAGTTGCTTTCTCGTAATATTCCCCCATCACTAAATTTTCCTTTAGATCCAATATCTATCATTATGAATTTTTTTTTGCTGTCAGTAACCGCCAAAAGCACAATCGAGTGATCTTTAAGATAGTTAAAGTAATCTGAACCACAGTTTGGAGGTGCTTTTATTGTCACATGCTTGCCGTCAATAGCTCCAACACAATGAGGAAAGTCACAAGAAATTTGAAAATTTTCAGCAATTTTTCTCCACTTATGTTCATCTTTAATTTCTTCTAGAACTAATGGTTTTAAACAATCCCATATAGCATCGGTAACTTCATTGATTATCCTTCCTACAGTGGTTTTACCGATTCTGTAACTATAAGCTATGGTTTGGTATGAATCTCCTGTTGCCATGTATCTGTAACATACATATTTTTATATTAAAGGTAAAGAAGCGAAATCCCATTGGAAAAAACTAAGAGACAGCCATAGAGAAGCTCTGCGTCGACGTAAAACTTCCACGGGCCAGGCAGCACAAAACTTGAAGCCATGGAAGTACGAGGCTTTAATGGAATTTTTACTGACACAAAAAGAAAATAACGAAACTTCTTCAAATTACTCAAGTCAGTTACAAGAGACAAGTCAAGACACTCAAAACAGTTCGGATACAAATACGAATAACGATTCTATTGAATCGCCTGCCCCGCCTCCTGATCCTCCACTCGCAACATCGTCTACAATTCAATCTGGGAAGAAGAACAGCATGCAAATGGAAATAACAGAGATTCTTCGGATCCGCGAGAAAAATCGAGAGCAAAGACGAATTGAAAGAAATGAAGAAAGAATGAGACAAATTGATTCAAATCGACCACGAGATGCATTAACTGATTTATTCACTAGTCTTTGTCAAAAGACACGCGATCTTCCAAAGAATTTACAATTGAGAGTACAACGAGAAATTTTTGAAACAATTAATCGTGCTGAAGAAGAAGCATTGTCCTATGACTCAGTAAATAATTACTACTGCTCCACGCCATCTACCTCGTCTTCTTATGGATACACAAGTGCCACAAATTATCAAACCACCAATTTACCTGATGCTAGCCCCTTGCCCGATGTCAGCACCTTACGTGATGCCAGCACACTGGCTGATGCCAGCATCTTGCATGATGTCAGCCACTTGACCGATAATAACAGCCAGCACCTTACCTGATGCCAGCCACTTAACAACTGTTTGAATACACTTTTTAAAATATGATACGACTTACCTCAGGGTGATGGCAAGCCTTTCAGCAGAACTTATACATTCTCGATAAGTAGTATCCATTTTTTCAATTTTTTCTTTAATCATTTCATGTATAATTTGAAAATGGTGTCGTGATAGTCGATAATAATCTTCAAATTTTTCATTACTTAGTGTCATAAATAACGTCTTGTATTCTCCGTGATTATTTCTGAATGTAATATGATTTTCTATCCAAAAACGGTGTTTTCTTTTCCTTCGCAATTCACTTATTAATAGATCATCGATCTCACTTTCGAATTCATCGTCTGACGAACTGTCTAACAAACTCAGTTCCAATGTCATTTTACAAGATTCACGAAATGCGTGGTATCCACAAGGCGTATGAGTCAAGACTGTGCTGTGCTATAGTCGGACATAGTCGTGAGGTTATATTATTTGTGTATAGCGTGTGCTGCAGTGGAAACGTTGACCCACGTTGTTAAACAAATGAATACGTGCGCAGCGTGCCCGTGCACAGCGTGCGCTGCAGTGGAACCGCGGCTTTATGTCCAAAAATGCTGCTCCGTGTCAGGGAGCCGGCGAACAACGAATACCAGTTAATGATTCACTAAGTAGTGCCTAGAGTAATTCACTGATTCGGAAAAAAAACTTATAGCAATTAATTAAAATTAGGGTTTATAAGTAGGAGGGATTGTCATCTACATTCAGTGATTTTCGCAAAAATGCTGAAATTGATTGCCTGGAAGAAATTGATTATAGCGATAAGGCCGCCCGTTGTACTGTTTTACTTAATTAAGATATTTTTTGAATCATTTCTTATGTATAATAATAATAATGTATGCAGTTAAAACGATCAACGTGATAAGATAATAGGATTTTGTTATTCTATAACATAATATTTGTGATAAAACTTCAACATCTTTTTTCGAGTAAGTATATTTCAAAACGGACAACTGCAACAGTTTTATGGTAGTATAATTTTTTTGTCCTATTGAAAAGAGCTATCCAACGACGTATGACTCATCTTGATTGGACAAAGTACCCAAAAGGCCCAAAATGCCCATCCTCCTTTAAACTGTACATAAAACGAAATCTTATCAAGAAAGCCTATTACTCCGTAGATGACTAGACTACGTCAATGATGTTAATGCTTGGCTGGATGTAGCCCAGTTCTACACAGACAATAGTATGTAAGACCAGTTAGAATTAGTTATCCTAAGATTGTATTACTTGATAAGCGATAAACTTGCTAGTGGTTTCTTTTTCACTTCTTCCGCTAGTGGACAAAAAATTGAAGTGAATCGAACAAGAAATAACTATTTATCAAGCTGTTTATATAGTAAAAAAAATTGACTTGTCTAAGTAGGTACTTATTTTGTAAGTCTAAAGAAATAAACGATTTGACTCCGACTTTGACACTGACTCATACCGTACACAGCACAACAAGTATTGGGATGAGTGAGCTGCAGAAGTAAAATGTACTTACATAAGCATTAATCAACTTATCTGGCGGACTGTACCTCAACGAAACGTTTTCATAGAAAGCGCTACTACACGACATTGTTAGAATTTTCAAACGGGTTAATATCAAGGGGCGGAATGTTTAATCACCGTTGTGACATCCTGAGACGGGCCGCGTGCCTTTCGTCTTGTCACAGTAATTACTTACGTACGTAATTCGTTTGGATAGCTGAATCTTCGAGGGACTTATGGGAATTCTCGGGAGTTACTTCAAAGCTATTTTATTGTGAGTTTCTCGGTTTATTTGAAAATTGTCTGGATTGGAGTTTGCAATTTTTAATGTCAAGGCAGGTAGGCTTTTCTCTACGATATACCTACCACTAACAATATGATTCGAAGACAGACTAGGTAATGCTACGCTGAACTTGCTACATGAGTGCTACAAATGCTACGATACAGTGCTACGAAAACATGGTAGAGGGTAATCTATGAAAGTATTAGTCCGATTACAAAAAATATTTTATTATTAGAAAGCAATATTATCATAAATTATGACATACTATATACCCGTATGTTTTGTTAATGTATAACGGGATATTAAAAATGGTTTGAGTGTTGAGCTTTCCAAAAAAAAACATTGTATAAATTATCCCGTTGTAAATGACTTCAGTTTTAATAAACATGAGAGTTATAAAAGTTTGATAGTCTGTTTTATCCAGGCTAGGGTTCGATATTTTTTTATTAATTATATCTATTTAGTGTGCTATCCACCTGTACCTAGACGGATATATATTTATTTATTATATATATATAGTCTTACAAATATTCAAGGTACCGCGTGAGCGAAGCCAACAGATGCTGGTGCAGATTTATGACTAAAAATTAGTCTACAATAAAGTTGATCCACGGAAGCCATGCTGCAAACATTTCCGTTTATCCCCGGGTTATTATTCCCGAGTACAGGATTATTTGAAAACGTGAACGCAGTACGGCCATAATTCACGGCGCCGCGTGGCACTTGTGAAAGTAATCACTACAAACACGCAGGGAATTCATACGGGTAGACCTGAAGTTGAGCATGATTTGAAAATCAGTGCCTACTTATCGTTGAGCTTTTTAGCTTTATCATCACTATCAAACTCAAACTCAAAAATGCTTTATTTCCATAAATGCAATAAATGTACACTTAGAAAAGGTCAAATCATATTAAAAAATACACTGACACGGAAATAAAGTGGTATTTTTGATTTCGATCGCTTCGGTATGTAGACTAAAGTAAAGAAACGACGAAGAAACCAGCCTGTTAGTTGTTATTTTTCGAGTTGAAGCAAAATCCGTCCCAAGCTTTTTTATCCTCTAGATAATCTGATATTTTATAGTAAGCCTTTTTGCATAATAAAGTTTTGCCAGTTTGTTTGAATTTATTTACTGATAATTTTTGCAGCTCAGTAGGCGTTTTGTTGTAGAAGCGTATACATTGCCCTTTAAAAGATACATTAATTTTATGCAGCCTAGTTGTGGGTACAGCGAGTTTATGTTTATTTCTAGTATTTATTATCAACCTATGTATATTAGTAGTCCTGGACATAGGTGCCACAGCGCCCTGTCTTCAGCTTGCCGCATGCGGCTTCTGCCTGCTGTCTTTCGCAGGTCGTCATCCCATCTGGCTGGAGGACGTCCTTCCCTAGGCTACATTTACCGAGTCGCGGGCTCAAGAACTCAAGTTGTTTTGCAGATAGGTTTATTTCTTTATTCATTAATAAACTATGATTGAAGGACATCTGCAAGTAAGCTCAAACGCTTGCTTAGCGATTAATTCTTTTTAAGATAACTTTAAATTTCACTTTGCGTTGCTTTTTTCCTTTTATATACTTTTCCTCAAGTCGTCTACTTTCACTGTGTAATTTGTTATCCTATTTAAGTAAATATCTGCGGAAACTTATAATTGGCCCTCAGCACACATGCGCTGGTCTGTAGGTACCGGCATGTATTAAGTAAATAACTATTCTTAAGAAGCTGAAGTTTTCCTAAAATTCTGAAAATAAAATAAAATAAATAAAGTAATTGTTAAGGTTTTTGTTATTACAGTCGAATTTTTTTAAGATTTTATTTCATTTCTTAAAATAATTTTATTCGGTATGAGAAGGGATTCTGCCTGAAATGGGTAGTTTCAGACAGGAGTCAGTTTCTTTATTTTAATCACGAGTCAGGTCTACATTATAAGTGCAGTGATTATGTTTGTTTTCATTGTAGATCATAGGTACTTTCTTAAAGCGCATACACGAGTGAAAGAGCCGCTGTCACCCTTTTTGCCTTATTATTGGAAATTTTAAAAATCCATTTTACAGTTTGTGGTATCTAAGTTATTAATTAATGCCTCTGTAGATGGCACTGTCAAATTGACTCGGGTATGCATGGGTAAGTATAGAGGTACTTAACCTTTAAGTTCCATTTTTGCACAAACAGAACAGAAACCTTTATTGCTTGGGAAAATGGTCCGTGTTATTTATTTATTTAGTTACAAACTTCACATTGTCATCTTCTTCATATCTTTGGCCCCCTAAAAATAGAAAAAAGCAATACATATCCAAGTTCACAAACAGATAGTTTCACCACAGATAATATAATACTATACTGTTTCATTAAATAGAGAGTCCAAGCCATCTCTCGATCTACCATTGGCTTGGGGAAACCGAGTGCTCATTTGTAATGCACTGACAGAATGCATTATGGAATCTAAATACGGTACAGATCAATGCAGTCACCGATGGGTTTTTGAATTTATAATCTACGGATGAACCCAGCATTTGTGATTCGGCTACGGAAATTGAATTTTCAGTAAACCAATCCATTACCTTTGTTACATTATACAGCGACGTTCCATTTCGAAATAACTTCGATTTATGGTCTCCTTTAGACGCCTTTGTGTACCTAAATATACAATTATTTATATAATTTTTCATTACTCATACTCTGAAAGTAGGTCAGAAGTTGCCTGCGCAGCGGGATGAAAGTAATACTTTTCGTAATGGCTTTTGCGTCTAGTTTGACGCAATTCAAATTCATTGAATTACAGCGTAATGTAAAATTTAAATAAATTAGGTAAAATACCATATTATAATTTACTTTCAACTATTTCTTTAAAATAACAGATCTCGGCAAAATATTAAAAAAATGTATGGCAGAATAGTTCTCGGTATTCTCCCATGTCTATTCAACCATGGTAGAATAGCGAAAGCTACCATGGCTATTACATGGCTATATTCTGCCATCTCCAAAGAGGATTTTAAGAAAAAGAAAGCGGGAAAACGGCAATCCTATCTTCATTTGATTTTTGATTTTTCGTTGTTTTGTTTATCACAATGAGTTCCGACAGTGATATACTCGTAGACATAAATTTAACGCCTGATTTTACCTTTTACCTTTTACCACATAAATCAAAATGAAGATATCAAGTGTTATCTTACTACAAAGTCAGGAGGAACAGGAAACACGTGTAGACTTTCTCGGTATTTATTTTACCCAATACAATAATTATCAGCACTGATTTAACTCTAATAGCATTTTAATTAACAGCAGTATTTTAGTTATACTGATACACTTGTTACACTTGTTATTGTAATTGGCGTCTCGCCATGGAATGGCCGCCCGGTCCGTTGTCGTGGCTTTTTATCGGAACCCGACTGAGCCACCCGAAGCTTCGCATCGGCGCTCCTCGGTTCGGCAGAGCCCGTAAACAGTCGTCATCGGTTCGGCTCGGGTTGCTTCGAGATGGTTTTTCCCACGTAAACAAACATCGGTTTTGCTCGGGCCGTCTTGGATAGCAAGTTTCCTACACAAATCACCCTGCTTGGGTTGCGCTGTGACTCAGGCTAGCTGTTCTTTATGGAATATTTCTGCTTATTTTACAAATTTATTAAACAAAGCTTACAAATTCGTCCATCCTGATAATCAAATCACGACCTCGTGATATCTAGGTACTCAATAGGTGTAAATACATTCTGAAGAAGCATGTTAAGCTTGATCCTGCACCTTATCTCTCCGGCTATGTCCGTCTGCCATCTCATTGGATTATAAGAGTGAGGAAATACTTGTTGAGAGTGAATTTATATAATAATATGAGACGCACACACTTTATCATTATCATTGGTTTTGTGTCATCATTAGATTCATCGCTGCATTGTTACATTTCTTATTTCCATATTACATTATCTTATCATTGATTTTGTGCCATAAGATTCATTACTGCATTACTACATTGCTAGTTACCATACTACATTGCTAGTTACATTACCAATTTTATAATATTGAGTGTGTTTCAATACTACTCTACTATTAGAAACTACAAAATTAAAGGAATTAAATTGATTGATTCTACTAATAACCTGAATCTAAACGAATGTTATTTTTATCATTTCTTGTTTTTTCTCTTATAATGAATTCGAACCTTTAATTATTTCAAATTCCATCTCTACAACAATACTAGAACCACAATTTTAATGTTCAAATCGTTTTTGTTTTCAAACGTTAATACAGATCATCTTTTAGTTATTTGTCGGATTTATCCGGTCCAGTATTTCCATTATATTTACTATTTCATTATTTCTCATGATCATTTCATTATTACTTTTTATTAGAACCTTTTATTTTTTTTATAATCGTCATTACAATTTCCGAACTTTTTAGCAAATTCCTTTGCCTTTATGTTTGGCAACTACCATCGAAATGATATTTTTGCGATGCAGATTTCAATCACCCTTTTTGTGGCATAAGAAATAAGCACTTAGAGAAATACAATTTTATGAATTTTATCAATAATGGGAGTACATACTCGGACACCACTTTCTTTTTGTAAGACCACTGTTATGTGGTTTTTGTTTACGTCTGTCCTAAATGTTCTTTTGTTGTTATATTATTATTAGATTTTAATTATCTATTGCTTTTCTTATTATTTTGATTGAACACCTTAAAAGCGGCAAGCATTGCATTTATTGCAATGTTGACTTTCCTTATAACAATCTGAGAGTTTAATATGATTGTGATAAAAAAAAGCACCATCATAAGTATTTGAGATATCTATTTTATGAATTTTATTTCTGACTTTATTTCAGTTTTAACCTACAAAAATTGCGCCTTACCACCACTAGAGTGATTTTTCTGTGAAATAAATAGTTACCAACCCCGGCTTGCTCGATATTTTTCTGTTTTTAACGCAAAGCGAAATAGTTTCAAACTGGATAGGCGTTACGTTTGGCGATAACTTCATCAATCATTTCATTTAGAATTTGTATTCGTCATTTGTGTAGTTTGTTATTTGTCATTTACCATGTATTATTTATCTATCATTTATTATTAATGACCATTTGTTATAAGTTATCATTCATCATTTATTGATTTATTATTTATTTACCATGTATCATTAATTTATTTATACCATGTAACATTTCTTATGATTTGTTTATTTATATTATTTATTTATTTATCATTATGCTCTTTATATTATTAATCATTTATTTATATTAGTTAACTTATCATTTGTCATTTGTATTCTTCATTTGTTTAGTATGTGTAGTCTGTTATTTGTCATATATTATTTATCTATCACTAACCATTTATCATTTATTATTACTTATTTATTTATCATTTTTTATTATTCATCTTTTATTTATAATAGTTAACTTGTATAATATGAAGTCATATTTGTCATTTATCATATGTCTATCATTTACTGTAAGTTATTTTTTTTATATCATTTATCACTTGTTATTTACCATGTACCATTTATTTATTTATCATTTATCATGTATCATTTATTATTAGTCATAATTTTGTTTTTTTTTATCATTCATTTAATTATCATTTAATATTTAACATTCATTATTTATAAATTATTTTTATCATTTATCATTTATCATTTATCATTTATCATTTATCATTTATCATTTATCATTTATCATTTATCATTTATCATTTATCATTTATCATTTATCATTTATCATTTATCATTTATCATTTATCATTTATCATTTATCATTTATCATTTATCATTTATCATTTATCATTTATCATTTATCATTTATCATTTATCATTTATCATTTATCATTTATCATTTATCATTTATCATTTATCATTTATCATTTATCATTTATCATTTATCATTTATCATTTATCATTTATCATTTATCATTTATCATTTATCATTTATCATTTATCATTTATCATTTATCATTTATCATTTATCATTTATCATTTATCATTTATCATTTATCATTTATCATTTATCATTTATCATTTATCATTTATCATTTATCATTTATCATTTATCATTTATCATTTATCATTTATCATTTATCATTTATCATTTATCATTTATCATTTATCATTTATCATTTATCATTTATCATTTATCATTTATCATTTATCATTTATCATTTATCATTTATCATTTATCATTTATCATTTATCATTTATCATTTATCATTTATCATTTATCATTTATCATTTATCATTTATCATTTATCATTTATTATTTATCATTTATCACCTTTATCATTTATCACCTTTATCCTTTGTCCTTTGTCCTTTGTCCTTTGTCCTTTGTCCTTTGTCCTTTATCCTTTGTCCTTTGTCCTTTGTCCTTTGTCCTTGTCCTTTGTCCTTTGTCCTTTGTCCTTTGTCCTTTGTCCTTTGTCCTTTGTCCTTTGTCCTTTGACCTTTGTCCTTTGTCCTTTGTCCTTTATCCTTTAACATTTAACATTTAACATTTAACATTTAACATTTAACATTTAACATTTAACATTTAACATTTAACATTTAACATTTAACATTTAACATTTAACATTTAACATTTAACATTTAACATTTAACATTTAACATTTAACATTTAACATTTAACATTTAACATTTAACATTTAACATTTAACATTTAACATTTAACATTTAACATTTAACATTTAACATTTAACATTTAACATTTAAAATTTAACATTTAACATTTAACATTTAACATTTAACATTTAACATTTAACATTTAACATTTAACATTTAACATTTAACATTTAACATTTAACATTTAACATTTAACATTTAACATTTAACATTTAACATTTAACATTTAACATTTAACATTTAACATTTAACATTTAACATTTAACATTTAACATTTAACATTTAACATTTAACATTTAACATTTAACATTTAACATTTAACATTTAACATTTAACATTTAACATTTAACATTTAACATTTAACATTTAACATTTAACATTTAACATTTAACATTTAACATTTAACATTTAACATTTAACATTTAACATTTAACATTTAACATTTAACATTTAACATTTAACATTTAACATTTAACATTTAACATTTAACATTTAACATTTAACATTTAACATTTAACATTTAACATTTAACATTTAACATTTAGCATTTAACATTTAACATTTAACATTTAACATTCAACATTCAACATTCAACATTCAACATTTAACATTCAACATTCAACATTCAACATTCAACATTCAACATTTGTCTTTTGACATTTGATATTTTACATTTGACTTTTAACATTTGATATTTTACATTTGACATTTGATATTTGGCATTTGGCATTTAATATTTCACTTTTGACATTTGTTTTTTTCATTTGACTTTTGACATTTGATATTTTACATTTGACATTTGACATTTGGCATTGGGCATTTGGTATTTAGCTTTAGGCTCTTGACTTTTTACTTTTGGCTTTTGGCTTTTGTCATTTGGCATTTGGTATTTGACTTTTGACTTTTGACTTTTGACATTGAGATTTGACATTTACATTTAACATTTGACTTGACATTTGTTATTTGACATTTTGACATATGTTATTTGACATTTTGACATTTGAGATTTGAGATTTGACTTTTGACTTTTGATTTTTGACATTTGACTTTTGATTTTTGACTTTTGACTTTTGACATTTGACATTTAACATTTGACATTTGACATTTGACATTTGACATTTACATTTTCAACATTGACTTTTGACTTAGCCACACGCAAGAAGTTGAAGTTTAAGTTGACTTTTGACTTTTAACTTTTGACATTTGACATTTGATATTTGACATTTACATTTTCTTTTACATTTGACATTTACATTTTACATTAATATTCGACATTCGAGATTTGACATTTGACATTTGACATTTGACATTTTACATTTGACATTTGACATGACATTTGACTTTTGACATTTGACTTTTGACTTTTGACATTTGACTTTTGACATTTGACTTTTGACTTTTAACATTTGACCTCAACAAACATTTACATTTGACATCTGCCTTTTGACATTTGACATTTAACTTTGGACTTTTAACATTTGACTTTTGACATTTGACATTTAGACTTTTGACTTTTGACTTTTGACTTTTGACTTTTTACATTTGACATTTGACATTTGACTTTTGACTTTTGACCTTTTTACATTTGACTTGACATTTACCTTTTAACATTTGACTTTTGACTTTGACTTGACTTTTGACTTTTAACATTTGACTCACATCTAACATTTACATTTGACATTTGCCTTTTGACTTCATACATTTGACATTTGACTTTTGACTTTGACTTTTGACTTTTGACTTTTAACATTTGACTAACATCTAACATTTACATTTGACATTTGCCTTTTGACTTTTGACATTTGACATTTGACTTTGACATTTGACATTTAGACTTTTGACTTTTGACATTTGACTTTTTATTTTACATTTGACATTTGACTTTTGACTTTTGACTTTTGACTTTTGACTTTTAACATATGACATTTGACATTTGACATTTGACATTTGACATTTGACATTTGACATTTGACATTTAACATTTAACATTTACATTTGACATTTGCCTTTTGACATTTGCCTTTTGACTTTTGATTTTTGACTTTTGACTTTTGACTTTTAACATTTGCCTTTTGACATTTGACTTTTGATTTATGACTTTTGACTTTTAACTTTTAACATTTGACATTTGACAAAAACATTTCTAACATTTACATTTACATTTGACTTTTGACTTATGTCATTTGATTTTTGACATTTGACATTTGACATTTGACATTTGACATTTGACATTTGACATTTGACATTTACGTTTAACATTTACATTTGACATTTGACTTTTGACATTTACTTTTGACTTTTAACATTTGGCATTTGGCATTTGACTTTGACATTTGACATTTGACATTTGACATTTAACATTTGACATTTGACTGATTTTTTTTCTTTTATACATTTGACATTTTGACAATTACATTTTTAACATTTACATTTACATTACACTTCTAGATTTATGTGTCATGGAGTTACACGTAGCAGCAGGTAACGCCTAATAGATTGGCAGTGACCGCTGACCGGTGACTAAAGGAGAACCCGCATCCACGACCTGAAGCGCCTAGGATCCTCACGGCGTCTCTGCAGGCGGTCCAGTTTCTTCCTCGTTTCATCTCATGTAACTCCTGGGCTGAAAAAGAATTTTCAACGACATCAATTGCTCAAAATAGGAAAATGATTTTTCGTTTTATGTGAAAATTGTCGTATTAACCTAACGTATGTTACTTAGCTTATTAATGTCATTTGTTGTTAAAGTTTTAACCATAGTTAATTTATGTTTGCCATCTTCTCAAAATGCCACGTGTTTTTTAAATAAAAATTCATACATTATAATAATCACATTGGCACGTGGGGTGGGGTACATGCTAAAAGCACCACACACACTTTCTTATTTTCCAGTAAAAACGATCCTTGACTATTTGCCATATGGATGGGTTGGCAGTTGCAGGCTCGAGTTTGAATTGCCTTAATATGGCCTGCTTGGCATTTGGGGGGTCATTGAACAAAAATCAAGAAAGAAAGATACACAATTGAAATAGCCTCGTTCCGACCATTAATTTGCAAAACGACACTACTCGGAATCGTTAACATTATCTCTAAAATGGCTGGCCAAATGGGATGAAAGGTAAAGTATATACTGGGCGTGTAGAAAAGATTAGTAACAACACTAATTACGTACCTTTTCTTTGGAAGAATCCCAATTCTGACTTGTTATCTTACTACAAAGTCAGGAGGAACAGGAAACACGTGTAGACTTTCTCGGTATTTATTTTACCCAATACAATAATTATCAGCACTGATTTAACTCTAATAGCATTTTAATTAACAGCAGTATTTTAGTTATACTGATACACTTGTTACACTTGTTATTGTAATTGGCGTCTCGCCATGGAATGGCCGCCCGGTCCGTTGTCGTGGCTTTTTATCGGAACCCGACTGAGCCACCCGAAGCTTCGCATCGGCGCTCCTCGGTTCGGCAGAGCCCGTAAACAGTCGTCATCGGTTCGGCTCGGGTTGCTTCGAGATGGTTTTTCCCACGTAAACAAACATCGGTTTTGCTCGGGCCGTCTTGGATAGCAAGTTTCCTACACAAATCACCCTGCTTGGGTTGCGCTGTGACTCAGGCTAGCTGTTCTTTATGGAATATTTCTGCTTATTTTACAAATTTATTAAACAAAGCTTACACAAGAAGGTATTAAGGTAAATGGCGCACTGAGTAAATAGTGAAATCTTTATAAGAAATATTAAATAATTATTTAATTATTTGTTATTAAATTACAACGGATGGACCGATTTCGTTGATATTAAAATAAAAATATTGATGAGGAAGCTTTCTATAACTATGTGGTTTAAAATGTCTCGGGGTTTTAAAACAGTTGATTTCTCAAATTAAATTCCATTCCGTGCAAATCATTCGCTGCTCAACTTATAAGACATTATCACCTATTTTTTGTAAACAAAACCAAAAGGGTATATGCATCGATTTTTTTTATTGTTTTAATCGATTCTTTAGGTCATTATTTAACCGACGAATGATAAGACGCTCACTGAATTTCGCATTAACAAGGTAAAAAAAACAAATCAAAACTACAATAATTTTCGGGTAATAAAAACGCTGCCATATTGGCGCCATGTTTATGTGACGTCGACGTACACACTTGATTAAAACCTTTGGTGACGACCTCGGTAGTGATCATCTCAGGAAAGAGGTTTTCCGAAAAAACTGAAAATAATCGACAATACGAAATGTCAAGTGGGCAGAATAGTGTCAAATCATGGTGCAGCAAGCAGAATAAAAAAAGAAAAAATGTGCACAGTGATGTCACGTCCGCTTTAGTTAATGGCGTAGCGTTTTGAAATTTTGCGATTGAGATTAAAAATATCAATTTTTCAATGGTTAAATTCTACAATAAAAACATCTCAAAATGCAAAAATAAATATGTAGATATGTTTCTATATCAATAGAGAATACCTACGTATATATTTTTTTAGCCATTTTGAAATCACATGCATATACCCTAATGTTATGTATTAAAATAAATATTGTATATAAACCTACTAGGAAGTTACCAACGTAATAATGATTTTAATGAACGAAAGTTAGATTTTATCGATTTCGCGACCATAACAACTTGAAAGTATCCGTTCCACTTAATATTTAGCCATTACTCCGAGTGGTTATCTAGTGAATGTACACTAAACCTATAAAGAAGAATATTTGATTCCTGCCTACACAATTTGCACTTAAGGCGCATACAGGAGCCAATATAACAGCGCCACCTATTTTATCATATTATTACGTTTAACATAGGAAATTTAAAAAATCCATCGTACAGTTCATGGTTTCCATTATAAGCTATTTTTTGATAACTCTGTAATAGTGGTATCTTATATCGTTTAGGAAGAGCTCAGATGAATAAAAAAGCAAGATAGAGTTTCGCCGGCCGACTCACCGATGGCGGCAAAACTAAGCCTAGCCGTGTACATAGTATGTACACGGCTAGGCATACACAGTTACACGCACAGACATACAACGAAACTAAGCCATACCTTGTCAGTCGAGCTATGCCGGCGCGCGGAGTGTCACGATATAATATTTCGTATTTTTTACAGAAACAATGTCAAATTGTGTTGTAAAATGGTGTAAAAACCAATCTTCAATACGCAAGAAGTAGGATGGAATCAGATTTCATACTTAAGTAAACTTAAAAACATATATTTTTAGTAAATCAACTTTATAAATTATCATGACAACTTGGAACTCAAAACCGCCACAAGTGCTGCCAACACTAAGCGTCACAAAAGTTCCCGTTTGTTGAGGAAGTTATTAATGTGACGTGAAACGTAATGTTATGTATTAATTGACTTAGGTACCTATTTTTTTTTACCCGACTACCAACGAAGCATGGATAAATAAGGTTGGCTTCGTTTGTATGTAGCCGATTTTATTTTCTCACGTAGCGCTGAAACTATAAGTCCGATTTCAATAAATGAGGAGTTTAATGATTCGTCTTGATGCCCCGGTAGTTATAGGATAATTAATAACATCAGACGAAATTGGGGTCTAACGAGATATCGTGGTCTAAGTGGGTCTAAAAGTTAAATGTTAGTAAATATGCTCGACTAAAGGATATCATTAAGGACATGCAGAGACAAGGACATTTTTAGGAAAATGTATATCTCAGGCTTAAGGAAAATGCCGACTTCCCCCTTGCTATAGAGGAAAAATAATATTCAATTCAAAACAAAGGTTGCCTCCCTTACCGTCGTATACTCCTTTTATGTAAAAATACCAAAAATTGGCCTAAAAATTGTAAAACTGTTGTGCGTAAATAATGTAATGAAAGCATAGTGATAGTTAGTAAAAAGCAATATAAATCAGTTGATAAAAAGATTTTAAAACGATTTATTGGCAAAGACAACGTTTTCTCTAACTTGGAGACTGAGCACAGTTATGCTGGCCAAGAGCATAAAATAAGCGATGCATCATCGAAAAATATTTATGTACCTAATACGTTTCCACCATATTTCGAAATTGGAAACAATTTCCAGAACGGTGGACAGTAAATGACAGTTCTACAGAAAACTTACGCAATATAAAGGCCATTAAAACCAATGTTTGATATTACTGTTGTTTTATTGTCCCCTTTTCTAGTCGGAATAAACATACCTACTTATATACTACCTCTAAGTGAGGTAAATATACTATTTGAAAAAATGTCATCTTATCTACTATTTACTTATCCATTCATTCTGCTAATACAATAAAATATTAGGGGTAATTCGTTTTTACTACACGGCAACACTCATCAAACGCGCACATGTTTACAAAACCGGCATCAGTTTGTCGGCCGGCGTCACTCTGTCTTGTTTTTTTACTTCGTCTGAGAGGAAGAGATGCGAAAACAGAGTTTGGTCGCCAAAAAGCGCAACTTCGTATCTCTTTCTAAGCTTTACAAAATGAAACTATTACAGAGGCTTAATAAATAACGTACAATAGATTACGTTACAATTATTACGTTAAACATAGGAAGTTATAAAAAAAGTTAAAAATCTATCGTACAGGTTGTACTACAATAGATACAATAGATAGATTTTTATAACTTCCTGTGTTTAACGTAATAATTAGATAAAAAAGGCGAGGGCGCCACTTTCACTGGTGTATGCGACTTAATCGTTCGACATAAAATACGAATACGATAAATAAATACGATCGGTAAATATGACAGCTGCGTTAATACGGGTCATGTTGTAAATTATCCAGAGATTTATATGATGGCTGATGTACTATTGTGGTCGGGTTATTGTTGAGCAGGTGGTATTGTCTTGCTGGACACGGCTGGACTTAGGGTATTCCCACATGATCCTATTTATAGCTATAACTCCATACAATTGATCTGTATTCCGCATAGCTATAATAACATCCTACCTAATACCTAAATTAAAAACATGCGATGCAATTTTTGACAAGTTGAACTTCACAAGAGCTTATCCCAGCTTGCAAAAGTATTTTAGCCGCTTATAAATTACTTCTACTTTAAAGTTTACGTATTTTTTTAGGTTTGTTGGTTGTTTTTTTTTGGTTGGTTATTTGAATCATACGTCATTAAGTTCAGTTTAGATATAAGAAGAATAAGAAAGACATAAGGTAGTTGGTCGAGAACGAAACCGTCATGAGCATTTAACTGCTTTTATGGACAATGGTGAATTAGACTTTCCGGGTGGCACCCTTTGATTAATTTAAAAGGGAAGATGAGGTACTAGTTTCTCGAAAATGGCAACCTCATATTGTGTAAAATGTGTGCTCCCACCTCAGTCACCGTCGTCGGACCGGGCGGCGGCACGGGCGATCGTGATTCGCGTGAAATATTCTTGTCTCGGTCTCATTTCGGTCTTAGATACGTCGTTCCGTCTTTGTTCTTCTATATTGCACAGGACTGGAAATATAACTGTGAGCCTATGTGTTTCCGTGTAGTTGTAACACATGCCAATTTTTGTTTAAGCGCTGGGAGAATCTTCTCTTTTTAATTAATCAATGGGGGCACCCATAGATTTAAGTAAAATTCGGGAGATTATTATTATTATTTACAGCTTTTCGAAAGTGGAACGCTCAAAAAACGTCCAAATAGGTTCACCGTAGTCATAGTCGGACAATTGCGCGCCACCGCCGCTGGCGTCGGTCGCAATTCGGTAGGTATATTCCAAAAGATTGTAAATAAATTTTATTTGCGGTAAGTTGTAATTGCAAAACAACACAGCCCATTTGTTAAGTTAATGCTGGTAACGTACCATTATCTATGTATTGACCATTACATACATACCTATCTATGTTGTCACGACATTATGTTTGAATCCTATATGTGTGGGTTGCACTTGCACCTAATGTGCATATTTTATGACGCTATGAGTTATCTTCAAAACATTTTGCAGCGTTAAATAAGCACTGCGGTATCATAAGAAGGTTTAACAAGTGGCTAATGGATATGCAAGGCAGATGAAATCTCTTTAAGCATAATTCGAGGCTAGATGTTAAGGCGCATACCCAAGCCAATCTGACAGCAATTCCTATTTTATCATATTTTTACATTTATCATAAAAAAATTTAAAAATCCTACGTTCAGTTTGTGGTATCTATTATAAGCTATTTTTTAATACCTCTTTTATAATTTTATCTCGTATAGTTTAGGAGGAGATGCAAAAATAGAGTTTGGTGGCCAAAAAGCGCAACTTCGTATCTCTTCCTAAGCTTTACAAAATGAAACTATTACAGAGGCATTAATAAATAGCTTATGATAGATACCTACCACAAACTGAACGTAGGATTTTTAAAAATTCCTGCGTTCAACGTAATAATAAGATATAATAGATGGGGGCGCCACTTTCGCTGGTGTATGGGCCTTAAGGCTAGCTGTTAATATTTAAGTATGATTGTTTGTTATCCCTAAGAGATAAAAATAAAAATAAAATAGATATCTCCCTACATGCTACGAGTATTATAATATGATCCCGTGTCAACCCCTGTCAACGCTTGCATACCTTTGGATATTACCTCTATAATTACAAATAATATAATTGAGATATATTTTGACGACCTCTGTGGCGCGGTGGGCGAAGGTCCGCCTGCGACGCAGGAGGTTGCGGGTTAGATTCCCGCCTCGGGACAAATATTTGTACGATCTGCAGATATTTGTTCAGGGCGTTCTGGATGTTTTCTATGTATAATAAAAAATATCTACCTATCTATGTAGTGTATTGTATTATGTATACTTATCAGTTATCTAGTACCCATAACACAAGCTCTGCTTAGCTTGGGGCTAGATAATGCTGTGTGGATTGTCCAGCATTATTTATTTATTTATTTTATTATTAGGGAGCATCGATCAAAATTTGTCGATGCGTCCAATATCGATGTTAGGACGAAACAATTCTTTCACCAAACTGCGATCCCCCACCCGCATAGCCAGCGTGGGGATTATGGGTCCTACCGATACTGAATAGTCTTAACAGTCCACTGCTGGAAGCAGGCCTCCTCCTGATAAGTTGCCTTATTGGCTGTTATGTTGTGGGGGGTAATGTCCTTAATCCCCACGCTGGCTATGCGGGTTGGGGATCGCAGTTCAGTAGTAGAATTTTCCTGTAGGAGGCGCTGTTGCCCGCCTCCGGTTGTTATCCTTTAGTCGCCTCGTACGACACCCACGGGAAGAGTTGGGGTGGTGTATATTCCAAGCCGGCACCACACGGCAACTTCAACTTACAACCTTATAATAATAATATAGCATTTATTTCCGAAATATTACCATGATTTCTTAAATTAACATTAAAAGAAACACTGTTACATTAAAATGTCTCTTATTTCGGTGTGCCTTACGGCAAAGGCCTCCTCCAACTCCTTCCATTGTTGTCTGTCTGCCGCGACTCTAGTCCATAGGGGTCCGAATGTCATTTTTAGGTCATCCTCCCATCTTCTTGCTTTACGACCTCGAGTTCTAGCTCCATCCCTAGGGTACCACACTGTCACCTGTTTACTCCATTTCTCCTTTTTGCAACGGAGCATATGTCCAGTCCACCTCCATTTAAGTTGGTCAATACGCGACAGTATGTCTGTTACTTCGGTTTTCTTTCTGATGTCTATATTTCTTACTTTGTCCAATAGTTTTAAACCTAGCATGCTCCTCTCCATGGCTCTCTGACACCTTGCTAGTTTGTCCCTGTGTTGTTTTGTCAATGCCCATGTTTCACAGCCAGATGTGATGCATGGCAGTATACATGTGTCAAAAGTCTTTTTCTTGATCTCCATGGGTAGTTTCTTGCTTTTCATGACTTCTTTCAAAGCCCAATACTTTTTCCATCCCGTTGCAGTTCTCTTGTCTATCTCTTTAGATGTCTGATCATTTGCGACATTATCTGACCCAGATACACATATTCTTCCACGTATTCAAGCTTCTGTCCATTGATGGTTATGTCTACGGGAACTGCGATTGTCATCATTTTAGTTTTACTTATGTTGATTTCTAAACCTACTTCTCTGCTTCTCTCTATTAGGGATTGTGTCATGCATTCCAGTAGTAGTAGAGGGTCTTTTTCCATTATAACCAGGTCGTCTGCAAATTTTAACTTACAACCTTACCTTACCTTAATTACCTAACACAAATAGGTAGAGTAGGTAACAGCCGCTTATCTATCCTGTGCAAAATGAATAAACAGAAACCACACAATTACCAGTGCACAGCGAAACAAACACAAGCGACTAACCCCATCACAGACTAATTAGGCAAATTGTCTGTAATGGTAATGGAACTCTTACAAATTATTCTCGAGGTTTGTTTCGCTGCAAAAACGGCAAACGAGTCCAGACGAACCAGAGAGCCGGGACAAATTATTACCTACGCGGCTGTGTTTCAATATAGAGACGGAAACTGTAAATGAAAGAGGCTATATTTAACACCAGCTTCTGGCTGCTATTACTTGTCTGACATGGTCATTCAGATGTCGCCAATACTAAACTAAAATAATGTGACAAGACTAAAAAAGATGCCTTCCGTTCTTCTCGATTACTATGTAATGGACGATAATATTTCAAGTGCTTTCAAATTAGTTAAGTTTTGGCTACATCTCAATCCACACCTATCAAATAAGTTTAGTAAATAGTGAAGTTCTTAAAGAACTTCACCATATACTATGTAGGTACAGGTACATATAAGCAAAATGTGTTATAATTATGTAGTATTACTAATACAAAAATCCGAGCAGTTTTAACGCAAAACGGTGCCTAATCAACCGCCATCAACCTAACTTGCGCTTTGTGAGTAATATTAGTGTGATATGAAATTCCTGGAAAATTTCACTAAACAATTCCTCCAATTCGCTTCACTTCGGAGTTTCATAGACTGTGTCTGTATGGAAGAATCTTGAATCTGAGAATGCAGACAAGGTATGTCTGCATTTCTTATTACAGCTTCTCTACTGAGATTCTGTACCATGCTCTATGCAATTACAAATTGATTTCTGATGTCGCTGACTCGTTGTTGGTGCATTTTCTGACGAAAAACAAAAATACACCGCTACTTTACCCATCGCTCTGTAAAATGATCTGTTACAGAGATCATTAAAGGTGATCGATGTGACTTCCGTTCGTAACTATATTGATAGGCGTTGGACAAAATAATAATGCTGTACCTTTTCGCAAACCACTATGTAAAGTTGGTGTTATGGGTAGGTAGATGCTAGCTAGGTAGGTACTTTCATATTTTATATGTAAAAAGTGTCCATGGCAGGAATCAAATCGGGAGTCTTCAGCCTTCTGCGTTTCACAGAAGTTGTCAATATTTTGGTAGGTATTCTATTGAGAAAACGTCTGTCAAAGTTCTTTTCTTAAACTGATTGATTATAAAAAAAGATAAGGTATAAAGAAGAGAAGCATTGCCTTCTTCAAACAAAACCCGAAGAAGCGTTAGCGTAGCAATGAACCTAGTTTGATTTCTATCCAGCCTCAACGCTGTCCACCATAAATCAAGTTATTCTAGCGTTAAAGCTCAAGCAACAGTGCCCTGTTTAAAGCTTGGTGTGGATCAATCAGTATGTAAATATCTTGTAAATATGTAGGGTGTGTTGAACGATCTAGGTACAGTGAGTGGGTGAGACTCGCAGCCTCAGTGCGGCCAGCCTCCTGCGCACGATCTAACGCATCCCTCGCGTGTCAATCCACACTCGAAAAAACACAAAACAAATGCCTTTATTTATTCATCATGCGATTCCCGATGCTTATTTCGTTATTCGTGTTAGATGTCGCGAGCGTGCTCGAAAGATGCGCGACGTCATCGTGTAGCACTAGCACGTACGACGAAACTCTATTGAAGACAGTCACGTTGCTCTCCAAATACATATTCACGGGAAAAGTGTGCGGTGTGAGTGTTAGCCCAAACGGGACAACGTACAAAGTGAATGTCCGTCGAGTTTTGAAGGGAGATTTGGATGACATCGGTGTTGTAGTGAAGTTCGGAACAGCGAATTCTCTGCGATTCAGTGACGCCACTGTGTTCGTTAACACAGTGGCAGACAAATGCAGGCCGCTGAGATTGCGCACGTATGGGATATTCCTGACACAAAGAGGAAAAAAGGGTTTGAAGTTGCGGCTGGTGGTTGAGCCTCTAGTGCTCAGTTTGCGAAGCTTGGAGATAATCGAAGCAGCCGTTAAAGGTAACTATTAGTGGATAATTGGTCTGTAGAATAACAGTTTAAAAGCGATTAGGCCGTTTACTGTATGCGGCTATTTTAATGTGAGCACGTAAATAAACAAGTAGGCGGCGATTAGTTGATGGGCGGGCCGAAGTCCGGCGGGAGTTATTGCGGCTACCTGTTACCAGGCTCTGCTTTTCACTGATATTGTTCTTTAGCATTCTCGACTGATTGTACATCATTTAGTTTAAATCTACTCAATAAAATCTTTACTTTTTTACTTTAGCACTCTGCATTGTGAATCATTTATAAACTACTCAATTAAATATTCTTTGTAAGTATCTCATTCACATACAGGCGTTTCTAGTTTCCCTGAGTATAAGTTTAAGTACTTACCATATTGTAAAGTTAAGTTAAAGTAGGTTAGTTAAGTATCTATGCACCTCAATACATTCTTATCTATACTAATATTATAAAGAGGAAAGATTGGATTGTTTGAATAGGCTCTGAAACTACTGGACCGATTTAAAAAACTATATAGAGGAGAGTCGGCAATTAGAACGTTTACCTACTTAATTAATATTGATTTTATAAAATTTACGTTTCTAAAGTAGGTAAGTACGTACTTATGTCTAAGGCGTTTTATTTATCCATCTTCGAATTCCATTTTATGATCTGTACGGTTCGTTTACGTTACGTTTCTTACTTTGCCTCAAATAAATAATTATATCCTTATTTTTGGTGGAAGGGATTACCAAGAAGCAAAGCTCTACAAAACTGAAATTCTGCTTTACATTCAGAAACTTTGTTTCGGAGAGGTTCACTGATGAAAAAACTCGTAAAATTGTTCAGTCTCAAAGAACAAGTTTGGCCGGTCTCTTCCTAATCCAACTACATGCCACGGGAATATTAAATTTTCTAGTTTCATGTTTCTGGAAACTTTTTACGTTTTGTAGAGATTATTTTTATGAACAGACTTCTCATCTTTGCTTCTCATGAGATGACCAGCTGGAAATTTGTGAATTGTTTTATATATTAACAATAATGTATATAATAGTGGCTATTGTAAAAAAAAGATTGTACTGTCACCTCAAAACGCTCACAAGGGGGCGCGGCGGTTGGGAAAATTTTGAAACAACTATCCATTTAGGTATAAGCATATGCGTCGGTTGTTTATTATGTACTTACATTTACTTTCTTACTTACATTGACTTACATTTAACCTACTTTACGAATTAGTAACTATGTTCTTTTTGTTAATTTGTTACCTATGCATGCAGGTTACGTATTAATATTAGTGTACATTTAGTTGGGCAATAAATGATTTTTATTATTATTTATGTACTTAATACAAAAATCCACTCTCACTCCCATATCCCGCATTGAAAAGAAAGTGCACCCTTGAGTCATCCTTAACTCATACGTCAATGAACTAAGGTGTTAATTACCCACGTCTCGCACAAAGAGCTTTCAGCTGTAACCAAAGTGTTCACCGCAACCGAAATATTATTAGGTAATCATAGAATCAATACCATTTAGATGTGCAACAATGCTTATTTTTGTTGTGTGCGTTATTATGCGTAGGTATGTCTATTTTTTTGATACTGAAAGTGTACCCATAATAAAGTTTAGTTTATACCTAAGCGTTGAAAGCTCATGTGAGATAAGCTTTTTGAACACTATAAAGTCTAGTCTATAAGTTAATTAAAATATGGTGAGAATTCTGTGTCTAGATAAACCTAACATACTCGGATACCATACTAACCAAATTTAACATTGTTTTACAAATAAATAATTCCATTCGATTTTATTCTAGACATAATTAATTCGATCAAATTTTAAGAAAGTTGCGATGGGAATCCGCTTATCAGTGAAATTCAAACTAATTTGTGTAGGTAATTAGAGCTAGAACTCAGGATTTACTTACTTTTGAGGTTGAAGTTTGCTGATGCACTTTTAATTCAGAGAATATAATATAATTATTCAGTAATTAAATGAAATTGAACTTTTACATACTTACATCTAATAACGTATTACTAAGTTTGTTAAGACCGACTAAATAAGGTGTTCTTATCAACTTAGAAAAGAAAATACTTATTTTAAGCTTATTATTAATTTAAACGTTAATAATTGATTTGGTTTAAAAAAAAAACTATAAACCGACTTCAATTATATGGATCCCATTGTCAGAACTAGACCAAATTAAAATTGGACCAAACGGGAAGCACCGGCATTCAAATAAAAAAAGAATCAAGAAAATCGGACAACCAAGTCAAAAGTTCTGAGGTAACAAACATTAAAAATGAATACAGTCGAATCGAAAGTAAAAATGGTAAGTAAACGTTCTTGTTGGGTAACAAGTTCAATAAACACTCACATGAATTTTCTTCGTAAGAGTTTGCACTGTATAACTGCAAAAAGTCTTGCTCTTACACTCCAGCCCAATAGCCATCTATTGGACTAGTTTAGAACCAAATCAATCGTTTCCGTCGTAATTATTAATTTATTGTGCCGAATTTGGTTTTCCTTAACGGTTTATACAGCAATTAAAGTTCGTAATGATTACGATGTAATATTTTAAAAGGGATGTCAACAACATTTTAATCTACACGAAGCCGATGGCAAGGTTTTGCCATTATTAACTTGAAACACCTTCGGGCTATTTTATAATTAAATCGCGACGGAATAAAAATACTGCAAACTGAACATACCTGTACAACTACCTACTACTTATACATATATACATTAAACAAGGTAACAGCCAAGCTAAATTAACTTTCCAGTAGTAGCACCTACGGTGGTGGATTCTGCTGATCAGCTGCAAATCGCTTGTTTTGTATCATTTGAGCTACCCTGCCACCTGACGAAGCTTAAAACGCACGATGGGAGGACCGTTTTGTCGAAGCTGGAGATATCCGCTGAGATAGAGGATTTCTATGGCCGATTGTACGCTGCACATGCCCCTCGTCCCCAACGAGTCGACCACGATTCAAGAGCCACCCTGACACGCCACTATACCGACGAACTGCCAGACATCAGTCAAGACGAGATTATGCGAGCTCTGAGGCAGCTTAGAAATGGAAAAGCCCCCGGTGAGGACGGCATAACATCAGAGCTTTTGAAAGCCGGAGGAGCCCCTGTTATACAGGAACTACAAAACCTCTTCAACGCCGTCCTTCACAGTGGGAGAACTCCAAAGGCGTGGAGCGGGAGTTTGGTGGTTCTCTTTTTTAAGAAGGGAGATAAAACCCTCCTTAAAAACTACAGACCCATCTCACTCCTGAGCCACGTCTATAAGCTGTTCTCACGAGTGATCACGAACCGTCTCGCCAGGAGACTCGACGAGTTCCAGCCACCGGAACAGGCCGGGTTTCGCGGAGGATATGGCACCATAGACCACATACACACAGTGAGGCAGATTATACAGAAGTCTGAAGAGTATAATCAGCCCCTGTGTCTGGCCTTTGTGGACTATGAGAAGGCGTTTGACTCTGTCGAAACCTGGTCTGTTCTGGAATCCTTACAGCGATGCCAAGTAGACTATCGTTATATCGAGGTGCTGAGATGTCTCTACGACGCCGCAACCATGAGTGTCCAAGTACAGGACCAGAAGTCCAAACCCATCCAACTGCGCAGAGGAGTGAGACAGGGGGATGTTATATCCCCGAAACTGTTCACGAGCGCTTTGGAAGATATGTTTAAGACGCTGGACTGGAAAGGTAAGGGCATTAACATAAACGGCGATTACATCTCACACCTTCGATTCGCTGATGACATAGTCGTAATGGCGGAGTCGCTGGAGGAGCTGAACCAGATGCTGGACGGCCTAGCTTTGTCCTCGCGATGCATCGGTCTCGGTATGAATTTGGATAAAACCAAAATCATGATCAATGGCCTCATTGATCCGGGACCGGTCATCGTACATGGCCACCCTCTCGAAATTGTTTCCGAGTACACTTACCTTGGACAAATTCTGCAGTTGGGTAAAAACAATTTTGAGAAGGAGGCCAAGAGGAGGATCCAGCTAGGCTGGGCAGCGTTTGGAAAACTACGTCGAGTCTTCTCGTCATCCATACCGCAATGCTTGAAAACGAAAGTTTTCAATCAGTGCGTCCTACCTGTCATGACCTACGGAGCTGAGACGTGGACACTCACGATAGGGCTGGTCCACCAGTTTAAAGTCGCTCAGCGAGCTATGGAAAGAGCTATGCTCGGAGTCTCTCTGAAGGATAGAATTCGTAACGAATACATCCGACAGAGAACCAAAGTTATCGACATAGCTCAAAGAATTAGCAAGCTGAAGTGGCAGTGGGCCGGCCATATTTCGCGAAGAACCGATAACCGCTGGGGTAAACGAGTTCTTGAGTGGAGACCGCGACTCGGAAAACGTAGTGTAGGACGCCCTCCGGCCAGGTGGGATGACGATCTGCGAAAGACTGCAGGCAGATGCTGGATGCGTCAAGCTGAAGACAGGGCGCTATGGCGCTCATTAGGGGAGGCCTATGTCCAGCAGTGGACTAGTATAGGCTGATGATGATGATGATGATGAGCTACCCTGTAGATTGTTTACACTTCAGACTGGTATTGATATGGATCAGTCGAGTACGTGTAGAATGTTTACGCTTTCGACTGGAATTGATATGGATCTGTTAAGCTACCTTTAGATTGTTTACGCTTCCGACTGGTATTGATATGGATCAGTTTTTTTAAGCTATTGAATAGCTTCTATCGCGGGCCTTGAATGCGGGGACCGAATCCAGAAATTCCGTAACGAAAAAACCTCACGCTCCCCACTCCGCCGGGCAAGGAGGTGTGGCTTGAAGGCCGTGCATCGTCTAACGTCGTTTCAGTTCGGCAGTCTTCGACACGGTGTTGTGTGTGTGCGATTAGACGTATTGTACGACTTTACGAAACTCGCACGAATCGAGACGAGCTGCTCCGAAATCGGACGAATACATAAGCAGCTGTTTATGAGAAAGTATATAGGTGTATAGGGTCACCACGCTCAAAAAGTGTAACTTGGATTAATATCAAAGAAAAAGCAATACTGCATGAATAAAATAAATAAATAAAATTATAATTGCATAAGTTGATACAAAATGCTATGCAATAGCTTTACCGCGGCAGTCCCCGAGTGCCACACGTCTTTTTTTTATTATCATATCTATATATATCTATATATATATATATATATAGATTATACTAAGCTATTTAATGCATATATTTTTTTAACTCGTGATAAAAAGCACAGCATTGAGGTACCTCGTGTGAAAGTAATTTATTTAGTCTTTAACTATTAGCGAACACGCTACGCTCGGGCGCCAAACCCCGTTTCGGGACTAAATAAGTTACTTTCAACCCTTGGGTAACAATCAATATTATTCTGAGTTTCATTTAAATATTGTTTAATTTGAATTTACATACGTATTTAAATTTAATTACAGACAAAATAAACTTAAATGGAGAGAGAACTGAATTCATCATTGAACTCATTCTAGGTACAAATGTGACGATAAATTATAAAGAATGAAAACTATCGTAGTTTGACGAATTCATTACGTTGGTGTGCTTCCAACACAAATAAGGTTCGTAGTTAACCCATCACGGATGAAGGGCCATCCGCGATGGATAAATTGGTTTATTACCTACGTCCATGCATGTTGCACTTCATTTGATTTTACTATAAAAACTATCGCAGTTTGACGAATTCATTACGATCATGTTCTTCCAACACAAATCAGGTTCGTAGCTAAACTTAGATGGATTATTTGATTATTATTATGTCCATTGTCCATGTTGCACTTAATTCTTTACGTCACTAATGTGCAATTAGCCGGTAATAGCTCACTACGCTCACACGTATCACTACCTCTGAGCTTCCCTCCCCGTCAAGGTCCATCGCACCTTATAGAAAAAGTGATAGAGTTAACCTTCGGGTTGGTCCTTATAAACTAGTTTAGAGATCAGTAAAGTATTATACCTATGTATTATCGTCTGGTCGTAGTGATGCGTGACCCGAGAGTTGGTGAGTATTTGGAACAGTGCATTGGCATACAGCGCGACGCGCTGGCTGCATTACCCAACTACTGCTTTCGTGGTTGTTTGCTACAGTCCTGCTGTTTGATAGATATACATATAGATATAAAATTCTTTATTACACACCTCAAAATAAATTACAAGCAAAGTATGTGACAATTGGCGGTCTTATCGCTCAAAAGCAGATAACCATGGATGGATAGAATCGTTGGATTGAACATGGAGATCTGTGTGCATTATTATGTAGTTAGGTAGGTAATACAAATCTTACATAAAAAATAAATAAAATTGAGTTACTGAATAAAATTATATAGCATAATTAAAAAAAATAATGATACTTCTGGAAATTTTTGTATGGAGATAGGATATTGTGCCCTCGAATAGCGGCCTTTAGAAAGACGCTCTATCGTGTGTTCTGAGATGCGTAGGTACAGGATTGCCTGCACACGCAAGACTGAAGAAATGAAGTAGGTAAGTAGGTACAGAGCTTTTTACTAGTCTGTTTTTTACTCATTTTTTTACGATTCCTTTATGAAGAAGCCATTACTAAAGGCCCCGTAAAATAAATGAAGTTTGCATGTAAACGGAGCTTTTTATACTTGTGTTTGAACTCCATTAAAAGAACAGCAAGTGTGTACAAAGGCTTCATAAACGTCTACTAAAGTATATAAATAGGTAAACTTTAAGCATAGGTACAATCCTTGCTACATAAAGATTAAAGATAAAGCCAGTTAGGCCGTCCGCACATGGAGCTAGGTACTCAAAAAGAACTAGTTACAAACTCAAATTACTAAGGAGTTACTTGAGCGTCACCGCCCATACGTTCTCGCACACGACGCTACTAGTCAAAAACCAGTTAGTAACGCGTTAGCAACTGATCACGCGTGACGCGACGTGCCGGTCGCCGCGCTACTAGTTACCAACTTTTCTGTTATTTTGTTGTGAAAAATGAACGATCAAAAAACCGAAGTGATTGAAACCTTGCAACTTGAGTAGCGTCGTGTGCGAGGTACAGTTTCTAACTAGTTTGTAATTACAATTACTGATTAGTTCCGTCAATTTTGAGTAGCTCCATGTGCGGACGGCCTTACTTGAGCGTCGTGTGCGAACCTGTGCGAGAATGTATGGGCGGTGGCCCATACATTCTCGCACAGGTTCGCACACGACGCTACTAGTCAAAAACCAGTTAGTAACGCGTTAGCAACTGATCACGCGTGACGCGACGTGCCGGTCGCCGCGCTACTAGTTACCAACTTTTTTGTTATTTTGTTGTGAAAAATGAACGATCAAAAAACAGAAGTGATTGAAACCTTGCAACTTGAGTAGCGTCGTGTGCGAGGTACAGTTTCTAACTAGTTTGTAATTACAATTACTGATTAGTTCCGTCAATTTCGAGTAGCTCCAAGTGCGAACGGCCAAGGTAAAACTTTTTTAACCTGTCGAGCCAATCACAACACAACTAAGGAATAGTACAAAATTTTAAGTAGGTGTAAGTACCTAGTGAGAGTTCAAAATTTAAACAATGGAGCTACAGACAGTATGTTGACAGTAAACAATCTAAAGATAGCTCAACTGATCTATATTAAAACCAACCGGAAGCGTCCCCAAGAAATAAAATTGGGCTTATAGGAAATAGGACAACCTCTATCATAGCGTCTGGTCAAAACAAGCAATTAAGCGGGGCAATCCAGCCAATGTTGACACTACTGGCTGGATTTCCCCGCTGCATGGCAAAGCTGTATGAAAATGGCAATGCAGATCTCGGGTCACGCGCCACGCGTTATTTTGACCAGACGCTATGATAGAGGTTGTCCTGTTCCCTTTAAGCCCAATTTCTAAGCAAACTGTAGTCGAGGCATACACTAGTTTTATACATTTTTATCAACGTTCTCTATCTACCTACATAAAAGGTATTATTTACACCAGTTTGTCAAACGGATGTTCAATCTGGTGACCTGTACCACAAGTTTTAAGAAACCTATATCAGGCACCAGTCTCTCACAACACAGGTCAACATAGGTCATAGTCTTATCATAGTGTTTACGTACTTTTAGTTACTTAAGACCTTTGTGAGAGACAAATACACGTTTTATTATTAGGTATTATTAATATACTCCACGGTAGAGTGCGTCTTAGGCCTTGTTTACGGAGACGCGGGGCGAGCAGCGGCGCGTGCAGTGGCGCGGCCCGCACTAAATTCAAACATATGGCGTTGGTAGAGTGTCTTTACGGATAAGCGTTTTTACACGCGTTTGTTTGATTCGCTGCGTCGCACACGGTGTACACCGCCACTCTACACGCCCCGCCTATCCATAAACATCACCGCACATTGCGATATGTTTGTGTTTACGCGTGCGTATACTGAATAAAAATAACGTCGTCGTTGCGTCGTTATCACTCATACACATATTTCGACAAAAGATTATAATAAAATTAACCCTTTTACCCTACTAATTTTTATCTATGAACGATTTAGGTATATTATATATATCCCAAAAAATTGACGTGACGGGACTCGAACCCACGACCTCCCCTAGGACGGGGACGTGATAACCACTACACCCTAAAATTACCCATAGTGTAAACTATAATAACCAAAAACTTTAGATTTACCTATATCCTGTTTTGTTTCAAGTTAAATATCATCAAGCTACACATAAATGTTCGCCTGTTATTTCATGCTGCTGTTGCTAGCTGTGAGGTACTGGCTACCTGCTGGCGTAGAATTTGCACCATCCCATCTCTTCCCGTGGGTGTCGTAAGAAGCGACTAAGGGATATCCGACGGGGGCGGGCAGCAGCGCCCCCTGCAGAAAAACTCTACGACCGAACTGCGATCCCCAACCCGCATGCCCGACGTGGGAATTATGGGCATTACCCTCCATTAGATAAACGCCAACAGGGTGTTTATCAAGGGGAGGGCTGCGTCCAGCAGTGGACCAATACAGGCTGTTGAGGAGGTTGAGATTATTTCATGACCGATGTCGCCATCTCCATGTTCGTTCGTGTTGGTATAGCTGCGGCACACTCCTTCAGTCACACCACCAGAGGCTGGCCAGTGAATGGGATGTACGTACTTAACGGTAGGTTTGTCGTGGACAGACACTACCATACCATTACCTCATAAGTATTTGCTTATGCCCATCCGGTGTTTGCAATGTTCCGGCGGCACGCGTCGACGACAAGAAATGCAGTCCCACCGGCGCTGTGCAATTAACATAATTGAAAACTTGACACCAACAGCCATTTCAACTCATACCGTGTTTTTGCGTGAACAAATTATGGAGGGAAATGACTGGGGGAATTAATACGGTTGGAGTTGTAGTGTTCGTTAATGTGTATGCGGGATCGATTCACTTAACTGCGATTCCGATTGCGAGCGAAATTTTAAAGGTGACAGGGCTCACTTGTTCCTACACGTAAACGGGAGAAAATCTCTTGAATGATTTTCAATAGTTTGCCCCAGAGTCAAGCTTTGGTGTTCAATTGATCATTGAAACCAGGCGATATACATTAAACCTTGTTTAATCTTGTCGAAGCACCTACCTTGGCCATCCGTCACTGTCTTCTTGACCAGTTTTAAGACAGGTCTTTATAGTTGTTATTTGCGGCATCCGCGGCACTCAAAATAATGTTCTAGGATAAAACAGCTCAGTCTAAACAAATCAGTTCAAACGTAAAAATGTATTATTATACAGCACCTATTTGAGGGAGGCCTTACACGAATGTGCTCTCCACATAACACTGAACTATTTGGAATGTGGTTATAGCTCGAACAAGCTAGATTTGGTGGTGTATTTCAGTCAATACACCTCTCGGTAATCTCAATCCACCACAACGTAGTTAAAGCGTTCGGTCTAATTAATACAATCGTATGCAATGCCAACGTATATAACCATAGGCCTTATTTGCACTAAAACCAGGTTTTATTTATTACATTTCTATTTATTTTGTAATTAAATAGCTCGTTGAAGACGCAATAAGCTAAGAAATAAAACGGGGACCGCTAGACATTAGTGTTTTTTCTTGGCAAATAAATATGTTTTTAGGAAGGCTAGGTCAAGCAGTGCGAAAAATAGTCATATACAAATAATCTAAAACTTTCGTTTCGGATATAAAATGCTGAAATTGATTTGATAGAAGGTAGGTAAGAGTTATCTTACAATTGCTAACAAGAAAACAAAAGAAAATCTATTATGATGATTTTCTTTTGTTTAAAGACTCAGTAGAGTCTGTTCAAAAAGAGAAGAGTCGTGGAGTTACGGTGAACTAACACGGCGTTAGTCGCACTGCAATGACAGAGCAGTGTTGTCAACACAACAAAAAGTTGACAATTGGTACACGAGCGCCCTCAATTCCCACGACTCTTCTCTTTTTGAACAGACTCTAAAACTATAAAAAAACATTTCGATACAAAGCCCTATGAGAACTTCTCACAGGGTTTTGTATCGAAATGTTTTTTTGAAGAAGGAACGAAGATCTTGTGTGATTGTGAAGTTGCAGATACTATAGTCATTAAAACCAGCAGTATCACTGGACACTACTTCTTTGTGGGTAATCTAACCGAGAATAAAAAACTCTCCATAATGTGGTGCTCTTTAAATCGGTGCCTAAATGTGATTTTTTTCCAAATTTCGTAGAAATCGTTTTCTACGTAAGTATAGTCCACTGCGTCTTAGCACATGAAATTGAAACGTTATTGCAGTTAGGCCTCACTCGATTAAGAAGCTGTTGTTATGCAAATATGTGCTGTGATACTTCATTGGCTGTTTGTAGACAGGGCCCAGGCCCAGCTGCTAATTAATACAATCTCTGTTTGCTTTGAGCAGACTTTGGTGAGATTGTTGGGACAAGAAAGTAGGGCTGCATAGCTAATTAAATGTAGTCACATCTTATACTATTTTAAGGTCGACTTAAATTCAGATGCCCGTATTATGAAAGCTTGCTCAGTCACAGAGCTATGCTTGAGTGACGTTTATGCTATAGAAAAGCGTTGCTCAAGCATATATCGATGACTGAGGAAGCTTTCAATACGGGCCTTAGATAGACTAAAAACAGCTATTATTAGTCATGTCCGTACTAAGTTAGTCAAGTCAAGAGTTGTGTAAGGTCCCAAAGAGATAAAGCACTTTGAGTAGTAGGTAACGTATATAGGTAATCTCCAAATTAAACAACTCAGAAAACGAAAAAAAGGTTAATATTACGAGTATGTATTTATTATCTATTAATGGTTATCTAAATATTCTACCAATAAAAAGTGAACTCATCCGTTGGTAAAAAGGGTTTTTTACAAACAAAGAACGACGATCGATTCGTTCAATCAATGTTGATTCATCTCTGCAAAGTTTATCGCGTAGCCTGGGGAGCCATTCTGTCGCCAATATCGTTTGACTCGACTGGTTCTATTTCTTAGCACTAGATCAGGATGAGAAATAGTGGACTCTGTAAGTAATGGGTGCTCCGAACTAATCGATTTAACCATCTTCTGATTAATGTGGTACAAGAAAAACAAGTTTATTATGTTAAATAAGAAAGTTTAGATCCCAGTTTTTTCACTTGCAATTTGTATAGGCGCAATATTTAATATAATTGTAAATTCAAGATAAAAAATATTCGCCAAATAATTATTTGTTCACTTATTGTTATCACTATCAAATAAATATACTTTCTTATAAGTAAAGGGTCTGTAGTGTCTTGACTCTACCGGTTTTTAAAAACACTCCATCACATTAAGCTTTATTATACGAGAGGAGTAGGATGGGATTATTTCGGCTTCCAGAGAAGCAAAAATAATAAAAAGTGCAATACAAAATAATATAAAAAAATGGTACTATTGCTCTGGCTAAATGACTGTAAGTCTTTAATTTAGGTATTGTTATTTTATTTTAGTACCCTATGGATCAATTTGTGTGAAATTTATTTATTTATTGGTACAACGGAACATTTCAACGGTATTTTCCCCTTACCTTTCAAGCTTCAATCTATTACAGCCCACTCACATTATCTGTTCGGAATGCGATCTACCTCGGTGCTATGTGAACTATCTGAAGTAGAGATCTCTATGCCATTCTTGTTCCGAGTGTTTTAGCACTGTTGTCTGCAATCATTGAATCTCCCAACGTTGTAAGCAATATAATGTTATAAGAAATGGTAAGAGCGACTGCACATAGGCGTCTCGAAGCGTTGGCTGCTGGCTTACGCCGCCCGCGCCATACGCCATGCCATGAGACCAAAATCTGACACGCCCTTGTATAGAAGCACGTGTTTAAATGTCCACGGTGCGGATGTATCATACCAGATGATTTTCGGAAAGTGAGGTATCAAGGCGAACGATTTAAAACGCCTTATGTGTATGTGTACTAACATAGTCTAAGGGAAATGGAATGTGCAGTTTATTGGTCGTTATGAGATTGGATGGATCTTATTGCGGTGGCGAAGTTGCAGTAAGATTGCAAAAAAAAAGATGCAGGCAGCATGATATAGAGCCTCATAAAAACATTGGTACCTGGTATCTAACCACTTTATTTACTCGAGTTGGCAACGCTGCAATGAGGTAGATTATTAAAGGGAAATTATAATAATTTATGTCAGCCGATAAGCCGCACTGAAACCTCGAATATGATAATAACGCGCTCGCTGGTTGGTTTATTTGGGTAACTAATGTTGTGTTAGTTGGTGCTATGCCTTGGAATTAGGACCATTGTGAGTTTGGGTGAACACCAAAGCTCTTTTAGAAAAGGCTCTTCTGGGCACGTAAAACTAGCTACCTAATTAGATTTAACGGTCGTGGCTTTTTCTTATGCATGAATCAAGAACCTTCATAGATATTGTAGCGTTACCTTCGTGGTTACCGATAGATATTTAGAATGTTATGATGCCTTTTAGATAGAAAACAGATTTAAAGAAGTAGGTGTTTAGTTTTTAAAGGGCTGTAAAATAGAAAATGTGCTTCACTACCAAAGCACCGAACTCTGCCAAACGCTGCGATTAGATCCCGTATTATGCGCAATAGGTTTAACCCACTTTATAAACGACACGATCTGCCAATAGAAACTTCAGTTTACTGCGATCTCTTCAATATTATCAACATTTAACGATGATGGTAAGTAATTTGCTGTAAATAAAACTATTTTAATTATTTATTTACCTAGAAAGTACTTGTGTGCTAGTTTTGGACCGCAACGGAAAAATCAAAAAACATTGAAAGTACAGAGCCTTAATACATACGTAGAGTAGTATACCTAGTTATTGTTTTATTCCTCTGTTCTAAATTAGTTTGTTATTATTAAACGGGTCATAGCTGTTTGGTGCTGGCTTAGAATTTTCACCAACCCATCTCTTTCCATGGGTGTCGTAAAACACCTCTTATGACATGCACCCCGGTGGATATCCCTTGGCGGACAGCAGCGCCCCCTGGAGAACAATTCTACCGCCGAACTGCGATCCCCAACGCAGCCAATGCCCAGCGTGGGGATTATGGGCATTACCTCCTCATTAGATAAACGCTAATAAGGCGCTTATCAGGGGGAGGCCTGCGTCTAGCAGTGGATCAATACAGGCTGTTGAGGTTTAGGTATCGGGTATTTATCGCGTATCTTTCTGATATTATTTATTCTGACTATTGGGTAAGTACCACATTGTAAAAAAAATCCAAACTTCCCTAAGAGAAATTTGCAGTACGATTTATGAAGCTTGTCTATTACGATGCTCTAGTGCACGCTTCCCTTTAATTTAATAGCTCTAATCTCTATATGCGGACGTCAGATTACAGTAATTGCATTGGACTCGGTTATCATCGAGACTCAACCCTGCGTTTAGATCACGCTCCAGTGCTGTCTCGTTTTGTTCAGTTCAAAAAAGCGGGTATGATCTTTATGTACAAGGCAACTGAGTTCAATATCCTCTCAATTATTAACCCTATAGTTACCAGTACTCATAGTGCTATTACAAATCGACATGAAACTGAATCTAGGTTTAGAATACCAAGCCATCTTTAATTTGATTACCGATAGCGGCTCAGATAACGGTTATGTGCGAATAGCCGTTCGAGTAACTGGTTGATAATTTAATATTTAGCACATTTGCTGCTAAGTAGACGATAACTTATTGCATAGGCAACAATATTTCGCGAACACTCAGGTTGTGGAATGATCTCTCTGCCGAGGTTTTCTCTCAGTAGTACAACATGGGGTTCTTCAAAAAAGGTCTTCTAAGACATTTAAAGGGTCGGCAACGCGCGTGTAATTTTCCTGATATTGTAGGCGTCCATAGGCTGCGGTTACTGCTTAAGAGTAAACTGTTTGTCATCAGTGAGCGCAGCCTAAATGTATGCTGTCTCACCTGTCATTATGGACATACCCGCGCGATAGAATGAAATGCACAATCATTTATGCCGCCGAACAGACTTTAGCACAAGGGTTATCATAGAAAAACTATTGTAAGTAGCTCTTCTAAATAAATTTATTTTAACTTATTAATAACTAAACCATGTAGGTAAATCATTGATTTAAAAAGGGAAGATAGGTTACGTTCTCCCAGCGCTTACTCAAAAATTGGCATGTGTTACAACTACACGCAAACACATACGCTCGAAGTTATATTTCCAGTCCTGTGCAATACAAAGAAGTACAAAGACGGAACGACGTATCTAGGACCTAAGTGAGACTGAGACAACAATATTTCACGCAATCACGACCGCCCGTCCCGCCGGTTAGACGGTGACTGATGTGGGAGAACACAATTTTACACAATTTGAGGTTGCCACTTTCGAGCAACCAGTACCTCATCTTCGTTTTTTAATAAATCTATGAGGTAAATCCTTCATTTTAGAGTGTTCTTTCCCCGTGTGTTATTTGTTCTTGCCCAAAGTTAAACTTAAATTCGTTTTGAAATACGACAGTTTAGAAGCTTGTATTTTTCAAACGTTTACTTTTTTACTGTTTTAGTTGTATACAAACAAACATAGTTTGTGACGGTATAAATTGATTTCATCCTTAGTTTTGGATGGTTAACATCAAACAGCCTTGTAGTTACCCTTCCACGTTTGTATGAAAAACATAGCGACTAGTTCCACCTTAAACCATCAGGTGGACCGTATGCTCCTACTGTCTTGGTGGTATAAAAATAGCAAAAAAAAAATGTAAGGAAAAAAAGGGTGTTCTAAGACATTTGAATAGGGTCGGCAACGCGCCTGTAAAATATTACAGAAAACAAGGCACGGAGAGCAGGTGATCCAATGAATGAAGCTAGGGTCTGTGATGATTGTGATATGTTATCCAAATGTTCAGTAATATACATGAACATCCCCGAACATCTGTGGGCTCGCCGCAAGCAATATTGAATACATGAACCTATTCTAATATAAACTAGACGAGAAGGTAGGTACCGTAGGTAATGTGTTTTGGGTGAGTTCTGGCTGATATCTTTGAATTTAAGGGTTGCAATATGATATCAAGACAAAATAGCATAAATACACGGGTTGATGTGTCGATGAATTGAGGTAGGTAGTCGGTACAACATTAGTTCTTGAATGCTACACGCATTTTTTAAGAGAAATAAATTATAAAAAAAAAAAAAAAACTGGAAAAATAAGAAATAAATTATACTCGAAGATTCACACAGCATCATCAAGCCTTGAACTAAGCAGAGTGTTTTATGGGTAAGTACTAGATTTTTTATACATATGTATAAAGTATCCACATATTATATACTATATATTACACAACGAAATTCGGAGTGTTCTGGGTGCTATGATCGATGGTACGATCTGCATATATTTGTTCGGGAAAATATTAAATATATTTGTCCCAATACGGGAATCCAACGCCAACCTTCTGCGTCGCAGGCGGACCTCTGCCCGTCGCGCCACAGAGGACAAAGACTGGTTTTAGGAAAGTAAGCCGTGGTAATGCTGAAAATGATAAGAGTCAGCCCAACTACAGCGAAAAGTGTTTCAAAAATCAAACCACAAGTTCAAACTCAGTAGCTTTGAATCAAAATCAGTCGCATCCATACATGAAGCTTAATACATACCTATCAGAACTTACTTTATCAGAGGAAGCGAAGTTTAGCAACAAACCAGTGATGTTTCCATTTATATTCATGATATTAGTATCTCAGATGAAATGCACGTCACATTTGATTCCCTTTGTTGGCAAAATAAATATTCCCTTACCTATGTACTGTCGGCAACAAAATCTTGACTTATTTTTTCTTGCACACGCAAGTTAAGTCTTACGACTACCTCCGTGGCGCGGTGGGCGACGGTCCTCCTGCGACTCAGAAAGTTGCGGGTTCGAATCCCGCCTCGGGACAAATGTTTGAACTATCTGCAGAAATTCAGGGTGTTCTAAATGTTTTATAAAAATATCTATCTATGTAGTGTATTGTATTATGTATAACACTTATCTAGTAGCCATAATAGAAGCTCTGCTTAGCTTGGGATTAAATTATGGTGTATAAAATGTCCAGCATTATTTATTTATTTATACATAAAAGTTAACAAATATCCAAACATGTGGTTCGAATCCTTGCCATGTAATATTGGTAATTCAATGCTTTTGGAGAAATTAAATTGGTGAAATACGACCATTTTCACAGTATGAGGTCCCAAGACAGCTTCAAATGTATCAGACCAAATGTGTAGGCGAGCTTAACCCTAAAAGAGTTTTCTTACAGCAAACCTTGGATAAAAAGAACATTTTGTAATTCAGTCTTAGTTTCTATAGTTTCCCGGTGGAGACTCCATATTATTAAAATTAAATCAAGAGATACACCTCAGTGGCGCAAAACAGTGTGGTGTGTGAAAAGATAGAAGGTAAACGTTTGCCCAGCAGTGACGACAAAAAAAATAACCCAAAACTATTATTGAACATTGAAAAAATAATTTAATTTAACCACACTAACTAGGTACGTAAATAAATAATAATGCATACTGGACAATTCAAACAGCATCATCTAACCCCAAAAGCAGAGCTCGTGATATGAGTGGGTAATAGATTACTGAATTAGTTATTTTATAAGTTACCTAAAACTTGGGTTAATATCGTTCCAACTGTAAAACTTCTTTTGTGCTCAACTCACCATCACACTCTGAAGATAAGCATCGTGGAAACCAAACTGTCGTGATTATGTGGGCGACTGTACGCTACCTTTGTATTCCACTGCTCGTGTTTATTCTGGATATAAACTGAAACTTCATTCCATATTTATGAAGCGAATGTTTAAGCTCTCTAGTGCTGCGCTTGCTAAGACTGGGACTATGTTGGTTTACACAACTGGCAGGTATACTTTGCACACTCTTTGATATTTGGTCGTGTACAAATATTTCAAACAATGCTGTTCTATTCAGATGTTGCCGAAACTAAACTAAACTAATTAAAATGTTCTTCCTGTCCCTGTCATAACGATCAAAATAATAAGGATGGCACCATTTTTAGTCCTGTCAGATTAGTTTAGTTTAGTTTTGGCAACTTCTGAATAGAAACCGTATGCATCTTATCTTTAAAGTCAGTTAGTCAGTCAGTGTGTGGTGCTTGCTGGCTTTGAATTTGAAATAAAATAAAATGAAATGAAAATGTATTTACTATGAAAGTTACAAACTTAGATTATCTAGCTAACCAACAAACATGACACAAATAAAAAAAAATATAAGATTTGAGAATAAATTTCTTAAGAATTAACATGCCTCAGATAATAATTTGCACCACCCCATTCCGTAGGTGTCGTAAGAGGCGACTAAGGGATATCCGCCGGGGACGGGCAGCAGCGCCCGCTGCAGAACGATTCGACCACCGAACTGCGGTCCCAACCCGCATGCCCAGCGTGGGGATTATGGCTATTACCTTATACCTTTAGATAAACGCAAAAGGCGCTTATCAGGGGTCCAATACAGGCAGTTGAGGTAGAGGATAACAACAGAATTTATTGTGAACAAAATATTGTAAGTTTATAGTTGTTTATCTTGCTAATTTTTAGAGTAAGTTAATTTTAGTCGAATTATTTTTTAAATATTGTGACCCCTAACTGAGAGGACACAGATCTAAGACGATTTTTGGTTTTTCAAATGTTTATTTTTTTGCTGGGAGTCTTATTCAATGAAATACCTTTAATAATAAACGTGAATTTGGTATGTAAAACGTAAAGGTACTATTACTGTATATTCGACAACGTAAATAAAATTTAGGTTTCTACCCATTTCATCTTTCCTGTTTTTCCGGCCGTTTCCCAGAGATTGATACATTTGGAGCTATCTTGAGAACTCTTACTGTTAAAATGTTCTTCTTTTACCGCTTTAACTCCTCTAGGCATTGAATAATATTAGGTCCTTACATATGAAATTGGCGTTTTTCGTACTGGCCACTTTAATCACAAATTTCTCCTCTTTGGTAAGGAATTCCAAATTCAAATTTGTACATCTATAGACTCATGTATTTGTGCTTCGATGATCGTCATTCATTTGTTTTTTTTCTTCTGTTTTTTTCTGTTTGCGTCACTCATTTTACAAAATGGAAAACTTAAAATATCGCATTATTTACGAGTACGAGTTCCGCCGTGGCACTAGTGCTGCGGAAACAACTCGAAGGGTGTATGATGTGTTTGGCGGTCGTGTTGCAAAAGAAAACACAGTTAGTTTTTGGTTCCAACGTTTTTATTCTGGAAATTTCGACCTGCAGAACAAGCCCCGTGGACGGCCTGAGACTCAAGTTGATAATGAAGAGTTGAAGGCTATTGTGGAAGCAGATCCATCGCAAACCACGTCCGAGTTAGCTGCAGGCTGCGATGTTAGTGATAAAACTGTTTTAATTCACTTGAAGCAAATTGGGAAGATTAAAAAGCTTGAAAGGTGGGTACCTCACGAATTGACTGAAGCAAACCGGCAAACGCGCGTCGACTGCTGCGTTACATTACTAAACCGGCACAATAATGAAGGTATTTTAAACCGAATCATTACCTGTGATGAAAAATGGGTTCTTTACGATAATCGGAAGCGCTCAGCGCAATGGTTGGATCCTGGCCAGCCAGCCAAATCCTGCCCCAAGCGAAAATTAACCCCAAAAAAGTTACTTGTAAGCGTTTGGTGGACTAGTGCCGGTATTGTTCATTACAGTTTTCTCAAATCTGGCCAGACTATTACGGCTGATGTCTATTGTCAGCAATTGCAAACCATGATGGAAAAGCTAGCGGCTAAACAACCTAGGCTGGTCAATCGCTCCACGCCACTGCTGCTTCACGACAACGCTAGACCACACACTGCGCAACAGACGGCTACTAAATTAGAAGAGCTTCAATTGGAAAGTCTAAGACATCCTCCGTACTCCCCGGACCTTGCTCCAACAGATTACCATTTTTTTCGAAATTTGGATAACTTTTTGCAAGGGAAAAAATTCAACTCCGATGGGGCAGTCCAAATCGCCTTCAAAGATTTTATTGATTCCCGTCCGACTGGTTTTTTTAGTAAAGGGATCAATGAACTACCTATAAGATGGCAAAAGTATTACATAGCAAGGATTCAAACCCACAGTCATATGATTCTCTTCCACTATATCACTAAAGCTTTTTGCTTATTCCAGTCAAGTTATATCGTTGCACTCTGAAAGCTGTCTAAAGCGATGTGGTTAGCAGTTCCAAGATGTCTACACCCTACATACAACTTCTAAGGATAAGTTAACTCTAAGGATAAGTTTACTTTAGTGGTTGTCGCGTGTCAGGCGTCAACTATATACTTAGGACACGCTTATATCAACGCTGAAACTTTACCAACCTTAAAGAGTTCAGGTGCTGAGTGAAGACGATAAACGTGAGCTGAGTTTTTTCAAGGAGTTCCTATTCCTCGTTAGCTCAAAAACGAACTCACTTCACTGTAAGTTGTTGTTTTTTAGAAATAGTTAGGGGGCGTCCTTTTTGGAATTAGGATTAGGAGGGTCAGTTGACCCTAATCCTAATTCCAGAAAGAACCAGTCTCCCATCTCAAAATGAATAGTAACTCATTTACGAGTTGATTACGTCAGCAAAAATAAGATTAACCTATAGGTACCCTAAAAGCTAGTCATGTATTTTTTATTTATTTTATTGAACATTTTTTATTGAACATCTACAGATAATATCTGCAAAACAAAACAATAATTAACCAACACATAAACCACCTAAGTTTCAACAATTAAATGGGATATGAAAAGAGAACAAATTGTTTTAGGTAAAATAAAATTCCAGGAGCACTGAAATCTTCAATCGAATTCAGTCCATAAAATTCTCAAAAGCAAGGCCAGATGCTCAGGTTCTTTGCTTCAAACGAACTAGAGGACATCCGGCCAGCTCGACACTTTGTGCACCTCTTCTGGTCCATTGAACTGAAGAGTAGTAAGGGCTAATGATGTCTCTCTGCCAATTTTAGCGGTTAATAAAAATATTCTGCTGAGGAAACCTCCTATTTCAGTCACAAATTTTATAACCTACCTACTGCTTTACGTTTAAAATTACCTACTGACTTATTTTTATGATGTTAATTTATAAACAAAAAAGTTTAATCGCATATATTTAATCGCATTTATAGGTATTTATGATTTATTCATTATTATTCATTCGTTAAAGTTGTACCGTACCATTTCTGACTTTCACATAAATTTTAGATTCTTCTTGCTGAATAAGTAGTTTAACTTTATGTCGATAAAGCACAATATTTTCTACCAAAGAAATCCGGCAGCGTATTACTCGTGGTGCAAATGCTTTGAAAATGCACGGTTCTTTCAGCCGAGTGCCAGCCAGCTCCGCAAGGCACGCATAAATCGAAAGCCGCTTACAAAGGTGACTATTTCAGCTTTTATTTCAACGGAGAGTTCCGTTCTGAACCTAATTACCTACCTGCCTCTATTTATTCGCTGACGATTGAAATCGCAGCTTTGGATTTTGAATTCTGTGAGCCAGTAGAATGAAAGATTCTAAAAGTTCTCTATATGGGATTTGTTTGCTCGATTTAAATTCAGAGATTTGATTCTGTACATTTATCAGTTATTTGTACATATGATCCTATGTTTACACAATGTGTTTTCACAAGGTTTTATTAAAAAATTTGCTTGTGTTATACAAAGCCTTGCTATCACGTGACTAGGTACTTACCTACGCATTTTACGGTCAATAATGAGAAATATACCATTCAAACACCTACCTACTCTGTTGGCTATATTCTAAGAAGGAAATTTCTAAGAAAAAGCTTTTCTATCGCGTGGGGTGTCCAATGAAAGCTCAGTTTACTAAACAGTTATCGGCTTTTAGTTAGTAGGCACTTATTTACTGCCCACCAATTATGATGAAAGCGATTCCTTGTAGCGAGTTTCTCCAATGAAAGACCACCAATTATGGCCGCGAGTACTTGGCATATCTTCGGTAATCATTTAACGATAATTCCCCAAGAAAACTGTCGTTACATCGCTATCACCATATCTGATCAGTTGGATAAAATTCGAACTAAGGACGTTGACGTAGGTTTAGAGATAGAGTAAGATCGTGCACTAAAAATGTCGCAAGACCACATAGCATTTTTAGACCTATAAATTCTTAGCATTTTTCTATACTGAGAGTTAACACTGCAAAAATAAATAACCTTTTCCTCTGTGGCCTTTAATAGATACCTACGATGATAGGTACTTATCGTTATCGCCAAAATATATGCCAGTGTCGACTTAAAAATGAACTTGGTGTCAGTGTATAGATGATAGGTCTTGTCTACGCGTACCTTTAATAATATTTTATACGGTAAAGTGTTCATAATGAGACTAAAGAAAACGGTTAATATTTGCATTTCAATTTGCAAGTGATGCTAGTCATATTTTTGCAGACTTTATTTCTGTCGAGTGCGTTTGTTTAATATTTTTCCCTGGCTGGTGGATTAAATTAACCTACATGCATTTATTAATAAAACTCGAAAAGCTGGATAAATATCCATTGCAATGCAATTCTTTGAATAGGCTACGCTGCGCTATTAAATGACTAGACCGTGAAATTTGGTTGAATTTTATAAACGAATTTCAATAGGATCTAACTATCCTAGGTATGGAATGAAATAGCAAATTGAAGTACCCATTGCGTAAAAGCTTTTTCATTTCATTCTATTATTTTACTTGTTTATCTTTATCGAACTAGTGCGTAAACCCGTAACGTAGTAAAACGCAACCGTCATGATGTGAATTTATCCGTCCGTTTGTAACTGCCGTTGTAACTGAAGAGGTGGCAACTTTTTAAGCTTTCATCATAGTAGGTACAATCGTGTTACGGTAGAAGAGCTTATAGCTTATAAAGTGTTACAGCTGTCCTTTCAACGCTAAATATTCGTGTCAAAATAGAAGAGGTTAACGTTCAAATATCTGACTTAACCAACATTGTATGAAATAAAGGTGCCAATTAATAATTTCGACCTGGATCGGTTTAATGAGCGGCTTGTTGCAGTTTGACAGAGTGATTTAATATCGCTCGGTGATCGTTTCAGTAAATCGGGATTAGTTCCGAGCTCGAAACCGTGAATTATTGGAATATGCCGCGTTGTCGGTACACGAAATATCATTCACGATTAGGGCTGCCGGATGAAAAGCAGAAGCCTGACAAATTGGCAACGTAAAAAGGTGTAAAGAGTGCTTTTACAGGGCTGTTGTTTGTTTCCCTTTTTAACCCTAGATAGATAACCATGTTACGAGAAACGCAAAAGATAACCATATGCTTCAGAGGCGCTCGCTTTTCAAATGCATCTATATAACATAATTACTTATTTATATTAATATGTACCTATTCAATTTTATAGTTTAGATAATCTTTAAAAATAAAATGCAATTAATTTTTTCACTTTGTTTATTTTAAGAAAATTAAAACTTAATGAGTAGACCTCTAGAAAAAATTAACAAAAATCAACAGTCTTCTGTTTATAGGAACAAATTTTTTAAATTATCTTATAATAATAGTGTTTTTTTGTTACAAACTAGTGAGCAATAATATAACCAGTCTGAAAATATAATCAATTCCATTATTATTTTGTTTAGAGACAGTTATGACAAACGTCAATCTTATGCTCGCCACAAACTGTCTTTTTGCATTTAGCGCAGGTCATCTTTGACATTCTTTTTTTTTTAGACTTGCAACAGTCGCAATATCTCTTTATTTTGGCTGGAGGTTCTTCGTCATCACCCGTGGGAGCCTGTACAGCAGGTTTGGGGAGGAAATTTTCAATATTCTCTCGCACATGCCTTGGTAAAGTGGGGGCCTCTAGTCGTTTCGACATCCACGGGGTAGTCAGCTGAGTACTGAGTTTTTTCATGTATTCTCTGCAATTCAGGGTCTTTTCCTGTTTTGATAGAACATTGTGACAGTAAATCACATATGAATTGACAAACGCTATGTTCAATATGCCATAAAACATAGTCATTCGCCATCTATTCGTTTTCCTTGAGCATGACATCGTAGAGCACATTTGATCAAAAGTGTCAACGCCGCCTTTGGTCTGATTGTAATACATTACCATTTCAGGCTTGCCGGTTGTTGGGCTTATGATACCATCTTCATCACACGATGATAACAGGTAAACCATCTTCGAGGGCTTCGGCTTGTATGACACTAGGGTCAAGCATCTATCGTAACAGAACATTGACGTGCCTACTGGTCGAGAGCGGGTGTTTTTCAACGAATTATATTGATGGCAGAGGTTCTTCCATGACTTCGACCCTTAGTAGTAGACCAGCAATATCTGTTCTTACCTCTTATCACTCTTCCAGCCGGAACAATTATACGACTGTCACGCTCTGAACTTCCAGGGGGCTCCGAAGATACAGGTTCAGGCGATTCGTCTTCACTTGGTGGATTGTTGGATTCTACTATTGTTTCGTTATCTACATACTCATCTTCGATATCGCTCTGCACATTTTCTTCGCTGAGGTGGTCTTCAATTTCGCTGTCACTTTCCAGAGGTACATCACCGTCGTTGTCATCTTCTCTGCCCAATAAGGAACATATTTCGTCTTCCACCAGTGTTCTTCTGCTCGTCATGGTTACTGAATAAATAATGTTTCCTAAAAACAAAACAGTTGTTTTATAAAAACAAATTACATCAAAAAATAGAAATTACCATCCAACACTTAAAGTTACACAAAAGATAAACATACGCCTCGGGAGCGCATCAACTCGTCCTAGCTGCTAAACTGTGGCACTTACCGCATCAAAACGGGCGTCCCTCGACAGCGTACGCCGACGACTGAGTTGGCTGAGAAGAACAGGTCAATACGCGCGCCGAATCAAAATAGACAGCAATATGCTTTTTGCGCGGGCGCTTCTGCGGCGTAGGTTATCTATCTAGGGTTAAACGTTTCGTTCTCATTAACATATTGTTAGGTTCGTTTTTTTTTCAAAAAAGAAGCTTCAATTCGCTCGGTTTGCTTTTAATTTTGACAAATAAGATTTATCAAGATGATATAAGTATTATCTTGATCAGTAGCTAAATTATTAAATGCTCTCTCGCTAATATGAAGACAATTTGTTTATAAACGTAACGCTCTTAATTGCATCACAAATAAAACTACTTATTGACTGTATAATTGTGAGTAAAAGTTGAGAAACTGTAATTTTGCATTGACTCGCCTATCATCATCATCAACATACTAGTCCACTGCTGGACATAGGCCTCCCCTAATGAGCGCCATAGCTTATGACTCGTCTATATTTTTGACAAATTCTCTGCCTGTGAGTTTATTTTTGTGAATTTTACTGAGTGAACTGGCAACCTCGGACTAAATAATGTTACTAAATTGCTTAATGTGCAAGTAGGATATTATCCTAGCTCATTATTTAACATGACAGCCCTGTGCAGAGTCCACGTCAATATCACATCAACGTTTATCGCTTTATTTTCGTTGTGCATATTTCAGCGGGTTGTTGTTTATTTATGAGGTGAATACGGATAGGAAATTATTGTAATAACGAAATTTGGACGGCTTAAAACAACAAAGGTGTTATTTAAATTACCCACAGTCGATTGTTTTGCTTAATTCATTTGCAGACGCAGACGTGATATTAATTGGATGGTTGAAAAATACGCTTTATCAAGTTTTGCACTCCACTGTTATATTGGGATTATTTTTGCACCATTTAAGCTGGTCTCTTGTTTTAAATAGTTTCTGCCCGCGGATTCTCGCGCGTTGGTTCTATGGAAACGTTTATAGGTGATTTCTATCCACTAATTAATGAGATGTAATATAAAAATTACCTATATGCAAAATTTCGTCCCTATCCGTTCAGTAGTTTTGGCGTGAATATGTAACAAACATTAATGCTCGAAAATACAAATGTTGGCATTCAATCGAAATAAGTATACTTACTTACAATGACACTCAATATTGTGGTAGAGCTAAGCATTATTTTAGACTCGCCACATAAAGGTTAAACATCGTCTTTATAATCCAAATAAATAAAACTAGAAGTCATGCTTATGATGACTGTACGTACCTAGGTACTAAAATTTCGTGGATGTGAATGGGAATAATATTTTTAAGCTATTGCATAGCTTCTATCGCGGGCCTTGAGCGCGGGGACCGAATCCAGAAATTCCGTAACGAAAAAACCTTGACGTTTGTCTCTTTAGTTCAGCAACTCGCCTCTAGATGGCATTGCAATAGCTTTACCGCGGCAGTCCCCGAGTGCCACACGTCTTTTTTTTATTTATAATATGCTGTTGGATGTGTTTGGGAATCTTTTTTGGATGTGATGGAAATAATCCTTCTTATCGTCTCACAAAAAGACAGAGAACTTCTTATTACAATCTACAACATCTGTTGATCATATTTTTCAAGAATGGCCATTAAAAATAAAGCAGAGCTACCTCAACATTGTTTACAACACTGTGTTATCAGCTCAACCTGCTATTTCTAATTATTTTGTACAAAAAACATGTTTTCATAAATATATTTTTGTTTCAAATGATATCTGTTGATATGACATTTACTGTCACTCAATTGATTTTGATGAAGATTCAAGGGAATCCCGTTTAAGGCGCACACCCGAGCCAATATGACAGCGATACCTATTTTATCATATTTATACGTTTATCATAGGATTTTTTAAAAATCCTACGTTCAGTTTGTGGTATCTATTCTAAGTTATTTTTAATACCTCTGTAATAATTTTATCTCATTATAGTTTAGGAGGAGATGCGAACATAGAGTTTGGTGGCCAATAAGCGCAACTTCATATCTCTGCCTAAGCTTTACAAAATGAAACTATTACAGAGGCATTCATAAATAACTTATAATAGATATCACAAACTAAACGTAGTATTTTTAAAACTTGCTGCGTTTAACGTTATAAGATAAAATATTTGGTTGCGCCACTTTCACTGGTGTATGGGCCTTAAATAAATGAAACCACTGACATCGTTGGTGGCAGCGTCCTTCAGTGCATTCCTAGCAGCTCGGCTGAAGCCCACACATTCTCACGTCGTAAGTGGTTCAACTGCATATAATAATTGATGCGGTTGAAGGTATGGTTGGAACAAAGCATGCGAACATCTCGTAGAAGTCGCGTACCTACGAACGTACGTGTTTATCGTTACCTCTACTATGAGTTTTTTTAGAGATCTAGAGATCTGCCTCGTTGATTTAGCGGTCAGCATGTTCAACCGCTGATTATGAGGTCCTGGGTTCAAATTCCGGGTCGAGCTAATAGTTATAATTGGGGTTTTTCTTGTAAGAAAATTCACAGTAGTAGCCCGGAGTCAGGAAGTTGGCGGTGTTACACCCCCGTGCCTCGGAAAGCACGTTAAGCTATTGGTCCTGCGCCTAACCTCTCCCCTCTCCTCCTCGAGTCGGTCTGCCGTCCCATCGGATTATGAGAGTGAGGGAATAGAGAGTGCATTTGTGTTTGCGCGAACACTTGTGCTCTATAATAATGTCCTGCGCACCTGGCTAGTCTTTGTTGAGACTGGCCGTCATTGCCGAAATTTGGCTAGGGCATTATTATTTTATAGAGGTACAATCTCGTTCTAGTAAAAGAGATACATAATGTATTAGTAAAACTATTAAAGAACTAGAATACTTAAAGTTAAGGTTAGTAACAGATACACACACAATTATAAAAGAGAGAAGAAGAAACATTTGATAACACCTATAACCCTACGCACAAAACAGATCCTCATAGGAGAGGAGAGGAGAGGGAGATCCTAGCAGCAATAGACAAAGAACTAGTGTTTGGACGTTATGTCATTGCGAAAGCAAGCGATGTCGCTTTTATTTTTAACTTACTTTTTCCAGCGTCTTCCATGTCTATAATAACATAAATAGAAACTTTCAGCCCAGTACTTTCCGCTAAACATAAATCAAAATCAAAATATTAGGTCCTTACATATGAAAGTGGCGTTTTGTATGGGAGGAACAAAAAGTCGAATATTTTTTAATATAATATATTTAATTAATCAAAGTATGAACCATTATTTTCTATGCACTTTTGCCATCTTATAGGTAGTTCATTGATCCCTTTACTAAAAAAACCAGTCGGACGGGAATCAATAAAATCTTTGAAGGCGATTTGGACTGCCCCATCGGAGTTGAATTTTTTCCCTTGCAAGAAGTTATCCAAATTTCGAAAAAAATGGTAATCTGTTGGAGCAAGGTCCGGGGAGTACGGAGGATGTCTTAGACTTTCCAATTGAAGCTCTTCTAATTTAGTAGCCGTCTGTTGCGCAGTGTGTGGTCTAGCGTTGTCGTGAAGCAGCAGTGGCGTGGAGCGATTGACCAGCCTAGGTTGTTTAGCCGCTAGCTTTTCCATCATGGTTTGCAATTGCTGACAATAGACATCAGCCGTAATAGTCTGGCCAGATTTGAGAAAACTGTAATGAACAATACCGGCACTAGTCCACCAAACGCTTACAAGTAACTTTTTTGGGGTTAATTTTCGCTTGGGGTAGGATTTGGCTGGCTGGCCAGGATCCAACCATTGCGCTGAGCGCTTCCGATTATCGTAAAGAACCCATTTTTCATCACAGGTAATGATTCGGTTTAAAATACCTTCATTATTGTGCCGGTTTAGTAATGTAACGCAGCAGTCGACGCGCGTTTGCCGGTTTGCTTCAGTCAATTCGTGAGGTACCCACCTTTCAAGCTTTTTAATCTTCCCAATTTGCTTCAAGTGAATTAAAACAGTTTTATCACTAACATCGCAGCCTGCAGCTAACTCGGACGTGGTTTGCGATGGATCCGCTTCCACAATAGCCTTCAACTCTTCATTATCAACTTGAGTCTCAGGCCGTCCACGGGGCTTGTTCTGCAGGTCGAAATTTCCAGAACGAAAACGTTGGAACCAAAAACGAACTGTGTCTTTGCAACACGACCGCCATACACATCATTCACCCTTCGAGTTGTTTCCGCAGCACTAGTGCCACGGCGGAACTCGTACTCGTAAATAATGCGATATTTTAAGTTTTCCATTTTGTAAAATGAGTGACGCAAACAGAAAAAAACAGAAGAAAAAAAACAAATGAATGACGATCATCGAAGCACAAATACATGAGTCTATAGCTGTACAAATTTGAATTTGGAATTCCTTACCAGAGGAGAAATTTGTGATTAAAGTGGCCAGTACGAAAAACGCCAATTTCATATGTAAGGACCTAATATTATTCGTATTTACATTATTAGTGTGATTACATCTGTATGGTATACTCGTAGGATAATTCGTTTTAAATGCTGATTGAGGGTACGAAAACCAATTGTCAAATGAACTGTTATTATTATGTCCGTGATTTTTGTTAATTTTTATTCTGTTTTTTTTAAAGTGGGAATACTATTTTGTGCATTGTTCTCAAAGAATCTAAGGAAATAATAATATTAGTAGTCTCTTCGTAAACTCAGAGTAGGATCCAGCGAAGTCCCCCGGGATCGCTCACAAAGAGATGAGTGGGAAGATGTACTGTGATTATTTATTTTCTTTGAGGTTTATCTCTCTGCAGTTCTTAATATATTATTTTCACTGTAATTTTTTGTAGACGTTCGATGCATGCAAAAATAAACTAAATGAATTGCAGATGGGGAATAGTTAATTATAAAGTATGCATTCATAATTTCAATTTACTAATAATTTATGAGCTCTTTTATTGAATTTCTATTTAAATATTAATGCGTTAGTTCTCTGTGATATGCTTCTTCGAAATAAGTAGTTACCAGATTTTACAGGTGAACTCCACAATGTATAAAAAGTTTCAGCGATAATATTTAATCCGCAGAATCGCGCTTTTTTGTATAATATGTTAATAACTTAGATATATATAACACATATGATACCTTTGGCCCCGATGGGATCGGATTGGAATGATTTTGCGGAATAAATTAATCGATCCATTTATTATACTAGCTGTTTTTCTTCCTCTACCTGTCAAGAAACGTATCAATGGCTACTTCGCAAATATTAAATGGCTATCTTTTCAATTTAAACATTTATATATCTAGTAGTTTAGTTACAGCGTTTTGCTATTAGTGTAGCAGTTTGTACCCGTAGATAACATTCCCGTTTTGAGCTCTTGTGTCTCAGGCAGTGTAAATTAATAATCAGTACTTTAATGGCCTATCAACAACCCAAGGGCTATAGGAAATGCCAATAAAAAGCAGCAGCTGCTATCGACAAACCCATAATAAACCTACCTAAAGCTGTTTTTGCAGCGTTTTTGCCCTTCGATGGATCTGAAATAAATATAGGTCGAGAATTGGCCCATAAAGTTTTTATTCTACCTACGTACCTACGTATCGCAATTTAGAATAATGAAGTCGTCTAATAAAGTTTGATATGGGCTATTTCAGAGTAACCTATCAGAAATATTATATTAAATGTATATAACTGTTACCTACAATCTTGTTTCCTACATTTTTAAGAAAATTTAAGAATTGAGCACCTATATTTACTGACGATAGCTGTTGCGCAGCGTGTGAAAGTTCGCTTGCGGCGCAGGAGTTTGCGGGTTCGATTCCCGCCTTGGGACAAATGTTTGTACGATCTGCAAATATTTGTTCCGAGTGTTCTGGGTATTTTTCTGGGTAATAAAAAATATTTGTCTTTGTGATGTATAGGTATATCAGTGATCTATTACCCATAACACAAGCTCTGCTTAGCTTGGGACTTGGTACTAGATGATGCTGTGTGAATTGTCCGGCATTATTTATTTGCTGCGCTGAGGTTGCGCTACTGCCACCTTGCTACTTTGTAGAAAGCTGGTGTTTCTGTAGTCAGTATACTGCAATTACACCTCAAAGATTTGTTGGCAATCTGGCTGTGGTCTCTGTTATAGGTGATCCGGCTCAGTCGTGGTCTTGGGGTTGCATTGTTGTGGTCGTTGCTTCCATTTATTCACTTGTTGACTGAAATGATCTGTGAATCTCTATGTAACATGCGGTTAACCGAATATCAGCCGGTATCTTTTATTGATCCGCACCACACTTTTATCAACATCGTTTATCGTTTATTGTATGAGAATTTTAACCGGTTTTTTTTAAAAAAAGTGTAGATTTACCTGAATGTAAAGAATAATTAAGTTAAGTCATCATCATCTCACTTATAGAAAAAACTTCCCCTAAGTATTGGTCCTGCGCAGCTATGAACGATGTAAATAAAGAAGATCCCACTTCTAGACACCAATATTATGTTTTCCATTGTGAAATAATAGATGATTAAAAGAACTTAACAAGTGAAGTTCAATCGCTATTATATGAATAGTTACATTAGAAGAAGATAATTTTACCTCGTATAGTACTTGTTACCTGGTGGAACAAGTACTATACGTTTTAAAATTATCGTCTACGAATGGAACTATGAAATATAATGCTATTTCTTCTAGGTTCCGTGAGTGCACAGGTCGGTGCCACTCGCGAACACCGCACAGCACGATACACTAAAAACCGATTTACGATGTCGATGTCGACGGTTAAGTCTCTTGAAAATTTACTCATACAATTTATCACATCGATCGATCAAAAGTTGGCGACCAGAAGGCATTGAAGAATCTAGAAGAGAAAATTGATTAACTCGAGGCAAAAAAGCATCTATCTTCCAACATTGAGGGTAGTAGTTGCACTGTACTATTGCTTCCAATGTTTTATAAATATTCTGATCACTATGCAGTTAAAATAATGCATTGTATCTCTACTACCTTGAACCACGCAAGGTACCGGCGGCGGCGGCGGCGCTACACCCGGTCCGCCCACGCACACGCATCGAGATCGCGAGCTTTCACAGCGCCTGTACCGCGGTAGCATTCAATGCAACCACGCCGTGATTCGTTTTCGCAATGCGGCTGCTTTTCTAATTAACAATTGATATTAGCATGTTGGCTTTTGGACAAAAAGTTTATTGGATTAACAGTTTTTTGAAGATTTCTTTGGAAGCTCGTGGGAATTCGAATTCCTGCAAACATGACTTTTGGTGGGATTTATGAAACAGTATCTACACCAAATTTTTATCTTATAGACTACCATTTAAAACTATTTGATTAAATACCACAAAGAAAACAGATGGGTTGACCTCTAATAATTGCTTGCAAAGGAGTCCAGAAGAAAATAAATGCATACATTTTTTTTTTGTTATTTTACAGTTCATCAACTTCAATCAAAATGTATCAAGCTGTTATGAATCCTAATGGTACATCAAATAAGACGACAATTAAGTTGCAACAGTAAATAGTCCAGAGAATGCATTCTCCCCTAATTTCTGGGAGGCTGCGTGGACAGGCTTCAGTCAACGCTAGCGAGCTGCGCGCGCGCACGCATCCGCTATCCGTCCCGGTCCCCCACTTATGTTTGTTTACCAACACACGATCGTGACTTTCGATCACCTCATGCTTATTACTTTACCTCGACTGAATATCGAGTAACCAATTAAAACTGATTCTATATTTTTCTCCCACCGAGATGTCAACGCCTCTACACTAATAAGCCGTCTACCACTTTACGATCTCCAGTTTGCATAAATAACGCGCATAATGTGACAGATACATTTGCAGCAATCTCGTTCATACACGATCACGATATGAGGTTCTCGATTATTGTTTATGTTATCTTGCTGGCGATCGCAGCAGCCGAGCTCAGGATCAAGGGTAAGGTGAGGAAGCGATACACGCGCCGGCATCGGGCCATTCTCCCGCCATGCAACTTCAACGAGACGATTATCGAAGACGAGTGGTCCTTGATGGCGGCGATAGCCAAGTCCAAGTACATATTTACGGGCAAAGTACTCAACGTAAAGAAGTCGAAACCTGCGGACGGAATTGGAAAGAGATCGAACCTATACAAGGTTTATATGAGACGAGTGTTGAAAGGAACTGTGAGTGAAATGAAATCGTTTGTGAAGTTCGAAGACGGTTCGGAGACGTTGAGTGGTGCTACGGTCGTGGTGGAGAGGCCGAGAGCGAGGGAGTCTTGCACTCCTTCCCCACGTCCTAGACTTTCAGCAATTTTTCTGAGTGATGGAGTGTACACAGATGTTCCCAGACCTATCCCGAGGTTGCGTTTGCTGACTGATCCTGTGCCACTCACGCTTTACCATTTGGACAGGATTGATGCCGCTGTAAAAGGTAAGTCTTGGAATTATAATCATATTTTAATATCAAGAAAATATTAATTCCAAGGCTCAACCGCCATAAAAATACAACAAATCCAAATAAAAGTAAACGCAATCGGAATACCCTGATGAAATTATAATAATGTGTGGGTGTCGTATCAATAATGTTCACCGAGGGGCAAGGCATTAAGAGGTGATTTTGATCGACATCTTGACAACTGTTCGTTAAGTTAATGGATTGAGCAGCGAATGCGTCTGAAGTCCACCGCTGTAGTTCAAACATGTGCTATACACATACAATCAATACGTATCGCCGTATAGAGATTATCTATAACGCAAACAATTTCCAATTAGTAGAACAAATATTACGACACAAGTAAATGCCAGTCGTAAAACGAATATAATAGAGTGTCATCCCTATGCTACGCGTTAAGTAACGTTCAATAAATTTTAAGTGATATTTTTATTTGTCTCTTAATGGCCTCACAGCCAGACACATTTATCTGCATAAGTGCTTTTATTCCCTTTTATAGTTGGTGTAGCTTAACCAATTTTGTACCATTATCTTAAAAGTTAATTCGCTTTTTCGTAGTCTAGAAAAAAATGTGATGCTCCGAGCATAAAAAGTAAATAAAACAACGCGGAGATGGAATTTAATTCAATTCGCAGGGTCAGGAATAGACTTTGTTCCGAGTCAAATACTCCGCTATAAATTTTATTGCGAAAGCCATTTTAACCTAAAAATTCCGAGAAGATCCAATTTAAGCCTCGAATAATCCAGCGACGAGATGAGTATCTCGCTCATCTGCAGTCCAGTGGAGTCTTCGTGTTTCTCGGGATGCGTCGAGCTCGTATCTGGCACATCGCATCTTGGCCCTCAGCTACTTCGTAAAATAGTGTCAGCGAGCTTTACGTATGTCCATCCCATCCCTTCGTAACTCTGCGCAGTAGCGATACAATCAGTCTACTGACCGCGCCATCCGTGAGAACTCAGATAAACCCCTACACTCGATTAAATCTGCTTCATTAGACTCGAAGTCGCAGAGTGCTTGCGTGAGACGAACTGCTTATTGATCGTATGGATAGGTAATGATGGTATAGCAAAGAGTGGGCATCATATCTGTAGATTGAAGTCGATAATTCAGGCGAGTCGTATCTATCTGAAACTATAATCGCAGGAAGCTTTATGGACGATGGAGAAAGTAATGGGATCATTCATTGCATTCGTCACTATAGAACCAAACCACACACGAAGCTACTTAGAATATTTAGGTTCCCACATACCTACAAGTCCTTAAAGTAGTAGTAGCTTCTAACTATGAATATGTTATGTGTCTAATTAAAACTTTATTGCGAGGATTTAAATTATGCATGATGCTTAATGAAGGTGATTGAAACGTTTTTATGAGTGCCTGTCAAGTAGGTGCTCCTAGATTGTAATCTAGACGCCTATTCACTTAGCTGTACGTGTAATGGACGTATGTTGCGAAAAGGGGTTATATTGTGTGGCACAATTTGCATTTGAATGGTACAACTCGTAAGATAGTATGAGTATCAAATCTTGATCCAATTACGAGATGTTAGATTACATTATGCCGTTTATTTACATTCCTGATCATTGACATGGACATTTCGGAGATATTCGTTTGACAAGATCGGAATGAAACGACCTCACGAGGCTTACTATATTTTATGACACGAAGCTATCCCACTATGCTATAAACTATAAAGTAAGCACTTTACTGGCTCTGTGAAAAATGTTAAAAATATAAAGTGCGACGTTGAAGATTCGTCAAGAGCTGTTAGACTCGTCCGCCTACGTCTGTACCACTTTCCAAATTCCTCTTGTAAGCTCTGCAATCACCTACGACGTACGTGCGGAGACGACTAACAGCGTTTTTAAACTTGCTTTATATATAAAATCTTACCATTGCTTTACAATAAAGAGAATGGAGACAACAATGAAGCACAATTTGGGGAGAGTAAGCCCTATTGTTAAGTCAGGACTGTATAATTTGAGAAGGGGCGTGGGACATTTTGTTGATTGAAAATGTATAGAGACTTTTAACTACTATTTATGGATCAAAAGGATAGTCACCCATTATATTTAAACGTATAATTTTTTTATTACTATCATCGTGTCAATATACATAGTAAAGGTACAATTAAATAGGTAGGTACTTTATTTTATCAAATATGATATTCAGTTATAGGAATCCATATTTTATACTTTTCATTATTTAGAAAACACGATTATGAACTAAAATAAACTTATCTAAAACACAAACCAGCAAAGTTTGGGCAGTGTAAAATAATTTTAAAATACGTTGAAAATAAAAGGATTTTGCAACAATGGATACATTTTAGGGGCGAACATTTATCCCGGAATAGATTAAAACTGGGAACTTTCCAAGCTTCATTCATCCCTAACAGTGGATGCATGAATATTCAGGGCAGCCGGACGCGCGTAGGTAATAACTGTTAACTTGAACCTCGCTGCATCCGACATCCAAACCGTGTCCTATCTGTTATACTGCGGCCGCTCTATATCCTGCATCCATCCAATAACGACTCAGATTCAATTTTATTGCCGAATCCGCAAACAATCAACGGACGCCCCACGGCTAACCCACATATGCATCTATTGAAGCAACTTTCCAAACCTGGCGCCAAATAAAATTCAACTAATTAGCTTACTCGAAAGATTAACGTAAAAGCACGTTGTTTACTTTGATGAAGGTTGCATTGAATTGCGAGGTGTCCCAGTCTACGCGCGAGGCTGCGCTAGCGCACGCGTCTCGGTGGCGCCTAAGCTCGATTACGCAACTTTGTGTCCGCGCGTTTACGAACTAGTGTCCGCGACGCGACCGACTGAAATGGCCCTAAAACAAGTTCTCTCGAACGAGACTTAACAGCCAAGTTCATAAAGACAATATTTTTTTATTTTTTTTTATTATTTATTTATCAACTTAAAATAACATTACATAGAAAACTAATAATAACACTAGGTAAACCACAGAGGTTTGTGAAACAGTGCTATTAGCGAGTCAGCCGAATAGCTACCTATCAATATATATCAATAAAAATGAAGCTTCAGTTTTTAGTGTTATCGTTTTACTACATCACGATAATTTACGCCCAGTTCCGTCTAAAGGGTGTCACGAGGAAGCGGGATACGGTTTACCGCAAGAAAGACATAAATGGTCCCAAATGTGTTTTAAACGAGACGATAACTAATGACTACGAGATTCTGTCGTCAGCTGTGTCTGAATCTAAATACATTTTCACAGCGAGAGTGCTGAGCGTGAGGAAGATAAAGCGCAGCAAGCCAGGCGCGAAAGTGTTCATGGTCTATAGACTGTACGTTCGGCTAGTTATGAAAGGAAACGTCGAGGAGCTGAAAAGTCACGTCTTTTCTGGGGACGAGCGCACTCTGAATGGTGCGATAGTGTTTGTCGACTGGCTTCGGTCGAACAAGTGCGCTTACAGACTATACAGGCACTCTTCAGGCATATTTCTTAGTGACGGTTTTCACGAAGGCAGCGGGAAGGGGAACAAGCGATTGCGACTCTTGAACGAGCCTCTACCATTGTCGCTTTACGATTTGGATAGAGTTAACGCCGCCTTGAAAGGTAAATGTTTGCTGTCATATAAGGTGTTGGCTTTTTGTGTGCGCAGCATCCATAAATTTTTGTGTTTTATTGTTAGCTCGGTATCTATGCTGGCCGCCATAAATTGCTCCTACACTGAATAGAGACATTAACTTAAAACGTCAAATAAGTACACAAGCACTAAAAGAGAAATGATTTCCAAGTTAATGCTGATTCGTATTTGGCTTTTTTATGAAAGGTCGTAAAAAGCTTTTTCATTTTATGCATGCGGCTGGCACGTTGAGGATTAACTTTGAATGTCAGAAGGTACGAGTAGATACTTTTTAAAATCTCTAGCTTAACTATTTTATAAACAAAACATTTGACAAACAGAATAAACATATTGAATATCAGTAAATTAATTCAAACATTAATGATGTGTGATGATGACATGGCTTTGTTCATAAGCTATTTTAAACTTAAACCCAAAGTGACCAGTTGATTTATGTTTTTATGCCTGTGGCGAAATGTTTAGTCACTAAGCTGTATTACGTAAGTAACAGCTCATTTCGACCCGCGATAAATATCTCTGGTTCTGGTACGTTAGTTTTATATCAACGTTTTATTTTTTCTTTAATATGGCGCTTACGGTGTCGTCGATTTTGCATACAAGTAAAATGTAAAATAAAAGAAGCATATAAATTATAAACAAGCTACGCCCCCATGCCTTCGTTAAATCAGAAAGCAATCAAACTTCAGAAAATTATTGTACAACCGCTAGGAGTTATCATGTAAATATAATAAAAATGTGTCATTTATTTTATTATTTAGTTCATCGTTTATTTAAACCAAATTTGAGTGAATCGAACCGAGAAATACCTAATATTTTTCCTTACAATTTTACCTATAACCCCGGCAGATTTCTGAAAATAAGATTAGCCTAAGATATCTAGAACCTAATCTACATAGGTACCACATTTACATCAGTTAAGTACTCGTAGTTACGGAGATACTTGGTAACAACCATTCACATTTGAATGGTAAAGTAGGTTAATTATGATTTTTAACAGGTTAAATGTCCTAATAACAAATATATTTTAAACAGCATTATTTAGCCGCAAAGCTAAGCAGAGCTGGTGAGAAATAAGGGAACTAGAGAACTGATAAACATGATCCATACAATATACTACACATAGATACATATATTTTTCGATTGTATATAGTATAAAAAACACCCAGAACATAATTCAAACTCAAACTCAAAAATGCTTTATTTCCATAAATACAATAAATGTACACTTAGAAAAGGTCAAATCATAGTAAAAAATACACTGACACGGAAATAAAGTAGTATTTTTGATTTCGATCGCTTCGGTATGTAGACTAAAGTAAAGAAACGACGAAGAAACCTTTAGCCTGTTAGTTGTTATTTTTCGAGTTGGAGCAAAATCCGTCCCAAGCTTTTTTATCCTCTAGATAATCTGATATTTTATAGTAAGCCTTTTTGCATAATAAAGTTTTGACAATTTGTTTGAATTTATTTACTGATAATTTTTGCAGCTCAGTAGGGGTTTTGTTGGCGTATACATTGCCCTTTAAAAGATACATTAATTTTATGCAGCCTAGTTGTGGGTACAGCGAGTTTATGTTTATTTCTAGTATTTACATTATGTATATCGCAATTTTTTGGGAAACTATTGATATTTTTATGAGTATACAACAAGTTTTCATAAATATATTGACTTGGTACTGTCATTATATTTATTTCTTTGAATTTATCACGTAGGGATTCTCTGGGACCCATTTTATAGATGGCACGAACAGCCCGCTTCTGCAGCACAAATATGATGTTAATATCTGCAGCGTTCCCCCAAAGCAGTATACCATAAGACATAATACTATGGAAGTAGCTGAAATAAACTAGTCTAGATGTGTCCACGTCTGTGAGATCACGGATTTTTTTGACTGCATATGCTGCAGAACTAAGTCTCTTCGATAGCTTATCTATGTGTGGGCCCCATTGAAGTTTATTATCTAAGGTGATTCCTAAGAATACGGTACTTTCTATAATTTCTAACGTTTCTCCATTTACCTTTACATCAGCATATGCAGACCGTAGAAATATTTGTCCGGAGATGGGAATCGAGCCCGCAACCTCCTGCGTCGTCTGACCCTTGCCCACTGCGCAAGAGAGGTCGTCAGATTATTTGATAGGTTTTTAAAACATAATCCTTAGAATAGTTCAAGAAGCAACATTTGTTGTACAATTTCATACGCCTTATGCATGCAGTTGTGTGGGCGAAGGTCGAACCATGCAATTTAACCAGATTACATTCAATATTCAAAATTTAATACCTTATTGGTCTGTTACATCCACCCACGACCCTACCTACAATCTTTGTTCTCTTAATAAGGATAATAGGCGTGTATCATTATTTAAGCAGTGGAGTAGGTATATAAAATAACCAATGGCGTATCTTGTAACTTGTAGCCATGTAGTGCTGGCTTAGAATGTGCACCACCCCAACTCTTCCCGTGGGTGTCGTAAGAGGCGACTAAGGGATATCCACTGGGGGGCGGGCAGCAGCGCCCCCTGCAGAACAATTCTACCACCGAACTGCGATCGCCAACCCGTATGCCGAGCGTGGGGATTATCATGGGCATCACCCCCCATGAGATAAACGCCAATGAGGTGCTTATGCCGTGGGAGGCCTGCGTCCAGCAGTGGACCAATACGGCTGTTGAGGTTGAGGTATCTTGTAATGGAGTCTACATCCCAATGTCGGAGGACCGGTGACATTTTAACGAAACACTGTCGGCTGCCTACAATATTCGTACCCTGAAATATTGCACCAACCTGCCGCCGTGGCGGGCTATGACGCCAGGTTCGGTGAGGACTCTCGATAAAGTTATAAAAATTTATATCCATTGACCTTACATTTTACCATTAATTTCAAGGTGGGAATGACTGCACGTAATAATCATTTAATGAATACAATAATGTATCTAATCTTATCGGATTGCGTAGTTACGCACGGGTCGGGTGAATCATTGCGAATACTTGCCGACTTCTAAAAACGTAAATCAATCATTAAAATCTGTGACTATTTCAACTGTCTAAATACCGTGTTATTGAGAGAGTTGAAATATTCACAGATGATTCATGAGATACAGAATAGTGATAGACGGACAGACAGACAGACGGACAGCGGAGTCTTAGTAATAGGGTCCCGTTTCATAAATACCCGCGGGTTACCTATTACTTTATTTACCTTATATTAACCTATTTTTCCCATGAGTATTTATAAAAATGTGTTCTGATCGCGTAAGTTCAAAACATTCTTTATTCCCATAAATACAATAAATGTACACTTAGAAAACTGTTTCTTAAGTTTTTCGGGACAAATAGTAGATAATAATCATTCGGGATTAATACATAAGATAGACTAATTCGGAAACAAAAATATATCTATATCGGTCTACAATTGACGCAGAAATTTGTGAAAGTAAATTTAAAAAAAAGCCGAACAAAGAAGCTCTTCGGAAAAAATGTGTCTTTGGATATAAGATAAAAGGTTGTTGAAAAAAATATTTTAATGATGACATTATGACATAAAAAAACATAGGAAAATCATAGTTTTGAAAAAGGTTTAGTCAACATCTCACGTAATGTTCGTCTTAGTATTTTCCCACTTCCATTTTTGGGAATTTCTGGAATAAATCTGACTCCTCCCTGCAATTGCTTCCATGGAGAGACCTTTGACTTGACAAACTCCACCAGTTCTTTCTCCGTAACTGAAGCTTCAGGTTGCTTCACCACAAAAGCAGTTGGTAGTTCACCAGCTAATGCATCAGGGGCACCAACCACTCCTGTATCCTTGACACCTGGATGCTGCTGTAGTATTGCTTCCAGTTCCGATGGTGCTACCTAAATAAAATTATAATTTTTTTTAAACTTTCTGTATCTTTACTAATTGAGTTCAATTTTATTTATTATCGCAATCATGGAGTTTGAGTCCACTTCTAAGGATAAATTGTGAGTGGTATCAATTCTGTTGGTATATAAATAGTAAGTAAAAAAATAAATAGTAAGTAAAAAAAAAAAAAATAGAATATGGTTAGTAAATAGTAGTTTTCTTTAAGTTCCAAATAAATAGGATAGAGTTTTTTTTAGTACTGTCGAAAAAGTTTAGTTGGATCCAGTCAGCTACAGCCGTATGTCTTGAATTATTTTATTACGTTTGGTTTATGTACAACCAGAATCACAATTATATTATGCCAATAAAAACTTGCCTGCCAAGCCTTATATTTGATAAGTTCTTTAATTCTGTCCACGATGTAAAAGTACCCATCTTCATCATAATAAGCAATATCTCCTGTGTTATAGAAGCCGTCTTCATCGAAATATTCCTTCAAGTTCCGGCCAATATAACCTTGGAATAGACTTGGGCCTTTGAGACATATTTCTCCAGGCACATTGGGACCTAGAAGTTTTCTTGTTTCAACGTCAACAATCTGAAAAATTAACGATTGCTAGTCACTCGTACTTTTTAACTTTTGCAACTCGCTAGTATCATGATTGTAATGTTGTTTACAATTCTATAAAGCCGGGAACTGATCGCTGGTACCTACGCAGAAGTGCGACGTAATGTAACGTGACACACAGCGAGCTTTCGTGCAGTACCTACGGGGGAAGAAGGCGTTCGCAACAAGGAACGAGACGGAGTTTTGATGTTTCAGTCACGCTGGGAATTACACGTAAATTAAGAGTCGTAATGTACCATTCGCAGCGGTCAGTATACCCCGGCTTAAAGGATGAGACTAGAAATGGTTTTCAAAATAGTGTACACATACGAAACGGTCTGGAAAAGTCCGCTCAACAGATGCGAAATTTTTGACATCGGACTTTTAAAATCATCTTAACAGACGAAGGGAAATAATATGGTGTTTGAAAAATGCTTGCGTCAATTTCTATACAAAAAAAAGATATCAAACTTTTAAATCCATCATGGTTATTAATACTAAAGTTATTAACATCGGGATATTTCAAAACATGAAAAATTCCGTTTTAAATAACTTTAAAAAGATATCAACCTCAATCTTTTCCTAATTATAAAAGCCAAAACCTTGATAATTAGTCCATCGCAGATTCTACCAACGCTTCCTTGTCTTGGTGCGCTATCAGACTCATCAGTGATGCCTCCTGATGCTTCCGTCATCCCATATCCTTGCAATACGTTCCTTAAGTTGGAAAACCTGTAGAACAAGTCATATTATGTCAAATAGCTAACGCCATCTGTTTAGCTGTTGTGTGTGTTTTTTTTCTGGGGTATAGTACACCAGGTCTGTACACAGGCTACAAAAAATTTCAAACATCAATATTTTCTCAGTGACAGCAAATATATGTAGATAGATAGATAACTCTTTATTGTATACCACACAAACATAAAATACAATACAGAGGAAATGTAGAGAATCAATGGGCGGCCTTATCGCCTTAAGCGATCTCTTCCAGGCATCCTTGCGATTGATTGGAGATAAGAGAACAATAAAGACGATGACGTTTGAAATACTTAAGGAAATGAAAACAATATAGGTACATATAAAAACACACAAAAATGATAGAAACATGAAATTGAAAAACATAATAATTGTACATTTAAGCGTATGATGCTTGTCCCCTTTGCAAACTGAAAGAAAAAAATTGTTTAATAGAGTCTAAAAAGTTATGGGAATCTACCTTTTTTTCACTTCGGCAATAACAGACAACTTCAGTGGTGCACCTCCACAAAATATAAGTTCCACCGAAGAAACATTATATTTTGGTATTAGCTCTGATTTGCTCAGCATTACCACTAAGGGAGGAACCGTTAGAAGGTAACCAACCTGAAAAAAAGTAAAACTAGTCGAATATACGAGAAATCTAGAATTTTATTTCATTTATGAACATTTCTCATTTTAAATTTTTTATGTGTCGTAATTTGACTGATTTATTTGAGTTGTTTACCTTGTAATTTTCAATACATTTCAGATAGCTTTTCTCATTGAATCTGGTCAAATAAACAATTGTTTGACTATTGATAAGTTCGTTCAAAGTCAATAATATGCCGATAGTGTTTGTCCATGGTGCTATTGTTAAAGATACACGATTCCATTTCAAAGATCTGAAAGTTTAAACAACAAAAGGTATGAAGAATTTATCATGGACAGCATTATCTATAGACTGACTCAACAATTAGTCGCTGGGGAAAGCTCTTACGGATCTTGAATGAGTTGATATAAGCGTAGTGCATACATTGAATAACACGATAGTAACAAACACTTGAATAAAGTACCTAACTGCAGTACAGATTAGCTTCATAATTGTATGAACAGTCAAGAGAGTTTATAAGCATTCACAAATAATGATGGATGAATTTTGTGAACAAACTAAAGTGACGAAGAGAAGCAGTTAAAAAGGAGTGTTTCACAGAGTAGAGTGTACACGAATTGAGAAACAGTAGAAAAACACGTAACACACGTTGAAGCAGACTTTATATATTTCCAAAATGTATTAGCATTGATTTGCGTTTTATTACAAAAGGTTTAAATTCTTATGCGTCCATCTAACTTTACCGTCATTTAATAAATCGTAATAACGCCTCTGCTCCATTGCAAATACAGCTGGGATCCAAAGCTACGATTTCAATAAATTCGGAACGAACAGTTTTGACTTGGATATCCCTTTGTTGGCAGAGATTCGTCTGTGGTTTCGAATCGAATATTGAAATCATTACTTGAAGCCGAGGCCCAGGCGGCCAGGGTATAAACCGTGGAAGTTCCATAAAATTAACTTACAAGCGTTGTCCAGATATAATTAAATTGCGATGTGACAGTTTTGCGCCCTTCGGCAGGCCCGTTGTGCCCGAGGAGTACAGTATTAGAGCTGTCTTCTCCGTTCCTTTGTACAATATTATTTGAAATTTGAATTACTCAGTTAGCAGTTCTAAATATTCTTACCCCCTTATTCATTATAGTCTGCTAACTTAGCACACTGCTAAATCTCGCTCTGTCGTCATCTATTGACATAAGTCAGACTGAGAAATAATACTTCTTAGCAGCTGTTTTATGTTAGCAGACCATTATGAATAAGGGAGTACTTTATTACGTGATGGCTGTTAAGGTAGCCTGAACAAACTGATCTTTGAAATTTTGAGGTCTAAATGAAAAAACCAATGTAGTTTCTTGATTCATTGTCTTTTTGTCAAGTGAAATTTAATAATAAAACAATGATCGCTAGTACGTTTTTTCTGGACGCCATTGTTGGAAATATCCGACACTTTACTATACTAAAATGATATTTGACTCTTTTGTAAAAATGTAGAAATTAAATATGTCATGTTTCTAGGATGTACATTGTTCACGCTGGCTTCACTGTGAAATTGGAAAATTAGACAGAACCAGTCTGTAGAGTTTGCTAAAATGAATTTGAAACAAATTAAAGTGGATTTGGAACTGCGGTAGCCATTATTGGCTTACCAAACTTATCTGGTTATCAAATTGTGCAACATTTGAATTTTAGGTATATCTTACCATTGAAAGCCTTTGGTTGAAATGTGTCCATATTTCTGTTCATTGAAACAAAATCTCTGAAACTCAGCACATTGCCTTTTGATTGCGAACTCCCGAATACAAAACATTTGCTGATGAAATCTAACTTTTTTATAGTCTCATAGTAGGACTTAAACGTATTCGGAGATAGGAACAAGTATTTTGGTTTTGATATTTTCAGGGTGTGTAAAATTTCATCTGAAACAGCAAAAAAGGTTTTTTTTTAAATAATAAAAAAGCATATCAAATTATGCGGATAGACATTTGTAAGGTTGTTATTTTTTATTAGTTATGTACCTACTAATTTTGGTAACGTGAAATGCAGCAAAGCATTACGTAAGTACGCCAGTAAAAATAACATGCAAGCGTTCCGGTTTTGAATAACTTAGTTAGTTTGTTTTGCCTTTTTTCCTACAACAACAAAAATAATATCTTAAGAACGTAATCCATTTTTTTTAAGCGGGGGAATCCTCTTGGATACCATTCTTTCGTAAGGGGCGAAAGAACGGTTATGCTGGACCTGTTCGCCGAGCCTACATAATCCCTACATGAAGTGAGAAACCAAATACTCACCTTTACTATAAGCACAATTAATAAATGTCACCACAGCATCAGTGCACATTCCAGCAATGGCAGTCGTCAAGAACTCGGTTCTGTTCTCGCTGCAGATTCCGATCACATCATCAGCGTCTACGTTCAGCTCGATGATGGCAGATTCTATGTTTACCACCTGCTGAGCCATCTCACCGTATGTAATTTGATCCCCTGTATCTCCATTTATCTGTAAATTTGAAAATGATCACTGGGTATATACCTAAATAAATCAGGATTTTACTCCTAAATCGAAGAAAATGTTTCGAGGCCTAAACCCAGAAGTGGGTGAAGTCGGGTTGCGGATGATGATGATAAATGGGAAGTTCAGATGAAGAAATCTGTATATCCCTATGAATCGCACTTAATTTAGTAAAGTTTTTAACCACAGATACTTACCTACTTGAACATCTCATGAAACTTCATCAGGTGATAGAGTAACATTCCGTAATCTTTCCTAAAATTATATGCGCAGAAGAGAATTTCTATCTTTGATTGAGTTTGTAGGGTTGAAGGACAATATAGTGAATGGAAAATTTTCCGCAAAAAATCTTACCAATGCAACTTTATGCTGGTTTTCCAAAAGTTTATCCACTATAAACTTGCCGTAGTTTTCGTGAACTGGTAACGGTATATTCAAATTACCGTATATAATACTAGGTCCTGAATATGGTATTGAATTCATTTTTGTTTCATTGATTTAATAATGATGTTAGATGCTAGGATGCTAGACACTTTCGTCTATGCCTTACTCTATTAAACTGAACATTATTTGTAACGCAAGGTCAAAGAGACCAATAGTATAGCGTTATACAGAGTGTCGCCATGGGCAAAGGAGGAACATTCCTAGAAAGGGGGAAATATATTGCAGATACGAAAGTTTTACTTTATGTAAGCTTTCCTTGATTTATAAGTAGGTAAACTGCATTGACAGATTTTGTTATAAATTACTAGCTGCGCCCCGCGGCTTCGCACGCGTTGTTCCTATGGAAACGTTTTATGTCGATTTCTATCCCACGGAAACTGATTTACTATGGGATAAAAAGTATATATTTGATTCCAGGATTAAAATAACCTGTATGCTTAATTTTGGCCCGACACGTTCATTAGTTTTGGCGTGAAGATCCATCCATTTATAATATTAGTGTGACTTGCCTTGTATGATTATAAGTACATATAGCTTCTTAGTTCGATTTCACCAAAATCTAATAAAATATACCCTGTATTTTTAGGAATCAGATTGTTATAGTCTAGATAAGAGATTATTAGAGTAGAACTAAGAATCTTATTTTTCTAATAAAATTTCATATAAATTAAAAGAAGACCAAATTACCAAATTATTTTTTTAAAGTCTGTGTTCAATCTATTTGCCTTACACAGTGAAGGCATGTTTTCTTTTAAATAGATAAATAAAATATTTGTTACTACAGACACATACAATCAACATAGAGATACAATTCCTTTCAGTAATGACCAATATTTCTGGTACCTGCCCTACATGTCCCGTGATTGTGAGACACTCTGTAGGAATCTTATCAGAGTGATTAGGTTATCTGATTTTGCTGCAAAGTAAATAAAATTGTTGCTTGTTGTCTTTATGAGCTCCCAGATTATTACCAGCATTTTAACACTTGTTTACATTTTCTTTCCACTTAATAATTGTTATTCACTTGCTTCTTTGTCTCAAATGATATTTTATTTAAAAAGGGGGATTGGTATTGGGACCCACATAATTCTTTGGGGAGTTGTGGAGTCTTGGGCAACATTTATCCGGTAGACTCAATGTACTTATTATCACGTGGTGTCTGAGACCAAAAAAAATGTATTTGTGCCGTGACTGGCGCTAAGCCCATCGTCAACATATAATAATAATAACTAATTTATTGTTCTCATCACACAATGTGCTTAAATTACTACAACTATAGTATAGCTATATCTAAGAGCAACATTGTGTGAGACTGGTGCCTGTATATTGGATATATTTTTGAATGGTTTGCGTCCAGGTCAGTCGGTGGGCGGCGTCTACCACTTTTGCCTTTTTCTATAGCTTCTACTTTTATGGTCATGTAGTCTTCATTTCTGCGCAAAACGTATCCAAAGCAGCGTAAACGGTTTTCTCATTTCTTGTGCTCTATTTCAGTTCCTTTTAGATATTTTATACACAAATACTTAGTATATTTATATGTATTGTTATTTGGTCATTAAATGTTTAGTACTTACAGTTAGGTACTTAAATGTAGGATAAGTTAAAACCTACAATAAAATATTATTTTACAATCAGCTGTCGGTACATCTCGAATAAAATACTTTCCTTCAATTTCGCTGGTGCAATTCCAAAAAAAGAACGTAGGTACCTTTTGGATCTGTGAAATATTTTAAATCGGGTATTCGCCAGCCAATCAGGTTTGTATCATCCTTTATTTCACGTGAAAAACCTTATTTGACTAACCTTCATAAACTACTCGTAGATAATCAAGATAAGGTTTCCTCAACCTCAACAGCCTGTATTAGTCCACAGCTGGACGCAGGAGCCCTTCTGATAAGTGCCTTATTGGCGTTTATCTAATGGGGGGGGGGGGGGTTGTAGCCATAATCCCCACGCTAGGCATGCGGGTTGGGGATCGCAGGTCTTTGGTAGAATTCTGCAGGGGGCGATGCTGCCCATAAGATATGATAAGGTTAGTATAATATATACCCAGTGAATATATAGAGAGTTTGATAGGCAGTAGTAATGTAATTTAGATGAGTCAGTCTCTCTCCCAAGGGTGGACCCGTTGTGCCGGATGAATTTAGAACTAGGCCTGGGTACCTCCTTTACTTTGATTTGGTAAATTGGGACTTGTGGGGTAATTCGTTACAAGTCCCTTGGTAGATCCTATAGACTCGATGTTTGCTATTGTTGGCTTTAGGGGGCAATGCAGCGGCAGTGTACTCAATTAAGTAGACCGTATCTATTTGCATAATTTATGTTCTTAAGAATAACTGATGATGATGATGTTATATCTAATTGTAATAATAATTCAAGTAGCAAAGCTTTCAGTCTTTTTTTCACAGCAAAGCAAATGAAGACTTCAAATATTAGGTATCTATTTATTTATTTCTTTTAGGGTAACCATCAGCACGCAACGCGATACATATCTAGTCTACCTGGTGATCAATATGGTTAATACTAATATCTATAAAGTGCTTACTCTTTCAACGATTCCGATAGGTATTTAGGAAACTATAAAGGTAGTGAAAACTGAGTTGATGTTTTATGACGGTGAGGAAGGAAGATATCATAACATCGGGACGACGATCACTGATGTTATGTTATCTTCCGTATAAAACTATATACTAGGTATCACATTAAAGTAGGTAGCTAGTATAATGTTGAAACCACTAGGAATCCTGTTCGTTCGTTGGAATAGTCCACGCCTGCGGACTTGTTCGCCCACGCGTGAACAAGCCGTAGCTCTTCTCACGATGTGACTCACTATTGTGTACTATAATAATAATCAAGGAGGTGAGTTTTGATATGGTGTGCGTATTGCAATAGAAGGAGTAAAGGGCTTAACTCGGTGGGTAACGATGTAAAATCCTACTAATATTATAAACGCGAAAGTTTGTTAACATTTATGTTTGTTGCTCGTTCACGCAGAAAAAACTGATCGGACTGAAATTTAGCATACGGGTAGTTTTAGGCCTGGAATAACTCTTATACTTTTTGTCCCATAAATCAGCTCAGGAATAGGCGTGCGAAGCCGCGGGGCGCTGCTAGTACATAATACAATTTCACGAACCTGGGTCCTTAGCATGGGTTCTTGTAAATGGGTTTATAAAACGAAGAAAAATGTATGAAAAGAAACGAAAAAGTTTTAGTTTTCATACATTTTGCGTCTCGCAGCGTATCTGCCGGATAGAGTGGAACTTCTTTTCCTTGTTTTCCAGCGATTTAATAGTTTCATACGATCTCAATTCTTTTCCGAATGATTTTGAGAAAGGGACTCTATTTTTACGGAATATCTGATTTCTAAGGGAGATAGAAGTAAAATTACCGAGCGAAAGAAAACTTTATTCTTATAAGTATTTTACACACGGAATCATACTTGACTTGGCTTGTTAAATTGAAATTTAATTTTTGCTGTCGCTACCAGTTAACCTTTATCTAGATAGGTAGGTACTTACTAAGTACTTATCTAGATAGAGCTTTGTTTCTTTATGATTTCCTTTACGAGTTATTTGTCAACCGTTGCTTGTTTTTATGTTTTTGTATGTTTTTATCGTTATTTTTTGATTATTTTGTGTCGTAGTAGATATGTGTTATTATCCGTGACGTCATCAAATGGCTCTGTCGGAAGACCAGCGTTGTTTGTAACGTGTTTGCAACCGGCTCATGCTGAGACAGAGACCGTTTTGTGACTCTAATCGACAGATGCTTTGTCTTATATTTAAAGCTATGTTTGTTTTGGTTGATTGAAGTTACAAATAAAATAATATTCTATTATCTAAGTTTTTATTTACAATCAAATAAAATAAATAAATTAGATCTAGTATTTACAGTTGAAACAATTGCGCTAGAGCAGACTGTTGCAAACAATCTACAGGGAGCTCTAGTCTCCAAGACGCTGGCTGTTGCCTGCTCCTGTATGGAAATGTTGATGTGCTGCGCCAGATAGTCACAAGCTCTCGGGTCACGCGTTGCTTCGACCAGACGCTCCGATAATATTTGAAAACCCAAGGAACCTCGGTACGGACTTGACTGTAGGCTTTGCCGAGACCTGAATATTTACTAAGTTCATAATTCATTTATCTGTGTGGTGCTGGCTTAGGATTTGCACCACCCCATCTCTTCCCTTGGGTGTCGTAAGAGGCGACTAAGGGATATCCACCGGGGGCGGGCAGCAGACCCTGCAGAACAATTTTACTACTGAACTGCGATCGCCAACCCGCATTCCCAGCGTGGGGATTATGGGCATTACCCCCCATAAGATAAACGCCAACAAGGCACTTATCAGGGGGAGGTCTGCGTCCAGTGGCAGTGGACCGATACGGGCTGTTGAGGTTGAGGTTATAATCTATAACTAAGTTGTTCTATCATTTTGTTTATAATTCCTTTCAAGTGGAAATGATAAACATAGTTAATAGATCCTATTGTAAGACTACAGCTTTCATAAGAGTATATTCTATAGACTGGTGATGATCCTTAGATTGAAATATGATACCTCCATTTTATATAATAAAATAATCCTTACGTGACAGGCACCACAGTCATTCAATAAACTTTACTAACTAGTAGTAGATTCGGAAGTTATGTTCTCAAATATCCAGGACCCTATTAACTGACAAAGATATCAAATTACAATAAAATTTGGGTAATAAATTCCAAAAAGTTTACTCCCGAAGTCTCGCTCTACATCGTTCAACTGATATTAATGTTGATCTATTTTTTTTTCGTTATAAAACATTGGATTTTATTATCAACTATATGCATGAACTGGTTGAGGTAAATTCCATTCAATCTTACCGGCCATCGATTTGTCTGTGATTCCAGTCTCAATAAAAACACCCCCTGTAGAGATGCAACGGAAGACCGGTTGATAATAAAGCCTTGTCCACATACAACTATACGAACATTTAAGATCTCTTAATAATAATAAAATTAAACAAATCATAAGTAAACATATTTTTAAATAAATTGCCAATGTAGGCAATGTATGAAAAGACGCCACAACAGACTGAATTATAGGTTATATGTTTAAGGGCAATGTAGAATGTTTGCTTACAAACATTCCACATCTAGTTTAGCTAGTGTATAGGTTCGGATGAGTTCCGAATTATGTCGGATATTCTGTGGGCATATCTTTTCGTGTGAACGCACCGGTACAATCCAGGCTTTAATGTCCTTATTCATTAAGCTATCGGAAAGCTCCGGTGGTCGCGACATGTTAAATAATGGTTTAAAAGTTGCACTCAAGTTAATGGACGCTTAGTGCCATTAAGAGTAAAGCTGCGTTGAAGAGGAAGTTAAAAAACTATTTAATTATTGGAAAATGATGGTATGAATATTTTGATTTTTGACGTAGGGTATATGATGTAAATACATCAGCAGCCAGATCCTCATTACCAAACTAGTTTGTATCCTCCTATATTATAATAAGTGTTAAAGTATATGTGACTGTTTCTTACCACGTATCTTCGTAACCATAGAACCAATTTACATTATATTTGGTACTTTAGCTTAGATTCTAGAATAACATAGAGCTAATCTATTTTTTTATTTGAATGTAATTGTATTTGTTTGTTTGTGTGTATTTGTTTTAATTTAATATTTGTTAAAAAGGGTGGAAAAGTTTTTATGCAAAATTATTATTCCTGAGTGAATCGAACAACGATTCACACCTTTATACCAAGTTTTTGGTATAAATAATGTATAACGTAAATAATGAAATACGAATTTTTTATTTTAACAAAATACTTCTAGGGTGTGCAGATGCCGCGGGGCGCAGTTATTTGTATATAATTTACAAAAGGCTATGTTTTAGAGAAAAACAAGAAAATACTATGTTAATAATTAAAAGAAGAAAAATAAAGGTATCCGTAGCAAAAACACCACACACATTATAACGACATCATTTCTAAAAAGTAAAAATCTCGCCAAAAGGGATAATCAGTCTCTGCCACAACACAACAAAATACAACCAACAGAAACCAATACCAGCTGGCCATGCGGAGAAAATTAATGAAACCTACAGCCGTATAGTTAATTACATCATAATCACCCCCGGGGCGCAGATATTAGCCAGATATCGGCACAGAAGAGGCGATAGTTTAACTGCAGAATGACCACTGCCATTTTGCACTTTATGTATATGTATGCATGCATGTCATAACAAGCGCAAATCTTTGAGCTGTTTTAATATAGGTATTTTATTATGATTAAGAATAGGAAAACAGATTTACATACCAGTTTCTTTTATATGACTATTTATATGGTAAAACTAGCTGCTCGCGCGGCTTCGCACGCGTTTTCCTATGGAAACGTTTAAAGGTGATTTTTATCCCACGGGAACTGATTTATGTAATAAAATTAGCCTATTTCTGATTCCAGGATAAGAATTACCTGTATCCAAAATTTCAGCACGATCCGTTCAGTACTTTTGGCGGGAAGAGGTAACAAACATCCATCCATCCATCTAACCATCCATCCATAACTCCATACAAACTTTCGCATATATAATATTAGTGTGATAAATATATTAAACTATCAACAGTTATGTTCCTCACTTGCCGCGATAGATCGAGTCGAGGAAAGCGGAGCGCGAGACTAACCGTCTATGGCCCGTATTATGAAAGCTTGCTCAGTCATAGAGGTATGCTTGAGTCAGAGTCAGAGTCAGAGTCAAATCGTTTATTTCTTTAGACTTACAAAATAAGTACTTAGACAAGTCAAATTTTTACTATATAAACGTAGTGTCGTTTATGTCATAGAAAAGCGTTGCTCAAACATAGATCGATGACTGAGCAACCTTTCATAATACGGGCCTATATTTAGGTTCTAGGATGAAAGATTACCTTCTGTGTTTTGTCTAGTATTTTTTGGTTTTCTAGTGATTCCTGAGGATTGATATTCGTAAAATTTATTTTTTGATTATGATTTAAAATAGTATCTCTATGTTTTCAAATAATATCCAATAGATATAACTTCCGCGGTTAAAACTCAAAACAAAATGTTTGACCAATTTATGTATATATAAAAACGTTTAGTCATTACTTAACATTATTATTAATAGGAATTAATGAATCACGAGTCATATTATTATTAAATAATTAAATAAAAAGTATAGATATAAGTAAAATTCTGTAGATTTAGAAGTTTTCCCAGCGCCAACTCAACAAATGGCCTGTTGCGTTACAACTAAACGCAAAGACACGCTATTTCAAATCTTTTGAAAGATACCTTCCTAATAAACAACATAGATGGAATACCGACTCAGCCGAAATTGCGACCGAGACAACAATTGGGCGCCAGTCCAACTATAACCAAGGGTGGACCTAATTTGAGCGTTCCACTTTTAAGAAGCCAGTATCCATAGCGTTCCACTTTTAAGAAGCCAGTATCCATATCCAATCTCCTGAATTTTGCTAACATCGATGTTAGAATACTACTTGGTACAAGTATCATGCTAGCTAGCTAGTTAATAGTGAAGATATTGATTCAAGTAACATGGCTAGATATTGGTTCAGATAATGCAGCGCCGGATAGACGGAGTGTATGATGATCTCCATCAAATCAATGCTATTGTTCCCGTGTGTGATTACAATAAGCTTAGCATAATGTGCTGGGAGTATTGGGCTGAACTAGATGTTTCGGCATGCATACACTCTATGTGGGATTATAGCTAATGTCTAGAAGTTCTAGTGATTCTTGCTTATGCAAACAATCTTCTATTTTTTTATGAATTTTGTAAGATTTGTCTGTTGTTATTTTGAAAATTTTATAGGTAAAATGGTGCATTGTACAACTGGGCGAGAAAGTGCCTAATTTCTACCGAGTGTGTCATTCGTCTTAAAACACACGAGGCAGGAATCGCACTTTCTCCCGAGTGATACAATTACAGATTTTATTCATAATACCATTATTACATGTCAATCACATAAAAAAACATGTATGGAAAGCATGCAATGCAATAAGCGTTTTCAGGGAAATTACAGACGAGAAATTCGATAAAAGTAGGTGGTGAATAGGTTTTCACTGTCAGACTAAACGACCGAATATATTTGTAAACAAAAACTGCCCATCAGCCCTAGCTCTCAAATAACGTTCAAACTGTTTTATGTTCATAAATCTTACCGAACTTTTGGGATACCTACGCACTTTCACGTAGGTCCATACGTTAACGTCCAAAACTCGAAGATGACTAATGATGTTACTGCTTTTAATGGAGTTTGCACGTAGTTTATCGTACCCAACTTGAGATATATTTGTTCTAGTAACAACTCTACACAAGTGTCGTAAAAACTTAGCTATGAAAAAACAGTCACACTTAATATTATAGGTAGTACCTATCTCTAATTGCGAAAGATTTAATGTTTTATACCTCTTAAAGCTGAAAGTACCTACAAAGAATTAAAGCTTGCTTTGATAATGGTACTGTATGGGCTACATTTTATTACAAAAGAGCATAGGATATCCCCGGCTAAAGTTAATTTTTTCATAACTTTTATCGTCGTTTTTAACATTCTTTTATTAACATTCTTTATAAAGAATTCATGTCAACAATATAGTTTATAAATTGTCGAAAATAATTTTACGCCTGTTCTTGCGCCACCTATTTTCACATTGAAAAAAGACCTTTTGAAGCAATTAGTTAGATACATATTGAAAGCACATCAACCGTAACTGGTTCATAAAAAGCGTCCCATTAAAGCATGACACACGATTACATAATTTCCCGGAATAAGTCGCGCCATCACATGAGTCACAACATACCCCTCGAATACAGGATGATTCATTTTCAACCATTCATTAAATCGGTTGAGACTTTGGCAATCGATGTCTTTACTGACTAGATAATAGAGACACACGTTTCGTCAGAGGAATAAACAACATAGTATATCAAGAATCCCCATTTGGATGCGCAAATGGACCACTGTTTAGTAATAAAACACTGCCCAAAAACGAATAAAGAAGCCGAAACATTAGCTGCAATCCATATTAGTATTCGAATATGTCCGATTACAACTCACTTAACACCGTTTAAAGTTGAAATTAACGGCTTCCCCAGACGCAACATTATTTATTGGTGTGTTTCTAAGTGCCACTTATGGTGGTCACACACGCACGGATGCGCGTAGCTTGAATACCATTCCAGGAAATGGTTGTCGCCTGCGGCTTTGCTTGCGTAGACCAGAAACAACATATTACATCCATGTCCTTCTTCTTTATCCATTTGAAATACCTGACTAATTTTCCCCACCGAAAAAAAAAATAAAAAAAGTATAAAGCCTTTTGTTATTTCTTAAAACCTAATATAAAAATACTTGAAAAAACACCACTACATACTCAATTAAATGTTTCTTAAAACCCCACAGACGGGGTACATCAAATAACTAACTAAAAACACAAGCTGTTATGAATTTGGCTTATGAACGATCGTGACTTGCCGTATCAACGAGGGCCAATATACAAGCATCCTAGTAGTGGTAGTGGCCGGATTCTCATCATAGTAGTTTGCTCAAAATACTACGAAAATGCCACTCAGTCACCCATAACTACAAAACCAACAGGCAACAAGCCAGCTCGTTTAGCTATTCCACTTAGCGGGCAACTAGCCTCTACATTCACAGAACCATCCGTGGGCGGTGGCACCGTGAGAAATACATAACCCCTTTATTGGATAAGCTGAGATGCTCGAGGGAAGATCATGCAAGAGGGGAATCATGATTTTCTAACATCTGAAGATATTTGAAAAAAAGAAAGAAAGCAATCTTTATTCATAGCTTTACATACACTTCATGCATAATACCTACACTGAAGTACGTTGCTTAAAAAGAATTACCCTACAACGTGAAAAACTACACATAGAACAAAAAAACAGTAACAAATTAGAAGGCTTATTGTTATGAAATGGCGTCCGACTTAGCATTATTTTGAAATAGCTACTTCGCATAGCTATAATATTGCATATTTTAAATTATTTACAAGCTTATAATTATTATTATTATAATTTACGCGTTTATAATAACAAGTACTTTTTTCAATACCTTGGTAAGTGCAGACATTGATATAGATATTTTTACAATCTCTGCTATCGTTCTCAAGCGATTGTTTTGTGACAAATTATTTTCGATAACCTCAACTTAAACTTAGTTTTAATGAAGGTAACTTTACTTTACTTTATGTATCTAGTGTGTACAATGTGTCTCTCAATTTAACTTTCTTTTGTGTATTCCTTTTTTTAGTCGCCCATTACCACTGAAATAATAAAACTAGAATTGTACTACCAGTGGAAACTTCGTAAATAGCCTTCAGGTACATGTTACTTTCATGTGCTTAGATTAATATTTCATGTTTATGTTCTAGCTGTGTCAGTTTTCCGAAGATTTGAGTATAAAATAAATAAATAAAATATTCTTTCTCGCAGTCAAAATAGCCCCAAAAGCTTATGTTAGGTTATGATGTAAACAACGGGGATCTCTTAACAAAATTTATTCGTTTTAGTGTTAAACTATAAATAGGCACTATTTTGAAGATTCGCCATCAGATAAGGAATAAGCAGTTTGATTTGTATAATTAAATTTAAATCAAAAATGATCTTTGTTATTTTTATTGAATTGAGACATACATTTTCGAGTTAAATACGTAAATACCAGTAGACTGGCAAACTCAACTAAGGAATGAAATTTTTGGCCATGTCTGTTCGTCTCTTGAGTAGGACTAACAAATAACAGAATTGAATTTCTATTCTGACCATATTCTGGCCACTGAAGGAAATAATACATACTTTTAACGAGTCCTACATAGGTAACCCAATGATGATGTTGACCGATCGGTCAACAAACAGTCGGAGACAGTAATAAAACATGCGGCTGTTGACATGGCATTTGCATGGAATGTGTGCATCGGTTTACGGTCCCGCCTGTGTGCCGACTATTGGTGGTCGATGAGTGTTACTGGCTATTGTTTGTGGTAAATATGAGGAATTTAGAAGCGCTTCTACTAGTTTTCATGGTAGCGAGAGTAGCGATTGTATAGTACCATTGCTCAAGAAGATGTGAGCATTTGAAAAGTTTTGTTTTGACGGAGCTGTGGTCAACATTTTAGAGTTTATCATCATCATCATCATCATCGTCAGCCTATATTAGTCCACTGCTGGACATAGGCCTCCCCTAATGAGCGCCATAGCGCCCTGTCTTCAGCTTGACGCATCCAGCATCTGCCTGCAGTCTTTCGCAGATCATCATCCCACCTGGCCGGAGGGCGTCCTACACTACGTTGTTAGAGTTTATGATGATCATTAATTGTATTGTATTGTTTTGTATTGTATCATTCAGATAAACAGAGTGTCCTATAATGACTGGATCATTTGCACGGGCTGTGCGCGTTGGTATGGTAAATTAGGTTTGAATTTCGTTCAACTATAAATCAAATCAATAAAAGGATAATTTTGCATGTCAATGGTTTAATTCAAACGAGGTTGAACTTAGGACACCCTGTACACAAAAAAAATGTGTTAGTTATTATTACGTGATTTAAATTTTATGCGTAGCAGACAAATCAACATGGTAGGTACCTAATGGTTCTTGGTGACATGCTGGTGGTGCAATAAAGCAAAACACCAAAATTGCCATCAAAACGCGCTCGTTTGGTGCGACAACTAGTTAAGAAGTTAACAGAGTAGAAAGTCCAGTTTTCCTCTTTGAAATCTGCCTTAAGAATAACCCCTTACATTACAGAAAAATTCTCAGTTTCCTGCATAATGCTCACGACAAGTGAGCATATTTATTTCTTGCGTACATATTCCCTCGGCCCGCGCAATTTTAAAACAGCGATTGCTCTATTCTCTAATCATCTCCTTTAAACATTTGCTATCGAGACCTCATATATAATAGCAGTCTTTACAAGGACGCTCTATCGCGCGTTTTCAGGAGCGTACCGGATTGCGCGCAAAAGCCTGCATACGCAATCGTGTGAACGCTGTTTAACGAGCGCGTTCTTTCGCGCGATTGTGCGCACGACTTTCATTTTTTTTCTAACATCTTTGTACGCTCTTTCGCGCTCGATTTACGCGAGCGATAAAGCATCCGAGTAAAGGCCGCTATTGTGTATGAGGTCTCGAAATCGAATTTTTAACCCTAATGAGTCCATTAAGCTCCTATAACTATAACGCCACGACTAAATTGCTTTCCTTCAAGATAGTCTGGGCAAGATTAACGAGCGTAACGTGCAAAACGTTTAAACCCATTCCCGACTGAAATCCGACCAGTCAGTTCCATATATTAGTGCCGGGAGAGTTCCTGGCACAAATTCCCATCACTTACATTAACCAAATTAGTTAGCTTTAAGCCATCCCGAACTAGCTGAATCCAGGTCATTATGCGAGCGGCTGAATAAATTACCGGGTTACGGTCTGTCATAGACTGGAATAATGTGATCGTTATCGGGAATTGATCCGCTTTGACCGAGTGGGGAATATGTTCCGTCCATGTGTTAGTCGAGTCATTGGCAACTTCCTACGTGATGAAGATTTGACAGCCTGTATACGTTTGATCTCGCTTAGAACATCATGTGATGAGAGTAGTGTTAGATTCTGTGGAGAGAAAGACTAAAGCAAAGGTGGATGAATAGAATAGAGGACACGGGTAATAAAGAGGGTTAGAGGGTACCCTGTTAGATGGTACTTATCACTCATAAGGTAGAGTGAAAAAGAAAAACAATTGACACCACATAGAGTGGGATAAGGGGACGGAGATGATAAATTCTATACTTGAAAACCGGGCACTGACTGGGCGTATTGTAACGTGATAAAAAAGGTATTTTCATTTTCAGTCATTTTCTAGGTCCAAGCTAAGCAAAGCTTGTGTTGTGGGTTGGGTACTAGATAACTCATATTTAGTACAATACATAAATATACAGTTTTTATTATACATACAAAACGTCCAGAACGCCCTGAACAAATATCTGCAGATCGTGCACACGTTTGTAGAGTACGGGGAAAGAAATTCGAAATCTACAGTAACAGCCCGAAGTCAGGAAGTTGGCAGTCTTACATTCTCTCGGAAAGAGATCAACTCTTTGGCCACCGACTAACTTTAAGAGAGTTTAAATGGAAGATGAAGCACGCATTTCCAAGAAACAACTTATTTACATTGAAAATTCCGATATAATACTCTCATTCCACTTTTTGGCTGTGGATATTATGAAAGTAGAGTACAATTTTTTAGTTAGACACTGTGATATGTTGACCAAATAAATATAGGTGGTATGTTATTGTGCGTCTGCTGATCCTACGGTTGAAGGGTGAAGGTGGGATAAAATAGAAATGGGTCGAGTAATGCTTGCGCACGAAAATAGAAAATGGTAGTTTTAGAACACTGACAGTCTGTCAATGCGCCGTCTGTGATCGAAGTTTTGTATTCAAAGCTAGGCTAGACTGTTAAGTCTCTACACACTTTTGCACTATACACTGTATATTATAATGTCCCGTGCACAGTCTATATTGAGACCGGCCGCCGCCGTGGACAAAATTCGGCTATGGGGATATTATATACGCCTATTTCGTTGGAACTGTAAATTTTGACAAGTTTTAAGCCATTCATTGCTACAAAATACATACAAAATAGATTCTCTGATTCAATCGTCAGCCAATAAATCACCTAGGTATGACTAGAACTCCTAGACATCGCTTCAAGTGTTCTATTTCATGTCATCTTATTATCACTGTCGCGCCTCGGCCATAAAACCGTGTTCATAGTGGAACAAAATAGCTAGTCCACTAGATAAATGTATAAGTAATGCTTTTCTTCCAACAGATATGTCGAGGTTATCTGGTAGAGACCGATCTTGAGCGATAATACCGCTAACAGTGGGTAGATTCCTACTAATCTCACTAATATTATAAATGCGAAAGTTTGTATGGATGTATGGATGTATGGATGGATGGATGGGATGGATGGATGGATGGATGTTTGTTACCTCTTCACACTAAAACTACTAGACGGATCTGGCAGAAATTTTGCATACAGGTTATTCTAATCCCGGAAACAAACATAGGCAACTTTTTATCCCATAAATCAGTTCCCGTGGGATGAAAATCACCTTTTAACAATTCCATAGGAACAACGCGCGCGAAACCGCGGGGTGCAGCTAGTATTAAATATGCGAATGTTTGTGATGTTGTGCTGTGATGATTAGACGATGACAACGTCAAAAATACTGATCGAGAATTGAATAAACATTATTTATCTTATTATAGTGGTGAATCACGTGCAAAGCCCGGGCATAAGCCAGTATTTTAATTCATTTCTTTAATAAATTAATTCCTTCTTAAGACATAGTTCCTATTAAATAAGTGTGTAATATTTCTACGAACGGCGAGATTATACGTATTATATTCTACGAAAAAAGAAATTTGACCACGCTCATCTCGTAACTTTTTTACTCACGCGTAGTACTATTTTAGCATGTATAATATGTTGTGTGGTGCTGGCTTAGGATTTGCACCACCCCATCTCTTTCCCTGGATGTCGTAAGAGGCGACTAAGGGATATCCACCAGGGGGCAGGCAGCAGTGTCCCATACAGAACAAACTACCACCGACCTGCGATCCCCAACCCGCATGCCCAGCGTGCGGATTATGGGCATTACCCCATGAGATAAATGTCAATAAGGCGCTTATCAGGAGGCCTGAGTCCAACAGTGGACCAATACAGGCTGTTGAGGTTGAGGTTTACATACTATATTACTAATGTGCCAACACACAGTTTTTCTTAGATCTACAAATTTCTAGATATTGTTGTACTTACACTTGAAAAGCCTTACTTTTGAGCTAGCTGTCTTTTAAGCTCTACTTAAACGTTGGTGGTCGCTTAAAGCAGATACACTTACATATTTTTATTGAACTGTATAAGGTTTTACTGCGCCATCCAACAAAATTTTATGGCAATAAACAAGAAAACTTCACGAAAACACAAAAAGTCGATGGTGTAATGTTTTTCGAGATTTATTTCTTGGGAATCGCGTTGATGGTCTGTTCAAAAAGTATTCATAAATTACTTTTACGTCTACTTTCTTTGTCATATTTTCTGATTTGTTGGTGAATATGTAGATAGTCCCAATTAAATACTACGATGTCAAATATTAGTTTTCAAATGTTAAAATTCTATACGTTCTACTATGGCAATTATTTAAATGACTTTTTTTTTTTTTAACCGAAATAGACCTTCGTTTGACCGCAATCTCACATGATGGAAAGCGAAGATGCGGCCGACGATGTATCACGAAGGTCTAGAAGATGGCTACTCCGGACTTTTAAATATAGAGTCTTTTCACAGTGTTCAGGATTATTAATGTCTTGTCAGTGGTCAGTCAGATGGACGACGAAAGGACAGAAGTCGAGGGGTCGGAATCTAGAGTAGAGGTAGTTGTTGAAGCTGAGACCAAGACCGACTCTCGGTCTTTGTTATTTATAAATGTTTTTTAAATTATATCATTATAGTTATATAGTGCATTTTATAGCTTGAATGAATATCTAAATACAGAAATCGTCATTTTTGGATCCGGATAAACATTGAGAAAAACTAGACAAATAGGAAATATTAGTAAATCTATGTAGGTACATAATAAAAACATCAGTTTTTTTTTTTTTTTTTGTAATTTCATATTGTAGGTTTTTTTTAAATATTGATTGTTATAGATTCAATGTAGGTATATACAAAATATATGGATATAGTGTATTTATTAAATATAATTTAATTATTATTTGTTAAGATATAATTTAAGAATGCAATAGGTAAATGTATTAAGACTTACCTAGTATAATACTCATAGTTATAAAATGTTGTATTAATAAATACAATCTGAAATCTGAAATGTACCTTTAAACTTATTGAACAGTGAGGCGTAACATACGGTAGATATTTTCGTTTTTTTCGACTAGTTGCCTGCTTTACTTTAGTTTGTCTGTCGCTATTTTACTTTAGTCTACAGAAGCGGCAGAAACCAAAAACATTACTTTATTTCCGTGTCAGTTAATTTTATGCACCCTCTGCAGAACAATTCTACCATCGAACTGCGATCCCCAACCCGCATGCCTAGCGTGGGGATTATGGGTATTAATTACCCCATCAGATAAACGTCAAAAAAGCGCTTTTCAAGGGGAGGCCTGCGTCCAGTAGTGGACCAATACAGGCTGTTAAGGTTGAGTTTGAGGTTAATTTTATAATTTGATATTTTCTAAGTGTTTAACACTTTTTTTTTTTATTTGAATTGTTGAGTGTCGCTATTGGTAACGCGTTCCCGTACTCGCGAGAATATTGTGGATTCAAACCAGTCCAGCAGGGGTATTTTAATATAGATTTGTTTCCGAAACGAAAACGTCTGATTCAAATTTGAATTCTATTCCGACGTAACTTAAGAACGCTATTTTCATTTGTCAAAATTTTCCTATATCGAATCCGACGGCATTTCCGACGAAATAAAATACCCAGGTTCAAAGTCCGGTAACGCTGTCATGGCCATCTGCGGTCATCAGCATTATAGTGCGAAAAAAAATGATTTTAGGATAAGTCAAATTATCGCTTAGATGATTATTATGACTACGAACATCTTCACCTAGAAAAATCTAGACTTGTGTTATATTGCAGCACAAATTTAATTATCTCTATAGCCTTTGTGCTCGTTTGTGTCGTAACGCTAAGCTACTAGGAACGCAGACTTATCAAAGGACTTCAGTGTAAGGCTAGGTATTTAGTTAATTCCAGCTTTGATGTATTCTTTTCTTAGAACATGATTTGGCTGGAAAAAAAGCGCTTTCTGAGAAAATATTTCAGGAAAGAAAAATAAAAAATAAATAATGTATTAAGAAAAACGTGTCTATACAAGCATAAACTACGAAGCTATAGCTATTAAGCTAAAGGTAGAGGTAAAACATATTAGAGGTCTTAGAGAGGTCTTATTTTTTTTTACTTAATTCTTTACAGCTAAAGCCAAAATGAAAATTTTTCACCGTGGAGCAAAAATCAACAGATTGAACTTGCATTTTGTATTGTATACTAAGGCTTTCCATGAATGTTAAAAACGAGTTATGTTGACTTCGTATTTCACAATAATTGATTTGATTTTGCTTTAAAAAACTATAAACCGACTTCAATTATTATAGTTTCTTCATGGACCCCATTGTCAGAACTGGACCAAATTAAAATGGGACATAGGAAACACCAGCTTTCAAGTAAAAAAGAATGATGAAAATCGTCAAAAGTTTTGAGGTAACTAAAATAAAAAAACAGTCGAATTGTTAACCGACTTCAAAAAAGGAGGAGGTTCTCAATTCGACTGTTTTTTTTAATGTATGTTACCTCAGAACTTTTGACTGGGTGATCCGATTATCATGATTCTTTTTTTATATGAAAGCTGGTGCTCCCCGTGTGGTCCCATTTTAATTTGGTTTAGTTCTGACAATGGATTCCATGATAATACATGAAAAAAACTAGACAAATTGAAGTGGGTTATAGTTTTTTAAAACAAACTTAATTATCTAGAAGTCAGTTAAAAACGAGTTCGTCGAGACTTCGTATTTCCCTAATATGTATATACACTTGAAATTTCCTACAAAACCATCTCAAATCATCCACGTAACAAAACCACTCAACAGGTCACACGACATAATTAAATTAAAGTTCTGTTTGCTGTACAAAATGTATGTGACATGTCATAATATTGTTCAACATGAATGGAAGTTATATTGAGGGCTCAGACGATTTCTAAAGTAAAATAATTGAGTCTATTAAGTGAGCGTCGCCCTGTCTAAAGACTCGGTGACAGGACAATCTACATTGATTTAGATTAGTGTCTGAGTGATTACTCATGCTTGTAGCTAGGTATTGAATTAATAGGCTGCTCTGCTCTCAGTGAATTAGATAGCGTCTATATTATAGTCTAGAAAAATTCAGGGATCCTTCTTTTTATTTTGTCCTGTCTTTATCAAGAGATACTTCAGTTTTTTTCGTTGGATTTAATTATCTGCTTTTTGTAATTCTGGCATCGGAATTAAAAATTCAAACCCCGAAGTACCTCTTGATAGAGACAGGCAATGCAATATCTACTCACTTCAACAATCCATTCCCTCAGAAAGAACGTAGAACCGCCATTTTTTATTTACCAAAAAAACTTAGCAAAAGAATAAATCCCAGCGTGAATTTTTCCTTCCTCCTGGCCTCCTGTCATAATACGCAATTTGTAAATTCAAGTGTTCGGTTTACCCTTCGGCCAGTGGTTTAAGTGAAACAGACAGGCAGACCACTTAACCTTCGTCGTGTATTAAAGGAAGGCAAAACATTGAACTCTCGCCTCCACTCAGCGGTAAAAAAGTACGCCACTTATTTTTCACTTCAACTTTGAAGTGTGGACTGGACGTTGAATGTAAATTAGGTCAAATAAAGCTTATTGAAAAGGTGCAAAGTCGTTGCGAAGTGTAGATATTCATTTTGAATTTGCAGAGATATTTTTACAATTGGTGTTTTTTACAATACTTGTATTTGTCTATTCGGGAGATGCGGTATTATTGGGTCTGACGGTCTAGTTAGAACAATGGAAAATAGACCACGAAAACCCATTGCGGAAGAAAATTAGAAACGAAGATAGAAACAAGATTGGTTCCTCTTATAGATTGGAGTTCCGATACAATTCTTCAAGTTGTACTCCCACAATGAAAGAGTTTCAGACCGCAGCGACCTTCACTCGGCCGCATTTTCCTTAAAGGAGAAATGTTGGCCATTAACAGAACTGAGTTCTTTTCTTGGCTATAAGTAATGATGGTGTATAGATACGCAAATTTTATTTTGCAATAAAGCAAGTCTATTTTACCTTAGACATCAAACGCTGTGCTGGGTCTACTGTATTATCTTACCGGCACAGGTACCGGTTAATCTTACCCTTATATACCCAAACGCTATCAGATTTAAGAACGTCTCAAATGTCGAAATATTGACATATTTTCGGTCGGGGTTTGAGATGTTAAGTATTCGAGGGTTAATGTCCTAGTCCGCTCCACATATAACTGCGAAGAGCAATAGCTAATTGCAATAAGCTTGTACTTTATTTGTCAATTAATATGTGTTCTTAACTATTGATCATACATAATTATATAAATATTGATCATTGTAAAGACATTATTATTATTATTATATAATATATATATTTGCTCGTATAAATCCAAAGCATCCTACGCGGGTCGCAGCGATACTCTTCAACAAAATACCTAAATTTCAAGAGTATCGCTTCTACCCGTCATTTCGTATAACCCCAGTAATACACCCAGCCACTTGACACATATCGGTATTTATCTCGGGTTAATTTTCCGGGTCAGCCAGCGCGGACGGATTCAATCAGAAGCAACAACGTAAGCAATCTGGTCGAGCATTCGATACGATTGCGCGGTATTGAGTGTTGAGAACTGACGAGTGCTTTGAGTACCCTCGCGCGATCGAACTGCTTATTGTAAGGAGGTTCGGACGATCTAGTTTATCTGTGGTCGGAATTATTTGAAATTGGAATTGGATTTGGGTGGTGGCTTGTTATTGGAGTGCTGTTGCAGTTCGATGTCCCTTGAGATGTTTGTGTTATTATCAATTTATACGTCCTTCTTATGAAAGATTACTCAGTCTCTACCTTACGCACCCAATCTGAATCCGACCAATGTGGCACAGCGTTTGCGTATTGTCCAACATTATTTATTTTATGCATGTTATAACGTTGTTGTAGAATACAAACTGAAGCACAGATCGACGACTCTAAAATGAGCCTCAGCGTTTAAAGCGCTTTTAATTTGCAGCTTAACTTAATTCAACCTTGGAGCTTAATGGTTTAGAGTGGAAGTTGCAGTCGAAACTTATCCATCGGTGGATCAGAGTCGAACTTGAAGGCGAAATCAATCCATCGGTGGATCGGAATGGAAGAAAGGTGGAACCTGATCCATTAATAGATTAAGAAAATTGATCAGAGTGGAATGGAGCAAAGTTCATAGATCACCCACATTTGTACTCAATTTTATGGTTAAGGTGTATACCATGACACGGAATTCATCAATGCTTAGTTTCTACTTTCTACCATATGATTTCGTCAGCCAACTGCATTTTTCTACTACCACTCCTACACTCGTCATCACAAATATACAACAGGCGGCTTCATAAGCATAACCATCGCCATATATGAATGTAGGAACATTGCAGACTTATGCTATCTCATGAATATAGCGAATGGAACGGTAGACTGTCCGAGCTGTTGGAGCTGATAGGTTTACGCACGAACATAGGCTCACTTATTTTATTTTATTTTATTTTATTTTATTTTATTTTATTTTATTTTATTTTATTTTATTTTATTTTATTTTATTTTATTTTATTTTATTTTATTTTATTTTATTTTATTTTATTTTATTTTATTTTATTTTATTTTATTTTATTTTATTTTATTTTATTTTATTTTATTTTATTTTATTTTATTTTATTTTATTTTATTTTATTTTATTTTATTTTATTTTATTTTATTTTATTTTATTTTATTTTATTTTATTTTATTTTATTTTATTTTATTTTATTTTATTTTATTTTATTTTATTTTATTTTATTTTATTTTATTTTATTTTATTTTATTTTATTTTATTTTATTTTATTTTATATTTTTTTTTTTTTTTTTTTTTTTTTTTTTTTTTTTTTATTTTATTTTTTTTTTTTTTATTTTTGTTTACTTTGTCAAAGCCCATATACAGCTGCTCTTTTGACATTTTGTTGACATTAATCTTATTCTTATTAATAATTTAATTTTGATTATTGTTTAAGTGACATTATTATTATTATTTTAGGCCCTTCTACAGCCAAACATTTGTAATTTATAATTAGATAGGAGTATGTGTTTATGCTTACCGTCTGTCTGTTTCTATTTTTATTTAATTAAATTTTTTCTCTTTCCTGCGTAAAATCCCTTATGGTGTTTCCTTAAAAAAAAAATCTTGTGTGTTTTGTATTCTTACAATATAATAATATTTATTAATAATGTTTAAAATTAGATTACAACGATACCAAGTGTATGTATAAATGTACCTATGGTGGAATAAATGAAATGAAATGAAATGAAATGAAATGAAACTTCGCAAGCCTCATCTCTTGTATGAGCTACCGGTGAGGACAAACTATAGGCAGAACTCGTTCATCTTCAGGGCATGTAAATCCTGTGTGTAGTGATGGGAACAATGAAGTGGTAAATATAGATTTGTATAATACCTTAACAAAACGCTTGTTGAGTAGTTTGTATTTAACCGACTTCAAAAAGGAGGAGGTTCTCAATTCGTCTGTATTTTTTTTTTTTTTTTATGTTTGTTACCTCAGAACTTTTGACTGGGTGGTCCGATCTTCATGATTCTTTTTTTATATGAAAGTTGGTGCTTCCCATGTGGTCCCATTTTAATTTTGTTTAGTTCTGACAATGGGATCCATGACAATTCATGAAAAAACCCTAAAAATTGAAGTCGGTTTATAGTTTTTTAAAACAAAATTAATTATTTGATTAAGTACTTAGGTATTAATTTATTTTTTCCTGAATCAAATGTGCTGTCCATTTCCATCTCCAATTGTTAAATAACTTCTCTTAGTTTTTTTCTGTGGAAACTTATAATTAGCCTTTAGTTACCCATTTTTTTCTGTTATACTTACCTAGCTGTTAGTTTTCCAAAAATTGTAAAATAAAATAAAAAAATAAAATAAAAGTCTCATGTCATATGGTTTTTTTCTGTGACAAGATATTTGGTTATTAAATACCTACTGCGCCCCGCGGCTTCGCATGCGTAATTCCTATGGAATCCTTTAACAGTAATTTCTATCCCACAAGAACTGATTTATGGGACAAAAATAAATATATAAAGTTAAAAAAAGTGTTTGATTCCAGGAATATTATTATTTGCATGCAAAATTTCAGCCCGAATCGTTCAGTAGTTTTGGCGTGAAGAGGTAACAAACATCTATCCATCCAAACTCTCGTATTTTTAATGTGATTTCATTTAGAAAGAAAAACCGGCTGTATTAGTCTTTTCAAGATATAAAATAACATCGGAAGTCGGCTGTTTAAGTGTTTAAAGATCCTGTGAAAAAAACAATAACATCCATTCAAAAACCTAATCATCATAACATGCAAGTTCAAGACAGTAGCAGGCAACCAGAAGTTGTAAACTAAGCGCGGGAACCGAAAAGGACATAAATAATACAGAATATTAAACTGGCTAACATTGTATAAGCTCTGGCATATGATGCAGTGGCGTCATGCTGTAGGATTTGATGTTTTTCATTATTTTCCTAATAAGTGTAGATCAAAGCCAGTATATTTAGCGCATGGTATATTTGAACAGGAAATAATAATCCACAGTGAGAAAAAATAAACAACTTATGACAAAGCCACTTTTTAAGAAAAAAAAACTTCGTAGAATTACGAATTCATTATGAATGTACGCGGGTTAACAACGAACCTTATTGGTGTTCCGTCACAAATAATGTTCGTAGTTAATCCGCTTACATACGTAATGAAAGTGACTTTTCTTTTTAATTTCGGTGTTTTCTATATTAAGTAATATTTGTTACATAATAAAGAAAAAAAATACCAAAATTTGAATTCGAATTCGAAAAAACAAACAGCCTAACATAGTACTTTTTTGATGTCGGTAAAACATCACGTTATTAACCGACTTTTGAAAATGGAAGAGGCGCTCAATTCGGGTGTATGTTTTTTTGGAATGAATGAAATGTTACTTTATATCTCCGGTTTTTATTATTTTTAATGCAATTTGCGCCACCTTTCCTTTTCTAAATCACACGAAACCACCTTTAGTCATGTTTTTACATTGTACCATATAAATCTATATGAACAGTCATTCGTAGTGCAAAATCTGCGGTTTATTGCCGTATAAATGAAGCAATTAACGAGAACGGATTTACGCGGACCAATTTAAAATGACCGTTACAATTATTGTTTTTTGATTGTGCTCTATAATACCCGTTGACTTTGTAGGGAGCCTATTAAAATGGTGTGAATTTGTAAACAGTTCAACTGGTCAATTTCCTACTTGACATGTAGTGGTTGGTCAGGAGTGGAAAAAAACGGGTTTATACTGTCTGGGTATAAACGGTCATTTACATTTTATTTAACACATTCACACAAGCTTTTATATTTATGATCTAGGATAGTAGGATGAACATTATGTCGATAGTCTATAGTAGTAAGTAATGTTCGCAAAACTTCTTATCTGCTATGTCAAAAAGTTACTAAAGCACATAACAAAAAACTGGAGGTCTGCCAGAGGTCTGGAGAGAAGTATGCTTGGCATAAAGAAATCGCACAGAGTGAGGAACACAAAAATAAGAGAAAGAACAAAAATAGATAACGTTACACTAGTAGTAAGGAAGAACAAATGGAGATGGACAGGGCACACTCTAAGGGGAACCGAAAGGTGGAGCAAAATGATCACAAACTGGCAACATAAAAACCGGAAAAGGAAAAGTGGAAGACCTTTCAAAAGATGGGAACACGATTTTAAAACTGTAGCTATGGCCAAGAATCGCCAGGGATAGGAACGCGTGGAAGAGGTTGGAGGAGGCCTATGCCAAACAAGGGCAAACGGATGGAATAGAAACGATTAAAAATGTTACATCCGAATAAAGGCTTTTATTATTATTATTATTATGTCAAAAAGTAGGACTTAGAAAATTTTAAAAAGATAAGATTTTATTTAACTTGTGACGTAAAAACTCAACAGTAAGGAAGATAACATTATTTATAAGCTAGAGCTGCTGTGCTGCTAAACCTCTCTTAATTTACTAATGTCAGGAACTTAGAACTACCAACACAGTTACCAGCCTTATTAAAAATTCTATTTACGGCAAGGCCACAAAGCAGGGTTACACCCTGCTAAGTAGAGAAACTTTAGACAAGTAAAAATGTTACAGTAGAGGCGAAACTAATATTTCCTTAGAAAAATTTATAATTATCTCTCAAAATTTATAATTAATTTAATAATTATCTCCATATATCTTGACCATATTGATACAAAATGGGAAACAAGATATAAATTATTATTTGCGCGCAGTCCGATTACAGGACTGTACTACGGAATACCGGAAGTCGAAATACCGGAGAGCGGTATCCAGTAGCTATGGACGGTGTGTGAATAATAATAAACCTACCTACTTACGTAATAATAATGTGTAGACCAGACGATCACAATTTCGAATTCACGCTATACCGAAAGATCACGATATTGATAGAACGCTGGTATGTTTTAGTAATATTTATATTTTTGTAAAAAATTACTCATTTTTATTCTAAAACAAGGTTATTTAATCATTTATAAGGTTACATTTATGGACTGCCCCCCGAAAACTCAAACGCAACTCAAATTTAAGCTCGACTCAAGTCGCGATATCTGACAGCTCTCCTTGAAAATCTGTCAAAAAATCGCGACTCGTCACTCGATCTGGACGCGTCATTTGAGACGTTCTTAAATCTGAGTTGCGTTTGAGAATTCAAGGGTTAGTCAGATGATCTTACTTTGTAACTGACCCGGCGGGCTAACGTGTAACCACCTACCTACTTCAGAATTGAGGCTACGACTGTACTTGTAGATAGTAGACTACGATGTGAACCTACGGGTTAACAAATGCACCATGGCTCCGTGCCAGAACGACGCGTAAGTTTCGCTTCTATACGTTCTATTGCAGTTCAAACTTGCAGTCTCGTTAGCTGGGGTCAGGCGTTTGTCACCTACCGTCACAGAGTATCCCACAGTTACTTCACACTGCTTTCATTCGCTCCGATCGCGCCACTCGACGCTTGCGCTCATTAATTGGAAGCTGGAGATAGTATTTCATCGTTTTAGGTGTTGCTAGAAACAAAAGACGGGCGAAGAAAAGGCTGTATTTATGTGACTAGCTGACCCGGCGAACTTCGTACCGCTCTAACCTCTTAAACCTTCGTCGAAATTGTACAAATATTTCCAAAATAAAATTAGTCAAATTTGTTCAGCCGTTCTCGAGTTTTTGTGAGACTAACAATCGTCAATTAATTATTGTATTTTTAGGTATAATATTATATATAAAGATAACTATGAATTTGTTGTAAGCAATTTTGCTTGTCATACAAGTTTTACCTAGTTAAGGCACACGTAATCTAAAGAATTTACGTTATTGTTATTCTTATTTAAGGGTCTTATACCAAAACAAACTAGGTTCATTACTAACCCGGTTATATTCGAAATGAATTCGCTTCTCGCCTACGATTCGCATTCTCTTCGCTCTCCGATTGATTCTCGTTTCTCCCTAGCTAGGGCTGCGGTCTCTATATGAACGAGCTCCACTCAAACCCCCAAACCCTCAAACGTTTCTAATTATAATAAAACTTTATGAAATATGTTCCACGCTTGGTATAGGTACTTGTATGTTTAATCCATGGCAGATATTACTCATGTGCGAAATCGAAACGCAAGGAAGTTTGTTGGGTTCCCTTCACCTTTTATTTTCAAGAGCATTTATATTTCCTCTGTAGGTATGTAGGGATATACAGCTAATATATTTGAAAGGAAACCAATATCATAACGAATAGGACCACTCAATTCACTCATGCGCAAAAGTGATATCCGAGATTACGACCAATAAGATAGCCAGCCAGCGTAATTACGAGTTATGTTGCGGGGCGAACGATATTTTTATATCTAGTATAACACTGTCAAACATGAAAGATTATAGAAATGGATTGTTTTGGGTAGATATTTTCAATGTTTATTGTTATTATTACAGTGCTCGGTCATATAAAAACAGGCAGCGTAACGGATGACTGACGCTAAACCGTGCCGCGTCCGGGCCGAGCGTTGTCGGCCGTAGCACGGTCAACTAATATTACATATATTTTGTATGGACACACCGCTATACCGAGCGGCAACCAAGTAATGGTCGAGCAACGAATATCGCTCTGAAATAACTCGGTCCCACCTCGGCTCAGCATAAATAACTACAGTGCCGCCGAGCTGCACCAAGCCTGAACTGGTAATTGCTGGCCGACACTTGGCTAGGACCCGACATGGTCTAGGCACGGAACCAATTTAGTAACCGTGCTACGGCCGACACTCGGATAAGACCCGATATGGTCTAGGCACGGAACCGGGTTAGTGACCGTGCTACGACCAATACTCGGCTAGGAACCGACACGGTCTAGGCACGAAACCGGGTTAGTGACCGTGCTAAGACTGACACGCGGCTAGGACCCGACACGGTGTAGCGTGAGTCAATACTGTGCCACCGCAGCGCACGCTGAGCTCGGCGCGTTAGCTGAGTGGTGAGTCCGTTTGTTTGACAACGTGGGTCTACGTTTTTACTGCACCACAATGCTTTTTAATGTATATTACTTAAAAATCAACCCAACTATGAACCAAGTGTGCCAAATTCGAGCAAGCCACACGTGTAGCAATGACGTCATTAATCTCGTATTCTTGCGTAGAGTCTGTTAAAAAAGAGAAGAGTCGTGGCGTTTTGGTGAAATAACTTCTAGTCGTACTGCAATGATAGAGCAGTGTTGTCAACGCAACAAAAGTTGTCAAATTGGCACACGAGCGCGACTTCCCACGACTCTTCTCTTTTTGAACAGACTCTAGCGTGTTCGTGGGTTGCAGTAGACGTTATCACATACATTTTCTTGCAAATCGAAGCTTGTGCGTAGCCTCTCCGTACGCAGCGGTAGGGCATCGGCTTTAATGTAGACTAGGTACTTTCCTATGATATACATTTACGAGCTGATTTGATTAATTCACATGTCACAATGTCACAATCACCGCACTTTTTTGTTCCAGCTGTTAAAGTTCCAAAGCTTATTTATCCACCACTTAGTTTTCATACTTGAAAATACTTATGTTTATTTTTATTCTCAATATCCGCAACTAAAGAAGCAATCATATCGAAATTGCTACCAACAGGATATATATAATCGATTGTGCCTAAACGATTTTCATGCTCACACTTGTAATTAGTGAAAGCGAGCGTAGAGACTCCTACGATACCCGAATCGTGCACGACCGGGCCTCCTGAGTCCTTCACGCAGGGAGCTTGTACCCCACAAGTGCCTGTCACACACATAACGGGGTAGACCACTTCAGCTGCACATTTCGACCACATGCCGTCAATTCGTTGCAGCGGCAGTGTAGTTTGCGGTGCGTTGGTCGTAGTAACGCCGTCATCTGTCAGTCCGTATCCGAGAATGGTGACGCGCTGAGCTGACAGCGTGCCGAAATCCATCGCGCTGAGCCGCCCGTATGCGCTCAGCATCACTGGCTCGGTCGTCAGGAGCGCAAGGTCGCTCATAATCAGGGGATGCGAGGGGCCCCGCATCGATACCACCAGTGTACACTTCAACACTTCGCTTGATTCATCACCAAATTTGATTACAGATTTTGTGTAGTCGCCAGCTGCCGCGCAACATAACGCAGCGGTCAGCGTTGAGCTTGGTGAAAGGGCAGTGCCAGAGCAGATGTGTCTAGTTTTATAGGATCTAGTAGGATCGATCGGGTCAGGTGATAATTGCAGCGCCTCGTATCTCACCACGTATGGGTACTCTTTGAAGTCCACGTTAAGGACTCTGTTCTCTGTTCGACCTACAGTCTTCTTCATAATTGACGTACCTTGCCTTAAAGGTGTGATGGAAATTATCACATTAACGCTAATAATTAGTGTGGCTAAATTGATGTAAAAAATAGTCATTGTAAATATTTTTGAGAAATAACTATGTTCTTACTATGATTTCAATTGTATTTTGAAATGCTGAACATTTTATTGATACTTTATAGCATATTTTCTTGCTTATATTTTATTGCTTTATAAGTTACGCAACAAAATAATAACTTTTTAGTATATCCAGTAGTCGATAACAGTACAAAAGAAGAACTTAAGTAGGCACTCCCTAATTTTATTCGAAAGCGTAAACTATTATAAAAAATTGGTAGCTCAACTGATCCATATCAATCACAATTTAACCGTTAATTAACGTTTTAAGTTCAAGCCGGTTTAAGTATAAGCCGTTTACTTTTAACCGAAAAGTAAACGCTTTGATTACTTTCATCCCGCTGATCAGGCAACTGCAGACCTACTTTTCGAGTATGAGTGATGAAAAATAACATAACAATATTAAAAAATATATTCATGTCTAACTAATATTAAAAGCTATAAGTAAATGAGACCTAACTGAATGAAGTAGTACCAAATGCATTAAAGAATATGTCCAAATCCTTCTTAATATCCCCAACCCGCATGCCCAGCATGGGGAATATAGGCATTATCCCCCATGAAATTAAAGCCAATAACTCACATATCAGGAGGAGGCCTGCATCCAGCAGTGGACCAATGCAGTTGAGGATGAGGTGAAGTATGCACCAATGTATATTTAAAATTCTTATAAGAAGCAATAATATCACATCTCAACATATCACCAAGCTTAACAAAATACAAATCTCACACCTATACAACTCCGATAAGCCGCTTACATTTTCTAAATTCCACACCCAGCCCAACAATGCGTTTAGCTCGGCGCGGGGGATATGTTGTGCATAAATCATTGCCAAGATCGGATCCTATGTGTGAACTCGTAAATCAGCCGTGTAAATGAGGCCTATGCCACAGATAAGTGATAATAGGATTTTAGGTAGAAGTTTCACTTATTATGTGGCTTTTGGGTAACTATTGAATGACGCCTGACTTTTAATTCTCTCATTGGCGTATGGCCGACACGTTTTATCGTATGACTTCGATGGGGCGAAGTGAAAGTCACACTGATATGAATTTTTGGATACATGTTTGTTACTTCTTTACGCCAAAACTACTCAACGAATTGGGCTGAAATTTTGAACACAGGTAATCATAATCCTGAAATCAAAAATGGACGATGATTTTTATCCCATAAACCAGCTCCTTTGGGATATGAAACGAGTGAAAAGCCAATGGCAGTAGTTACAACATAAAACAATAGATTATTTCGGTCGTCGTCGTTTGTAACTATTTTTAACTGAGTTCAAAACAAGAAGTAGGTTCTTAATTCGACTTTTTTATATTATGATTTTCATCTCAGAACTTTTGACTGGGTGCTCCGACTTTCATGATTCTTTTTTTTATATGAAAGCTGGTGCTTCCCGTGTGGTGCCATTTTCATTTGGTCTAGTTCTGACAATGTATTCCATATAATTGAAGTCGGCTTATAGATTTTTAAAACAAAATCAATTATTAGCCAAAACAATCATCAGTACACGCAAAAGTATCCACTGCTTAATGTGTGCTCTATCAGCTTCATGTACTCAATAGGTATTCCTGCCGTATTCAATATGTTTTGAATAATTTGTAATGTCTCTTCTATTGGTACATTCGTGAACAGGGAGCACACGTCAAAACTCACCAGGCGTTCATCTTCTTCCAGCAAGACATCTTCCAAGAGCTGGGTGAAATGCGTTGAGTCTTTCATATAGCTGGAAGTCTTTCCTACGTACGGCTGTAGTAGGTTCGCCATGTATCTTGTCGAGCAATAACTCCTTTAACTTCGTGGTCACTCTAGTAGTCGGGATGTAGGTGACTTGCGTGTATGTAGTGCCATCACTGAGAAGTTCGGTTATCTTTTGCAAAAAAAAAACAAGTATGAAAGTGTTTCGCACTGTTTTGAACATAATTTGGTTGAGATGTCAGGAACCCTGCGGGCTATTGAATTCACTTATGTTTTGATTCGTAGGTCGTATTACTAATCATTTGGTTTTTGTCCTTGAACCAGTTTCTTCATAGGTTATGTAGTTTTTTGTAAAAAAGGCTCTTTCCCGCTCCTATGAACGCAAAATCCTAGGCCCATTCTTTTCACAAAACGGCGCGCATGGCTCTCTCTTAAAATAAAAATGAAAAGACTTACTTTGCAAGTAAGAAACAAAATATATTTTTAAGTTTTTAATAAAAGTGAAGAACTAGTTATGGTAACTTACGTAAGAATTAATTAATTGTAATTATCCATTTTATTTATTTACTTACTGAGTCTCATTAGAAAGACTTTATGGTTTAGTTCTATTTTATAAAAACAGAACAGTGCAAAAACGTTTTTAGAATCGATGATAAATTTGCTCCACCATTTTAAAATATCTCAACAAAACATATTTAAAAAGTGCCACGCCTAGATGCAAACATGCTATACAGTCGAATGTTTACCTCTCTCTCAAGACTTGTTAAATTGAATCAACATATCAATTACAACGCCCTCTATTTATCAACCTATCTCATTAGTTACCCGACCTCATTAGTTTCTCAGGAGGCTCACACAATCCTGAAATAATCATTAAACTGATGATGGCAGCTTAAATACTCACTCGTTAAATTAAAGCTACCAACTCAATTAAAATAGAAAGATTAACTTACCAAGAACCACTTTAGTATGAACTTAACTTTGATCTTAGTAAGATATGCTTTAGTTTGCATGCAAAGCTTGAGCTAGTAATAAAATTGAATGTAAGAAGCGCATTTTGATGAAATTGCTCGCGTGTTGCGATAGCAAAGGATGTTAAGTAAGCTGTAGATGTAATTCCAAACAGGCAGGTACCTACTATTTTTCATGGTTGTTAGAAATAAATGCAAGTGAGCTCGTTTCCATATTTTAATTTTTTTTACTTGGCTGGCAGCAGCGGGCGAATTTCCACCCGCAACTTTTTACATATTTCTGGAGATACCTACATCTCCAGAAATATGTAAAAAATATGTTACTAGTAATGTATTAAATTGTAATAAGTTGGTAAGTACATATAGCTAGTTCTTAAAACACAAGCTTTACTGTGTAAATTCGTACAAAATCCACGCTTCTTGTTGGCTATGCAAAACCGGAAGGGCCAAAATAATCAACACCACGCATAATTATTCTACGCAGCTACCATAAAAACGGATATTAATTTCTCAAATAGGTACCTAAGTAAACATTCGCATGTTTATTTGGCAAATAGATACGTTTAAAATTGTGTAAATGTCTGTCTGTCACCCTCCGGATGCAGGCCGGATGTGCCTCGCGGCTGTCGGATTTACCGGGCTACGCAAATATGGGTTGATACCGTTTCGGCTGATAAAATATCGTAATACATTGTTAAAATGTAAATTTGAAGTTTTCATAAAATAAATTTAATGTGCCTATTTATTTATTTAATGGACCGCTCGTTTTAATTATTCGTTGCTGAAATAACGATTATAATATTACGTATTGCTGAAGTAGGTGAAAATTATCCCTAAAGCACGCCAACCCCCTGTAAAAAACATGTTTCTGGTTGGCAGGTAGAAAATGCCACGGCATTAAGCCCACCCTTTGTACTTCAGTGCAATAAAGTGTTAAAAATTAAAAATGAAGCTAATATACACTGAAACGAAAATTTTCATATTCTCTGTAATATTTTGATCGTACCCGTTATACTACACTAATACAAAACTAAAACTACATCTACACTAATATGATACACAGGAAATATTTGTATTTTGTATGTTTGTAACTAATAAACTCTAAAACTACTGTTCCGATTTCCAATTCTTTCACCCAATCTCTGATTAACGTAGGCTGCATTAATAAGTTTAAAAATAACGAATCTGGCAGGATTTAGAATGATTCCATACTTTTTATTGCTATCGATATGAAAAGGACGGCACCTTTTTAAGTGTTGTCAAATTAGTTTAGTTTTCTTCATCTGATTATTAACAATAACACTTTCAGTCTAGAGCAATTGAACCAGAGATTATTTGAATCCGTCTCGTTGCGAGCGAGCGCCTTTAATCCCCGTACTGACTGCAGAAACACTCGCTGTGTAACTCGTTACATTTCAAACTGTATCACTGGTCAGTAATCGGCTTTAAATAAACTCAAACCTTTGGTGAAGGAAACTGCCTTTTCCTCCGTCCCACACTTAAAGGGATCACCCGTTTTCCTACTCACTTACCTTTGCCTCAGTGACCCAACGTGGACTTTGGTGTCCAACACAAGAGTTCGTTAGTTTTCAGTGATATAAATCTGTCTCGGGTTAATTTTTCACCTGTAAGCACGTCCTACACCCCAAAGATTCCATGCATATTCAATTTATCGGCTCGTTTCACTAGACATAAACTAATCAGTGTCAATTAGCAGATTGTGATACCAGCACTTTGCGGAGCCACTGCTCACACAGCGTTATTTATCGTAAAAGAGATTGTTATATATAAATCGGTTTTTCTTTATTCCGATTTCATAAAATGTATGCACGGATTCGAAGAACTACAAAGAGCAGGATGAATTACTTAGCTGTTTTTGCCCGCGGCTTCGTAGGCGTTGTTTCTATGGAAACGTTTATAGGCGTATATTCGCGTATTTCTATCCCATGGGAATTGCTCTATAGGATAAAAAATTAGATTAGAATGACCTATGTGCAAAATCTTAGTCCGATCCGATCACTTATTTTGGCGTGAAGAGGTAACAAACATACATTCAAACATTCGAATTTAAAATAGTACCTAGTGTCATGAAAAATATTATAGTAACGAAATTTAAATATATATAATTACGTGGAGTAACTACGTGTGTCTTTATTTAAATTCCATTTCATTCATTCCACATTCGATACTTTGGATTTTAATATAGGTACTTCACTGATATTATCTAGTAAGAGAAGGTGTACACTTTCCTGAACGGTGAACACCCTTTGTTTAGACGTATAGACTAGCACACTGAAGACATAGCTAGATAATTAAACACAAGGAATAATTGGCTTGAATCGTATCAGTGTCTGTCTTGCAGCTTTCAAAGGTGGTTTCATATACGTCATGTCGGAGTATAACGTACTATGAGGATTTCGGGGATAATCGGATTAGACGCTCGGTTGCTTTTTGAAGCATTGAATGATTAGAATATTAGCTGCAAATAACACGAAATGGAAATGTAGAGTTTGAGCGTACGGAATATCAATTGATGCATGAAATTGTTTAAAATTGTACGAGAGGTGGTGGTGAGTTATGTAGATTGACTAAGAGATTATTATTAACAGAGAATAAGTAATTACTAACGTACCTATGGTAAAATTAAACACGCCAAGTTTGTAAAAATTAAGTTAATATGCAAACATTTTATTTATCATTTTATCAATAATAATGTAAAAATGACTTTTAAATAATAGAGGCAAATGAGAACAAGTATTCATAATTGAAACAATTGAGCTAACTGGAGACTGTTGCAAATAATCTACAGGTTTTAATTTGTAAATCAACTATTTACATATACCGTTGTCAATAAGTGGGCCCTTGACAGACAGATTAAGCAATTCTCGGGTTAAAGTAACATTTAGTCCTTCAAACTATTAGACCCCGTCTCGGGACTAAATAAGTTACTTTAATCCCTTGTTTACTTTTAAAAATAAATAAAAATAAATAAATAAATAATGCTAGACAATGCACACAGCACTATCTAGCCCTTATTTATGCCACCTAAATTATCTCAAAGTCTGATAAAATTAATGCCACGTCAGTAGGTAAAATTAATTAAAATATTCAAGTCTAATATCCAGAAATTTGAGCATCCTAGCTTTACCAAAATACAAACCACACTGACAGCGTAGCGTGCAAAAGCCTCACAACTATACCATTTAATACTAAGCTCACTTGATCAACTTGCGGAAGATTTATTCAAATTGGACCCAGCATCCTTGTTTAGTGTAACCCACTTTGTAAATAGTTTAGCGACATTTACATTGGAGCGCGAAATTGATAATTAAATTAGTCGATCGATGGCCATGGATTAAATTTAATTTGCAAAGTGATTTGCAATGATTTGAAATGTATTTCAACAATGGAATATTCCGTTTTCGGCACGGTGATTCACTAACTGCAATGCTACAAGCCCGCGTGGGTTTTCGCATTTTTTTTTGTATATTGTCGAAGTGATTAAGGGTTCATTTCTTTTTATATTCTTACAACTTTAATTCATTATTGAAAATGAAAAGAACAATCAAATAAAAGAAATAAATTAAATCTAGTATTTACGATTGAAATGATTGATCTAACTGCAGACTGTTGCAAATAATCTACTATTATATTATTTGATGGTAATTTTCTTTGTTAATAAAGATATTAGGCACCGAATTACTCTACCTACGAATATAGTCCCTAGAACCATTTTATTTTTATGTAACCATTTTATTATTAAATTGATGAACATGGGTAGCATGTTCAAAAAAGTGTCACGTTGTTGATGATGTTGTCATGACGACTGAAGCACTGAAGATTAAATTTCGAATTTCGTCTAATAAATAGCGTTGATAGCTAGCTAACACCAGAATGGCAAACAAGGTATAGGTAGGTATAAACTACGAGGTAAGATTTTCAATAGATCAAGTAAAATTATCGTTCCTAAACCGATTTTAAAGACAACCATTTTTTTTAAACAGTTAAAAACTCAGAGAATAAATACGGTGCTTTTCGATTCACGGAATGTATTTTAAATCGGACTTTCTTCTGTAAATATCGAGTTGCAACAGACTCCGGTGTAGGTAAGATTTGTTAGGAGTTAACTTACGTAACTGAGATAAATCAAGTTTATGTGACGCCTTCTGCCACAGTTCGATTTATGTGGCTGAGCGTCCTCCAATATATTCCAAAGGTAAATAACTATTTGGATAGAACCAAAGTTTCACCTTCAACAGAAAATATACGACCGCTTTTATAAAATGCAACCTTAAGTAATGACCGAATTTGATCCTGATCAATTTATTCGTCAATTAACTGAAATTTTAGGTACTTTTTAGATGTTTTTGTGTAATTATTATAATCGCTTTCTTATTGACAGGCACTTGGATACGACACTTCAAAACTGATAAGATCTCGAACGGGTTGTTGGTTACATAAATCATCGAAAACGACATGATGAGTAAAGGCTTGGAGCAAACGAGCCACTAGGCTCATTTCAAAAATATTAAGAAATCGCCGCGGCAATGAGTAATTTTTCATATGCCTGTATGAAATGAGAATGAATTGAAAAAAGCCTTAGTTAATTTATCAATGTGGTCCGTTTGCGCTGCGCCTAAACTTAAAGTCAACACTACTTTCACTGAAATCGGCACGATAATTGCGTCCTTCGTAACAACTCAATGTAAGCCCCACCGACGCATACGTGACTCGATTTAAATAAAGAATTCAACATTCAACCCCGATTTGGAATATTCTTAAAAGCTCCCAACATTTTGTTTGGGGCACGGGTTGAATAACTTAATAACTGATGATTTTTCTACAGTAATGGAATTGATTAATTCGACCTTTATATCTAATGGATACATAAGGAAAGTAGCATAATGTTACGCACCCATACCCGAATTGATTGGCAACTAAACAAAAAATTCTCCTCAACATAATTCTTTGTATGCAGGCAATTATTGCAAAATAGCGAATGCACTATTTCTGCATATGAAAAGTTCGTTAGATATAGGAGAGAAAGAAACAATAACGACCTACGACTGTAGGTATATTATGAACTTCTACTTCACATGATTTTAACTAGATATGAACAAAATTTCAGGGAGCGTATGAGAACCCACCCTGCATTTGAACACAAAGAACAATAATTAGGGCCGATAATAATAAGGCATTTATTCCACGTCGCTTCGCTATGTAAATGATTATGATAATTTGGAGGGAGCGTAAATGGAGTAGAATTGTGGAGTCATGGAGGAGTTGGCATTCGGAGGTGGTTTCCCGGACACGTAACTGGTGTATTGACGAGCGTGATGCAGCGGATTGGGTGGGGCAAGTTATAGGAGTGGAGCTGTTGAGGACCAAATTAAGTGTTTTGAGGCTCGAACCTAGTCTATCTATATTTATACTCTACGTATATTTTTTATGTTCCAAACCATCACTGGTTATGGTCTTTTCTTATTTTAAGATTTGAAGTCAAGATAAGTTGAGCTGTGGGTATGCAGTCAGAGGTCAATATTTTTTAGTAGCTCAACTATTTCAACTTTAAATACCGGTTTTAATTTCTTTCCTAGTGATAATTTTATTTTCTTTGTTTAATCATTTTTAAATAAGATTTAAGTATTAAATATTATTATGTTAGTAAATCTTAAAAATAATATTAGTTAATATTACGAGTAGCGGGAAAAAGTCCGCCTGCTTCACAAGAGGGTGTGGGTTCGACTCCCGCCTCGGGGCAGATGTTTGTACGATCTGCAGATATGTGTTCAGGCTGTTCTGGATAGTTTCTATGTATAATAAAAAAATCGTTAGAAAGTAGTGTATTGTATTTATCAGTTCCACATAAACTCGGCTTTGCTTGGGCTAGATGACGTGTTAATTGTCCAGAATTATATATCTATTTATAACGATGGATCTGATAACTTTTTTTTAAGCTATTGCATAGCTTCTATCGCGGGCCTTGAGCGCGGGGACCGAATCCAGAAATTCCGTACCGAAAAAAGGAGGTGTGGCTTGAAGGCCGTGCATCGTCTAACGTCGTTTCAGTTCGGCAGTCTTCGACACGGCGTTGTGTGCGTGCGATTAGACGTATTGTACGACTCTACGAAACTCGCACGAATCGAGACGAGCTGCTCCGAAATCGGACGAATACATAAGCAGCTGTTTATGCGAAGTATATAGGTGTTTAGGGTCACCACGCTCAAAAAGTGTAACTGAATTAATATCAAAGAAAAAGCAATACTGCATGAATAAAATAAATAAATAAAATTATAATTGCATAAGTTGATACAAAATGCTATGCAATAGCTTTACCGCGGCAGTCCCCGAGTGCCACACGTCTTTTTTTTAATTGTACTTTTTACTTCATTATTCCTCCTTCGTTCCTCAAGTTAGCAAAGTCGCGAGCGCAAGTTAGTGCATGATATTGATTGCTTAAACTTTTTTGTTACAGGTAAGGAGTAAGTGCGCAAAAAAAACAAATCAACTACAATAACTTGGTAGAACTACAAAGTGGAGGTAAATCTTATAGCTTGATAGTGTTCCGATAAAACAGACGCGGGGCGTCAACGAAAAGTCATAATTCAGTCAATTGTGTCATGTGACATGTCTCTATTCGTTTGACTTACAGACCTCTAAGCTATTTTTCTTCTTCTTCTTTTCTTCTTATTATGGCGTCTACGTCTGGGTTGACATAATTTTGCCAAGGTCCGTAATATTCGAGTAAAATAAAAATAAAAGGAACGTTGTTCGGTAATAAAGATAGATAATATAGAAAGAAAGTGTGAAAGTGAATTCTCCGACAAAATGTTAATCAGAAAGATATAAGAAAATTACAAAATTATGGGCAACGTTGTACGGTAAGGTTTGATCCGAAGATCGACTTACAGACCTCTTGGCTATAATTTATCGCATCACATAAAAAACAAAACCTTTATAGTGCGACGCATGACATTTCCATTTGATTGTAGAGTCGGCAATTATGATTCTGATTGTCCTTCATAATGTATCTAATCTTCTATAACATAAAAATGAATCGCTAAATCGCTAAACTGCCGGGAAAACACCTTTAAACGTTTCCATAGAAACAACGCGTGCGAAGTCGCGGGGCACAGCTAGTAGTTAATGAAAATACGGAATCTTTGATGAGCTTGGTTTTCTTTTTATGGTGGCTCATCATTTCTAGAAGTTATCCTTATTTTAATAGTTTAATCATCATATATTAGTCCACCGCTGGACATAGGCCTCTCCCAATGAGCGACATAGCGCTGTCTTCAGACTGATTATCCAGCATCTGCCTGCAGTCTTTCGCAGATCCCACCTGAGCGTAGGGCGCCCTACACTATGTTTGCCGAATCGCGGTCTCCACTCAAGAACTCGTTTACCCCATCGGTGGTTTGTTCTTCGCGAGATATGGCCGGCCCATTGCCACTTCAGCTTGCGCCGATTCTTTGAGCTATGTCGATCCTATCTTTCAGAGAGACTCCGAGCATAGCTCTTTCCAAAGCTCGCTGAACGGCTTTAAACTGGTGGACCTCCAGACATATCGTGAGTGTTCACGTCTCAGCTCCGTAGGTTATGACAGGTAAGACGCACTGATTGAAAACTAGAATAATTTAATACTTATTGATAAATTAAATTGTATATAATCATTAAATAGTGTACGCTGGACAATCCACAAGAAGAGTTTGTGTTATGGGTACCATCTACAATACATATATACATACATATTTTTTATATACCTAGATTCAGACTATTTTTTTCAAGTAAGAATACCTAGATAACCTCACTATGAATGTAAGTAAGCGGGTTAACTTTGTTTGAAACTACTCAAATCACTAAAACTATACTAAAATTAAGAATCCCTCTATTATGTTCATAAAGCTTATAAAATAGTGATAGTTTTTTTATTTCATTCCGATAGCTTTTTTATCAATAAAACAACAATTACTGTTTTATGGCTGTTGTATTGAAATCACATCAAAATTAGTGACAGGTTGAGTTTAAACCGAATAAGGAATCAAATTAATTAGTAAGCTATTGGATGTCGTAACGGTCATAAAACGGCATTCAAAAATAATTTAAACATACCTAAATCAAAACCCCATGTTTTTATTTAGATATGTTTTAATGCTTTTTGATATGCGTAGTATTACCAACAGCCTTTGAGAGACAGCAGTAGAAAAAGATTGTTTATTTATAATTTTGCAGTAAGATTGTTGTGACTTCAAATTCCTTAATATTTACTCTGATTTTTGAGTTTAGCGGAATAAACATAAGCATCTGAAAAAAAAATTGAGACCATCTCGGGTTAATTTTCTACACTATAGCGAAATAATCAGCGTACCACATACCTACATCATCATCATCATCATCAGCCTATATTAGTCCACTGCTGGACATATGCCTCCCCTAATGAGCGCCATAGCGCCCTGTACATACATACCTACATTTAAAACTAAAATTTCACAACATACTACTAGTTTTTTTTAAGGTGGTTAAAATATATTTTTTAACCGCATACCCACTTGGATTTCTCTGTGAATGAGTACCGAATACCGCGCGGTTTGAAGAAATTTTAAAATTATAATACATTTATATATTTTTCATTAAAATGACTACAGCGGAGGTACTAAAACCAACTAGTAAAACACTTAATATCTGCGTGCACCAAGCCGCAGCGTGCATATCGGCTCAAATTGCTCACTAGCACTAAAGAAAACCAATAGACGCGTTTCACGCCACTGGTTTTATTGAAAAGCCGCTTTGTACAGCCTTTTGCAAAATCACTAGTACCTACAGTTAAGCTCGGAATACACTAGAGCCAACGCATTCCAATCATTACCACAAGCGAAGCAGAAACTTGTCGAAATGTTACGATACGAGTCGAGTATTTTCTGCTAACGAAGAGAAAAAACTACGTGGTAGAAGAAACTGTGGGAGTTGCTATAGTGATTTTCGACTTTCTTGTTGGATCCCTGGCTTCTTGAAGGTATAAGGAGTCATTATTTACTGGACTACTACCAACTAACTACTGGCATCAAAAAAAACAAAAAAACCTAAAAACCATACAAATTCATAAAACAATCCGTCTTTAAAGTTTTTTGATGCTACGAATTAATTAAACTGTAAAAAGTTCACGAGATAGGTACGAAAAAGAATTATGTCAAAATGGGAATTTAGACGAATTCTCATCACATAAAAATTGCGTAATTTTATTGTGTTAAATTATTTGTTGATTTGATATTTTATTTTTATACATATTTACAAATATTATTATTTATATATGACATTTTGCTTACATTTACATTACAATTTATACAATTAAATTAAATTTTGTTGGAATCGCATGTAGGTACTATTATTTATATTTAGAATAACTATGTTAAACTGTATATTTGATATGTAACCCTATTTGTTACGATTAAAGAACTTAATCTTGAACTTCGAAGAAGTAGCGTTCTCCTTTCCAGAAGTCTAATGATTGTATGGTATGGACTTAACGGTTATGATTACAGAAATTTCATTCTTAGAAATCGTAATGTTTCTCTTTTCAATCGCCGTTTTATGAAAGCAGTAGGACGTTAAGAGGAATTGTTATTGTTTTCCTTATTTTTATTATACAGTTAACTGCACATCAAACTACACTCCTATCCCGCCTACGGGACAATTCACCCACGTTTGGACACTTTACATAGAAAGCAGGTTGCTACCTGCTGAAATCGGAAACATCCGCCTAGCGACCTTTCGTCCCAAATAATGTCATGTTTATATTTTATTTTAGCGTACTTTTAGAAATTTATACTCTCTCTAGACTACTCTCCGAACAATTACGGGTTCGATTCAAGCCGGGGCAAATGTTTATACGACCTGCCGATATTGGTTCAGGGTGTTCTGGATGTTTTCTATGTAACATAAAAAAAAAACTATCTATGTACGGTATGGTATTAAGTACCTTTATTAGTTACTAGCTGCGCCCCGCGGCTTCGCACGCGTTGTTCCTATGAAAACATTAAAAGGTGATTTTCATCCCACGAGAACAGATTTATGGGATAAAAAGTAGCCTTTGTTTTATTCCAGTATTAGAATTACCTGTATGCAAAATTTCAGCCAGATCCGTTCTGTAGTTTTGGCGTGAAGAGGTAACAAACATCCATCCATACATCCATCCAAACTTTCGCCTTTATAATATTAGTGTGACTAGTACCCACAACACAAACTCTGTTAAGCTTGGGGGTATATACGGTTGTGTGAATTGTCCAACATTATTTATTTATTAATTTATACGATTTATTATGTAAACACTAAAATTACTTGGGTGCATTTAATTTTTAAAACCAAATTTGTAACACGTATTCTGCAGGACGCACAGATATCAGAAATAGACCTCTGTGGCAGGACGCCTTGGTGCAACCTCTTGACTGTTTTAGATCATATACGAGCTAATAATTCTTGGTACAATCAACAGTTTATATTCATATCATCACAATCAATGGTTTCCCTACCTACGCTTTTCCGTGTCTGTGTAAATGCGGTGTTGCATTTCTGACCCTATTGCGTAACTACATACTTTACAGCCGTAATAAAAATATAATAGCCACATTGTGATAATAATTGAAATGTTAGAGGAAGAATGATATCTCCTAACGCAGAATGTCACTGAATTTAGTGATTTCGCGCCTACGACATATTTGTCTCGAGTTATGGAGACACGAGATGTGGGAATGTGTGGGAGCTTTATTGGGTGCTGGAATTACCTTGATCTGAATTGCTAGAATGTTACAGAAAGCGCTTTAGAATGGACATGATATGTGTTCGCCACTGAGTGGCTAGCTTGAGTGAGCACAATACCAAAACGGAATAATTTTTCACTAACGCTAAATTAACAAAGTTGTCAAAATTTTACTGCTGAAATGCAACAAATCACTTAAAATTATTTGAGAAATATAATCGTTTTCGTGAGATTTATCGGATCATCACCGCTATAATGCAAACAGTAGTTCCTCTTTATCCGATAAGGATGCTACTAGGCGCTAAATGTATGAAAAGAAACAAAAACTTTGAAATATAGTTTTATAGTTTCTATGCAAAACTCATTCTAAGGTGTGTTGTGTTGTAATTCATGAAAGGATGATACGTAGATGTTTATATCTACCTTCCTTTTCCACTACGTGTGTTACGTGTGGAAAGTATCGTGACGTCACATAAAGAAAGGAATCTGACAAACAAAACACGTAGATCACGTGAGGATCACGTGAGGATGGATGGAGAAAAAACTTACTGATCTCACACAACAAGTATTTCTTTTTCAAACTAGCCTGCGGCTGCGGCGCATGGATTGTTACGAAGGAAACGTTTAAAGGTAGTTTCTTCCCATGGGAACTGACATAATGGATAAAAATAGTCTGTGTTTTATTTCAGACCTAAATCTACCTGTATGCAATTTTTTTTCCCAAAACCGTTTAGTAGTTTTGTCGTGAAGCGGTAACAATCATCTATTCATCTATTCATCCACCCTTTTGAATTTATAATATTATAGTGTGATTGATAGTTAGATAATTCTTTATTCCTCACCTTAACAAAACAGTGTGATGTGGCAAACGAAGGCGAAGTGCGTGTAAGCGTACCTAAATGACAAACGTGCAAAAATTAGATTATACTATTATCTTACGAACAGCGTTATCATTTTGTAAATCAACCCGTTCTGGAAGGCTTTTGAGGTGGCGTCCTTCCCTAGCTTATTCAAATTTAATATTGTTTGTCTAAGTAACACGGTTCCCTTGATAAATAGATCGGATAACTGATATTTGACAAGGGAAACCAGTAATTTGATAAGCTTTTAATGTCTTCAAAAGCCGGTAAATAAATTGAATTTAGAATGGCTTCCTGTAAGATGAGGTGATAGCATTTAAAAAATAAAACCAGCCAAGTGTAAGTCAGACTCGCGCACGATGTTCCGTACCATAATTAGAAGTTTAGTATGAGTAGGAACCTAGGAACTTTATATTACTTACTGGTACCAGTGCATCTAAGTCGGGATCATTACGCAAGTCATCCAGTTCTTCCTCTCTGATGTGATCATACTCTGAACGGCTTCTTGTTTTTCCCTGGAAGATAAATAAATAAATAATGCTCGACAATTCACACATCATTATCTACCTCCAAGCTAAGCAGAGCTTATGTTATGGGTTCGTGGCTCAGGCCCCCGGTGTCTGAAGCCCCCGTGGTGGAGGCACCCGATTTCGTTTTAGTGAGTTATAAAATATTAGTTGAATATTTTTATGTGTACTAGATAACTGATATAAGTACATAATACAATACATTACATGGATAGACATTTTTTATTGTACATAGAAAATATCCAGAACACCCTACAAATATCTTCATAATACCATATACAAATTACCATTTTGAATTTACACATTGAGGGTTTACACATTTTTTATTATACATAGAAAACATCCAGAACACCCTACAAATATCTGCATATCATATATACAAATTACCATTTTGAGTTTAGTTTCACTTGAGGGTTAAATTGCGGTTAAATTAATATTCCTGGGCAATTGACACAACAACTTCTAGTCCAGCTTGTGTTATGTATGAGTACTAGATAACTGATATACATGAATAAATATTTTGACCATAATACCGGAAACAAAAATCTACAAATCGTTCAAACGTTTATTCCAAACGGGAATCACGCTATCACATCACATCACACTAATATTATAAATGCGAAAGTTTGTATGGATGGATGGATGGAGGGATGGATGTTTGTTACCTCTTCACGACAAAACTACTGAACGGATCGGGCTGAAAATTTGCATACAGGTAATTCTAATCCCGGAATCAAACATAGGCTATTTTTTATCCCAGAAATCAGTTCCCGTGGGATAAAAATCACCTTTAAACGTTTCCATAGGAACAACGTGTGCGAAGCCGCGGGGCGCAGCTAGTCACACTAATATTATAAATGCGAAAGTTTGTATGGATGGATGGATGGATGTTTGTTACCTCTTCACGCCAAAACTACTGAACGGATGAGGCTGAAAATTTTCACACAGGTAATTCTAATCCCGGAATCAAACATAGGCCATTTTTATCCCATAAATCAGTTCCCGTCTTATAAAAATCACCTTTGAATGTTTCCATAGGAACAATGCGTGCGAAGCCGCGGGGCGCAGCTTGTAATAGATAAACGCATTCACTGCCCAGCCCTTGGCATGACATGCCCGGGGGGGCCGCAGCTTGTAAATCTGTTCGATGCACATGTACATCGCGGCCCATGGAAGTGTTAAACATAAGCACCAGTAGGCATCTTACGGATAATAGAATCAGAGTCAGAGTCAGTTTTATTTCTTTAGACTTAGAAAATAAGCACTTAGACAAATATTTTTACTTTAATTATAAACAGCTTGATAAATAGTAATTAATATCAAATAAGATATCTCTTATTCACTTCATTTTTTTGTCCACTAGCGGACGAAGTGAAAATAATATCTCGACCAGATGGTTCCTTTTCATTTTCAACATTATATCCTAAATAATTATATCCTATTTCTCAGCCACGGCGTTATACACGGCACGTGCCATGTTCAATCTGGTTGTCAGAGACTATCTCGTTGCCTTGTGGTTCTTGTAGATCGTGATTATGTTCTAGGATTATTCTCTTTGGAGCTTTAGCTTTAATCGTGGGTTTTGTAGTTGGTTTAAAATGAAATAAAACATGGTTGACTGAGTTAGACAGTTAGTTATTAGTATTGTTTTTTTTTGCCTTAATCAAATACAAAATATCAATGTGATTCAAATTGCGGTTATATTTGTATTAGAATATGAATATATTTTACTTGTCTTTTTAGTTACCTATGTTTAAAGTGATGTTCGACTTTATTTTAGTTACAGTGGAATAAAGTCTTGTGTGATTCTTGAAATGTTGTGCCAGCTCTGGTTGCACGACCACACCAAGTTTCAGTACTGAGAGTTTTATCCATTATGAACGTTCTACAAATTAAATCAATTCTTATCTATTAGAATACCAATGACCTCTTTGAATCGGACGGATTTCTGAGTAATCGAATAAAATGTTGAAAGTGATCAATATGCATTGAAATCAGAACTTTGGCTCAAGACCATTAATTTAGCTCCCGACTAATTCACTCTAGCCTTTTGATTGATATAAAAAGAACGGCTTGTAAATGAGCGGCATACTGATTTTCTTTAGAAAAGCGAGAGAAAGGTTAAAATGAGCTATTTCAAATCGATGCATGTTGAATAATTTATTGAAATGTAAGATTTACTGTTACGCGATTGAATCTCACAAGATAGATTTCATATAAATTAGAGATAGGCTCTAGCTATAAGATAGAACCGTATATTATAGCCTAAACCATACAGTTTTTTTCTTCAGTTCTTTCAGAATCCTTAGAATAAGTACCTGACATGTTATATGACTTCGCTCTCTCTTTATGTAATAAAAAACCTATGTCCGTCCCCGACATACCATCTACCTTCCTACCAAATTTTATTTAGATCTGTTCAGCCGTTCTGGTGTGAAAAGGTGACATACAAACAGACAGACGGATTCATAATATTAAGAGTTAGGATTACAATGCCAATAAATTCTATCAGGTCTTCATTATAAAGGTTTAATATGATGATAACATGTTCTAGTATCTATTACGAAGCCTATGAACGACCTTCCTCTTCTGCCCATAGTTTCGAATTTTGCCATAAACTTTCATCTCAAAAGGTTTGAATTTGTGAACAATTCTGCATAGATAATTGGCTTAACAAAAAGTCGCACTGTGTATTAAAAAAAGGTTTTATTTATTAAGCATTAAGGGGAGCTTCTTCAGAATATTCCAATTCCACGTTCATCTCGAAACAAGACAAGAGTCGTTGTATATCATTACCCATGGACAAGGGACAAAGGGAGTTACTGGTTATTAACAGTCAGTAAAACTAACACTGACTAATGTCTGTTGGACGCACTTTACTTTACAGAAAGCTTTTTAAGTATTCTGCGGCAGAACTTTCGTTATAAATGTTATTCTGTCTCCTTGGACCAGAACAGCTGGCGCGCCAAGATGTTATTTCAACTACAAGGTAAGTACTAGGAGCTTCTACAAGGACAAGCTGTACTACCTACTTTGTTTCATCTTTATTAATTTGGTGAGAGAGTACTTTAGTTAATTTATTTGAATTTTAATGGTGTATTTTGTACCACAACCTCCCCGAATACGCAAAAGCAACTCAGAACAATTTTCGACAAATTTTTTAACTATAAAACTTTTAAATCCATCATGGTTATTACTACTAAAATTATTTACAACGGGATATTTACCATGATTTGAATTTTAAGTTTTCTGAAAACTCAAAATTCAAATCATGGTAAATATCCCGTTGTAAATAACTTTAGTAATTTTAAACTGACTTCAAAAAAGGAGATTCTCAATCCGACTGTTTTTTTATGTTTCTTACCTCCGATCTTTGGACTGGATGGTCCTTTTCATGATTCATTTTTTATTTGAAAGCTAGTGCTTTCCGTGTTGTCCCATTTTATAGGACCCATGAATAAACTATATACTCGTAATTGAAGTTGGTTTACAGCTTTTTAAAACAAAATCAATTATATTGAAAACTGTCAAACGAGTGAAAGTGTCCACCAATAATGCACATATTTCTTCGAATAAATGTCACTCACGTTTATACCATGATCTAAATTATCTATAGGTATATATATATGTATATATATATATATATATATATATATATATATATATGTATATATCTATACCTACTAATATTATAATGAGGAAAAATTTTATTGTTTTGTATTGAATAGGTTCCGAAACTACTGGACCTATTAAAAAAATCTTTCATCATTAAAAAGCTTACTTGTCAGGGAGTGAGGTAGGCTATATTTTAACCCGTAATTCCCAAGGGAACGGGAACTGCGCGGGTGAAACTGCAAGGCGCTGCTAGTTATCTATATTGCTAAACGACATGTTATCTCTTATCGAGTCAGTGTAGGTACTGACTTATTGACCAGCGTTTAGTACAGTGTCTCAGAGTTTACTTGTAGCAGCTACGAGAAAGCGAAAACCAGTGCTTGTATAAGCATTGAGTTAAAAAGGGAAGATAGGTTACGTTCTCCCAGCGCTTACTCAAAAATTGGCATGTGTTTCAACTATACGCAAACACATACGCTCACAGTTATATTTCCAGTCCTGTGCAATACAATGAAGACCAAGACGGAAAGACGTATCTAGGACCGAAGTGAGACTGAGACAACAATATTTCACGCGAATCACGACCGCCCGTGCCGCCGGTCAGACGGTGACTGATGTGGGAGAACACAATTTTACACAATTTGAGGTTGCCATTTTCGAGCAACCAGTACCTCATCTTCGTTTTTCATAAATCAATGTGTATAAGTTCCTTATTTGCGCTGAATCTTAGTATTTGTTTACAATATGCATCATGTATCAAACCACGATGGAGTCATAAAGCAGGGCTCTAAGTCTACCGATTTAAAATGTAATTCCATTAAAGCTCGTATTATACCTACGTCGACGGTGAACAATGGTGGACTAATCCATTAGACAATACGCCATTGATCTTCGGGACGGGTGGAATATTGTACTTTCTATAGATTAAGGGTCGGTTTACATCTGACGGAAGATGCGTCGAGCGTATCATCGGTCGCGTATATTCGGTCAAATAGGGTGTTTTTATATCTGACGGAAGATGCGTCGGGTCTTTGCTACTTTATTACGCGTCTATTCAGTTTCTGCATTCAGCATCTACAGAGCGGGGGCTCTGCGTCGGGCATAACTTCGTTATTGCTACTTTATTACGCGTCTATTCAGTTTCTGCATTCAGCATCTACCGCTGTAGGTACCTCGTTGACGGAAACGGAACAGACGCTGTACGCTCGACGCACTAGCGAAACATCGGTTAGGTAAGTGTGAAAGATCGGACGTTTTCTCATATAATAGTCTGTTCTACCATTACGCGACGATATATTATATTATATATTAACTACGCGAAGCATCTTCCGTCAAATGTGAACCGACCCTTAATGGGAGAGGAAAGGGATACTCGGAAAGTGTAGGAAGTTTTGATGGCTATATTTATAGTATATCACGTTATTTATTATGGTTTAAAGAAAGTAAATACTAAAAATTATAGCATGCAGGGCATATTATTTAAAATACCAATTGAAGAATGTGAGTACTCCAATGTTAAACGAGCTCTAAAAACAATTCTTCCTTTCTAAAGTTAAAGATCCATTTTGGCACAGACGCTAAAAAACCTCTTAGATTCAAATTTAAATTCAAATTCAAATTTAAACTACTATAATATCTATAAAACTATAATAATCTATACGATCTACAGATAAATAATAATTGTTCAGGGTGCCTGGATGTTTTATATGTAAAACCTCCTCATTTTTTTGAAGTCGGTTAAAAAATAAATAGGGGTAATATTATATGTAGTGTATTAATGTATAATGTATATCAGTTATACTGCCCATAACACAAGCTCCGTTTAGCTTGGGGGTAGATAGATACCTCACCCTCAACAGCCTGTATCGGTCCAGGCCTCCGCCTGATAAGCGTCTTATTGGAGTTTATCTCATAATGCCGATAATCCCCACGCTGGGCATGCGGGTTGGGGATCGCAGTTGGGTTGGTAGAATTGTTCTGCAGAGGGCGCTGCTGTCTCTTACGACAGCCACGGGATGAGTTGGGGTGGTGCAAATTCTAAGCCAGCACCACACAGCAGTGGCGGTATATAATATTGTGTAAATTGTCTAACATTATTATTATAATAATAATTAATTATGTTATAAAAAACTATAAACAGACTTAATTTTTTGTAGTTTTTTTAATAAATTTTCATAGTTCCCGAGTCAGAACTGAATAAAATTAAAATGGGACTACACGGGAAGCACTAGCTTTATATAAAAAAAAAATTATGAAAATCGGACCACCCAGTCAAAACTTTTGAGGTAACAAGCACAAAAAAAATACAGACGAATTGAGAACCTTCTCCTTTTTTTGAAGTCGGTTTAAAATAGACTAACTATGACACAATAATATTATTATTAGGTATAGAGACCTATAGAGTTAGCATTAGCATAGGTTAGGCTCAGTGGCGGATTTACCCTAAGGCCCGGTAGGCCCAGGCCTAGGGCGGCCAGATTTAGGGGCGGCCCGATACTAGGGCGGTGAGATTTAGGGGCGGCCCCAATCGTGTCAAAAACTTATTATAATGAATGGCGGGCAGACTGCACTGCATGGTGCAATCTAATCTAAAAGCTTCAGAGTGTGGAAATTGACATTACCGTTGTCATAGAACTCTATGAGGTACCTACTAATACATTTTATTGGCGAAACACGTAATAATTTTGATGAGTTTGAGAACAACGCCAAAGATTTGTCCATTTCTTGTGAATATGAAAGAGATTTTATAAAGAGATGCAACAAACAAGTGGTCGCGAAGATTTTAGAATTAATACTTTTTTGGTCATAATTGATAAATTATCAGCAGAATTACAAAAACGGCAAGATGCATTATACAGTGCTTAACAATAAATTAAATTTTATTATTAATCTCACAAAATTAAGCGCGTCCGAAATCAAAGAAAATGCCAAGGCATTGCAAATAATTTATTCTACTGACTTAGAAGACGATTTTTCAGAAGAATGTCTCCATTTTCGTGCTCACAGCACTATAAAAATGAAGATCGGAACAGTGCTGTCAGTTTGTTGAAATGGTTACGAACTGAAGGTCTTGAAAGCATTTACCCAAACGTGGATATTGCTCTTCGTATGCATGTGAGTATCTACCTACTCCCGCCAGTAACTGTTCTGGAGAACGATCGTTTTCTTGTTTACGACGATTTAAAAATTATTTACGCACAACAATGACGGACCAAAGGTTAAACGATCTTGCTTTGCTTAACATAGAAGCTGATTTTTTGGATTGCGAAGATTTAATTAATGATTTTGCTGCACTTAAGTGCAGGCGAGTTTTGTAATACATTGTATAACATTATATCTTGTACTCTTAACTTGTAGTTAAATAAACAAAACCTAAAACCGTTTAAATGTTTTATTTAAATGTGCAATTATTCCTTAAACGTAAAATATTAGAAATTTGCAGCTATTATTATTATTATTATTTATTATACTAAACTTATGGTTACTTTTAATAACACTTCCCACCCGCACTTGCGATAACAAGTAGCTCCGTACAAATTTGGCAGAGTATATAAGAGCAAATGACTAGTTATAACAACTTATGTACCATATTCTTACGAAGTTTTCCTAAATTTCTAAATCTAATTAGATAAAAGTTGGCAATAAAGTAATTTCATTATGTACTCTATATGGTGGATGCTGAGAAAGGGGCGGCTAATGGCTTGGGGCCTAGGGCGGCCGAGACTGCAAATCCGCCACTGGTTAGGCTAGATCGCATCAACGTGATGCAACACAACGATTGGCAGATGCTTCTTTCTTATTGATGTCATAGGAAGGATGTTGCGTAAATGCATTTCGTTGTAAATTTCTCACATTAAGTATTGTCTTGCACGTGTAATGAAATAAATTAAAATTTTCTTACTTATTGTCTTGATCATTAATGAAATTCAACCTATCAGCAAATTACCATTTGTTGAGCCAACACATGTAGGTATTTCATTCTTCTAATGGCATATTTAATGGCTATTTGTAATGATATCAACGCAGTGTGTGACAAAGGAAGATACACGAGCCAATATGACAGCGCCACCTATTTTATCTTATTATTACGTTTAAGGCGCATACCCGAGCCAATCTGACAGCGATACCTATTTTATCATATTTTTACGTTTATCATAGGATTTTTTAAAAATCCTACGTTCAGTTTGTGGTATCTATTATAAGCTATTTTTTAATACCTCTTTCATAATTTTATCTCATATAGTTTAGGAGGAGATGCGAAATTAGAGTTTGGTGGCCAAAAAGCGCAACTTCGTATCTCTTCCTAAGCTTTACAAAATGAAACTATTACAGAGACATTAATAAATAGCTTATAATAGATACCACAAACTGAACGTAGGATTTTTAAAAATACCTGCGTTTAACGTAATTATAAGATAAAATAGTTGGGGGCGCCACTTTCGCTGCTGTTTGGGCCTTAACACAGGATTTTTTTAATCCATCGTACAGTAGCTGTCCATCCATCGTATCTTTATAAGCTTTTTTTAATAGTTCTTCTACTCTGTAATAGTTTTATCTTGTATAGTTTAGGCAGAGATGCGAAAATAGAGTTAGGTGGCCAAAAAGGACAACTACGTATGCGTGTAGCTTTACAAAATAAAACTATTAGAAAGGCATTCTACCTTTCGACTGTGGAAGAGCTTGGCAAGGCCTAAAATAAATAAAAACAACATGGCGGACATGGTGGACAGCCTTCACAAGGCTGCTTCACAGATTAGCGTTTAAAAAATTTTACAATTTTTTTTTGTGGGATTTTGGTATTCTTTCATTAGTTAAGGTATAAAATTCGTCATAAAAATGGTCAGTTTGCTCTGTGATCGGACTGTTTAGTCCCTGTACATCATCAAAAACTTAGTTTTCGATCAAATTTTAACGGTCTTTTTGAGTCGTCGGTTTTTGGTCGTGTTTTGTGTTTGTGTCGATAAAACTAAGAGATCGGGATAGCCGAAGGTATGTTCTTCAATAATCACACTTGATACCATTCGTCGTGGTTTAATGTAGAAGATAATGCATTTAAACTTCAGCGTTGCAGCAACCGTTGGTTTCGTGGCAAAAATTTTCATTTATCAACAGAAGCTTATCTTTTTATTATTTTTTCATGCAATCAATGCTATTTAGTAGGATGATTTATAAGGTTCAAATGTCATTAATAAAACCTAGGGTTTCGCATACAAAAATTCAGAGAAATCATGATTTTTGATTTTTGAACACGGTCTGTGGATCAGCCTTAGGTCAAACATGGGGGCCATCTTGATTTTACGACCCTTTGTAAATGCCGCACTGACGAAATTATCTTATAGTTGGGGCACGGCATTTCTAATGATATCAACGCGGTTTGTGACAATTAACGCCTACTTGAATCCGTGAATGACATCAGGCCGAAGTGACCTATTGAAAAGCCATAAACTACCTGCCTGACATTTATGCGGCGTACTGGAGCTTGTAGGTTAAGTACTTACGTATAATTAGGTTTACAGCCCTGTCACAGTAGATAATGTGTATCGATCGATGAATAGATCCAATCGTCGTCCTGTAAATAATAAAAGAATAAAGAACTTATTGTTGTAAAATTGGTGTAACATTACATGATCTTTTATATAATATTATAGAATTTCTAGTTTGCCGGTTAGGCTTACAACATAGATACATGCAAGTTAATAAAAAGTGTAACAATAAAGAAAATTTAAATTGTTTAAAAATGTTACAGATTAGTTCAATACATTTGAATTTATACAATATTTCCAACTTTATAGGAGTCAAAATTTATCATCTAGGAATTCGTCAATACCTAGTATTATAAGCCTTATCTTCCAGGAGTTTATTTCATTTGCTTTTAAATCCGTTCAAACTATTTACTGAACTAAAAATATATTTGGTATTTGGAACGTAAGTACTAAATGTAAATCGTACGAAACCAACCAAAACGGAATCAGCAGCAATACCTATTTATATTATCTGAAAAGGATGTATGTAAAAAAAGTATAAAGTATAAAGAAAGTACCTTAAATATTGAAGATAGAACATTTTACTGAAAAAAGACTTTATTTAAATTTCAAAAACAATTTAAACTGCATTTATAGTTATTTAAATAATTACATGGTTGAACCAGGAATCGAACCCGTTACACGAGAAAAATAATCACCTCTAGCTTTATCATACCGATCAAAAGGCTTTATCATATGGATTATTTTTTGCTAAATAAAATAGTGTTAGAAATAAAAGCAAGACCATGAATTTTAACATTTTATGTGAAATTTAGTTCAGAAAATTGAAAAGATGGCATTGCCGTAAGGACATACAACTTGTATCGTCATCGCTTAATTAAATATTCTTAATTCAAATCTGGCGCCAATCACTCGTATTCGAATCGATTCAAGCAGCGTTTGTTTCTTTATCCTTCTGTTTTGAATTGGCACCAATGGGCGGCCTCGGGCCATACGATTGACCAATTAGAAGGCTTACCCTCTACGGGCGACACGTTCACTTCAGCTCCGCGTTATAATATTCAATACCACGTGAAAATGTCAATAAAATCCATCGAAAGTATTGTGCGCGAATTGTAACAAGCAGTAACCACCCTGGTTGGTGAAGTCAGAACCCTTAAGTGCACTATAACGGAACAATCACAGCTCTTAAGCATCATACATCATACATCAATCCAACTGTGTTACGAGAACCCCGAAGACAGACCTTCCTGCGCCGCCGCCGACGTAGGACAACAGAAACTTGCTTCCCTTGAAGAAGAAAACAATAAACTTTTCTCTAATTGAAATTAACGATAGCTATCAATTTCCGTGCGTGTTTATGGACCAACTCCTAGCCTTGTGAAAGACGTTCCATCTGTGAATTGTGCTGACCACATCAGCTGTTCCCCTGGATGGAAGCCGTCGCCGAGACCAGTTAAAGAGATTCCCTTCATTCCTTAGGTCCAGTCGTATCTATCCAGAGGTAAGCGAATTTATGAACTAGAATATAACCTTATATACCGCTGCAGTGACGACTCGAATACCTACCTACCTATCTATAAAGTCATTGCCCCCTGATGTGCGAGGCGTGGATCTGCGCACAAACTATCAAAAGTACCTATTACTAATAGGTAAATGTAATAGGTACTTTTGTAAGTACGCATAATTTCCCTATTATCATTTATGTGCACGATTAAATGACACGTAATTAGTAGGTTCGGTTAGATCCCCAGATCTATCCCCGTTAGATTTTTTTTGGGGTTATGTAAAAAAAATTGTTTTTAAAAACCAGTATGAAAGTGTCCACGAGATACAAGCAGAACTTAGACGTGTTATTCTACATAAATATCCACCATAACAAGATCAAAAAATCGACAGGGAGCGAAATGATCAAATGAGTGCGTCTTTGTATTCAACAGGAAGGGACTCATTTTGAGCATTTGATAAATTGATTGATTTTGTATTCAAAATGTTAAAATTCATGGTCTTCCTTTTATTTCTGACACTATGTTATTTAGCAAAGAATAATTAATCCATATGATGAAGCCTTTCGATCGGTATGATAAAACTACAGGTGATTATTTTTCTAGTGTAACGGGTTCGATTCCCGGTTCAACCATGTAATTATTTAAATATCTATGAATGCAGTTTAAATTGTTTTTGAAATCAAAATAAAGTCTTCTTTCAGTTAAAATCTTCAATATTTAAGGTACTTTACTTCCATGTGGCATGGCCTTGGGACGCCCTGTACTGTTTATGTAAAAATTTATTTGAGTTTGCATATCAATCATGTTCATCAGATATGCAATCATGAGAAAAAAATGTATAAACGTTTCTGTGCTCTTTATTATTATTTAATGTTAGCACAGACGTGTGTGCTAATTAGACAGCTATTCGGGCATGAATTGTTGAGCTTATAACTTCAAATACGTTTTAACTCATCTCAATAAAATTGCTTCTAAAAATTTATTTTTAAAATTTAGTTCTCAATAAGCCAATTAAGTAAATTATTTCAGAGAATAAATATCTTAAACTGTATCATAACCTTATTTCAGACTGATTCGGGGAAACACAAATTAAATATTTTCTAGTATCGTTAATAATCTAGGTAAGTAACCTACTATGACAAACTCTTAAACAGAAACGTTTCTCAGAAAATGTTGTAAAAATAAAAGATGTTATATTTCCATAGCAAAATAAACATAGACTAGGCACCCTTTCCGAGATGGCATTGGAAAAGGTTATGCCTGTAGCAACTCAAAGCAAACATCGTTCGTGTCAAGAGCCTGTACCAAAACGTATTAACATCTGGACCGTTTTGTGACTCAAGCAAAATGTATCTGTATCTGTATCTTTTATTTTGTTATGTTTTATTTATAAAGTTATTTGTGTCTGTTTGTGTCTTCATGTTTATTTTCTAAAAAGACTAACAAGGAAACCAGTTTTTACGAAAATATTATCTTGACGATTTTTCTTTAATTAGAGAGAGAGAGAGAATAGAGTAGAAAATGAAATAAAATCCCAAAAATAATCGACTTTGACGGGATTTCAGGGGAGGACGCGGGTTCGAATATCGTCAAAGTAGAAAATTTTGAACATACATATTAGGAATACGTAGTGTCGGACGCCCTTCGGCCAGGTGGAATGACGATCTGAGAGGAGGAGAAAACAAGGCGCTATGGCGTCCATTAGGGGAAGCCTATACCCATCGGTGGACTAATATAGGCTGATGATGATGATGAGAATAGATATGACGATGATTTGTAGAGTCCGGAAGGTTAACGGTCTCAACGTAGAACGACGTTGCAATAAGCCGCTTGGAACGTAAACGTAACTACGTTATTAATACAGACGAGTCAACATAATTACATTGCTTCCATTCGTTTCATAAGGTGAACTAGTGAGAAATGTTTGTCATTGTGCAATAAACATCGTTATCCAGGTTGTTTTCACACGACACAAAGCGGCCGACGAATCATCGCCGATGGATGTCGAAAAGTAACTTTGCTGGCTCGAGACCCCGTGTTTATTGCCGAACGAAGTTTGTGAGCGCACAAACTTGTCTTTGTGTTTTGTAATCAGTGAATTGTGTGTTTTGTGGTGTTGCTAAGAGTTCGTGCTATGTTATTGCACAATAAAAAGCAATAATAACTGTTAGGTTTATAGACAAAAACACGAATTTTATCTACTCTGAGCGTGCGTCGGCATTTTGTTAACGCACTCAAAGAAAATGACGCAGTTTTTGGGCCTAAGAGCGTATCTATTTCTTTAATATCTAGATTCAAAATGTTCTGAAATTGCTTTGTTGTATTATGCTTTGTTGTTCTTGTTCTTTCTAGCTTTGGATTTAGTGTATTAGAAGAATGACGATATAGGCATATTTTTTTTACCCATATTTTTTCTGTTATAGTTACATAGCTGTTAGTTTTCAAAAATTTTAAAATAAAATAAAATATTTTTCGATACATTCTTGACAAAACTAAGCTTAATGTGGTTTATTTATAAATACTATATCTACAAGGGTCGGGCAGGACCGTTTCCTGCAAAACAATTCTACCACCAACTGCGTTCCCCAACCTGCATGCCTAGCGCGGGGATTATGGGCATTACCCCCCCTGAGATAACAACCAATAAGGCGTTTATCAGGGGGAGGCCTATGTCCAGCAGTGGACACAGGCCTCCCCCTATAAAAGCTGGTGAGGAAGAGGAGGGTTTATACGCGATGCGGGGTGGCAATAGAGACGACTAGCACAGAACCTTAGTGGATGGCGCGCAATGGGTTAAACCGGCTGTGAATGATGATGATAAATAACTGTCGTTTCTGGATTAACTCGAAAGTCAGTTTCAAAGTTAGTAAGAAACTACCTGCCTAATAAAATAATGTAAAGCAGAACACAAGTAATCTTAGGTACCTACACCATCTTCTTCACATTCGTAAACACTTTTCCGAAGGAACTCGCAATATCGCAGACGAGTGTAATGAGAACTCTATTTGTCACATTTTCATATTTATGGCTTACGATATAAGGCTGTAAATCGTGTGTGGATTGCAAGTGACAGTAAGTTTGCAATTGTGTCTAACGCCGCGGGGAACGGGATAACGAGAAGAGTCGGTATCTTTGACTCTCAAAAATTACATTTGATATTTTAGGTCTTGAGCGTAGGTAGTAGTTACAAGTTCAGACATCTTATTAAGTTTTCTGTCCATGAAAGGTACAGAAAACAATCAAAACGCAAGCTGAAAACAGATATTAGAGTATTTTCATGCAAAATATTACGCTAAAATAAACAAAACCCGCACCCTCCATCGTTTATTCTCTTACTAACGCCACGCTTCTTTATGGATCAAATTGTTATATAAAATATCTCAGATATTTTCTAAGTGCTTTCTAGACTAAACACTTTGTTCTAAACTTATAATTAAACTGACGATGCTTTCCAAGTATCCAAGCACAATTAATAAGTGTATATTGCATACCTAACTGTAACTTGCTGTAATAACAGCGTGAGTGAAAGATGAGCCACTACAACTTAGATTAGAAAATTACGTGTATCTTACTAAGGGGTTAGGAAAATTTCGAGGGAGTAAACGAGTTTCATATCTATTTTGCTGGCGTTTAAAGAGGGTTGGTACTTCGTATTAGGTTTGATAGTGTAATATCGTAATCGATCTCATTGCGTGATTCAGAATCACGCATAAATGACCCTTAAGGACGGAACGGATACCTCAGCGGATACCTAACGTACTTTCCACTTCATTCGTATTGAAATTTTCCATACATAATCGGATGACAAATAGCTATGTTTGTAGTGTTTTAGTTTTTTAAAAAACATTATGATCTTTGAATGAGATAAACTAATTTGCCATATTAACCACCAAATCAAGTCATTTTCAAGCAATTTTTTATGCACGTTAAACACCTTTATTTAAAAATCTGTCACACTGCAAACATCCTAAATATATTCACCATTAAAAATAAACAAAAATATTTCTGAAATCAGTCGTTTATTCAAAATGAATCGCAAAGTACGAAAAAATATTAAAAAAATGAGAAATTCCTTGAATTTCTTGGGAGAGGTTCGTAAGCTTCTAACAGAATCACGCATTAGTGAATCTTAGGCTTTGTTTGAGGAGACGCGGGGCGTGCAGCGGCGCGAGCAGTGGCGCGGCCCGCACCAAATTCAAACATATGGCGTTGGTAGAGTGTGTTTACGGAGAGGCGTTCTTACACGCGTTTGTTTTGTTTGTGGCGTGCACCGCCACTCTTTGCCTATGCATGAACATCAGCGTTCATTGCGATGTGTTTGTGTTTACGCGTGCGATGATGGCGCCGCTGTACGCCCCGCGTCCTCGTAAACAAAGCTTTAGGTAACTAACAGAATTACGCAATGAGATCGATTATAATATTACACTACCAAACTTAGTACCAAGTACTAACTCACTAAAACGCTAGCTAAATAGATACGAAATTGGTTTACAAGATACTTTGATTTATTTAACCCCTTAAAAACAAATTTATAACACATTTTCTTCTATTCGTAAATTTAAACTGTACCTACATAAAACGAAATCTTATCAAGAAAGCCTATTTCTCCATAGATGATTACATTAATGATGTTAATGCTTGGCCGGATTTCGCCCAGTTCCACACCGACAATAGTATGTAAGAACATAAATTAGTTGTGTTAGACTTAGATATGCAAACATTGTATTTGCGATAAACTTGCTAGTGGTTTCTTTTTCACTTCTTCCTATAGTGGACAAAAAAATGAAGTCAATTAGAGTCAATTGCACCTTATTTAACGCCGTGTGGTGCCGGCGGCATAGAATATGCACCACCCCAATTCTTCCCGCGGGTGTCGTAAGAAGCGACTAAGGGATATCTACGGGGGCGGGCAGCAGCGCCTCCTGCAGGATAATTTTATCACCAACTTGCGATCCCCAACCCGCATGCCCAGCGTGGGGATTATGGGCACTACCCCCCATGCGATATCAGCCAATAAAGGCGCTTATCAGGGGGAGGCCTGCGTCCAGCAGTGGACCATTATAGGTTTTTGAGGTTGAGGTTGAGGCACCTTATTTATTATTTGATAGTAATTACTTTATCAAGCTGTTTATATAGTAAAAATTTGACTTGTCTAAGTGCTTATTTTATAGGCCTAAAGAAATAAACGATTTGACTCTGACTCTGATTCGATGTTATTTTATACAAGCTTAAAATAATAGCTTCGATTGGAAACTGAATTAAACGTCCATTATCTCGCACTCTTTAAATATACGAAACAATTAAAAACGCGCTCTAACACAAAATTATAATGAATGCAGCAATTTAAGCTCACCTGTACAAAGTCAGTTAGAGAATGTCATAAAGTTATTTTTCCTCCAGATTGTTCGCCGCAGAATGCTTTTATTTTTAAAATTATTTAAAAATAAAGCTTTATGCATAAAGGCATTCTTGTACCACACATTCTTATATGTAGGTCGCTTAACACTTTCTTTGCCCATGACGTACGTACATGGTTGTTTTCAACGCCCCTCCAGTATTATTATATATTCTCTTGCCTCGCAGAGGCATGTCAGTGAATGCGTTAAAGCAAAACATCATAACACAAATAATGATGCAGCAAAAAATAATACGACGTTTATCCCCAAACAATTCATATCTCAAATGTCAGATTAATCTAAGGCCTCGCACACACCGTTGATTGTGCGAATAATAATCCTTGTATTCCGCAAGAGGCCAGAGCGTCAAAGCTGCGCAAAGGAACAAAGCCTCCAATTACCCGAGCGGGCACGCCGTGGGCTTTTAGTGAATAATGAGGCCGCTTATCCCAGCGGATGACGGCTTCACTAGAATTGTTTCTGAGTGGGACTGCGCGGACCACCCGAACGCCACTCTAGGGCCGGACACGTCCACACATTGCGGTGAACCTGGACCATTAAACTTTGTCTGCGAATACCGAGGTTGCGGACAAACTCAGTAAATATTGGTAAATTTTAATGTGAAATTACCGGACATGAGGTTTTTTTTCATAATTTAGGGGATCTTGAGTCATTGGTGACTGACTAACTACCTATTACTTGAAACTAAATTATAACTAAAACTAACCTTAATAATTTAATTGCCGCATCACCCGCTCGCATAACTGTGGATCACTTACATCACTGTGGCCAAAATAATTTGGATAAAACCAGTATCCGCTAGGCAAACATCATATAAGTCGATTAGTTCTGATCTAATAGATACTTTAAAATTACGATCATGGTGTCAATTCAGAAATCGCCAAAACTAAACTAAATTAATCGGAGAGCACTAAAACGAATGGCATCCTTTTTAATTCGATTGCAATCAAACTGAAATACTCGTAATAGGCCAGCACTACTATTTGAGTGCTATGAAAATTAGTTTATTGTTATTATTATTTATTATTATGTATAACATATTATTATTTGTTTTTGCACTTGAATGGACACCACTAGTGTCGTTCAGTCGAGAAGGAGGGATCTAGAACGAAGTAAATGGTGTGATAATGGGTGTGGATTGTGGTTTTACACTTCGTTTCAAGGTATTTTCATACTTATTAACGTGTATCGTGTTTACGACGTCTGAATTTTCAAGTCGTCGGACGTCGCGTCGCGGTCACTGCGTCAACACAATTTGCCCATGCTCTTTCTGAGTCCCTCACTTTGACATTTTACACAAAACCAGCTTTCCTATGTCACCTTCATTCAAACTCAGAAGAGGGAAAATTATTTTTGCGTAAATATTTTTAGGGTAAATTATGGCCGGTAACTTTTTGTTGTATTCGGATACAATTTTGGATATTTTTTAACAACTTGAGATTTTATCCTACGAATAAGTAAAAACCAGGCAAATTCTGTGCCCCAATTATTAGAGAATTATTAGAGGTGAAATTAGGTAGCTGATTTACTTTGAGTAAGGTCATTGCCTTGCAAGTTTGAGAGATAAATCTTAAAGGATGTTTTAGGTCCGATACTGTCCTAAATCAACAAAGCTATTTTAAAACGTGTTTGCCAACGGATCAACCACTGCCATGGTGGAAACGTATAAAGCTATGTTATTGATCAGTTCCGCATTTCATCCGTATTCCTATGGTGCTCATCACAGGTGCTCCTTGAAATAAATTCAGAAAAATTTCATCAGGAGCTAAAGGAATATTTAAATCAATAAATAAATAGAACTTACTTCTCGTAAGCCGTTAAACAGTAAACATGTATTTATTCGACATAAAATGTGATAAAACAATTAAACAAAGACTGTTTATACGGCAAATAAAGCAGATAATGATACTCAAGAGCGATCTTATGTAAGGATCGCTTTATAGGCCATTAATTTATTTTTTACGTTTGTCCGCCCGCTTCAGGTGTGACGTTAATTTTGTTCCAACACATTAAAACAAACTTAACGGTGCTGAATGAACCTGAAATGGCGTGACCTCCGTCGCTGTATTTTCAGTTTTTAAGGACATAACGAAACTTCAACATTAGAAAATGATACAGAAAAATTACGTGATATTGGAATGAGAGTTTTGTGCGAGGGTATGAAAGCTTTTATTTATTGTTTCTTTACCTTCAAAGTTGTACCGGGTTTAACCGGTGAGCTTGAAACAGCAGCTATCGTGGACACTTATTTATAATGATAAAAATAATATTTTATACAGCAAACTATGTGAACGAACGTAAAGTTTTAGGAATAACACCTCATTATAATGATAATTAGACTCATTACATATTTGAAAATACTTGAGCTTTGAGAAGGTACATATCCTCCTATTACCACGTGAAAAGTTTGTTACAAGATGTTAACCTATAGGTACCTACTCTACTCAATTCATTTCGTTGGTTAAAATACTAAGGATTGAACTGAAATAACACCAAACCGTAGAGACCAGCTCTACCAAGGTATTCACGAGGTTTCGATACAGATCGACCCAACAGCTCTCCATCTTTTATTTTTACTAGCATTACTGGACACGAAATTGCGAATTAAAAGAAAATTCACGTTTTTATTACGTCGTTATTCTGGTCCCCAGCGATCCCGCTGTTTAGTATCCATGTTTGAAATACCTTCACTTTTGATATCACAATAATAATACTCGTATTAGAGTCAGTGTCAGAGTCAGAGTCAAATCGTTTATTTCTTTAGACTTACAAAATAAGCACTTAGACGAGTCAATTTTTTACTATATAAACAGCTTGATAAATAGTTATTACAATCAAACAAGAAATAAGGTGCAATTGACAATAATTCACTTAAATTTTTCGTCACAGGATAGTAAAATTTGCCTTCACTCTACTAGTAGTGCCAAGCGGTAATGCCAAAGAAAAGAAAGGGCTTTTGCGTTTACGTTACTTCTAGACCTTAAAAATGTGTTCACATGTTTTCCCTTACAAAAAACGTTTATTGAATCGACCTTTGGTTCCACATTTTAATAAAACCTAGGGTGGTCCTTAAATTGGTCTCAAATTTAATAATAGTAGTTTTATTTACAAAAATTAAATTCACACACACCTAAAAAGGCCTATGGTTTTGTTGAACCAGCTTTTGTTGTGTGCCAAAGCGTTTATTTACATTTGTTTTCAACAATTTACATAGCTGATTACCATAAACAAACGAGTTCTTGCAGTTATTCCCAAGTTCTCCCATGTAAATTGAAGTCATAATCGTAATCGTATTTTGTTTTTATTCTGTCGTCTGCAAAAAAATGTTCAAAAGGCTCGTTCGGTTTATAAAACGGCGATTTTATGTTGCTGCGTCCGCTTTGCGAGTACAATAAAAATAACCTGTCATTTTGCAAAGGCGTACTTTATGCTATTTTAGAATTAGTGGTCTGGTGGTCATTTTGGGTCTGTCGTGTGGGGCAACGCAGTCAGGCGAGCACAATTTGTAGTCCATTTCTCTTGCATGCCTCGCGACACTCTACGGATTTGCTAGAAATATTAGTATGGATATACCTTGAGTGTTTTATTCAGGGAATAAAAGAATAATAAAACCAGCACCCTACTTGATGGAGTAATGTCATCGTAAAGGTTGCGTGAAAGACAAACCTACACGGGTAGGTGGATAAAGGTCAAGGACATCGAGTTTAGAGTCTGGTTCTTTGTGAATCAGCTTATCAGCAAAGCTTTTGACCTAATGATAGACAAAGCCAAAAGTCTATTTATTTTTAAATACTCAGAGAATTTCAAAAATTTATCGGTCTCACAAAATTTTACCACGGAATATTCATTTACGTACTTTTGAAGTTTTGTTTAAGTAAAATCAGCGTCAATTCTGATCTCTGATAACTTTTATTATTGCTATACTTGATACCACACGCAACTACTCAAAACATCAGCCGCTCAATTGCCCATGGTTAGCAAAATTTACGACTCGACGCTCGAAATTCATTGTTTCATCGTTTCGCCCAGTCCGTCCACTTGTGCATAAAATAACTATAGACTCGGGTATTGTCTGGTTGCGATGCAATTTGCCGGACATTTCTCTTGTGTGTCCTCGTAACAAAGCTACGATTCAAGCTGACGTCAACTATCGATGGCTCAGCGGAATTAGTGCTTCTAGGGTTCCTGGCAACGGAAGAAAAAGCGCCAATTCTTTAACTTCGAAGAGTTGGAATGCTATAGGGTGCAACGTTTACCTATTAAACAATTCACTTGATATTTGAAGAAGTTCATTTATATTTTTAAGGTAAATTTTACTTGAAATAAGATTGTAGAAATGCTTCAAACAATAATTTCACCCGTTATCGCCTCACACTAAAGTCGGCGGGCCTCCGAGAAGTTGACTAAATATGTACAATCGGCTGCCTAAGCACACTGCTGTGTCACCGACGCCGACGTTGGTGCGAAGATTCAATTACAACGACTTAATATTTATAAATTAACTTTGATCAAGATGTGACTGATGTGATGACTCTTTTTGTGTTTATATATTTTAACTGAAAACCAGAACCATCGTACCCTGTTCACACTTATCCATGCTTTTGTTCTTATTGTCACGCTTTTCCAGCTTTCAACCTTTTTACACGTCGAAGAATAGCCATAACTAGCGCACTCGCAGTCTCGTTAGCTTGACTCGATAAGCGTTGAAATGGTTGAAATAATTCCAATTCCGTGTTCGAATTTAACGTTTTATTCAGTGATTTTAAAAGATGAATTGTTGGGAGGAATTTGTGATAAATTATGATTGTGGAGCTGGATTGATTAGGTATTTGTTTTGTTCTTTTGTTATTTGGGTTTAGTGATCAAAATAGTTAACAATGTTACTCGGTGATATTTATACCCTAACCGAATTTACGACTACATTAGGTATTTATATAATATTAATGATAAAAAACAAATGTGCAGTATAATGAATATAACACTAAAAGGTATAGCTGTGTTTTGAAAATAAAGGGCGTTGAAAAACTCTGTACAGGCAGTACAGAATGTACAGAAAATATGTATTTGACCGCGAAGGAAAACAGTGTCCGGCTGAAAAATGTGCTTTCACAAGCAAAACTACGCCCATAAGGTATTCGCTAAATCAGAGCATGCTCCCAATTTCAAGACCAAAGATACGGCAGAGCTGTCGCTCATACATCGAGGGCCCTACGCCTCATAGTTTGGGCTCCATCGCAGGAATGCAATTCAAGCATAGCTGTGGCAGACATCGGTCGATAATTGCATTTTGCGGTCGGCCTGCGCTCCACTTCGCTAGACTCTTGTCATTGCAAAGCTGGTCTTACGCTAAAGTAGGATTTGCTGCGATGACTCTAGATTCAATATTGCCTAATCATCAGTCTGTATTTTTAATGAAGTCTACAATATTCGATACACGAACCGTTTCGTCTACCAACAGCTACATAATTCGACGCTTATTTTATAAATATAACACGTTTATAAATCCAGCAGTTTTTTACCCAAAAGGATTCATGAAAAAGTTTCAAATTTTTTAAAGTTTCAATCATAGGCATTCAAATTTGTATGAGTGTGACTTGATATTGATATTGCTCTAGCTCCTTCTGTGACTAGCGGCCAATTCGAACGATTGGACGAAACGCAAACAAACTGAAGTTTTCAAGAAATTCCGATTGGATAAACAAGATACGAGACAGTACTGATGTGCAAAAAAATATAGTAGTGGTAGATTTATGCAGTGAAAATTAGAAACAGAGTATGTTTCACTGTAAGTTTGGGAAATTAACCAAATCTAAAACTTAAATACTCATTGGTGTCGATTCTGTTGTTCTAGAATTTGCTAAAATTAGGAATGTCAAACGATACATTTCGATTCCTTAATCAACTCCTAACGATTCCTTAATCTTTATTTTGGCTAGTTTTGATGTTAAATAGAAGATAACTATTTAATTTGAAAAGCAATCCTAAGTTTAGCAAATTTTATGTAATCCTAAAACAACAGAATCGACACCATTGATAAGTTAAATAGTTGATGAACCACATAAGTAGTTCATAAGTAATAAACTATTATGTAGGTACTCTACCGCAAAAGAAAACTCAGACGATTCTGGAAGCAACTGAAAACCCGCAACAAAAGAGTGCTCTTAAAAGTGTTTTGACCATTTTTAAAACTCTGAATAGATGCAATACAAACGTAATCTAGCGACCTGAATCCCTACGTTCATAGGGCGGCCATATTGCAACAAAAATGAAATGCCCAATCCACTGAGATTAAATGCCGCAGCGTGACGGGTGCCATTGCCATTCGCTTTAATATTAAAACTACATTGAAATGGAATTTAAATGAAATATCGCTACTACTGAAGTTTGTTTTTTTTATACTAGGTTTTTAACGGATCACACAACGCATTTTCATTTCCTGATAGTTTACTATTTGCGATTTTATAAAAGTAGATTGTTCAATTTGTGGAATTAATCCCATCTGTCTCCCTGCTTTGTTCCTTTAGGGGGATAAATGGGGAAAAAATTTCGATCTCTCCTATTTGCAACGGTGGGACGTAATGAAACTATTGTGGTAGTTGTAAATATTTTGAATACCATTGCTCAACAAGAAATTACTTTACGATTAAGCATGGTTATGAAAAAAACATATCTACCGCGACACTCATGGCATTCCACATTCAACACGATTTTATGAAATCAAATCGATCTAGTATGTGCATTAATCATGGAGGAGGTTATCGGCATAAGTTGAATAGTTCTATATTGGATCAATTAATCATTCAACAGGTTGTTCGTGAATGTTATTTACTTAGAAAATAGTAGGTAAAGTTTTATTTTATCGGCCATTCTTTACCTTTTGTTTTAATTCCAACATTTCCTTCGCTTTGTAGCGAGGGTAAACTATCGTGTTATCAAGTCGCGGAAGTTTAAATAATTCTTAATAGAAAATAGTCACTTTACTACCAAATACGAACCTGAAACAATTGTATATCTAAAGATGTTGAAATACGTAGATGAACTAAGTATTATACCATGTTCGTTCATGTATTACATTTCATAATAGTCTCGAAAAAGTGAACAAAACTATTCCGTGTAGTAAACTAAACTAATAAGATTATACACTTTTGAGCAAATAATTTCAAGTAGGTAACAACATTGCATTCATGGTTTCCTTGCAACTTGCAACTTTCACAGAGTTATCCGTAAAGGAGGATAGTTAGATTCTATTAGGAGATATGAATGTTTTATTACGGATATTACCGAATAAGCGGCGCCTGGCCGATTTCCAATGCCTTTGCCACATACGTGCAATTACGGGTGTCATGCGGGTTGCTTTTGCAAAGTAGGGTCTAGACATTAGACCATTTAGTAAGTAGTCTAGACTCAGATAAGTTCGGGGAGCAAAATGGGGCTTTTTACTTTTGTCTGACTATTTGCTGACCTTACTTTATTTTTATGGAAAGATCCTCAATAGATCTCAGATTGACTTTGTAATGTCATGGTCTCATATTGTTCGTTTTCAATATCATTGATTAAAAACACATGTTATTAGGTTCTCGGGTATGATGACTAAATTATCTGAGAATCGGAAGGAAAATTTACAAAGTATTCAGACAAAAAAGAAATTGAAATTAACCATTGTGTAAAACTATAATAACCAAACATATTTACATTCAGATAATTAATGACTAAAGTTACATTTACTTCATTTGACGAGATAACACAATATGGTAACAAAAACTGTAAATAATACAGTATCATCAACCCCAAGAGCTTAGGAGCAACAGATAACTGAATTCATTGATACATATTTTTTATTATACACTGTAACAATGATTTTACAAAAAAAGTGTGCCGCAAACGTTGGTGTGGCTATGGTTTTATCTATATAAATATAAAGTAACTTGCTCACCTATCCAGGCCGCAGTGGGAATAATATGCGCTTTGTATGTTTCTGGCTGCACTCCAGCTTGGGCTCGAAACTTCGCAAACTGATTTAAGCTGGTTATACCTAAATATCTCACATAAGTTCGTTGTTTCATTATTTTCCAATGCATGTTGAATAAAACTTACAAAAAAAATTAAATAGGAACTAGAAATTGGCCAAAATTTAAGCTGCCAAAGTTCTAAATACCTCGTCTATATGATAAAACCTTAACTTACCAGAATTATGTAAAGCCCTATGTTACACTTTTATCACATCACATTTGCATCATGGTGTAAAATTTACGATCAGCTCAACAAATTTGTATAACATATTTGTTGTAAATCAGATTTATGTCAGTATCTTTCACGCACATTTTATAATATCGTGCATGGATAATTTTATCAGTTTTGGTAATATCGAGTTTTTTAATCGACGTCATTTTGTTACCCGACATTTTGCTTTTTCTGTCTTTCTTTGTTTTTGAGAAACTAACCATGCCATGATATTGTTAAGGATCAGTTGAGCTACTTCTGTATTGTTTGCATCTAGTTCTAATTTGTTTCTATTATTTGATTCTAGTTTTTTTCACCAATAAATGTGTTCTAATGCATTTCTATTATTATCTATCATTTTCTTTGTAAAATTATTTTATTTTAAATTAATTGAACATGCAAACAAAGAAAACTTTCTTTCCAAATCCAAATGAATAAATAGCCACGAGCATAAGCGAGACTCCAATAAAGCTTAAGATTCAACTAGTTAGCATTCCATAAACTTTTAGCACTATTATGTTGTATTCAGTAACCATCCGATCTAATAGAAAGGTGCAAAACGAGGATACAGTTCACGCAAATTGCAATATCGATATAATCCGCACCCTACGATACTTGAATTAAGAACTCTGTTACCTTAAAATAAAGGTCTACCTGAAATCAAAGCTAGACTACATTTATTTTAATATCGGAACTTGCAATCAGAACCCTCTTACCTTGAAATAGGGTATCACAAATCAGCTCTGCCTTCGAGTTGATTGTACTACGTTACTAGTTCGCCCACGCATGGCCACGTGCTTAAGAAGCAGTGAACCTTGGTGTCCCTGTACCGTCATGGTCATATTTTAATAACAATCTGTGTAGTAAGTTGTCTGGAGTATCAAGTAGTGGGGGTCGAGTTGTTGGAGCGATACTTGAGTATAAGAGGCTGCTAACCTATTATAGTGATGCAAATCCGTAGCAAGTTTGATTGTAGTTGAATAAGCTTTGGCCTCCGTCGATCCCATGTTTTGACAAAACATTTTGGGCTGGGACATACCGTTTTAAAACAATAGATTTTTAAGTTCATTGTCTTATTAGATTGTTTGAGCAGCAATGCCGAACAACGGGGAAATGATTGCAGTTAGTGTCTTTCCACTGATTTTTGTTCGCTATTTATGTATCTCTAGAAAGTTTGAAAGTGTGCTGATATTACATAGAATAATTTTAGCGTATAATATAATCAAATCAGCATCATTATTATCATCTTTCGTAGCCAGATATACAAATTGCTGTGTATTATGACTTCCGAAGTTTGTGCCATCCACTAGTATTATTAATCCTGTGCTAGCCGTCTCCGTTGAAGCCTCTTCAACTTCTTCAACTGCAACAGCCTATAGAGCATATATAGGATGGTCCACTGCTGGACGCAGGCTTCCTCCCTCTGATTAGCGCCAGACTGGCTGTTATCGCACGGGGGGTAGTAGTAGTACCCATAACTTCCACGCTGGGCATGCGGGTCGGGGATCGCAGTTTGGTGGTATATAACTTTTCCGGAGGCGATGCTGACCGCCCACGGGAGATATTCCTTAGTCGCCATTTACGACACCCGCAGGAAGAGTTGGGCTGGTGCAAATTCTAAACCGGCACCACACGGCATATAAAAATTTTCGACTCACACTCACGACGCGTATTAACAACATGTTAAGCTTATTTCTGTTTTTCATGCATAAATGGAGAAATATCGTCATTTAACACGTAACACTAAAGCCAAAGCTAACGAATATTATGTAAGGATAATCACAATATAAGCGTTATCTTGAATTATAAACAAATAATTGTAAGTTTAACGTGGAAAGCTGAGGAGGACAATGTGATATGAGTGGTTCGGTTTGACCCCATGGTCCCAATCTCTTTCTGTATTCGTTCACGGATCGCTAAACTTAACGAGTCTAAGATTTGACCTGATTTAATGTCTGAGCTATGCTTTTGAAGGGTGAATTAGCAGTGAAAAAGAAAAAGGATAATGAACACCGGAGTTGAGATTTAATTTTAAAATCTCTACTGAGCTCATTTGTATCGATTATATAATTTGTTTTTATAGATTTTTGAAATGAAAAAGGAAATGTGAATTTAGGCCAACATAAAATTTATCGATTGAAATAGGTTCTTTATAGCCGACAAAGTATTCGATTATTTGACTCAAAATTACCAAAATAATATTAGTCTTATGTTTATATGTTAATTAAAGGAGCGACGCTTGGGTTTCCCAGAGAAAAACCGATTTTGAAATAAAATAAATTAAATTTAATTACGTTCTACAAAGGGTATTCTAAATATCTAATTAACCTAAGATATGGACTGGTTCGATGCGTGAACCGAAGTGCCGAAGATCTAGCTCTCGGGGCAAGGCTGCGCGTCGTGTCGCAATCTCGCGAAGTCAGCAGATTCCGTAGATGCCCAATGTGGGTCGTCGGAAGGTCAGCGATTGGGGTTGACCGATAGGTATAACATCTCCCCCCTCAGTTCAACGACTATTTTTGAATGTTGGGAAAAAATGTCGTTGGCAGCCTCCTCTGATCCTGGGATGGATTTGATACAGCATAGGTCGGGGCTGCTTGGGTGAGCTCTCTGTGTTCGAGTTTTCCTTTCGAGTTCATGTCGTAGATATAATTTTCGACGATGATGGCCAGTACAAGTGCACCGGATAGTGCACCGTAGAAGGGAATGGTGGTGTGTGTTGAGACTGTTAAGTTGGTTGCGAGAACACGATGGCGTAGTGGTGGTCATACAGTGTCTCCATGCCGGGCTGATCGTCATCAGGTCGATGGTGGTAATTTGACAGGGCTTCTCCTAGGGCATTTCTCTTTGGATAGTATTACAGATGCAATCGGGTTGAGATTTCTGATCTTGGTTGAGCTGATCTTCACAAACATACCTCGTACCTGACTTCGGGCATTCAGCCTCTATGTACACATGAATATTTCTAGTGATAGCGAGGAGCGGGAAAGGTGGGATGACTTGCCTGCCTATTTTTATAATAGTGAATCTTTATGATAAAAAGATTTCAGTATACCTAACATACTTTTAGTTACCTATAACTATACCTATCATTTAATAATGTGTGCGCGAAGCACCGCAAAATGCAAGGGCATTTTTAACATACTTAATTCACTAATCAAGTTATCTACACTGTAGCTGGTTAATGCCAAGATTTGGGCTAATTGCGCAATTTATACTAACTCGTGTTGAGGCTACAAATCGGGGTCAATTAACATCAGCAATGTCTTATTTATTGCGACTTGATTATCTACAATTTTATTAATAATTTTTATTTGCTCATCCGTACAATCTTTGCTAAGACTTATGATGAGTTTGTTCAGTGACGATCTTATACTGATTTTTCTTAGAACTCAAAGGGCTTCATTATACTTTACAGCATCCGTATAGTCTAGATTCCCTGTAATACTCTTAATAACTTAATCTATAAAACCTCTTCTAAAACAAGTTAGCTCTAAAGATTGTGATTGAAGCGATGCGTGATTTAATTTGTTATGCAAGTTATCTAGCTGAGATTCGTAGACTGCGTACGTGAAGAATTTACTTATCTAACATTTTATTTCCGATAGATTCCGTACTAGTTAATGGTAGAGTTAATCTTATAGTTCTATGTATTGTTAAAATGTATGATAATGAGTTGTTAGTCGCATGGGTCCATCTCCAGGTACTTCAAGTATAATCTATTTTCCGTGAGTCAGTGTTATATTCAAGAGGGTTAGCAGCAGGATCAGCATCCTGTAACACTTTCGCGGTCTTAGGGACACGTTTCAACCTATTCTTTGCGATTGGACCTTTTTTCTTGGAGGTATAGATATGAATGGGAAGGTCCGCTAAAACAATGTCCTGTGTGTATCTAGGTGCGAGCTTAGATCTACTAGCACAAGGGTTGCTGATAAAAATCTGTTGGTCCGGTTGGTACTTTACCTCAAATTCGCGAGACCTGTTACGATTTTCAATAATCGCGGTCCTGTTAGCAAGCGATGTCTCGTTTATGAGATCATAGACTTGTTTCATCTGCTCTCTATGGGACTGTGAATACTGCTGTAATAAGTGTCCTGTTATATCGATGTCAGTCGGGTCACGTGGGTCAGTATGTCCTAGTATAAGGTCATAGGGCTTACACTTAGTGAAGCTATGTACTGAACTATTATACCCAATTAAAGCGTAAGGCATTAAATTAATAACGGGCTGATCTCGTTGTTTCAATTTTAAAATACGGAGGTGTTCAAGTAAAGTCGAGTGAAAACGTTCTATATTTCCGTTAGCGTTAGGTGAATGTGCTAAGGTTTGATGATGCGTGATTTTATGTATTTTACAGAACTCTGAAAACATCTGATTAGTAAATTCGGTGCCTTGATCGGTTATGATAGTGAGCGGTAAGCCGTGATGTGTGCTAAATGTTAATAAGGCCTGTATTACACTAAGCGCAGTGCCGTCCCTTAGTAGGTAGGCTTGACCATACTTTGAGAAAACGTCTATAAAAGTAACGTACTTCTCATTTTGGGCAGTGAAGCTGTCCATGTGAACTATCTCAAAGGGCCTCGTTGCTGTGGCACGATGTTGAGTTTAGGCCTAATGGGATTCCTGTCGTACTTAGCTTGTCCGCATATTGTACAGTCATTTATGAACTTGGTCACGTGATCCTTCATTCGCGGCCAGTAGTAGCGAACTGATAAGGATAGATAACATTCGTTAATGCCACGGTGGTTTGTTTTGCCTTCGTGATAATTACGAATGATCTCTTGCTGTCATAGATAATCTTTGACATTTTCTAATTCCTTTTTAGCAAGTACCAATTTCATACATGAGCTTCTAAATTTTTCCTGTAATATAGGGACAATCTTGTACATACCTAAAGAAGGGTTAATAAGGATACCTGTCTTAATTTTAGGGTTAACATATTCCTTAATAGCGTTAATTAAATCCTCTTCCAAGTTTGATTCCGATAACTGCACGGATGTACGTGTGTGAGTGTCGAACGGCTTGGTCGCTGACGCGCGTTTCTTGACGTCACCTACTATCGTCATAATCAGCTGTCGATGGAATTTATTCAAAGGCTCGTCAGTTATAGGAATTTCAAGGATGGGATTCTCGTTGGAAGTATGTGCGGTGTCAGTTCGTGAGTCACAGTCGTTTGCTACTGATGGAGGTACAACAGATGTATTTCCGGCCATAGAGCTTGTCTCTTCGTTACAAATCTCAACGCGAGAGAGAGCATCGGCGTTGGTGTTTTTCTTACCTGGCTTATGTTCAGTAGTGAAGTCATATTCGCTTAATTTTAATCTCCATCTAGTTAATTTAGAGTTAGGCTCTTTTAAATTCATAATCCATTGTAAGGGTTTGTGGTCCGTAAAGATTTTGAACTTACGACCGTAGGGATAGGGGCGAAAGTACTTTGTCGCCCACACAATAGCAAGTAGCTCTTTCTCTATTGTGCTATAGTTTATTTCGCTCTCATTCAATGTACGTGACGCGTACGCTATAGGCTTGTCTGAACCTACCGCACCTTGCGAAAGAATCGCACCTATAGCGAAATTTGATGCATCGGTCGTCAGTATGAAGTCACGGTCAAAGTCAGGGTATCTCAATATGGGATCGTTTGTCAGAAGAGTTTTACATTTCTCAAAGCTATTAACATAGTCTGAGTCAAATGTAATTTTTCTTCCTTTTTTGAGACACTGTGTCAAGGGCTTAGTTATCCTGGCGAAGTCTGGGATAAATTTTCGGTAATAACCGAGAAGACCTAAAAATGATTTTATTTCCTTAGTCGTTTTTGGCATGGGGTATTTTAGAATAGCAGAGACTTTATCTGGATTAGGTTTTATTCCCTCGCTAGTAATGACATGTCCTAAGTATGCGGTTTCAAGTTTGAGAAACTCTGATTTGTCGAGTTGTATTTTGAAATTGGACTCGCTTAACCTTTGGAATACCTTTTCAAGGTTGATCATATGTTCTTGCAGTGACGTAGAGAAAACTATGATGTCATCTAGGTATACGAGGCAAATGACGTTTTGTAGGCCTCGAAGAACGTTGTCCATGACGCGCTGGAAGGTGGAGGGCGAATTTTTCAACCCCATGGGCATCCTTAAAAATTCAAACCTACCCTGTTCAATAGAGAAGGAAGTCTTATGGATGTCCTTCGGGTCCATCTCGACTTGATAAAATCCAGATGCTAAGTCGAGTGTCGTAAAGTACTGACATTTCCCTAACTTGTCAAGAACGTCAGTGATGTTGGGTATAGGGTACCTGTCGTCAATAGTCTTTTCGTTGAGTTTGCGAAAATCTACTACTAGCCTCCATTTTTGTTTTCCCGACGCGTCCATCTTCTTCGGGACAACCCAAATGGGAGAGCTCCATGCGGACTCCGATGGTCTGATAATACCCTGTTCTAGCATTTTAGACACCTGATCCTGGACTTCCTCACGATGTATGTAAGGATAGCGATAGCTCTTCGTATAAACGGGAATTTCGTCGTGAGTACGGATTTTGTGTTTAATTTGATTCGTGAATGTTAACGCTTCACCTTCAATATAAAATACATCGGCATATTTAGAACAAAGCGCGATTAAATTAGTTTCTTCTTCGACGTTTAGATGATCGGTCCGTAAACGCGAGGTAACGTCCCTAGCACGCGGTGAAAGTGGCTCCGACTCGGTGCGCGCGCACTCCATCGAGAATAGGGTCGCATGCGTCGCGGTGTCTAACGACAGAATTACGTCATTATGAGTTGTATTCATAACTTCCACGATGCCGCGATTTTTACTAACTGTGGTAATGCACTCGCTTATCACACAGTTACAAATTACCTGTTCCGGGATAAAAACTTCGCCATCCGGAGCATTAATAGGTAACCTAACCAATTTAGATGTTTCGGCTGGTATTATATCTTCGTAAAGATTTAAGTTTCGCGAGTTGTACATGCGAATAGGGTTTACTGCGGCTTTAGTAATAAGCGCGAGCTCCTTAAGGTCGAGTTTAGCTTCCCACTTGGTTAATAAATCCATACCTATTAGACCGTCGAAGTAATCGTGAAACCTATACACGAATAACTTTATTTCCTCCGAATCTTTGAACTCTTGGAAGCATGGAAGAGTTATAGAATACTCATTCCTACTTGTGGCGTGAACGTTAGTAACCTCGAACGGATCGTAGTTCAATGGTACGTGTGAGAAATAATTATCCACTGCCTCTGGACTAATAAAAGATTGATTCGCGCCTGTGTCTATGAGAAAATTCAACGGAGGGTTCGCTATACGAATAAAGGGTAGCTGTCTCTGGGTCTGCAAATTAAGCTCTATTTTAACTTTTTTATAGTCGGGTCCTTGGGAAAATCCTCCGATTTCTGGCCCGACTGGGGCTGCTCGTCGACTACGTCCTGCACCCTAGCTCCGCTGTCGAGGTGGCATGGGTAATCGTACTCAGTCGGGTAGCCGTTATAGTCACCGTAGTAACCGTCGTCATAGTTATAGTCACCATAGTCATAGTACTCGTACCCGTCACAGTCATAGTTCAAACACTCATTCACGTTAACATCCCTAGTCTTAAAATAATTAGACGGGGGTGGATTACCTTGTTTAGCCCAGTTCCAACCACTGGGTCCCGCTGGTGCTTGTCTCTCCCTAGACTCAAAATGGGACACCCCACTCATAGGCTTAGGGCCTTGAAATGAGGGTTGCGGCCTAGGCGCCATTTGAAAACCACGTTGGTAATTTGGTAGCGGCGCACTGAACATTTGTTGAGTGCGTGATGGCATTCGCGGTTGGTAAGGCATTCTAAAGTGATGCTGAGGTGGCTGCCTCGGCACGAACTGTTGTCTGAAAGGCTGCGTGGTAGGCCCTGGCATATTGAAAGTCATGGGCCTGAAAGGCTGAAGGCCTTGAAGAGGTACTTTAAATTCAGGTTGGTTTGTATGACTATCACTTACCTTTTTATTCGGAAAATATAAGTTCCTGCTCTGGATATACATGGTGTTCATCTCGTCATGCACATACTCCAGAGCCTTTTCAATGGTTTCAGGACGCATACATCTAATGCGTGAACCAAGAGGGTCCTTTAACCCACGTAAAAAGGCTTGGAGGGTTAGTTTTTTATATAAATCCCGCTTAGCATCTATGGTAGTAGGTAAGGATTCGTGCAAGGATACGTATGTCATGATTGTGCTGAAGAGGTTCTGGCACCTCTCATAAAATTCTTGAGGGGTGCTAGAGCCTTGTGTTAGGATCGCCAAATCGTTATAGAGGGCGGTTTCATCTCTTTGGTCGGCAAAGTTGTTAATAAGAGAATTACGGATACTAGTCCAATCATACGGAATGCCATTTGCATTGATCTGCCGTGCTGCTGGTCCTACGACCTTGTTAAGGATACCATTTAATAATCCCGAATTATTTAACTGATTCTCACTCTGTCCGTAAGTTGCCACTAATTGATCACATAAATTTACGAACCTAACTAACACATTAGTATTTCCATCGAAATCGGGAACTAATCGTAGGGCCTTGCATATATCATCTAAGCTGGCAGCAGGCATTGCTACGGCCATTGTCCTATTTTCTAAATCGCTACTATTACTACAACTACTATCAGAACTTGAATTTAATAAATCTAAATTCCTTGTACTATCAGCTAAATTATTTCTGTTTATACGATTATTTAACATAGGACTCGTTAATTTTCTTGAAAAAATTTTTTTTGAGTAAAATAAAAAAAAATAGGACTTAATTTTAGGAAAGGATGCAATCACTAGAAATTCAGTGTACTTACATGAACTGCATCGGTACTCTTGGGAGGTATCGATTTCTTGATCCCGGCGAACGCTCGTGTTCAGAATAACCCGGCTCGACGTTGAAAAGTCTATCACTCCTGAATCTCCTGATGAATATTCTGGACTGACCCGGATTGTCCTACCGACTGCGCCAATTAAAGGAGCGACGCTTGGGTTTCCCAGAGAAAAACCGATTTTGAAATAAAATAAATTAAATTTAATTACGTTCTACAAAGGGTATTCTAAATATCTAATTAACCTAAGATATGGACTGGTTCGATGCGTGAACCGAAGTGCCGAAGATCTAGCTCTCGGGGCAAGGCTGCGCGTCGTGTCGCAATCTCGCGAAGTCAGCAGATTCCGTAGATGCCCAATGTGGGTCGTCGGAAGGTCAGCGATTGGGGTTGACCGATAGGTATAACATGTTAGTAATGTATGTTTACATTTAAAATCTGACTAAACCACTTCATCCTTCAAAATTGACTAGCTATAACATCATACCTATGCATTATCATGGTTTTTCCTACATTGAGCTCTCCACAACCCACACTGTCTGTTGAAATCAATTTGACTATTCTAGGTCAGAGTCGTAAAGGTTTTTCACGTGCAAATCGAGACAAACAATTACAAATATTTACTGACGTGCAAACTGCACATCACTTAGCAACCTACTGAGGGTTTGATGTGGCTATTACCAGATACTCCATGACAGCATAAAATTAAATGTTCAACCGTTTTCTACAGTTCATAGACTTTTATGCCTATTAATCACTTTTTGCGGGATATACTCGTACTCAAAGGTAAATGCAGGCTAAATGCAAGGTATTTTTTTTTCTCGGTATAACAAGGTTTTAAGTCTATCTATGTATATTCCGGTATAAACCATTCTTTTTTAATAAGTTTCTTTTAGTGGTTTTGTACTCAGTTATATTCTTCTTGGCATAGTCATTAAATGGAAATTTATCTAGAAGAAATATTTTTTATAAAATTTTATGGAAATTACTATTTTAAACGTAGGTAAGGCAAGTTTCTTACCTACTCTACAAAAGTTAATGCTTTCTCTACACTGGAAGCTTTTTGCGAGCAAACGTATGCTCAACTTCACGCTGTGCCGATTATATAATTAGAATTCCTTAATGCGAAAGGCATTCACGGCTCAATTAGCATACGATATTCCTGTGTATAAGTTGCTTTACGCTAAGACGTTTAGGTAAACTAAGAGATTGTACAGATTGGGCTTTCAACACATTTACTTGCTGTTTAACATATTCACTACCCATCATCAACGGTAGTATGCCGGAACAATGCACTTACACCATCAATACGATTTTGTTGCAAAAGTTAACATAGACAAACCTGACGTGTAAATCGAAGCTGTTAGCTACAATCAAAAATAGTTGCTCACATAACTCAAAATAAAAATCTCATAAGCGGCTATTGTTCCTACCTAGGTCCTTGTTTGTTCTATTTCTGCCATGACAAACAATATAAGTCGGGTGCCCACACGTTGTGTTCTTGTTGAGATATTTCCAGAGAGCTAGCTTGAGCTAAATGTTCAGGAATTAACTGCGACATGTGATGTGAAACATTGCACGGGCCGTGTTTGGTTTATGTCTGAAACAAAATACATTTTGGTTGAAAGTAGCTTTTACCAATTCTAAAATTACAGCAAGGAAAGCAATTAGTACTGACAGTAACCTTTTCATGGCAAAACAGCTGAATTGATCATAATGAAATTTGGTATAGAAATTTTCTGTACCTTGGAGAAGGGCAAGGGCAAGGGAAGGAATGAAAAAAACTACATATACAACGTTAATACTAGTGCTTTGGTTTTATTATTTATATCATTTTCAGTGATGGCAAAAATTTTAAGGAACTATGTTTATAAGAACCTGTAAAGACTTATCTAGGTAGACACAAACTGAAAGAAAGTTGTAGAGAAATAGAGTGTCTAAGTGTGAACACACATTTATATTCCAGATAAACTTGTTCCTTGTTTTCACTTAACACGATCGACAACAACGTTCACACGGAAACAAGGTAAGTTTGTATATTTTTGTTACAAAACAATGTTATGTTAAATTGATCCTTTAAGAGGCATCCTTATCCCTGTAGTCGATCTGATATTCATTATTCGATACGTAAATAAACTGGATACAGTGAAGATTTATTTATGGCTGCTACAAATAGGCGTCATTATGTTTATCACCGAATATAAAAAATCCATGATGTAAAATAAAATTAAAGTTGTTTTTATCAAGTTCATGACTTAATTAACAATTTTATTTAAAATACACAGTTATTATAAAACATAATGAAAAATTAATTAGATGTCCAGTGAAATCAAATTAAAGAGACAGACAGACAATAGCAAATATTTTACGCAGAAGATCGCAGTAGACTTCGAATCCAAAGAAAATTATTTAAACCTTTTAACTTAAAGACGTTTGTAAATACTGTAGACGTATTTGTAGTGAGTGTTTACAAAAGCTGTAGCACTGGACTTAAGGATTAACATACAACAGGTTGCAAGCTGCAGCGGATATAAACAGCCTCCAGTACGAGTTGGCACGGCAGGCGACGCGCGCGCACCTTCCACCCATGCATTTCACGACGATACCTGTGACCACTTTGTACCAAACATGTGACTTTTAACGCGAAAGAACAAAATGTGCATTCAAAATTATCAACGACAAAAAAACAACACAAAATGACAAAAACAACGTTAATACTAGTGCTCTTTTTAATTTTCACAACGTCCGCAGACTTTGTCATAAAGGGAAAAGTTAAAAAGCGGAACACTGTAATAAAAATAAATGACATTACACCACCGAGATGTTACGCCAACAATTCCGTATTTAGGAACAATGATACGCTGAGACGGATTGTGAGCGCGTCGAAGTATATTTTTACAGGAAAAATTTCGAGTGAGGTGAGGAAGCGTGGGAAATTGAAGAGGAAAATTTTTAAAGTGCTTGTGAGAAGAATTCTGAAAGGTGACGTAGGCTTTTTGAGTGATGTGCTGTATTTTGAAACTAGAACGTGGAATTCTTCTAACCGTGCTTATGTGCTTGTGGAGGGAAAACCGAGGCGCGGATGCGTGAGTCCGCTAGGCTTGGCGGCTTTGATATTCAGCGGTGGGGAATTTTCTTCGCCGCTGAAGTTGTTGGTAGATCCTGTGCCCACAAATCTGGAACGTGTACGGCGTGTCAAGACTGCTCTCAAAGGTAAAGAACGAAAATAGAAGAACGAAAAGTATCTAAAAAAAGGTTATACCTATGTATAAATGAAATGAAAATCAACTTCAGTTGTGATGAATCATTTGATGTGGTCGCATACTGTCAGTATGTATTTTCACCAACAATTTCGATCTAGAGGTGGAATCATAACTCATACTCATACTCATACGCATTTATTCGCCGTAAGAGCACAAGGCACACTATTGGAGACGTCAATTATACAATATAATGCTTAAATTATAATTTATACTTTTTTATAATTTATATTTATTGTAATAATTTTTATATTATAATTATATAATAATAATTATAAAATATTTTTTATATTATATAATTTATACTTAAATTATAACTGACTGACCAAGCTGAGTATCGCCTATCTCTGATAATACAACAATCCGATATTTTAATAAAAGTTAAACCTAAACTTTTTAGTACCTACATAGTTCTACAGCATTTAAAAAGCGTTCCACCAACAACCAGTCACAAAATACTAGGGATGAGCTATGACAAATTCATAACCAACGGCAAACGTGCCGAAGGCGCTTCTTGGACATGATTATCGGGTGTGAATTGTTAGGCCCAAAGGGACTGTTGTAAATTCCATGTGATAGAAATATGAGAGTGGAGGCGGCACTTCAAAATTACTCTAGAGTTATTGCATATTGTGTTTGATGAAAAATAGCCAGGACTTTTATACAATATAGCGATAAACTGCCAGGATAGTATTTATTGCAGGAATAAGCTTTACTTTTACTAAATGAAGAGAAAATGTACGCAACTTTAAACCAATTATAATATAACTGAACAGTCGGAAAATGTATTTTCATTAATTCGCTCAATATCCTGATATCAATAAGCTTTATTATTATCATAATTACAATACTCTCGTACTGTAGGTAAGGTAGTTGCGTAATTTAATACATGGCGTGAAAGCTTCTTTGAAGCTATAATACTAATTTTTATTGAAAAAGTTATCTACTATTGCTTAAGCGACTTTTATAGCATTATCGCGTAGGTATCTACTAAAGTACTTTTAGTGATAAATGTTGACACTTCAAAAAACTGTAGCCATTCGTTTGTCCACCTTATAGCTAAAATATGAACATACACTTCCACTCCCTCTGAAATGTATTCGAAGAAGTAAACGTGGGCGTAGTAGAACCGTGAGAAAATACGACCGAAAATTGTACCATTGTGCGTCAGTTGACATGGAAACGAAACTTGAAAGCGCAGTACATTTTATTCAAGTAAATTGGACATATCTTTTTTGCTTTTATTGGGTTGATTCCTTCGAAATCCTGTCAGCTTGTTTCGTTTATAACACTCAATCCTGTAATTGAGTTGAAATTTCGGTGTGAAAAACAATTTAATTGCCTCAGATCACTTGATAGCTTGATTGCAGCTTATCCGACAGTTAAAGAACACTTGAAGATTAACGATCTCGTTCAACATTTACATGGACACAAATTCTGAGATTACCCATTTGATAGTCGAGATAATATCGCCGGAAGATATATTATAATGAGGACAAGGTCGGCGGTAGATAATACAGCCGTTCGTCCCGGAACATGGGTCCGATCCTACGGGATGTGTCGCGCCGGGCCAGAGTTTATCGGGACCACCGACGAAGATACGAGACCACTGAACCTCTCTCGACAAATTTATAGACACTCTTTCAATTAAACCTATTGTTGCCGGCAACAGAACAGTCATAACAAAATAAAGCACGATAACGCGCCGATCCTATGAGTCCTATCGACCGCCGCAGTCCGGCCATCGTAAAAGGAGATTTATTAAAACTATTTGGAAACTGATTCGATCGGAACCGTACGATTTGACATTTAGATAAAGAGTAAAATTTATTTTTCCCTCGAATACGCCGCTTCGGCCGAGTGACAATGGAATAAAAAGGTTATAAAATGCGGCTGTTGCAGCGCGGAGGTTCGCCCACGTCTCTTGGGTGTTGTCGGGTGTTCATACGGCGGCGGCGGCATCGGCCGGGATGGGTCGCAGCTGCCACGCTGGCAGATAAAATGCGACTGCGTTATTACCGCCGCTACTCGCAAGCACGTGTAAATTTCAATGTGAGAACATGGGAGATAAGCCGATGCGTGGGCGCGCAGAGATCCGCGGCGGCGCCGCTTTTGCCCGAAGGCGCCGTCTGCCTCCCCACTCGCAAACTTCACGCTTTTTTGTGTAAATAATACAGGTGTGTGCTAAACAGATTTTTAAAGATAAGTGGGCATTCATTTATCTCTTTGACAGTTGCAGACGTTTATTGTCAGGTTGATGTTGAATTTGGTAATATGAATTTGGCCCGATTTACATTGTGGTATTTTTTAAGGTAGGTCCTAAAAGGGTAAAGCTTATCATCACTATCATCATAGGAGGGTGATTTTAAAAAACTATAAAACGACTTCAAATTCTTCTAGTGGCGACATCTACGGCGACATAAATTCGATCTTAATTTAGGATGATGATGGCACATGGATGAAACTTCGAATTAATAAATGCCTAATTTGAAACATAAAATAGGAAGTTTCGGTTAAGGCGCATACAACGAGCCAATATGACAGCGATAGGATTTTTAAAAATCCTACGTTCAGTTTGTGGTATCTATTATAAGCTATTTTTTAATACCTCTGTAATAATTTTATCTCGTATAATTTAGCAGGAGATGTAAAAATAGAGTTTGGTGGCCAAAAAGCGCAACTTCGTATCTCTGTCTCAGCTTTACAAAATGAAACTATTACAGGGGCATTAATACTTGCTGGACATAAAACTTGCTGCGTTTAACGTAATAATAAGATAAAATAGTTGGAGGCGCCACTTTCACTGATGTATGGGCCCTAAGCTGCATACCGAGCAGTGAAATATTATTACGAACCTGGAATACGACGATTGAAGACCGGTGTTGCGCGGCGGGCGAAGTACCGCCTGCGACGCAGGAGGTTGCGGGTTCGATTCCTGCCTTGAAACCAATGTTTTTGCGATCTGCGAATATTAATAATAGGTATTTCTATGTAATGTATTGCATTTAGTACCTATATCAGACATCTAGTTACACACAACACAAGCTCTGCTTAGCTTGGAACATGATGATGCTGTGTGAATTGTCCAGCATTATTATTATGTACCGACACTTATTCAGCTTGCAAAAGTCCAACACAAACTTGAATTTTAGCTGCTTGACAAGCAGTTAAATATTATTACCAACCTGGGTTATGCCACATTGAGGACCCATTCACTTATGTTACCCAGTTTATCACAGAACTGAAAACTAGTAGCAAAAAACTCGTTACGCAGAACATAAATATAACCCAAAAGATTGTTTGTATCTTTTGTTTTTGTATGCATTGAGGTAGATCAGTAAGATGAAGATAATCTTCTTAGGACGTGACACGAGAAAGATTTACTTTTTGCTGACGCATTGTTTAGGGAGACAAAAAGGACACGTCATGGAGTGCGTGACATTCCTTTAGATTGAAATGTTTATAATATTATATAATATTTCAATAAGAGATGCAGAGGTCAACAGTCGTTTAAAAGGCAGAACGTGACTTCGACCCTTTGGTTAATTTCTAGTTTTTTATCATATACACCGTACGGTAAGTTTTTGTCAAGGCGTGATTATAAAAAGTTGCATACATTACATAATTTAAGAATTAAATAATATTTTTGTATATTTTATCCCGAACAAAAATCGCTGTGCTTAGCCAGGGTATAATGGCTGCTAATGACATATTTTTAAATTTTATGTATTCTATAAATGAAATATTACTTTTTTTATTTTATTATCATTGCTATTCAAGGTGACAGTGCTGCCAGCATTCTGGCACTGACTTTAACGCCTTCTAGTGATGGCTTAGATTTTTAGGAAATTGATATTCGTAAGTTCTAGTTGTAATTTATGGTTTCGTAGTTTTTATGTGCTCTTGTAAATATATATATTATGATAAATATTAATATTGTATACTAAAAAAGTTATAATTTTGTAAATTATAAGTGCTAAATAAATAATTTTAATACTAAAAAATGTCTTCCTAATAAATATTGCCCCCATTCTTGACATAATTATGCAATGAAGACTGCTAATTTTGTTTCTCAATTGTTTTATTCACTGTTGCAGGTTACGTTACTTCCCTTACATTTACATTCAATTATGTTGGTAGGCTCATAAGACCCATAGCCAAATACTAAGTAACACTTCCAACATTTTCTGAGGAAAAGAGCACGATACCGTACTTGCAAAACATTTTGTTATACAAAGAACACCCTGGAGAGGCTTCAGATACACTAGCTTTTAGCTGAATAGAATAACACAAATGTTAACATCAGAGCATGAATATCAATTTAACGATGGACTATGTTCCTCTATCGTCGACCTGAGTTGCAATCTTGCAGAATAAAATCCCGAATGACCGTATGCTAAGCGTGTTTTACACGAGCGTGTAACGGGGTTGAAGAGAATTTTTCAACGAGCGATAAGGTACTTTCTTTCGGTTTTAAAAGAGGAAAATTGGCGTCTTAGAATCTATGAGATATTTTTACGAGAATCGTAAGTGTTATTTTTTAACATTATCTATTATTTTGTGAGAGCTTAAAATTATAAGGACAGCAAAGCATAGAGTAAAAATTTGCTAAGTAAAACGTGTGCTTACGGTTTAAACAAGAAACTATAAACATCTTTACCTCTTCTCAATTCAAAATGATTTCCAATGCGATGTAATTTACATATTACCCTTTGTATCCAACCGAGTTTCCATAAAATTTAACAACGTTCGAGTTCACGTGTCCTGAGCACCCAAGATGCTACTTTACGACGGTCCTCAACACCAAGTTAAGGTTATGACGATAATTCAGTTTTATGAAGCCTTTCAGGTGGCAATGTGCTTGGGAACTTCTGATGTGAGTGTTCTGAAAGAATTATTAATTGACTGGTCCTAGTGCCGGTGACGACGTTTCATTTTTATCTGCTTAGGTACTTTAGTTATGCACTAACAGTTCGAAATCGTTCGAATTTCGAATTTTTTTATACAAAGAAGGAAATAGTGTAGGACAATTCACACAGCATTATCTAGCCCCAAACTAAGCAGAGCTTGTGTTATGGGTACTAGATAGAACTGATATGTCTGATATACTTCAATACGACTATAATGTTTGCCTCATTTTTCGAAATAACTCCGCTAGAGTTAATACCTACTACATGTTGTGTTGTTTAAATAGGCCATAACTTAGGGCAACAAATCTCCCTGGGATAATATAAAAGAATAAACTTAATTTTATGTCACTTGTGTTGGAAGTAACGAAAATATCTCTTAGTAAATATAAAAAAAATACAACATTATCATTATCACAAAGGGGTATAGATAGTATTCATTATTCCAAAACAGACATAATAAAAGAAAACAACATTTGTTTACGATTCTCCCTAAAATTATTAATGCGAAAATAATTAATTAGCTAAAATCACAAAATTACGCAGAAAGATTTCTGAGAGACGCTACAGTCAGCGATAGATTTTGTAACGCTAGTAAAGTACGGATTTATAAAGCCTATGTACAGTACCTATAGAGCCTCTAACATAGGCCGTAGATATCTGTGTGTGTGATGAAAGGCTTAGAAGAGAAATTACGAAAGGTTAGCCAAAAACTTATCTACCTATGGTTTTCCTACGGAAGTTACGTTTCGAAGCTTCTTTCTTTCGGAAGTCGAATGATCTTGGCATAGCGGGTGAGGGCTTGTCAAAGACGTTGAAGGTTGCGGGTATGATTCCTGCCGAGGGATAACATCTGCTTACTTGATGATGACGGGTGAAATTTATAGCGTAATTTATTTATTTCATATGTAGAGCTTGTGTGTGTGACCACAGATGTGATCTAGCAGACCTACTAACCAACCCCTGTGGGTCGCGCCGCAGACAATGAGTACCTAGTGAATGCTTTAAGTAGTAATATATATTATACTTGCTGCGCCCCGCGGCTTCGCACGCCTCACCCATCTGATCTGAGGATCTGATTTATGGGATAAAAAGTAACCTGTATGCAATTTCAGCCCGATCCGTTCAGTAGTTTTTGCGTGAAAGAGCAACAAACATACATGTTTACTAACTTTCGGGTTTATAATATTAGTAGGATTCTACTATACCTGTATAAAAAACACAACCAGAACTCGGAAAAAAATATCTGCAGATCCTACAAAATTTTTCCCAGGGCGGGAATTGACATTGTTATCCATGTTGGTAAGAAATAATGAAACTCTTTATTTATCTACCCGAAGAGGCTAACTGTACCTACCTAATTGCTCCTTAAAACAATCAACGGTCCTAAAGTAATACCACGTTCATTAACTTGTACTAATATTTTCTTTACAGGCAATGAGGTTTGGGTTAAAGATACCGCTTTATTTTACTCCTTAAAAGCTTATCATGTAGAAGGGTACATAACATAACATAGGTTCTCGGAACTATGGTACTTAGGTACGAGTTGGTGTATTATATTCGTAGGTATTTTGTAATCGTATTGTGGTATGATAATTTTTTTTTTGGCCCTATTTCTTAAATGTGTAAATTCTGTTTGAATACATTAATTTTTCTGTTAAGTTTTCTAACAATTTGGTGAATATTATTGTTGTTTTGTATGTATTTGTATATGAAGAATATCCTTCTGTGTAATTTTTATTGAAGTGTTCTTCTATTGTATATATGTAGTTGTAGCGTGTAACGGTTTAGCCTAAGTGGATGGTGTCATGGTATGTCTTTATCGTCAAATAAATAAATAAATAAATATTAATGTTGGACAATTCACACAGCACTATCTAGCCCCATATAAATAATATAATAAATAAATTGTAATCATAATTTTGAAAATCATTGATTCAGAACCGATCAACGTTGGTTACTTGTCTAGCTTATCTATAAACTATCTTTAGGTCTACCGGTTGTCAAAACATTCTAATTATGCTAAATTAATTAAGATGTCAAACGGCAGAAGTTTTCATGTATCGTTTATATCCAGTTATAGCTGACGCCATTTTAAACCTAGTTTTGAGTTTAGATAATCAAGTTTGTTTTCTTTAGAAATAATATGATTCAGTGTATTCACCAGGGGGCGGGCATCAGCGCCCCCTACAGAACCATTTTCTCACCGAATTGGGATCCCAACCCGCATATCCAGCGAGGGGATTCAAGGCATATGACCCATGAGATACGCTAATATGGCGCTCTTCAGGGGAAGGCTTGCGTCCAGCAGTGGTTCAATATAGGCTGTTGAGGTTAAGGATGCAGCGTTCTTTATTCCACCATACAGTTGGTCGATGCAAATCCAGTAGCAATGTTCGTACTGTTAGAATCTTACAAGTATTATCAGCCAGTATTCCATTCTACAAAGGCATAACTGCCTCTGCTTAAAATTCCTTTTGTGTAAGCCAATTACAATCTCATAGCAATGAGGAATTCTTGATAAAGGTTTACATCTCCAATAACTTGCTTTATGACACACATCGTGGCTTAAGTACGTGTTAAATTACACCTAGCAGCTTTTGGTTTAAATAATTTGCCGTAGCCGTAGTGGGAATCTATACTTATATCATATACATAGATAGAGGAAAGATTTGATTGTTTGTTTGTATTTTATAGGCTACTACTGGACCGACTTAAAAAACTCTTTTATCATTTAAAGGATTACTGTTCAGGGAGGCTATATTTTATCCCGGAATTCCCACGAGAACTCGGGAATAATGAATAAAGTGAAAAGAAAATATTTATTGATAAAGAAGTAGGTATTACATTAACAATGGACTAACTATGTCAAGCTTAGCTGTTACCTGTTTCAGTTAAATGAGTTCGAATTTGGAATGTATATTCCTGATAATCTACTATCTACTAAAGGTTTGTCTTTGAGGATTGAACAAGAAAACAATACTGGCTGGTTAGATCACCTTTACTTAGCTTTTTAACTTTTTATCTTATACCATTCTAAACACCATAATACTTAATACTAAAGGTAGAGTACGAGTATTCTTTCAGTCATTTTACTTCCAAACAAGATGGTCTGAACGGGATGCTGTGCTCGTAAACCGTTATACTGCACAGGGTGTTTCTACCATAAAAGTGACGGTGGAGAAGCTTTAGTATTGAAGTCAGCAGCTAACCGTTCGGGATAAGTGAATATTCAAATGCAAGGAGGTTTTATGATATTGCCTTTTATTATTGTTTGTTCAGTGCTTTTATTGGTGAAGTGGTGAGAGCATGAAAATGGAATATTCTCGAGGGATTTGCTAGTATATCAGTTGAAATCTTGTCTTATTTTCAATCATGTTTTATCTTATTTTTATACCGTTCAGCCTTATGCTTGCTCAATCTATTGTGATTGTGACGCACGACATGTGTGTGCATTATGTTTCCAAAAGTCTGACAAAAGATAGAACTATGTACCTATTTGTTTTTAAGAACCATATGGTTATATCCATACACGCTCAAACGCGCTCTTATATTCAAGCGTACGATTTAGATTTGAACTGATAGGTTTTGTACGATGTTTTGGACTTACTGCTAATAAATTCGATCGAGTAGTACATTATAAAAGTTCACAATAAGATGGAAAAAGTCATAGCTATATATGTATATATAGATAGGTATATATGTGTATATAATATATATTTAAATTGTATGTATTTATAGGTATATTTTATATTATATATTTAGTATGTTTACGTATTTTACTTTATTTTAGTTTAGGATAGTTTTTTTTTATGTAGTTTTAAAAAATACTATTTGTATATTTAGTATTTTCTTTCTTTGTCTTGTATGTACACTATATCTATCCACAATTGATTTATAAACTCTCTCTGTTAGCATAGGTTTGCTGTAAGAAAACTCTTTTAGGGTTAAGCTCGCCTTTGTACATGTCCAGTACTTGTTAATTTTTATGTATGTTATTTTGTGTGCAATAAAGAATTTATGAATTTATGAAAAAAGGACATTTTGCTGTAATGACCACAAGCATCAAACGGTCTTGCTTAGAAACGAAAACATGCTTAAGCATGGCCACTGTAATAGTCGAGTTTTAGACACCATTCAGTTCAAAAGCATTTACTGTTCCTCTAACAAATTTAATCCTACTTATCACATCACACTAATATTATAAATGCGAAAGTTTGTATGGATGAATGGATGGATGGATGTTTGTTACCCCTTCACGCCAAAACTACTGAACGGATCAGGCTGAAATTTTGCATACATGTAATTCTAACCCTAATCAAACATACTTTTATGCCATAAATCAGTTCCCGTGGGATAAAAATCGCCTTTACACAATTCCGTAGGAACAACGCGTGTGAAGCCGCGGGGCGCAGTTAGTAATATTATAAACGCGAAAGTTTGTAAACGTGTTTGTTGCTCTTTCACACAAAAACTACTGAACGGATCGGGCTGAAATTTTAAATACAGGTAGTTAGTTCTAGGCCTTGAATAACACAAATTACTTTTTATTCCATAAATCAGTTCCCGTGGTAGGCGTGCAAAGCCGCAGGGCGCAGCTAGTATATTATATCTAGGAGCATTATTTGTCCTGTTGTCACTGAACGAACACCTTCTATGTCCCATGAATATAAGTAAGTGGATATATTATGTAGGTATATACATATATAAGTAATGTTATGTATGCAGTATATTTTAAGTGTAATAGTAGTAGTAGTGTATAAAGTATTTTATTTATATGACCTTCATGAGCACACAGATCCCCTAGTACTATCCAATGATCCTTTCCATCCACGGTTGTCGGGTAGAGATCAAGTGGCGGTTAAAATGACACTTAGTTTTTAAGCTTTTTTATTGTATTGTTTCTTTTAAAAAGTGTGCAATACAGAATTTTTTATCTATCTATCTATCCTGGGAGCCATAGCTATCCCATTTAACCTGTCAAAGGGTCATAAACACAACACGCAAACACATTATTTTACGCATTACTGTTTCGTAAAAGGCTTCATTTTTGAATGACGCATACTTTAAAGTTTCTTACGTGATACATCCTGCGTATGTAAAATTCAACCGAGATGCTTTGTTATTAAATCAATTTTTGAATTACTGTCCCGAAATCGTCTCTTGCGCAGGTAGGACCGACATTCCGTTGCTTTGTTCGAGTGAGGTCCTCCCACACACTTCCGGATGCTGTGAACGTTTATAAAATTAATATTCCTTTAGTAAAACACTACGGTGATGTCAAATGGGTGTAATTAAATGCCATTTGACTTCCTGTTTTTTTATTCTGAAGATTTTTGTTTTGTCCTTTGTCTACAACTTCTCTTTATTATTATTTTAAAATCTGTTATTTTGAACCGTCGGGAACTAAAGTAATTCCCATAATCCCGTATATTTTTCTGACTGAGAGAGGTGCTTGATTAAAATATAACTAGAACAATGGATTTTGAATCGTTATGTACTGAATTTAGGCAGATACCTATCATGTTTGTACCGTGTTATATACCAAATCGATCGCATGAAGCATTCATGCGGAATAGGGCTTAATAGCAGTCATTAACTGATTATGACATGAATTAACTAATTGATCATCCGATGATGACCTTAGTGGCGCGAGTGAAGGTCCGTCTACGACGAGACGTTGCGGGTTATACAGATTCCTACCGTGGGACAAATGTTGGTACGATCTGCAAATATTTAACGCATAAAAAAATGTACAGGAAGTGTACAAAAACAGTACCTGTTTTATCGCCTCTCCTATAAACTCATAAGGTTTGCTGAAGGAAAATTATGTTTAAGGGTTAAGCTTGTCTACGTACATATCCTATCTAATAAGTTAATACTGTATATTATTGATATACAGTATTAACTTATTTAAGTTAATACTGTATATTATTGATATACAGGATTAACTTATTTGAATAATAGTGGCGCGAGTCCGTCTGCGATGAAGGACGTTGCGGGTTATACAGATTCCTACCGTGGGACAAATGTTGGTACGATCTGCAAATATTTTACGCATAAACAAAATGTACAGGAAGTGTACAAAAACAGTACTTGTTTTATCGCCTCTCCTATAAACTCGTTAGGTTTTCTGGAGGAAAATTCTGTTTTAGGATTAAGCTTGTCTATATATCCTATCCAATAAGTGAATACTGCATATTACTACGGGAATAAAGTTGTAATTATAAAAATATAGTAATAAGTGGGTAGATATTTCTCGGTCTAGGCGTTTTCTAAGTACCTATAATAAAAAAAAAATTGTATTAGATAAGTGTAACGTTATCTATCCCTGCTTAGCTTGGGGCTAAACGATGATATGAATTATCCAGTTTTGTTTACTTATTATTGATTTATGATTAATTTAGTTAATAACACTAGCTATGCTCACTTTGAGGCAGGATTTTTTTCGAATTTTGATATAACTAGTTTTTGCCCGCGGCACTACCCGCGTCTTTCCAAGGTCAAAGTAGTTTATCACCCATATTCTTAGTTGTTTCCTCAAGATTTTCTCGACTTGGCTCAGCCTCCACTCCAACAAAATCGTATTTTCCTTCACTTGAGATTTTTTTGGATCACCTTAACTCAAGGTCTCAAGGAACTGTCAAACAAAAGGTGAAACTCATACCTAACCTTGAAACTTCCTCAAGAAAACTCAAAACGATAAAGCTCGTTTTTGTTGGTTGTCACTATGAAAAGTTTGACGGAATAATCTGATATTTCTTTACTATTGGCCAAATGGACATATATTTGCATTAACATTTCTTTACTATTATATAAGCAAATTTCCCCATCTTAAATGTTAGTAGTATTTTTGCCTAAGTATACCGATTTCTATGTAACTCTCGATAAAATCTCCAAACCTCCTTCATTGAGATTGATTGGAGGATTATTTTAAGGAATCGATGAAAAATATAGGTGAACTTTAGCCTTACGGGATATCGTACTTTTCCGTGCCAAATATAATTGAGATCAGCAGAGGTATTTTAATTCATTCGGTTCGTTTCCGTCCGTTCGATTCCGATCTGCAGGGGTATATTAATTCGTCGGAAATTGACCTTCGGATTCGATATCGGAAACTTTTGACGAAGAACTAAACTTACGCTATTTTAAACTATTCTTAAACATGACATTCGAATCAAAATGGCTTTCTAAAGATACGTCGGAATGGAATCGAATAAATTAAAATATCCCTGCAGTAGAGCCGAATGTGCATGGTCAACGAATATACTGTCTATTTAATTATATTAGCGTTGATTACTACATAGTCACATAGAATTGTACGTATCGCCAGTGTCATTTAAAGCTTTACAATATTTCATCATCATCCTCTATTAGTCTAGTCCACAGCTGGACATAAGCCTCACCTAGTGGGCGATATAGCACCCAGCATGCAGGACATCATACTCTATGTTTGCCGGATCGTGGTCCCCACTAAAGAACACGTTTACTTTACAATACTTACCTTCCGTATTTCTACAACAAATTACTGGGTCAACCTATTTGGGTGAAACTGCTTGTCACTGATACAAATTTGACCATAATTTGACGATATAAATGTATTGAAATATTAACTGCATAATTATCCTAACAAGATTCGGTAAGATCATAAAAGAGTTAATGATATTAACCCGCATACCAAGAGACAGAGAGCTGGCATAGGTTTTCTTATTTTATTTCATGTTTTTGGCGATACGAGAGAATCACTTACTCGTATGTACGCTATGGGTACAAGGTTCGGGTAAATTTAACACAATAAAAAACATGTATAGCCAGTTTTATAGCTTTATTGCATAGCTTTCAGATAAAGTAAGCTGAATCGCCCTACTCAAAAGAATTCTATAGCTAGACGTAAAATAACACGCGAGCGTGCGAATCCGCATTCGCGCGCAAAAACTTGCTGATATTGGCGTTTTTTCAACGCAAAAACGACGGAATCCAACAGGTGAAAGTAAAGTAAAGTAAAAATACTTTTATTTTGCAACCAATACATATAAATATAATGACGTACAATTTAATTTACTGGTTTTAATTAGCAGTAGACTAAGAAGATTTTATTCTTTATTCTTTATTCTTTATTTATTTTATTATTATTCATTATTGTAAATAGTACAAGCAGCTAAAATACGCTAGTCAAGACTCTATCTATTTAACTACTCTAGCATGCCTTATTATCAGTTGTTAAAAATAAAAAAATTGCAATACAATACAATGCAAATCCTCTTTATTGCACTCCACAAAACAGAAAAACAGAAATAAATCACAAATACCTACAGATAAATACAGTTGCACAATGCGCGGCCTTATCAATAAAAGCGATTTCTTCCAGGCAGGATATAAATTGGTAATGCTGGACAATTCACGCATGATCTAGCGTGAATCTAAGCAAAGCTTGTGTTATGCTAGTACCCATAACACAAGCTTTGCTTAGATTAGAACAGCTATATTTAATTCTATTATAAAACAAACTCGGCTTAGTTTGGAGCTTGATGCTGTGGGGATTATCCAGTATTATTTATTAATAAATTATTTATAGAAAACACCCAGAATACCCCAACCAAACATGTGCAGACCATACAAACATTTATTCATAAATAAGTGCCTAGATAATAGAAGTTTTTTATTTATAGTCTACATACCGAAGCGACAGCGAGCGACACATCAAAATTATCTTTTTTCTGTGTCCCCCTGGTTTCTCGAACGCTTATTATTTTGACAAATTATTGACAATTTGTCAGGTTGTACACGCACTGCTTTTATTACTCGCGTGGTTTTTTCGCAGAATTCTGTAACATAATGGAAGTTCACTAGCGGAAAAATATGAATGTTTGGAGCACTATAAAGTTGTAGGTAGCTAAAATAGCAAGGAATTTTATTCGTCGTACGTGTAAGTTACGTTAAGCACGCAGGTTATATTCCGCGAGATTAAAATTCACGCTGTCAGATTCCGCAGTGCGTATGTAACAAGCCGTTGACTATCCATTCAATGTGACAAGCGTTCGAGAAACCGGGGGTTTTATAATTTGACCGTTTCTAACTGTACATTTATTGTATTTATGGAAATAAAGAATTTTCGGTCTGATTTGATTTGATTCATAGCTACTACGAGTTTTCATATCGCTGGCTCTCGATCTCAAATATCTGGACCACAGAAGCTCTGGCTGTAGGTGGTAATTAATGTTTTTTACTGTCAACACGGGACAAGCGTAAGTAATGACGTGCATTATCAATCAGTACCAATGATGGAATAATGTTTCCAACCTTTTTTTATCAAGACAGTGAAGGTTTCGATAAGTGATGTCAGGATTGACAGCAAAACCTCGAGGAATGCGAAATGATTGATTAGTTTCGAAATTATCGGTCAAGGATTATGAATTTTAAAGTGTCTGAGTGAAAACTAAGGCCCGTATTATGAAAGCTTCCCCAAGAATTACTTGTGCAGTCATTACGTGACTTCTACTCAAGCTTAGAATCTCTGCTCAAATAAATATTTATTATAGAATGTAACGCTGACGCTACTTAGCTAGTTGCACTAACAAAATCTCTACTTGAGTGTGTCTATGCATGGTCTACATACTATTATGGTCTACACATTTATCTAGGCGAAAAACATTCCTTGACTTTATCAACCTAACTATCACAATTTATTTTTATAACCTTTTTGTTGTTTTGATGGTTATTGTAAAAAGAAATGCAACGATTTCAAACATCTCTGGTGCTTTTTTTTATAAGGCTTGGGCGCTTTGCAAACCTTACTAAAGCGTGGTCCAGGCAACATAATGAGAATCACTAGGCAGAGATTTGAAGGTTAGAAATCGTTCTAAAATAGGCAATTACTCAAGTAGTGCTTTGTAACCTATCAATAATATTTTCAATTTCCAATATTTTCATTCAATATTTATTTTATATTATTAATTTATTTTATTATTACTTGAGAGTTACATAAGTGAGTGTAGATTTTGACATGAGTTCCCAAGCATTGTTTTAAAATTAGCCTTAACTCAAAACTATACTTACATAAGCAAGCATTACTCAACCATACATCGATGACTGAGTATGCTTTCACAATACGGGCCTAAGAGTGGATAACTACTGACAGCCGTTACGGGGTGTAATGTAACATTCGCAGTGAGCATGATAGACGTTACGCCGCAGTGTGATAAACCCCGGCTCATTGATCGTTGCGAGCGCCTTCTTTACTTTACATACTGACTGCACTGCTCACTGCGTAACAAAGGCTTTATATTCTTTTGGAAGTTTATCTCTATAACATTTTATAATGCGGAAATTTAGATGTAAAGAGGTTTTTTTAAACCTATTTCTGATTACGCCAAAACTACTGATAAGTCGAACTGATAGACATAGATGTTGTTCTAGGCCTGGATTTACTAAAATGAATATAATTGTAACTTGGAAACAAGTGAGCAAAACCAAGAGCATAAGCTAGTGAGGCTTTGCGCAAGCCTCCACTGCCTAGGTACCCGAATCTGAGTACGAACACCGCAAGAACAATGAAAATATCTTGCTAGTAAAGTATTAAACGAAGATATCCAATTTTATTATTATCTGTTCATTAAATACAACAATATGTTTAATCAAAAAATATTTTATCACCTACGATAAGCCGCAAAGTATCTAAGCAGATTCTCGGTACTCTCTAAAACTACCTCACGGCCTTAAACTATTTGGTAATTATTTCTATTACTTGATTGTAATATTCTTTTACAATTAAGAGTTCATTTTCTCTAGTGATTAATCTCTTCATTGAAATTTTACCAGAATCAGTAAAGCCCGTTTCGCTTATTAAGCTATTAAAACGACAAATCGATAGCAATTCATTGAACCACCACTTTGGCCTCTAATCATTTATTGTTCACAATGTTTCTATCTCGATAGACCGGCCATAGACAGATTTTATGATAGGTGCCTAATCACTGACATTTGGAAAACTATAAAAGCGAGGCCTATAATCAATTCATGTCTTCGCCCATCGACTCCCACCAATACGACTATGCGGGGGCTCAGATATATTGTTATAGGTGGAATGAGGTAACCGCATTACTAATTGTTTTTATTCTATTGTTATAGGTAAAGCAAGTTTCTTAAGGAGTGGCAGGTTACCATCATGTGGGTAGGAAGCGACATCTTTATGGTTAGGTGGCCCAATTACATAACATACAAAATAACAATGAATGTTGGCCTTGACGCTGATGCTCTATCGCGCGCGAAACAGAAAATCGAGCGTTAGGCTGAGCGCAGACCTTAGTCACGACAGTTTTAAGACAGTCTTGTCTATGTCTGCCTTAAAACTAAAACGAAAGTGTTTTGTCTACGACACGTCGCACACCTAAAACAAAACTGTTTTGTCTACGACGACGCGCAATGCGTCAATTCTTGTTCAGTATCAAAATGGACTTCATCGATACTGTTGTATTGTTTATGTTGATTAATTTTTCTACGAGTTCTTCGTCTGTAAACATGATGCAACGTGTTTACTCTCTGAACGCTCGGACGGAACTAAAAAGAGTGGGGGTAGTTACTAGACTGTTTTGTCTTTGATGTGCGCGCCCGCATACATACAAAAGAGAAGCCGACAATCGTTAGATAGACTTGTCGCCGTGCAGTTTTTGTAGGTATTAGACAATTTTGTATATGAGACGTTTTGTTTGAAGTGTGCGCGTCTTCATAATTTTTGTAAAGCAATAGTCTGTCTTAAGACTGTCGTGACTAAAGTCTGCGCTCAGCCTTAGAGCGTGTAATGATGTTGGAAGACGGAGGAAAGAGCCTACGATTGCGCTCATAGACGCAGTTTTGACAAGAACTGGCAAGTTATCGCACGCGAAAGAATGTCTTGCTTCAACAGTATCCTAGTGCGCTCCTGAGAACGCGCAATAGAGCGTCGTGTAAAGTTCGCTATTGACGTTGACGATAAGTAGAGTTATATCACACGAAATATGCACGATTTTACATATTCGCAAAATTTTTAAAAAGCCTTGAAGCGCAAACTAATAGAACTATTTTTAATTTAAGTAAGCGTCAAAGCATGTTTCTTCCTGGAAAACCTTTACCCTCGTTTCAGTTAAAACCGTCACCTTGCTTTATTTATCTTTGTTATGCTTACTTGTAGAAAATAATAAATTGTACATATATATATAATAGTACGTAGAATGCAATATAAGTTGGAATTAATGTATTACTCTAAGTAAATGCGCGAAAACTTTAAACAAAAGTCACAGAAAGCAAATATCACGATTGCATAGAGAGCTCAAAGTTTTGTTTACATGTCTCGACGCTGCAGCTGTTGACAGTGGAGCTACATTCGCAAATTTTAGTACAACAAAATATAGTAGGTTTTAGAGAAATCAAATGTGAGTAGGAGCTTCCAAACTGCTTAGAGCCTGTTTTTAACCGACTTAAATATGTTTGTTATCCAGAACTTTTGACTGGGTAATGGTCCGATTTTAGTGACTTTTTTTTATTTGACAGCTGGTGCTTCCTGTCCTGGACCCATTTTAATTTAGTCCAGTTCTGAAATGGGACCCATATAATTGAAGTCAGTTTTATGGTTCATAGTTTTTTTTAAACAAAATCAATTGTTTTGATCATTTGTTTGAGCAATATGTCATTTTCATAAGTTGACCTTTGTAAGGGTCCGTTTATTTTATTATGGAAATAAAGAGTTGTACACATTGATTAATTAAAAGGGAAGATAGGTTACGTTCTCCCAGCAGCGCTTACTCAAAAATTGGCATGTGTTACAACACGCAAACACATACGCTCACAGTTATATTTCCTGTCCTGTGCAATACAAAAAAGAACAAAGACGGAAAGACGTATCTAAGACCGAAGTGAGACCGAGACAACAATATTTCACGCGAATCACGACCGCCCGTGCCGCCGGTCCGACGATGACTGAGGTGGGAGCACACAATTTTACACAATATGAGGTTGCCATTTTCGAGAAACTAGTACCTCATCTTCCCTTTTTAATTGATCAATGGTTGTACATATTTGGTTTGAGAAATTTGCGACCTCACCTCACCTCAACAGCCTGTATCGGTCCACTGCTGGACGCAGGCCTCCCTCTGATAAGCGCTATTTTTGGCTTTTATCTCATGGGGGGCTCGGTGTTTATTTGCTTTTTTGCTATTGAAGTAACTTTATTCGAGTGTACTTAGATAGATGTTGTCGGCATGCCACTAGTTCATTCGGACCATTTTATTATTCATCAACGAAATAATTAATTTTGTTTTAAAAAACTATAAACCGACTTAAATTTTTATCGTTTTTTCATGAATTTTCATGGATCCTATTGTCAGAACTGAACCAAATAAAAATCAACACGGAAAGCACCAGCTTTCATATGAAAAAAGAATCATGAAAATCAGACCACTCTGTCAAAATAAAACTTTTTAAACTTTCGCGATTTGTTAACATAATTAAATGTTTTTTTATCGGGCATTTATCGCGTACCTTTGTTTTTATTTTCCATACGTTTCTACCCGTGTCCACAATCGCTGTAATGCGGTAGAAACGTAGGGGAAATAAAAACAAAGGTACGCGATAAATACCCGATAAATAATCATTTAATTATATAAACCCAGTCAAAAGTTCTGAGGTAACAAAGATTAAAAAAAAAAGAAAAAAGCAGTCGAATTGAGGAATTGAGAACGTCCTCCTCTTTTGAAGTCAGTTAAAAATGTAACGGGGCACTTGGTTGTTGAGTTACTAGACGCCATTTTGTTTTCATACGCGTGTACGATCTAGCTTGGAAAGGTAAAACGCGTTCAGAGTCTACTATGAATTGCGCTCGAATTACGGGCTGCCACAGTAAGAGTCGCGTTTGAGGTAGGTATCCGAGTTACACAGCAAAAAGATAACTGGCCGAAAGCATTGCACTAAACTGTAAGGAAGCTCCTTTAGTAAACACAGGACTTCCTAGTAGCATTCCGAATACGTCGAGTTTATAATATGACACTCGAGTTGGAACACAAATATAATTATTTAATATTATGAATGCAGAATTTAATACGTAGGCAACACAAATGCAAATTGCATTGTGTTGTGTTGCCTACTTATTCACGTATCGTGTGCCTAATCAATATAAATAAATAAATAAATAATGTGGGACAAATCACACAGCGTTATCTAGTCACAAGATAAGCAGAGCTTGTGATATGGGTACTAGATAACTGATATACATAATACAATACACCACATAGATAGATATTATTTATTAAACATAGAAAGCATTTAAAACGCCCTGAAGAAATATCTGCAGATCGTACAAACATTGACCATCATCATGACCTACGGAGCTGAGACGTGGACACTCACGATAGGGCTTGTCCACCAGTTTAAAGTCGCTCAGCGAGCTATGGAAAGAGCTATGCTCGGAGTCTCTCTGAAGGATAGGATTCGTAACGAATACATCCGACAGAGAACCAAAGTTATCGACATAGCTCAAAGAATTAGCAAACTGAAGTGGCAGTGGGCCGGCCATATCTCGCGAAGAACCGATAACCGCTGGGGTAAACGAGTTCTTGAGTAGAGACCGCGACTCGGCAAACGTAGTGTAGGACGCCCACCGGCCAGGTGGGATGATGATCTGCGAAAGACTGCAGGCAGATGCTGGATGCGTCAAGCTGAAGACATTCAGCTTGACGCATCTCTCATTAGGGGAGGCCTATGTCCAGCAGTGGACTAATATAGGCTGATGATGATGATGATGATGATGTACAAACATTTGTCCCGAGGCGGGAATCGAACCTCCTGCGACCCAGACAGACCTTCGCCTACTGCGCCACAGAGGTCATTAGATTTTGCCTTTCCACTTTAACTTTTGTAGATAGTATAGTCCTTGCACATCAGCATACGTCAGGTAATTAGATAATAAAATGAAGAGAAGAATAGACGAAAATGACATTGTATGCGAAAATTTTAGAAATTTATTCTTTCAGCTTCGTTAATTAACGCAACGTTTACTGGTTTTCTGAACCGACTTAAAAAAAGGAGGAGGTTCTCAATTTGACTGTATTTTTTATGTTTGTTACTTAGAACTTTTGACTGGGTGATCCGATTTTGATGATTCTTTGTTTATTTAAAAGCTGGTGCTTCCCGTGTGTGAAAGGTCCCATTTCAATTTAGTCCAGTTCTGACAATGGCATCCATGAAAATATTTAAGTCGGTTATAGTTTTTTAAAACAAACTCAAATATATATGCCAGCCTCGGCAAGAAATCACTGTCAAAGCGAAATAGAAGAAAATTTGAATTTTATCCGTTTTCGCTTTAATCCAATTATTTATTGAGCGTTTCCACTTACAGATTTGTTTTCTTTAAATAATTAAATAAAATATGTTAAAAAAAACAAATAAGATAGCAAATAAAGATGGCTTTTATCCTTCATCAAATTCTGAAGGTATTTGATTGAATGAGCAACTAGCCCTTGGAAGATTGTTTGACTAATGGCTCGTTTCTTTTCCGGAATTTTGAGCACTGACTATTTGATCAACAAATAGTCAATACGCAAAATTAGCTCAACGCTCTATGCTCTCCAACTTTCTCTGCTTACTGAGCACTTGTCGCCTCGATTGATCATCTGAATGCACACACATCGCGGCTTACTGCTATGTTTTGTATAAAAACGGTCGCCGCTATAAGACGTTACACAAAAAGCTCAAAAATGTACCAAAATATGTTCTCCAATTAAGGCGCATATCAGGGCTAAGTAGCGCCGCCACCTATCTTATCATATTATTATGTTTAAAAAACATTTTTTCCATCATACAGTTTGGATACCTATTTAAAGTTATTTTTCAATACAGCTGTTATAGTTTTATTTTGTATAGTTTAGGTAGAGATGCGAAAATAGAGTTAGGTGGCCACAAAGGGTATCTTCGTATCTCTACGTAAACAATACTGCATTTAGCTGTATTAATAAATAGCTTTTCATATGTTTCACAAACGGTACGATTGATTCTTGAAATTCCCTGTATTAAACGTAAGAATCAAATAAAATAGGTGGCGGCGCCACTTTGACTCGAGTATACGCCTTAAATGACATGTCAAGTAAAGAAAGGCATTACGGGGCGTAATGTATTCACAGCGAGTACGATACACGTTACGCCGCACGCTGTGTGCTAATCTATGTATCTCGTTGGGTTCGCGTCTTCTTTCCCCGTATTAATTCTACGAACGCTCACTGCGTTACACGTTACATTACATCCTTATGAAAATTATTTCTTAAAATGTCAGTAGACCAAATGACAATAATTTCCAAACATATCTGCTATGAAAATCACTTGTTTTCTACAAGTGATTTTCATAGCAGATATGTTTGGAAATTATTGTCATATTAAAAACGATTCTTTACTTAACGCGTGACGTACAATAGGGTATATGCATGTTATTTCAAAATGGCTAAAAAAATATATACGTATTCTCTATTGATATAGAAACATATCTACATATTTATTTTTGCGTTTTGAGATGTTTTTATTGTAGAATTTAACCATTGAAAAATTGATATTTTAAATCTCAATCGCAAAATTTCAAAACGCTACGCAATTGACTAGAGCGGACGTGACATCACTGTACACATTTCTTCTTTTTTTATTCTGCTTGCTGCACCTTGATTTAACACTATTCTGCCCACTTGACATTTCGTTTTGTCGATTATTTTCAGTTTTTTCGGAAAACCTCTTTCCTGAGATGATCACTACCGAGGTCGTCACCAAAGGTTTTAATCAAGTGTGTACGTCGACGTCACATAAACATGGCGCCAATATGGCAGCGTTTTTATCACCCGATGAAATGAAATGATTGTAGTTTTGATTTGTTTTTTTTACCTTGTTAATGCGAAATTCAGTGAGCGTCTTATCATTCCTCGGTTAAATAATGACCTAAAGAATCGATTAAAACAATAAAAAAAAATCGATGCATATACCCTATTGAATGCTGGATACATTTCGCCCGTAAAGGGCTTGACGGACGCTTTTCTGAAAGCCAGACCTTACTCTATTAGCCTTATAAGGTACCGTACGGTTATGCAAATACCATCGTCAAATAATTTCGTGAATGTAGGTGATTAGTAAACAGTTGAACGTTCTGTTGATTTGAATTTCGAAGTTGATTAAACAAGTTGAGGGCGCCGGCATCGTTATGTGCTTACTTTGAACTAAAAGCCGTGCATAATTTTATGGCATAACGCAGCTTATGTCGTGAAATATTTCATTGGTGCATCTGTAAAACCAGTAGATAGGGTATAGCGTGTTGCCCCGCTGATTTGCCACGCAATTATGAGACTTGACATAACGCTACGGCATTAATTTAGTATCCCAGTTTTCAGTTAAATTGTCGTAATGTTCATACCCTATCTACTGGTTTTACAGATGCACCAATGAAATATTTCACTAAATTAAATGAAAAAAAAAAATTACACAGAGCGGCCTCAGTTGACTGAAGAGCCGTTGTGCATTGTAAGCCATTTGCTATGAATCTTTGAAGGAAAAAACTACGAAGTCAAGTATTTATTTCAGTAATAACAGACTCCAAAATGACTAGACTGTTTAAGCGTGGTTTCATTGCAACTGGCTTATAATGTCCGTAAAACTTCTTATCTGAATTACTTTTAGAACCTAGAAAATGGTCAAAACCTGTTTTTCCCTGGTTTTCTAACCGTAATCACGATAAGATGTTCTTGAATAACTTAATAAATGATGCCATCCTTATAATTTTGATCGTTTTGACAGGGATGGCGTTAGTTTTAGTCCTGTCAAATTAGTTTCGTTTAGTTTTGACAACATCTGAATAGACATCAGTGATTGTGCACAATTGCAATTCTATATTTCTATCAAAACTGTGTTGTGTTGCAACACAACACAGTTTTGATAGAAATATAGACTTCACGCCAAGTATTTTCCCTGGAATCTTATCAGTCCACTACGTCTACAAAACAAGTAACTTGCTATGGTCTACCTCAAACCCACGCTATGCCAAGGGCTAAAATACTAGTCGTAGTTACAGATACCTACTGAGTGAGTTTGTGGTTTCTATCTAGTTGTTTTAGATTTTGCTGCAATCGATTAATCTGATCAATTGATAAATTTACGCTTAACAAATTATAATGCGTTCCAATAAATTTAAATTGATAAATAACAGAGCCTGATAAATTTGCATTCAAGCTTTGTCGAAAAACAATTAATGCAGTACCTATATTCGTAATTCATTGTACAATAAATATCGTCAATACAATATCCAGCGGTAATCGATATTGATATTGGTTTCTGAAATGTACTGCACAAGTATTTTACAACCTTCTGTACACCTCCATGCGGTGGCGGAGTAATGAAGACTTTAAGGCGCATACCCGAGCCAATATGACAGCGATACCTATTTTATCATATTTTTACGTTTATCATAGGAATTTGTAAAAATCCTACGTTCAGTTTGTGGTATTTATTATAAGCAATTTTTTAATACCTCTGTTATAATTTTATCTCATATAGTTTAGGAGGAGATGCGGAAATAGAGTTTGGTGACCAAAAAGCGCAACTTCGTATCTCTGCCTAAGTTTTACAAAATGAAACTATTACAGAGGCATTAATAAATAACTTATAATAGATACCACAAACTGAACGATGGATTTTTAAAACTTGCTGCGTTTAACGTAATAATAAGATAAAATACTTGGGGGCGCCACTTTCACTGGTGTATGGGCCTTAACGAAAGATCTTCCCTTCTTTTTTTGTCAGTTTTTTGAAAGTAGTAAGTAAAGTAGTTGTCCTATTGTAAAGGTATACTAATTGAACTGTAGGCCACTGGCAATTTTTAGCTAAAGTTCTATTAGTTTTATTATTAGTAGAGTAGGCCAACAGAAAAATTATCTTTCATCGCCGAATTTCATGATCTAAGATTGATATTTTGAGATTTTATTATAATTATTTATAATTTAGGAAGGGATTTGCGCAGGCGCCTTGCTCAGAGTTATTTAACTAAAATAGTTGAAACGATATCCTTCAACTATTTTAGTTAAATAACTCTGAGTAAGGCGCCTGCGCAAATCTAGAAACCTTTTTGTAGATATTCAGGTTTGTTTCTAAATAATCGTTCTCAGAATAACATGTAGGTACTAGGTATCGTTCCTTTATCTCTGTAAAATGACACAAATCCAACACAGATTTTCATGATGTCTGCAATCAGTCAGCTGTGAATTGAACATGAAGCCAGTGGGCAAATACCTTACGTTGCCGTGAATAAAGGACCGTATCGTAACGTAGCCAATAATTACAACTGTCCGCTGTCCAGGTTAGTTGTACTATGCACAGTTAATCACCGTGCATTTGAAGCTATAGAAACAGCGAGAGAAAGTGAACTTTCAACACTAAAAAAAGGTAAAGAGATTTTTTTATGCTGTGAAGTTGTACCCGAAGTAAATTAAATTAATAGTATTTAAGGCGCATACACGAGTTAAATTCGCGCCGCCCCGCCTATTTTATCTCGCTTTTACGTTTAACACAGGATTATTCAATCCGTCGTCGTACAGTTTGTGATGTCTTTTATAATTTATTTACTAAGGCCTCTGGTAATAGTTTTATTTTGTAAAGCTTAGGCAGAGATAAGAATTTGTCTTTTTGGCCAACAAACTCAGTTTTCGCATCTCTGGCTAAATTATACAAGATAAAACTATTACAGACTTACATATTAAAAAATAGCTTAAAATATATACTCGTACCACAAACAAAAGATGGATTTATAAAATTTCCCGAGTTAAACGTTTTATATAATATGATGAAAATAGGTAACGCTGTCATATTGGCTCGGGTATGCGCCTTATAGAACTACTAGCTGCGCCCCGCGGCTTCGCACGCGTTTTCCTATGAAAACATTAAAAGTCGATTTTCATCCCACGGGAACAGATTTATGGGATAAAAAGTAAATAAAGTCCTATGTTTTATTCCAGTATTAGAATTACCTGTATGCAAAATTTGAAAATTTGATCCGTTCAGTAGTTTTGGCGTGAAGAGGTAACAAACACACACAGACCATCTATGCATCCGTATGGATGTATGGATGGATGTTTGTTACCTCTTACCTTATGGATATCCATCCATACATCCATCCAAACTTTCGCCTTTATAATATCAGTGTGATGATGTCGCGTGTACTCGTATTCAAATAAATAAAGTTTGTCATCAAGTAGACTTTGTGCACCTTGAGACTTTGGAATGTACTCATAAAAGAAACTAATAAAAACAAAAGAAATCCGAAGCGGTATATTAAATTAAATTCAGTTTCTCAATCAAACAGCTAAATCAAGCAGAACTAAAGTGATAAGAGCAGTTTATAAATAAGCTGTTGTAACTCTAACGGGACCATAATTCTGACTTAGGCACCATGGCTACTATCTACAGATAAGTACTTTGCAATGCCGAAGTTCTATAGTTTCTGTGGGTAGGTGCTGGACAAAATCGAAGCAAACAGCAATTATACAAAGCGCACTATTTGGTTTCTATTATATAATAAAGTTAAGTTATTTCTGTAAAAAAAAAATATGTTATCATTATTACAAAATGTTTTTCGGCTAAAAACGAAAAAACTCAACAAATAAATAAAGCTAAATAATTCACACAAAAAACAAGAGCGAGCGCGTTAAAGTCTTTTATATAGATTACGCATAAAATCGTAGCAGCTAGTCTTAGACACTGCTATACGCATATTAAAATATTTGCCCTTTGTTCAAAGACTAGAAATCATATATGTTCGGATATTTTTTCAGATCGTTCTAGTATATCAGTTATCTAGTACCCATAACACAAGCTCGGCTTTGCTTGGGGCTAGATAATGCTGTGGGAATTGTCCAGCATTATTATTATTATTATTATTATGTATAATTTATACAAAGTAATTGGCATGATTTATATTGTTATATTTATCGTTTCCATGAGAGAAGAACTCCTGCAAAATCATCGGGTTGTAAGGATACTTTAAATCCAGCGTTAATATAAAATTGTTGCTTCGAGTGCAAATAGTTTATTTCATTTTGAAGTTAACGATACGTAGGTACTCTCAGTAAATACGATAATCTTTCCTCATTATTTCAGTTCAGTTTTTTTATTTCCTTATCGCCTGTTTGAGATTGAAAGACTGTTTTATAGGGTTTTCACTTGTATTGAGTCACACACTATGTTAGGTACACTTTAGACACTAGTTAGAGCTAATTACTTTCTAAATTGATTAGTTTTAGATTAAATTACTGAGAGCTGATACTAGCTCGTTGGCGGCAGCGTTGGAAGAGAGCGAGGCACAAGAAAGGGACAGATATATTTAGGTGAATCCTAAACATTCTGGGCCTCTTTTTAAGGTAAAGGAATACATTGATAGGTTTTGCTGATAGTTGAATTTAAAACGTATACAAGTATAAATGTAAAAGTGTAGTTATGACAATGTTAAAAAACTTAAATAAATGATGCCTTAAATAAAACACTGAGTTTAACTTAATGACACTTAATCTTATCATTAGGACCGCTTAAGAAGGGGTCAATATTGTAAGTTATAATTATAATTAGTCTATTGCTAAATAGGTAAGCAAGTACACAAATATAGTTCTAAGTAAGTGAATATCTAAATATTCTGAATAACATATCATATAGGTTGCTATCTGAATAGCTTAATCTATAAATAGCACCTAATGGTAGGTAGTTAATATATGCTACCAGAAGTTAAACGCTAATCTTAATAATTATTATCTAACACCATTGGTTAAGTTACATATAACAAGTAGGTGAGTAAAGGGGTCTAATGCAGAAACATTGTAGGCTTAAAATAATAGAGTAGTGGCTAAGATTATAAACAAAGTTACACAGAATGAAATTAAGGTTAATATTAAATTAAAGTTTAGGCAAATCTTTACTTGGGAGTAAAATACATTTATGAACTGGTCTATTATATTCACCTTTACATGTTCTAATCTTCACCGATCTGGCTAGACCATCATTTTTGTTAACATTAACTGAAGTAATTCTACCCAGTGCCCAAAATGTAGGGGGGCAAGACTCATCTTTTACAATAACTAAGTCTCCTACCTTCAGGTTATCTTGAACTTTCTGCCATTTATTTCTATTTTGCAATTCGGACAAATAATTAAAGTAAAATTGTTTCCAGAATCTTTGTTTGATTTGTATTACTTTTTGATAAACTTTCAATCTAGATTCTTTTACATCTAGTAAATTTGGTTCAGGTATATCAGTCATAGAAGTGCCTATAATAAAGTGAGCTGGTGTTAAACAAGTTAGGTCATTAGGCAGGTCAGTAATTGGATACAAGGGTCTAGAGTTGAGAATTCCTTCTATTTGGATTAATATTGTATTCAGAAACTCATAAGTTAACTTAGTTGTAAATAAATACCTTTTTAGTAAAGTTTTTACAGACTTTATTCCTGCTTCATAAATGCCTCCCATGTGACTTGCCAAGGGACATGTAAACTTAAAGTCTATTGAATTTGAGGAACATAAATCTACTATCTCACTATAGCTAGTTTCATTTTTAAACATTTTGTACAGGTCATGAAGTTCTGTTTTGGAACCCTTAAAGTTAGTTGCATTATCTGAATACAGGCAAGTGGGCATGCCTCTCCTAGAAATAAACCTTTTCAAGGCACAAATGAAAGCCTGCGATGATAAATCGGTCACTAATTCTAAGTGGATTGCACGTGTAGCTAAACACACAAATAAACATATGTAACCTTTTGAATACCTGCAGTTTCTAGTCATGGAACTGCGTATAGCTATTGCACCGCTAAAATCTATACCTACATGAAGGTATGCTCGTGTCAAGGTGACTCTAGCTGCCGGGAGCATGGACATCTGCTGCCCGCAGACCCGTCCTCTATACCTAGTGCATCTAACACAGGAATATATGCATCTCTTTACTTCACTTCTGCCATTTATTGGCCAGTATTTCAGTCTTATGGTGTACAGTGTGTTCTGTATGCCTGAGTGAAGCAGCTTTAGATGATAATGTTGAATTATTAAATGAGTGACATGTTCCTTAGAAGGAAGTATTATAGGATGTGCCTGGTTGTATGGAATGTCTGATTGTTGTATACGACCTCCTACTCGTATGATGTTATCCTCATCTAAGAATGGGTTAAGTTTCCGAAGTGGGCTAGAAGTGTATGTATATGACATCTGATTATGATTGCATGGTGGGACATCAGTTTTGTTTTGAATAGCCTGTAATTCATGAAATTCCTTTGTAAAGGAAATAAACTGTGTGGTCTGTATTACAAGATTGTGAGCTTGCTTCAGCTCTGATGCTGACAGATGTGATGAAAGTTTATCATGTTTGTTTTTTAAATTATGTAGGAATCTGCGAATATAGGCAACTATCCTTGTAAGCTTAGTGAAATTAGAATATTTCTTCAAATGTTCTGATAAAAATATATACATTGTAGGTATGTTAGTACTGATGCAGACTACTTTTCCTATTACCTTACTTTCTTGAGTGCTTGTCACAGGTAAATGTGGTGTTGCTATTGGCCAATGTATGTGGTCTTTTGTTAACCAAGAGGGTCCCTGCCACCATAATGTGCATTGATGTAAGTCTACAGGCATGACACCGCGAGTAATAAGGTCTGCTGGGTTTTGTTTAGTATTGATGTAGTACCAGTCATCCCCTTTAGTTGAATCTATGATTTGCATGAGCCGGTGAGTAACATATGTGTCATGTTTGTACTTGTATGGGGATTTTATCCAATGTAATACTATTAAGGAATCTGTAAACAGGTAAACCTTATCAGTTCTTATTTTCTTCTTGGTCGGATCTATCTGTAAAAATTTATTAGTGAGTTGCGACAGCAAAAGTGCACTGGATAGCTCTAAACGGGGCATGGACTGGAGTCTTTTTATGGGTGCTACCTTTGATTTAGCAGTTACCAGGGAGTTAGTTATTGGTTTGTTGGGGTATGTTGCTCTAAGGTATAAGCAGGCACCATAGGCTTTTTGTGAGGCATCACAGAACCCCAATAATATTATTTGACTAGGGATGTCTGAAAAATAATACCTTGGAATGTGAATCGATTTTAGGCAGTGTAACTGCTCAAGGAAACTGTGCCAAGCGGTTTGAGCATCTTCAGGTAATAAAGAGTCCCAATCGATATTGAGTTTCCAAATGTCCTGCATTATAATCTTCGCTAGAATTATTGTAGGGGCTAATATTCCTATTGGATCAAATATTTGTGCTATCTGGGAAAGAATGTTTCTTTTAGTAGAAGAAAGCTGTTTATTTAGATTAGGTATGTTTACCTGCAGAGTGTCCTGGGAAGGTAACCACTGTAAGCCTAAGGTTTTAACAGAGTCGGGTAGTGTAAAATTATAAGTTTCTTGTGTGGGTTGTTTGTTAGTTTGTGATGTATCATCCAATCTGTCTACATGTGTGAGTATATTTATATGGTTTGCTGACCATTTATGTAATTGAAATCCTGCCTTACCCAAGATTTCTATCAGCTCCGAGCATAGCTGTAAGCACTGATCTAGCGTATTGGCGCCACACAGATAATCATCCATATAACCTGAACTTTTGATGCAATCAGCTGCTAACTTGTGTGTGTGCTCATTTGTTTGTGCTAGGTGTAACATTGTACGGCAAGCCAAATATGGTGCACATTTAGTACCATAGCAAACCCTGTTTATCTCTATACATCTAAGTGGATCAGATCTTGTATCTCTCCATAATATTCTTTGAAGAGGTGTTTGACTTGGGTTTATTTTAATAGCTCTGAACATTTTTACAATGTCGCATGAGAAGGCATATCTATAGAGCCTGAATCTAAGTATGACTTCAAATAAGTCATTATAAATGTTAGGACCTTCATACATAATGTCATTGAGTGAGAGGCCTGAGGAAGACTTGGCACTAGCGTTGAAAACAGCTCTTAGTTTTGTTGTAGTGCTGTCAGGTTTTATGACAGCCAGGTGAGGCATGTAGTAAGCATGTGTGTCTAAGGCCGAAAAGTTTTGTATGTAGTGTGCGTGTCCTAGCTGTAAGAACTCATGAATGAATGACTTATACTGTGTGTACAAAGAAGTATCCTTTTGCATCCTAGCTTCAAGCTGTAGTAAACATCTATAAGCTGTGTTGAAGGAGTTACCGAGATCTTGGAGTCTGTCCTCTTGGAGAGGTAGGTTGACTGTGTACCTGCCTGCCAGGTCTTGTGTAGTTGTGTTGTGATATAGGTTTTCACAATATTTGTCTTCTGGTGACTGTAGCTTCTTGGGAGATGCTACTTCTTCCTGTTCCCAAAAGGATTGTAGTATGTTGTCTGTTGCAGTTGTAGTTATTCTAGCATGCATGGAGCATTTAGGTGTAGGTGAGTGAGTGTCAGTTAAGAATGAACCAGAGACAACCCATCCAAACTTGGTTTCTATCAAGAATGGAAGATTTGTACCAAGTTGTGAGTGGCCTGAAAGTAGAGTTGAGTAAAATACTTCAGCATTTAGTAGTAGATCTATTGAACTAGGTATGAAGAAAGTTGGATCTGCAAGTGTTCGGGCCTGTTGATCTGGGATATGCCATGTATGTGTTGGAATGTAGGAGTGTGGTAGCTGAACTGAGATACTGTCCATAACCAAGAATGTATGGTTAGCCTTATACTTGTTGTAGCGAGATGCAATATTCGTGTTGATACTTACTTGAGAATGACCTTGACTTTTACCAACACCCATGACAAGGCAAGCATCCTTGTTGGTCTTCACTTGTAGAATAGAGGCAAGTCTGCGGGTAACAATGTTCACCTCACTCCCTGTATCGAGCAGCGCTCGGGCATGTATCCACTTCCCTTCTGCATTTTGTATTCTTATGATAGCTGTGGAGAGCAGCATTTGATACTTGTTAGTATTGGACACTAGCACAGTAGAGAGTGTGTTTAGAGTGGGGGTTTGTAGGTTTGTGGATAGATTTTCATTAGTAATTGTGTTGACTGGTGTTCCAGCTGGCTGTAAGTAGCCTTGTACAGAAGTAGGGGGAAGTGCTGGTATAGGTATGGCTGCGGATGTAGTTGTTGGGTTTTGTACCTGTTGGCTATAAGTAGTGACATTGGTAGAGCTTACCGTTTGCTGTTGAGTTTGGTTCATATGAATACTTGTGTGGTGTTTACCATGACATATTTTACAACTATATTTTGAGCATTTGTGCCTGAAATTGAATGGCTGTAAGCAGTTAAAACACAATGATTTAGACTTTATTAGTTCTTTGCGATCAGATATAGGTAGTTCAAGATAGTTCGGGCACCTGAAGAGAGCGTGATTGTTTTGACACAATATGCAACTAATAGTAACACCTTGCGTGGTTGTAAGGTGAGAGGCCTTTGAGTTTTGTACCTTATCATTATGTTGTTTCCCGTCACACAACAACTCGAAGGCGGTTCTGCGCAGGTTCAAGAATTCAAGTAACTCGTTCAAAGTGGCAATGGAGTTTTCCTTCCGATTGAGTTCCCAAGCAGCGCGCAGAGACATGTCAAGTTTTTGAGTGATAAGAAATGCTAGTAGCGCATCCCAGCTATCCACGGGCAGATTAATAGCTCTAAGTGAATCCAAACTTTGTTGCAAAGTCACCATAAAATCCTTGAGGTTGTTTCTATTTATAATGTGGCTGTCGGTGATGGCTCTAAGATGAAAGTTCACAATTATGGTTTTGTTTTCGTACCTCTTGGAAAGAATATCCAATGCTTTTTGATAGTTTTCATCGATAATCAGGAGGGAGGATACTAGGCTCGCAGCTTCTCCTTGTAATGCGGACTTCAAATATTGTAGTTTATTCACAGCAGGCAAATCCGTGCTGTGTACTGAAGCGTAGAATATATTTTTGAATGCTGGCCACTGGCGAATATCTCCGTCGAATTTAGGCAGTTCTAACTGTGGTAGTTTGACTCGTGGTCTCCTGCTGTTGCAGTCGTAATGAATGGCTGTGGAGCTGAACTGATGTGCATTATCTGACGGCGCAGCTGGTATTGTCGATGTAGTCGACGTCATTGAATCCATTCTCGCCTTTGCATCATAATATCGTTCCTCGAATACGCTCCGCTCTTGTTCGTGTACATCGCGTCGGCCGGCGCCTGTGTCAAGCATCTCTATCTGTAATTGGACGTCCTCGAAACGTTTCATTATGGTCTCCAACTCGGCTTGTCGCGCTTTTATCTGCCATATTGAGATTCGGTCTTCATCATAATCATTGACGAAGTTTATCATCCTTGTCAGCTTCCCTTTGGCCGCGCTTCGCTGCAGCTTGAGCGTTTCAAGGGCTTCCACTGGTTCCGCCATGGTGTATCACGAAGTGAGCACGTGCGTGCGTAGTATTTTATGAGTTTGAAATCACTCAGAAGGTTCTGATCCCTAGATATAGTTATATTTTTAGAAGATGGGATTACACAAGAGGTTATAACACGTATGATTTGAATTTCTGTAGGTTTGTATTCACTGTAGTTATTGAAGAAATGGTTTTGTTTCACAACGAGTAATGAATGGCGGCAATTTAGCGTCGTAAAATTCGTGTTGGTAGTGTAGTCGTCCGTTGTTACGTATTTTTAGCGTAGATTGCGTAGTAAAAGTTGAAGGTTAGGTTCTTGTGTTCTATTGGTGCGTCGCGCCTTGACGTCACGCTTGAAGTTGGTTGCGATGTATCGCTGAGTCGATAAAGTAGATCGATAAATGTTTCGAGTTGCGATATAGATGTCGCTCGCCGTGAAGGTTGATGCTCTTCCAACCACTGCTCCGTCGGTAAAACAGAGTTGCGTCACGTTGCGTGCTCTCTGAATGGTTGTATTTCTGTAAGTCGCTGTTCTATTGGTCGGCGTATCTTTCCGCAATTGCAGGTATTGTAGCTCACTTCGGTTTCCTGCCCTCCGCACGGAACGGACGGAACGGCGAATGATGATAAAATGCGAAAAGATGGCGTCGCCTTCCTTTTATCACACATCGAAGGACCAAGTTATGTTTGAGATTGAAAGACTGTTTTATAGGGTTTTCACTTGTATTGAGTCACACACTATGTTAGGTACACTTTAGACACTAGTTAGAGCTAATTACTTTCTAAATTGATTAGTTTTAGATTAAATTACTGAGAGCTGATACTAGCTCGTTGGCGGCAGCGTTGGAAGAGAGCGAGGCACAAGAAAGGGACAGATATATTTAGGTGAATCCTAAACATCGCCGATCTCCGTTTTAATGGCCCCATCCGTGGTCTGACTCGTTCACCCACGCGGGCACTCGCTGGCGCCAATTGTCAGATACGAACCATCGATATTCCACTCTCGAAGCTCTAACAATTTATATTCACCTGGTAATTAGATTTTTAAACGTCGTTTAACCGTTGTTTGTTTCTGTGATTTGTGTGGTGAGATACGCGAGTGGGATAGTGAGTTGTCTTGGCTTTGTTTATCTATGATTTATATAGGGGCATTATATGGAAGCCCACACTTTTATGCAGTTTGAAAAGGCATGATTTGTGGAGCATGAGGAATCTTGTTTCTTATTTGACATATAGATGGAAATGAGGCTTGTACCAATTTTAATTTATAACTTAGTTCACGGTACCCTTGATTATTACAGGCCTGATATTTTGGATAATTGTTTTTAATACAGAGACAATAAAGAACAAATAACTTTATTGAAAAAGAATATTACAATTAAATCATAGAAATAGATTAATACTAGTATTTACAATTGTAACAATTGAGCTAACTGTAAACAATCTACATGTAGCTCAACTTTATCTACAGATAGGTTTTGTTGATATAAAAGTAATTTCCGCAATAAGTTAATGAACTAAAAATCTTTCTTTGAGTCACTCTGGCCTAATTGTGGCCGACTTAATTTATCGATTACGGAATTGACGTAAATCATAAACTTGCTTAGTACAAAGTTTTGCAACAGTATGATTAATAACATAAAGCAGTAACTACACTATACATTCGTCTTTTGTTAGGCTGTGTTTACACAAACAAACTTCACGACTTCAATAATGTCCCGAAAGATTACACATCTTTTTATCAACATCAGAAATTATAGATTACGAGTACTACATTTCAGATGTCTACCTAGCGTCTAGTCAAACCGTTTATCACTAATACCATAATTTTACTAAAGATACAAAGTTGTGTCATTTGTACAATCAGTGGTACAAATCAATGGTACTACACACAAACAAAGGGACTTTGTTTTAGGATTTAAGATACTACAAACCAAAGATAATAATTGGTTTCTTTTAAACACTTTATATCATTTCTATGCCGTGTCCTGGAAAGCATGTCAAACTGTTGGTTCTGCGTCTAACCTATCTCCGGTCGTGTCAGCCATCGGATTATGAGAGTGAGCACCTATGTTATGTGTTGTGTGTGTTGCACCCTCTATGTCCACTGGGAAAAAGAGCGTGCATCTGTTTTTGTGCACGCACACTTGTGCACTATAACATCAATTATGTCCTGTGCACCAGTCTTCGTTGAGACTGGCCGCCATGACCAAAATTCGGCTAAGAGGACATCATGCCTGACCGATCCTATTTTCTTACCTTAAATTCCATAAGAATTATGTTGATAAGTCTCTTATTAGTATTCGATGATACCAATATGTGACCACCTCTGCGATTTCTCTATGGCCGAGGCCTATTATAGATCATTATGGATAGATCTTAATAATGGCTTACGATGGATAATTGTGTGTTGCTTTCCATATACTTCAGACTTAATTAGGTTTATCATTATGGTTGTTTACTTTCGCCATTACTGTTACTTTCGCACCTAGACAATAATAAAAGCAAATGATGGAAGAAGATTGGTTGTTGTTATATGGTGGCAAGCGACGTAGGTGGGCATCTGAAGTTTTATCATAGAGGTCCTGTAATAATATCATCTGTGACCTTTGAACAACCGCGCCCTGCACGCATTTTCCAGGATAAATCCGGGTAGTATGACTTTCAGCCTAGTCCATTTAATAGGTTTTAGTTAAAAGAGAGGTGACAGCTTACAATTTTCACCAACTCTTCCCGCGGGTGTCGTTTGAGGTGACTCAGGAATATCCACCGGGTGGCGGGCAGCAGCGCCCTCTACAGAACAATTCTACAACTGAACTGCAATCGAGGGGATTATGGGTATTAACCCATTTTAGATAAAAGCCAATAAGACGATTATCAGGGGGATGCCTGCGTCCAGACAGTGGGCCAACATTGTGGCTTTTGGGGATGAGGAGACCAACATCCAAACATCTAAACTTCCAAACTCTTACATCTTACTAGCTCCTGACCGCGGCTTCGGACGTTTTTGTCCAAAATAAAAGTAGGCTATTACGTTTATTCAGCTTAATTACTACACTAATGCAATAGTCAGCCCGATCCATTCACTAGTTTTGTCGTGAAGAGGTAATGTTCATTAAAACATCGAAACTTTTCGATTTATATTATTGATTTCATCAACATTTATACCAAAATCCTTTAGAATAATGTATCCGAAATTCAAACATAATATTACAAAAAGTGATAAAAGTATACAAACATCTCAATAAAGCCACACCCACACACACAAAGCCTACACACAAAAGCATTATTGTTTGTATTCATACAATCTGGATGGAAGCCGTTATAAATTGCAAAAAGGCGATCCTCGCTTTTGAGAAAGCGATTTTGTGAAATGCTTTACAATACAATACGCTGGCATTGTGTCGAGTTCTGGGCTGAACCCTGCATCCTTCACTGGATATACGTATCTTACTGTTCTTTAGGTATATCTACTTGAGAGAGGATCTCTGTTTTTTGAGGGAGAAAATGGTGAGATGGCATTATAAACTTTCTACCAACAGAAGGGCTTTCAGTTCACGAACTACAAAGCTAAAATAAATTGTTTTGGGATAGTACCTAGGTCACGAATGTGGAAAGCAACGAGGGGTTTTCGATTTGCATTTTTTTTTTAAGAAAAAACTTAGGACTAAATATCTCGGTAGATGGCTAGATTGGCTAGGCCGTCGTTTGGCAATTTGAGTTTAACAATGTCAAAAGAAAGGAAAACAAAAACAACAAAAAATATGCTAAATTGATTTATATACTTTACATTTATATACTCTTATTGACAAAGGTACTGTCATCTTTCGAGGATTATGGAACTATTTTTTTTAAGCAAATCGAAAACCCTTTCACTTAAAATAAGTTCAAATAAGAAGAAAAGAGTTGAAGATATTATTGGCGTTCTTAGGCGACATATTGTTCAAAGTGATTGCAACCGACTGTAAATTATTGTCGTTGGTTGCATTGCAATCATTTTGAATAATTGATTCTTGTCATCGGTTGCTATAATTGTATAATGATGCATGCGATGATATATCATAAATAGAGCGGGAAGGATTAGCTTGAACCTATTTTATTCTATCCTTCTTAATGCATCCTACTAGTCCAACAAAAATGAACAGGAAAGTCTCAAAGTCTCAGCCTATATATTATAAACCCGTTTAACAATATCAGACCCACAACGATGTGACCTGTGACATGGAAGACGATCGAACCATAATGCAATATCCTGCCTTTAAGCGACTTTAACCAACTGTAATAAAGTTGAAGATTACAACTAAAGTCGCCTGCAATTTAATACAAAACGCAATAAGGGCATTCGACGAAGTCCTTTTTTGGTGGCACTCCACTGATTGCATCGTGGGGAGTAATCACACAAATTGTAAGAGAACAGCTAGTCCAGTTAAAACAAATAAAACGTTTAAGTGAAAGCAACGTGGTCATGGTCACTGTAACGAATCATTGGGTAGGTTGCACATTGTATTTAAGGGTTCCGTACCCAAAGAGTAAAACGGGAACCTATTTCTAAGTACATAACGGTCCATCAGTCTCTCACCAGGCGGTATCTCATGAATTAGAATAGAAGAATTATGTGTTGAGTACGTCATAAAATAAAATAAATAAAGTACCTGCCAATTTATTAAAGTATTTATAACTTTTATAGAATTTCATACATCAGACTTTATGATGGCGGTACTGTGTTGGTACTTAAAAGCTTGTTTTATGTTTTCCGGGAGTTGATTAAATAATAAATAATAATGCTGGACAATTCACACAACATTATCTAGCCCCAAGCTAAGCAGAGCTTGTGTTATGGGTACTAGATAACTGATATACATAATACAATACACTACATAGATAGATATTTTTTATTATACATAGAAAAACATCCAGAACGCCCTGAACAAATTTCTGCAGATCGTACACAAATTTGTCCCGAGGCGGGAATCGAACCCGCAACCTCCTGCGTCGCAGGCATACCTTCGCCCACCGCGCCACAGAGGTCGTCAAATTGACAATCTTTTGTTTGTAGATCGAACATTTGTCATGGTGCTGATAAATGAAAGAGTTAATTTTATAAATTCTATGTGGAAGATGATATTTATCCGTCTCCCTGTCTTTGACTATTGAAGAATATCTATGCATTGTATTGGAAAAATTTAAGGTTGAGACCACTATTAAATTTAAATGTTCAGGATTTGGTGTGGCTATTCAACCGTATGGGCATGCTATGCAGAGAAAATAATGTAGTGTGAGAAGAAGAGTGTTAGGCATTAATGTGGAGAATGTATATAAAGGGAGAGGAAGACCGAAGAAAAGATGCTTGCATTGTGTGAAAGAGGATATGAGTAAAAGAGGTGTGAGTACGAAGATGACGATTGAGAAATGAGGTTAGAATATATGTTCCCCACCTAGCGTGGAATAATGATTTGAAGAAGAAGATATTTAACATTTCTAAAGATCCTTGAAGTGAACGAGCTGAACTTTCGACTAGTAATGACTTAATACAGCGCTTTCATGGAAATTGTACGCCATTACAGGTCACGATGTCCAACAATCGTTAAGGACTCATCAAATTATATTAAATACTGTGTTGGTTGTAAAATGTTATTGGAAGTCATACTTCCACATAACATTTGTGGGTTGTTTAGTGTGTTTAGTAAATATTTTCACTAGTTTTTTATCTACTGTCTGCTGTGCCCCATAGGGCAATGCGACTATGTGGCACAGCATGGCAAGAGTAGCGAGCCGTGCTATAACCCTCCACGAACTCCCTGAACCCCCACTTCCATCCAAGAATTTTATATAGGTATCGTTGTTTACTGACATGGAGGGGAGGATTACGATTTTAATGATGGCGGGTGTGGAACTCGTCACCCAGCGTGTGTGGTGGTACGAGCAGCGTCGTATTGCGGCGAGCAAAGCGAGCTGCGACTACGGGGCACAGTACGGCGATTAAAAGCGAATCGAACCGCACTACGACCTCCGTCACAATGCAAGGCGAGCTAGGCGACCCTAAAAGTGTGACTTGCAGTGTGACTCACTTATATGGGTATCGTTTTTGACTAATTCGAACTTTTAATTCGTAGATTATAAAAAGATGACCATTTAAAAACCCAAGGTGGCCGACATTTAAAATCGCAGTCTCCACTCTTGATTATCGATTTCAATCAAATCGAGGGTGTAGGTTAGGATTAAGGGGAATATAATTTAAAAAAAAAAACAATAAACACACTTCTAAAAAACTAGTGAAAACCGGTCCGGGGACATAGGTCTTTAAGTCAAATTACCGACCTGCACTTAAGACTTTATGTTAAAATAGCAACATACCATATCACCTCAAAGTCAAAATGCCTTAGGCCCCAAAATGCCTGAAATTTATTATACCTGAATGTTTATAAGACTGATTAAGAAAATGAACATCAATGTACAGTCGTGCACAGAAAAAAAAAAATTATTTAACTACAATATACTTTACATAAATTATTTATCTGTATCGTTTTCTTAATGATATAACATTTTCCAAAAACGAAATTGGTGTAATATTTTTCTCTCTTAGCTCCCTCAATTGTTTTTTATACACAGTATTTAGATGTCTACTGTCTACAAACTCGAAACATTTTCAATATTAACCAAATTGATCATTCTTGTATTTACCTCTATAAGTAACACTCATCACATCAAGTACCTACATAAGAAATAAGACTGTTTTTATGTCTTTATCATCATCATGTCTGTATGTCTTTATCCCTTAACAATCCTATCCTACTTCACACTAATATTATAAATGCGAAAATTTGTATGGATGTATGGATGGATGTATGGATGGATGGATGGATGGATCGATGGATGGATGGATGGATGGATGGATGGATGTTTGTTACCTCTTCACGCCAAAACTACTGAACGGATCTGGCTGAAATTTTGCATACAGGTAATTTTAATACTAGAATAAAACATAGACGTATGTACACGACTTTTTAGCCCGTAAATCTGACCCGTGGGATAAAAATCACCTTTAAACGTTTCCATAGGAACAACGCGTGCGAAGCCGCAGGGCGCAGCTTCTATATTATAAAGGCGAAAGTTTGTGCCGTTGTGAAGATGTTGCGCCGAAGACGACGCCCAAATTTCTGAATGGATCAAGCAAAAATTTTGCACACATAAAGATCTGGATTTAGAATAACATAAGCCAGGCTATCTTTATTACAAAAAACGCGTGCAATGCCCGTGACAGAAGCTAGTTAAGACATACGAATAACCAGAGACCCTGAAATCCTAATCTACTCTGAAACAAAAGCCGTATAAAGTTATACCGAAGATAACACGCCACCGCAAATGTTACAGCTACTGTCAAGTTGTGAACTTAAATCCACCATTAATATGAGCCTTAGCTATATTTGAACATCTCTTAGTTAATTAAGACAGTCGGTTTACCTTATCCAAGTATTGCAGCATCTAAATGTTCCAAGTTTGCGGCAAGTTATCTCCAAAGTTACGCAATCTACGGTAAGACGTGGACGGACCGATCTCTGCAAATGGCTCTGTAAGTGGCCTGAAGCAGTGTCTGTTCCCCAAAACGTTGTTATGAAAATCTGCATAATGAGAGGTTTGCGCCGACAGGCGATCCCTTGACCAATCCCGCTCCGAAATCGCTCGATTCAGCACCCGAAAACAGATTTATTGAATGGCATAAATTAATATAAAGGGATAGGTACTGATGGTAGGACGGGTCTTCTTTACATTGAGATAGTAGAAAAGACAGACAATAAAGATGAAGACATATACGTTCTAAATAGTTATTCTAGGAACCGACTATAAGACTTCATCATCATCAGTCTATACTTGTCCACAGCTAGACATAGACATCCCCTAATGAGCGCCATAGCGTGACTAAGTCTTATAGGTACCTGAAGACAGGGGTCTTCAGCTATAAGACCTAGGCACGATTAATTTTGTTGCCTACACCATCTATAACATTCACGGCAATCGCAAATGACGGCGATGTGTCTGCCTTACTACCATAAATACCCGTCTTCCCCGACCCTCCAGTTAACAGACTTATGCAAATTTCAGAAAAAAACGATTCGATGATACTAGCTGATACAAAATACGAATTTAATGTTTCACCACTTGTATTCAACCACACGCTACCAACATTACAAGCAAATGCTGCCCAAACAGAAACTTTAAAATGCAATCTTTGCAAAGTGAAAGATTAATGGGAGAAACGCTTAAACGGTAGTGGGTGACGGTGCCAAAAATCCCCTCCACTCGTATGCTGGCTAACAAAAACGTTTCTGCGGAGAATCCCCTTCATTAACAGAGAGACGTTACGCTTGTAACACACGTAGGGATCGCCGCAGGGAAAGTACTAAAATTTATTGCTCTCTCTTTCTTAAACTTGTGAATATTCCGCAGTAGGAATCAGTAGGAAATAATGTCAGTGAACAAAAGTCTTCGTATATCCTTTTGAACAATGACATTATTGTTTCAACTTCACATACCAAGACTTTCTTCAATTCGTAACAAAGCTCTTAGAATGACACACATACAGTGCGCGTTATAACAGAAGTTTGGTTGGTAGATACCTTAAGTTTTCTTAGAGGGGGTAAAGCTCTAATCCCCTTACCAGCAAGCTCATAGCTTGAACTCAGCTGTGCCTGTGTGCGACAAGCTTTACAATGTGGAAATTAGTGAGCGTTAGTTTGAGGTGCTCGCAAGAGGGCGGTGCAAGTCATTATGCGGACGATCATTGAATTAATTACGACGGTCGGAAGTGTTCCAACCCCGCTCTTCTCAGCTTCGCCACAATGCACGCCTCTGCTGAAAACAGTTTGTGGTTCTGCAATCAAATAAGAAACCCTTATGCTCGTAAATTTTCAAGATGCATACCTATCCGACTAATAGAATTTGCATGCAGAGCAGACTTTATATAAATACTAGATTCCGCCCGCGGCTCTGCACACGCTGTTTTTATGAAAACGTTTAAAGGCGATTTTCATCCCTTTCTTTCCACCCGTTACTGATTTGTAGGATAAAAATGATGATGACCTATGCGCTAATTTCAACCAGATCTGTTCAGTAGCTTTGGCGTGAAGAGGTAACAAACATCCATCCATTCATCTAAACATCTAAACTTTCGCATTTATATTAATGAGTGTGATAGCATGATTATGTTGTATGAAAATCACAATACTTTCGTATGATCTAAATTTCTAAAGTCTACATAGATATTCGATACAGTAAATTTACAAAAATGGGTACATAAACAAAATATTAGCTAAAATACTACGAGTTATAATGACTAATTACTATCAGAATGATATTAGGCTTATAACCCTTCAATTGGTGGACGAATCGAAACAAGAGTACCAACCCTTGTTTGTTTTTATCTACGGAACCCTTCACCCATAAGCTGTCGCGCGTTTTCTCAGTTTTTTCAACCGTGTTTTCATTTACCAGGGTTTTCCAGTAATACACAATTTTTTCAACTTATTCATGCGAAAACAATGTAAATTTGATTAGGTGTCCCTTTAGAGATAAAGCTTTGCAATTTATAAAGTTGGTGCCAAGCAGTTAGTAACTCTTTATCTTTTTATTCTAAAACTCTCAAAGCAGTTACAAATGTTAGTAAAATCTGCCAAGTTTATACGACGTCATTGTTAAGCAAAATCGCATTCAAACGATTTAATCTAAAATCGCCAACAAAGAAACTTTATAACGGGTATTTGTAGATACCGAGAAAGTGTTAGAACGAAATTGCGAATTGATTGTCGTGATCCACCGCCGAGTTTGCATGTTACTCCAGATAAGGGCTGTTACTACAGAATTTACAACAGCTTACCAGAACTTCTACTCGCCAGCGCACCTAGTATCCTCAGCAACAATAGAGCTTAAAGCCAACTAAATACGATTCCATTTAGCTTTTTAGAATCAAGCGACGAAAAAATTATAGATGCGCATGCAATCCTTATCTATCTAAATGCAGTGTGACAAGGCTCATTTTAGATTGCAATTCGATTTGTGCTGACACAGACCTACGTAAATTTCCAGTTTGAACACGATTTTGCCTAGTCAGTGTTAACTGGAACATTATGTAAACCAGCAATGAGTTGCAAAACTATTCTTAAACGGAATTTGAAATCTTTTGGTAATCGATTTTCTAAAACACGGCATGATGGTGTAAATGCCTTGCTTATTTTGCGCAACCATTTCGTCGATTGGGATTTTTGAAATCATTGCTCTTGCCGAGCTAAAAGTCTTTGATTGGGCATTAGAAAGAACTATTTAGGCTTTGCGGATAATATAAAAATAATGCTCTCACGATTTCAATCTATGGCTCTGATACGATAATATGGCTTAAAGTGACGCGAAGAATTACAATAACAACCCAACCAACGCGTTTATTAAATAACCGACGATTTATCCTAAACTCACTAAAGCTCAAAAACATTGCCAAACAAGAATAACTTTTCATAAACCCTCATAAGGTACAGCATTGCGAAACTACAACTCACACCATCCTGCGGGCTACATGCACTGAAGCCTCGTATGTTACCATGTTTCAGTGACAGCGTTAATCGCAGGTTCTCTTACATAATACCATACCACGGCTAACGGGGTTACGGATCCTGGATAACTCCACAACCAGAGGCAATATTTAATATGTGGTCCGTGAACCATGACTAATTTTGATTGGTTTTGTTTATTCTACATACCCACACAATGAGGTGAAACGTTAGGTAAAATGCGGACGTCAAATATTAAACTCTATTATGGCTAGGTTTAGTACCTTTTCAAAGGCCCAGCCCAATCTTTTATGTTTTCCAAGAAGATAAACGTCATGTTTTGTAGTACCTAAACGTGCATGCCGTTACCATAAACACCTTAACAGTTATTTATATAAGTGGCGCTAAATGATTACTACATAAACAATCCTTCTTAAACGCTAAAGGCAAATGATGATGATGAACCTAACTATTTTGAAATCACTTTCTGTGCTAAAACCGTGGTCACTTCAGTAAACATTGATTTGTTGCATCAGCAAGGTAATCTAGTCCAGTAAAAAAATCCCTCCTTGGCTACGCGGACTTGGCTGGCTCAGGGAATCGAATTAGGTCGGGCGCGATCGTATCGTCGCCCCCGCGTCGTCCACCCGATAACAACGTCTGCAGATAGCTACTGAAGAGAAGCTAGACCGGGGCCATACTTACCTTATTTACCTTAGTGTTGGAATATTCTGGAAATAAATATGGCAGTAGGAATTGTGACGTGATGTTTAAAAATCTGTGAAATAAACTATTAAAATGTAAAAAGGGTTCAGTAAATTTGCTGAAACGGCCTGAACTTATAATGTAAAATTATATTAATTTGTTAAATACCTAATACTTTTATAGCATCACAGAAAACACGACGTACAGGGAAGCATGCCGAGCTAAAACCACTGAAATACAATTATCAATAAATAAATATTATTGCTTATTAGGTACTCTTCATTTGATGACTCCTTTAATAGCCCACGGAAAGGTTTTCCGTGTCCGTGCCTTATCTACGCTTTTCTCATTTAAATAAAATCGAGGCGGCCACTCGATGACGTGTTTTGCTTCAAATTTGCATATTTGTTTGCTGGGGTTTCTGTGCAGTTATTTTACGGTGGAAAATTTTAATGAAAGAAAATAGAATTTCAATTTTGACTTGTTTGTTTCCACGCTGGTTATTGGATTTTACGTCCGAGTTGTTGCACTGATTACTCTATGAAGCTATAAAAGTAGTCCAGGATTCAATGGAATCACATTGAGGACAATGAAAAATATTTTCTAGCTAACATAGAACGGAACATTGCAATCTAAACTTACTTACACCAAGCCACATTTTTGGTCAATTTCTTATATTTGTCATATACTTTATTTTACTTCGATAGAAATACGTTGATATATCAGTGCCAATTAAACTAAAATACGCATCGCTCTTCCACAAAGGTTCTTTGTCTTGGCTTCAGTAAGAAATACATTGATACGATTTAAATTACGATAGTGTCTTGTACACAACGTGGCATCGGAGAAAATAGTGTTTTATTTTAGTGTTTTCCAAGCACTCGGCAATAGGGTATCACGTGAATGAGCCGATCAATTCAGCTACCAGGCAACCCGTTTTGTCGAAACATTCAGCCACCATGATTGAATCGAACGATTCAAAAAGGGTTTCTGCGTTTTTTGGGCTGATTGAAAGACAGTTTTAATAATTTTACGTACTACAGATCAAGCCTAGCAATAAAACTTTTAAATCCATCTTGGTTAATACTTGGTTATACAACGGGATATTTACTATGATTAGAATTTTGAGCTTTCCAATATTTCGGCACAGTTTCATGCGCCATGATCACGGCATAACTGAATGTCTTGCGAGTGAGTTATTATTGGTAGATATATCGGTCAACCCTCTTTTTCAGTCTTTTGCTACGAACGTTACCACTACCACCGGTTTCACTATCGAACGCAACTCGATCACGAAAATCAATGATAATTTAAAAAATTTAAAACAAAAAAATGGTACCTTTCACTTTATAATACTATAATATAATACTACTATAATACAATACTAGTTGACCGGCCTAGTAATCTACTACTAGGCAGGTAGTAGTATTGTATTATAAGTTATAGGTACTATTTTTTGTGTCGAGTTTAATGTCAACCTGTACTAAAAACATTTAATTTATAAAAACATCTTAGTATGCAGAAAAACAACCAAAAGTGTAATCTCCATTTCCGTGACCTTTGATTTCTTATCAAGCAGCTCTCAGTTGAGAGGCTGATCGATAATTTGATAATTTAACTTCTACAATACCTAAATTCAGAGGTAGTCAAGATTGGGCAGTCATGCGTATCTAACTGAGCCTTCCTGGTACTGCAGTGCACCTACTCATTCTTGCCAGACAACTCTATTACAAATTGTTTTAAAAATGTTTCAAGGTGGTTTGTTTCTCAAAATCACCCTTAAGCTATTTTGATAGAATCTAAATTCCTTTTCCATCCCCTAGTTCCGGCTTTGTCCTCATCCAATCCCTACTCGCACTGGACAAGTGCTATATAAATATCTAACGGGATTAGGGGATTTCGAAAAGGAAATTGTCTTTGAGCATCAAGAAAATAGTTTTATGTTCGTAGAGGAATAAACTTATCGGATCCGTAGGTGCTTATGAGCGGTGTAGCTCGTGCTGGAATTACTTTTGAATGAATGTTTATAGGACACTTGTCGCAGATTGCATGACATGTGTGAGCCATGTGCAATTTTATGTTGTTTTGATACCATAAAAGATTCAGTGTTGTATGTTGCAATTCAGTGTTGTAAGACTTAAAATTGTGATTAATGGACCGGTTAAGCAACCTCTGAATTGTTTACAGATTTTATTTATTTATGATTTTTGTTTCAATCAACAGTTAGCTCTACTGTTTCAATTGTAAATACCTACTTGTTCTTATTAGTTTTTTTAATTGACGGTTACGTTTTACGAATAATTTACAAGATATTTATGCTCTAAAGTAAAGGGAGTATACTCGTACTCGTAGTACGCGGCGGCGGGCCAGTTAAATGTTGACAAAACACTGTCGGCTGTCTACAACATTCATACACTGAAATGCCGCACCGATCCGCCGAGCTGTCTCGCTGAATTTGGTGTAAAGAAATCAAATAACAGCCGTTTTTGCATAAGACGGCACGGCCACGGCGACGACGCCGACACGCCGCCGCGCCGGGCACGTGCCGTCGAAGTAAAAATGTCTTAAAATTTATGGCTCGTTTTTCCACTCACCGGAACAGCGACGGCACGGCGATGGCCTAGCAAACCTGCATGTGTATATGATAAGAATTGTACACGAGTGCGTGTGCCGTGCCGTCTCGCCGTGTCGTGTAATGGAAAAACGGCCACTGTCCTAAAAATGTCGCGTTCGACGAGACTTAAGCTCGAAACCTTTCCATTCCTAGTTCCATGTAAAGAACAATAGCTAAATACGCACCTTAATAACAAAAACCTTGGTGTAAAGACGCCTTTACAGGTTGGTAGGAACTCAGTAGAAAGTAATATTATAAATAAAAATATATATTGTAAATCACTGCGTAATTTCTCCTACGCGTCTTACTAAAAAGTTTAAAGTAAAATACTACTACTTCGCAGTATACTAGTATCACAAGTAGGTATCATGTATGAACACTATAACAAGGTCAATATTATTGTATAGTATATTTTTCAAGTGTGTAGCTTAACACGACCTAATTTTTGTTCAAGCAAGCAAGCGAGCAGCGCGCCAAGTTTCCGTTACCTAATTAACTAAGCCCGGGCACTTAAGAAGCCTGACTTCGTTATGAGACCTAAACGCAAAATATTAGAGACATGCAGCTGAGTAAAAATTAGGATGGTGCTGCTTCTGTCTAAGCACGGACTACTAGCTTTTGCTCGAGGCTTTGCACGTGTTTTTCCGGGAGAAAAAGTTTATATTTTAACCAGCGGGGCATCTATTTGACTTTAGTAACGAGAAGTGATCTCCCCTTCCCGGTCTAGAACTAGGTACGTACCTACATTATCTATACAAAATTTTAAGTCATCGTGTTTGGTCGTTTTAAGATATGGTAACAAATAACTAAACATATAAACTTTTTAAGCTATTGCATAGCTTCTATCGCGGGCCTTGAGCGCGGGGACCGAATCCAGAAATTCCGTAACGAAAAAACCTTGACGTTTGTCTCTTTAGTTCAGCAACTCGCCTCTAGATGGCATTGCAATAGCTTTACCGCGGCAGTCCCCGAGTGCCACTCGTCTTTTTATTATTTTAGCACTAGCAGCGCCTCGCGGTTTCACTCGCGTAGTTCCGAATTCACTCCCTTCAGGAATTCACTCCCTGAAAAGTAAGCTTTTTAATGATGAAAGAATTTTTTTAATAGGGTATATGCATGTGATTTCAAAATGGCTAAAAAAATATATACGTATTCTCTATTGATATAGAAACATATCTAAATATTTATTTTTCCAATTTGAGATGATTTTATTGTAGAATTTAACCATTGAAAAATTGATATTTTAAATCACTCAATCGCAAAATTTCAAAACGCTACGCCATTGACTAGAGCGGACGTGACATCACTGTACACATTTCTTCTTTTTATATTCTGCTTGCTTCACCTTGATTTGACACTATTCTGCCCACTTGACATTTCGTATTGTCGATTATTTTCAGTTTTTTCGGAAAACCTCTTTCCTGAGATGATCACACCGAGGTCGTTACCAAAGGTTTTAATCAAGTGTGTACGTCGACGTCACATAAACATGGCGCCAATATGGCAGCGTTTTTATCGCCCAAAAATGATTGTAGTTTTGATTTGTTTTTTTTACCTTGTTAATGCGAAATTCAGTGAGCGTCTTATCATTCCTCGGTTAAATAATGACCTAAAGAATCGATTAATACAATAAAAAAAATCGATGCATATACCCTATTGTTCCAGTAGTTTCGGAACCAATTTAATAAAAACAAACAAAGAAACAATCCAACCTTTTTATAGTATGAGTATAGTTTTATAAAATAAGTGAGATTCAAAACGTTTCATGTGAGACACGTCTGTTCCCAACGTCTCATTAAAGTCAGAGTATCATAATTTACAACCTCAATCTCACCTCAACAGCTATTATGTATTGGTCCACAGCTGGACGCAGGCCTCTCCCCCTGATAAGCGCCATGTTGGCGTTTATCTCATGGGGGGTCATGCCCATAATCCTGGGCATTCGGGTTGGGGATCGCAGTTCGGTGGTAGAAATGTTATCCAGGTGGTGCTTCTCCCTGCCCTCTGGTGCAAATCGCTTAGTCGTCTTACGACACAATGGACGTTATTTAAAGTCTACTGTAAATTATTCCTACAGTTAAAGTAAGCTCGGAAGTCAAAATTTCATACCTTAAATAAAAAAAAACACCCGCACCTTCGCCTGCTGTGTCACATTTGTCGACACATGACATTGATTCCGAATTAATACGTCTACATTTTAAATCTACTGATAGGACGTTTAGATAGTAATTACTATTTATCAAGCTGTTTATATAGTAAAAATTTGACTTATATATCTAAGTGCTTATTTTGTAAGTCTAAAGAATGTTTTCTATGTATAATAAAAAATATATACCTATGTAGTGTATTGTATTATGTAAATCAGTTATCTGGTACCTTTAACACAAGCTCTGCTTAGCTTGGGGCCAGATAATGCTGTGTGAATTGTCCAGCATATTATTTATTTATTTATTATTTATTTATTGAAAAAGAAATAAACGATTTCACTCTGACTCTAACTCTGACGTTTTTCAACGGTACCATGATAGCTATATCTCATGATGTGATGAACAGGTAAGGTTTCTACGTATAGGTATTGAATTAATGAAGTTACGTGTTAATAATACTAATCTAGATTGGTTTGAATACAATATCCGCAATTTGAATAAGCAAGCAGCAGTTCAGCGCAGAACAAACACTTATCGACGATTTCAGTTCCCGCTGGGACAAATGTTTGTACCATCTGCAGATATCTGTTCAGGTTGTTCTGGATGTTTTCTATGTATAATAAAAAAATATCTGTGTAGTGTTTGGTGATAGGTGTGAATTGTATTGTATTATGTGTATCAGTAAGTAGGTACACATAACACAAGCTCTGCTTGGGGCTAGATAATGCTGTTTGAATTGTCCAACATTATTTATTTATTATTGTATTGTATTATGTGTATCAGTTAAAGTACCCATAACACAAACTCTGCTTGGGGCTAGATAATGCTGTTTGAGTTGTCCAACATTATTTTATTATTATTTATTTTATGTTATTAGTCACTACTAAAGACTGATCACGCTGTCATTGCAGAAATCAGACAAGAAAACGGCGGCGTTGTCATAATAAAAATCAACGAAGACTTTGGTTTTGTTTTTTACGTAATTTATAAATTACAAAAAGTTTCCTAATGTGATACATTCCTTTATTTCTTCTCTCCATTCCTTTAAAGCTGAAAATAATTTATTCATGTATTGACTTTGTAATATTTTTAATCAATTCATATAAATAATCTGTTCTGTGACGCTTTTAATATTAAAAATAAAAGACTATACAAATACTCGTTATTGCACACTTAGATAGAGAAGAACAGAAAATAAAAAATAATAATACTGTTTTCTATGAAATTGTACCTATGTTCTAAGCCTATCCGGAAAACTTGCGTCATGATAATAATATATTTGACATAAGCATTAATAATGTAATTTTACACCCAGTTTCACGCGTAGCTATTTGTACGATGATAACTTAATGGATACTGGTGTTATTCAAATTATTTTAACCGCAACGCTGAGTGGCATGTGGCTATAAAATAATTTCAGTTAGTCTTATACCTCTATATAATTTAGTATTAAATAGTAGTTTGTTAAAATTGCCATACCTACAAAAGACTCAAAGTGCCTAAAGTGAAAAATAGTTATAATAGTATTAATGTAACTGTGTAAATGTATGTATGTGTCTGTATGTGTTAGAGAACTTCCAAAGGATTTTTTTTCATTGAAAGTGATCTTCGTGGTTTTTTATTTCAATCGATGACAAACGTTCTATTAAGAATGTTAAGATATATAAAAGGGCCTAGACAATTTAACAATCTTTATTAAATTGTCTATATTTAAGTAGATGTAGATGTACCTATGTATACCGCTTACTGAAATAAAGTTTTTTTTTATATTCGATGTCGAAAGCGATAGTAGAATGTCCAAAAATGTATGGGTTTGACACATTATGCCTTAGATGTGTCACGTGATCTGTTTCGAAATTTGCCCTATCAAACTTTCAATCGTTTTCGTTACGCTTTATAGCGAATGCCCGATGACCGAAAATCGAATGGACCGATTTTCAATATTCTTACACTATTATAAAGAGAATGATCCGAAGGTAGTTTCGAAGGATTAATGTTTGTCCTACAAAAAAAAATAAAAGACATGCATTTGGAATTGTCAAATTATTTCAATTTTTTTTTATTCCAATTAATTAATCAATGCAATCGTTTTATCAAAAATTGTACGTAGTAATAGGTACGTTTCTACTAGTTATGCGTAAATAGTCCTTTTTGCTTAGTCAGCGTTAATATCCAAAAGGGTTCGACCACTAGGGTCCCTACCCTACTGGTAGCGGTAACGGGGGTATTATTCGCCCGTTCTTAATTTGAATAATCAATGAGTTATTATTTGCGTGTATGAGGGTGATATTGCATTAATCTGATATAATTTTTATTAAAACTGACCTGAATTGAAGAGCTATACAAACTTAAATTCGATTTGGAGTTGAGTACTTACCTACTCAAATACTTAAAGTTTAATAAAAAATGCTGGAAAATCTTCACAATATCATCTAGCCCAGTGTTTTTCAACCTTTTACATGATGCGACCCCCCTGGCATGAAAAAATATTTCGCGACCCCCCAGACCCTTCGCTTTTTTATCATTTATGTATGTATGTGTATGTTGTTAGTGTTACAAGTTACAAATATTCATTTCATACGACGATGTTATACGTTTCCATAATTAGGATTCGTATATAAATACGTAATTTAGTACGTAAAACACATTATTTTACAATTACATACATCGAATACGTCACCAATTGATAACTCAAAATAACTTCGATTCATTTTCGTTGACACAATCTTTTACTGAAGAACTCGGAAGTAAGATAAACATCAAGGCATTTATACCAGGTATGAAAACGGTATTAGATAATTTAAAAAGAAGAATTGTGTCAGTACTTCTCAGTGCAAGATACTTCGGAAGACACTGTTCGGAGGTGGATCTTAAATCCGTTCTTAATAGCAGCTATAAATGAGGTCAATTTGCCAACTAAGCTAAAAGAGAATCTGCTTGAATTATCTGCCGATGGGATGTTATACCTGGAATTGAAGTCTGTTAATTTGGATACCTTTTGGTTAAGGAGAAAAACAGAATATCCGGAATTAACAACAGAGGCTTTAAAGTGTTTGATTCCATTTGCGACCTCGTACTTATGCGAGTTGACATTTTCGTCAATGGCCCCCCAGGGGGTCGCGACCCACAGGTTGAAAAACACTGATCTAGCCCCAAGTTAAGCAGAGCTTGTGTTGAGACAAGCTCCGCTTAACTTGGGGCTAGCCCAGTTCATGTTATGGGTGATGCTGTGTGGATTGTCCAGCATGATTTATTCAATTATTTAATTTATTTTGACTAAACATAGCATTCTTCTATAATTTAAGGGAACTGTGTTATATTTTCCCTCTAAGACAAGAATGACAACGCCATAAACTCTGCTTCATCGCTATGAGGCAAGTTTTCATCGGACTTAGAGGGGAGTTTCATAAATAGGTTCTTCCATGCCCCTATGAATTAGTGGTGACCTCATTAACCTATATGGGTCTTGTTTATAATACTTACAGCACCCTGTAGGTGTTTACAAGGCATTTATTGAATTATTGAAATATTACTGGAACTAGGTAAAGTTTTAGTGCTTTGCTATTCAACGCGAAATGTCTGAGAGTTGCCTAACCCACAAAATGTGAATGGAAGATTTTTGGTACAAAATCTTATACTTTTAAACGCAATTCTTGTATATAAATATAATCTGTAGCTCGAAAACGGCTCCAACTGTTTTCATGAAATTAAATATACAGGGGGTTTCGGGGGCGATTGAGATTTACACTCACTAATTCCTGGATGATCGATTATCCAGGAATTAGTGAGTGTAAATCTCACACGCTCTTCCTGTACAAAATTCTGGTAATTAAGGAATGCATCAGCATTCCTAAAGCTATGTATATTGGGATCTAGAATCAGAGATATTTTGTCTTTTTCATGTTATACAGTTTTTATTTCGGTTGTTACCTTCCTTGTTGTCTGTTAATTGTTTTTGTTAATTTGTAAAACAATAATGCAAAGAATATCTTTGGTTCTAAATCCAAGAATAGACGGCAAATAACGTACGGAATCGAAGAGATTTTCGACTCCTACGTCACATGACCTCGTGGTCTAGTTGGTTAGCACATTCCCCTACTGAGGGAAGAATGTGGGTTTGAGTCCCGTAAAATTTTTAAGGATATAATTTTATGTCTTAGAAATTACCTTAAGTGTGGCTACATTCTACAATTACAAAAAATCTTGGATAGGTCTGTAATGCAGCGATTCTCTATATGGACGAAGACTTGGAAAATCACTCGTAGGAACCCAGGTGTGTTCCTATGGTAGGTTAGGCACGTATATGAAACGATGAAAGATAAAGCACGACCCACTACTTTGTTAGGAGCTACAAAATATTTTCTTATAACCTTCAAGTATAGTTTTGACCTGTTTAGTTTATAGAAATTTTAAATAATGTAGTGTAATATATAAAAGTAACCGTTTGACTGAATATCCAAAAACCCTATATTTTTAACTACCAAGAGAAACTATTTACATTTTGTTTAATATGGTGTCTCTAATAGCGTTGCGCAAAATGTGTCATTGAAAAGAAATGAATGAAGTATATCTTTTTGCTCAACGAAGTAGTCCACTCATTTAGTTCACTACTTCATTTAGTTCAGCATATCAGAACGACATAAAGAGAGATATGGAGCTCGCGTAGTGTACCTATCACACTCTCTAGGAGTTGCTCGAGTTACGACTAATGAATGACACAACTTAGGTATTGTATTTCACTTTCATTCTAATCTTGAATTTCCTTCCTTCTTTGTTTTTTTAATATGATTTGACCTTTTCTAAGTGTACATTTATTGTATTTATGGAAATAAAACATTTTTGAGTTTGAGTTTGAGTTTGAGTTCAGACAGGCTTATGAACAATGAAATGAAAGCAAAACTATAAATGACGAGCTGCGCCCCGTGGCTTCGCACGCGTTGTTCTTATGGAAACGTTTAAAGGTGATTTCTATCCCACGGGAACTGATTTATGCCCTACATAGAAAAACAACAATCCTTCATGAAATAATACTTTAACGTCATAGCAGAAAGTACATAATTCAGGCGTGTACGACCCGCCCGACCCGGCAGTGGGCAGGCGGCGGGCGGCGATGATAGACGAATGTATACGATACGATACGAGTGATGCGATGGATGTGTGTGAGTGAGTGAGTGCGGTCTACGCTGAGCGCCAAGATAAGTTCGTGCAAAGAAGGATTTCGAAAGATTGAACTAAATGAAGTAGAGATATATTTGAATGACTACTGAATGAAAGACAAGTTTATTTTGCGAAGTGAAGTAGTTCATTTCCTTCAATCGTTCGCGAACTACACAAGTCTAGTCTCTAATGTTCATACCGATTTTCATCTTTATACGAACTTATTTACTTATTAATTTAGGAAAACCAGCAACACATAGAAAATTAAGAAAATAATGTAAGCTTGTATGTCTCCAGGGGACCTATTTTTATTCTCCACCACACAATTTCGTGTTTCATTTCGGCTAAGTGGTGTACCTTAATACACCGAATTAAAGTACCGATTAGGACGAAAAACGAAACGGTACAATCGGTTGCGTATTTTGAGAATTATTATAGACCCCCTGGACCTAATAGTCTGGTCAAAGATTAAGTTTTGGTTGTTTCTACCTAGAAGCTAGGCATAAGAGAATATTTTCTTTTGAAGCTGATTCTAGTTCGACCATAGGGTCCAGTTATGGACGGTAGTAATCCGAAATTTTGAAAGAAAACTACACGCACAGACAGAATTTATAAAATGGAAATAGAAAGAAAAATAACCATGTTCTTCAGATATCAAAAATATCACCTTATTGCCGTGTCAGTATTTAACTATCAATATAAAGATAAAAGATAAATATAAAGATATTTATTTGCAAAAACATGTGTACAAAAAGCTGACATATAGTGATATAGAAACAACATGCTTGACCGTTTGCAGTATGCAAATTATTAAAAGATGCTGATGATGACAGCATGCAGCGTTAAGTACTATCTACAATTTACAATTTATGATGTAAATTTATTGTTTAACATAAGGAAAGAAAGAGTGTTGGATTTGATTTGGTTTCTTGTTTGTCGAGCCGGTAGTTTTAGTTCGGGCCGGTAGGGCTACCCTACCGGCCCAAACTAAAACTTTACTGGCCTTTACCTTACCAAAATCAAGTCTAGGTTAGCATCACTTATCCCCTCATATCTTCACGCATCGTTCTCGCGATGAAAACGAAAGGGCTACGCGCTATAGTCAGCTAATAGAGCAACACCCACATAGCCCAGCAATAAAATCTTAACCGTCACGTGACGGTATTTTACGTGACAATACGTTACGTGACGCAACGTGAAAGAGCTACGGTGACAATGTAGCAGAGGCTTTTGTGCCGAAATTCTTTTCAAAAAGTCACACGCACGTTTTCCTCTATTTAATTTTTTTTCATCAAAATGTATAATCATTTGGAGTAGCATGCAGCTATTTTGTGATATAAAAAATGTGATAAAAAACTATTCCAACCAGCTCCTCTATTATATTCCTACAGCGAAAACTTGCCATGAAGCCCTTAAAAGAACACTGAGGTTCTATAAAACAAACCACCACTAGAAAAATATTGGAGGAATTTTCTAGAAAGCTTTGAAAAATTGCAAGCTACCTACCAAAAGTGACAACATTTCACATATTGCAATATGGACTTCCGGCTGATGATAATAAAGTTGAAGTTATTCTTATCGATATGCAAGGGGCGTACAGACCCTGGGCACACATGTTCTAGGGCTCTTTCTAACGTGTCGCTGATTCCGCCCAAGCAGTAAACTGCACATGTTACTGCGGCCGGTTCGCCTTAGGCTAGCCGAAACAGCTGGTAACTGAGTATAACAAAAAAGCCACAGTAATATAAAAAACGAAGCTTGATGTTTATATGTATGGATGGATAGATGGGTGGATGGATATCTGTTACCTCTTCTCGCCAAAACTACTGCACGCGGGCTGAATGTGATGATTTTGCTGGCAAGTAATTCTAATCATGGAAACATTCGATACTTTGCATCCCATTAACACTTCCCACGGGATAGAAATCACGTTTGAGGTTTTCATAGAATCAACGCGTGCAAAGCGGCAGGCAGAAACTTTTAGATATTTTTAACGTTACTACTTCTAATCTAGTATCGAATACGACTAAATTAATTTTAATTTTACTATGGAAATAGACACTGGTGTCTATTCAGATGTCGCTAAAACTAAACTAAACCAATTGATCACGACTAAAAATGTCACTATCATAACGATCAAATAATAAGGATTGCATCATTTTAGTACTGTCAAATTAGTTTAGTCTAGTTTTGACGACATCTGAATAGACACCATTGTCTCACGGAAAGACCATCATCATCATAATCAGACCACATACGTCTACTGGATATGGTCTCACCCATACGACGACGCCATAAATAGCGGTCATGAGCCTCTTCCATCCATTGACTCTCCGCAGCCGTGACCTTGACTTTACCTTAACTAGTAAAGTAGTAAATAATTTTACATGAGCTGTCAGCAGTTAATTATGAAAAATAACAAACGCAACTAATAGTTTTACTACGAGTATAATCTGTTCTGTTGGACGCGTGCTTAACAAAAGTTTTACCGCAAAACTGCGTTGCACGACGGTTTTCATCTAACTGAAAACCGTCATGCTACGCAGTTTTATGGTAACATACAGCTTAAAAGACAGACATTAATAAAAAAAGACGTGTGGCACTCGGGGACTGCCGCGGTAAAGCTATTGCAATGCCATCTAGAGGCGAGTTGCTGAACTAAAGAGACAAACGTCATATTTCAAAAAGTCATTAAAAGTTCTACTATTCATCGATAGATGGCGAAACTAAAAAGTAGCACCGCTGTTCCGGTCGGAGTGGGGAGCATGAGGTTTTTTCGTTACGGAATTTCTGGATTCGGTCCCCGCGCTCAAGGCCCGCGATAGAAGCTATGCAATAGCTTAAAAATATCTATGTATGTAGAGGTAGTATATTGTATTATGTATATCAGTTATCTAGTACCCATAACACAAGCTCTGCTTAGCTTGGGGCAAGATAATGCTGTGTGAATTGTCCAACATTATTATTATTATAATTAAAACGAGAGTTAAACTCTTGTTAAATCCATTTCTAACTTTTTAGACACTGTTTAGCTAAACGCTTGTTAGACTAGTATTTACGTTGATCTTGTACATATAACCTATACCGATGTGTGTATAGCCTAAGCCAGGACTGCTACAAGTAATATCATTTTATTGGATCATAAAATATAAAAACTTTAATGCAATAGTTAGCGGTGTGGTGCTGGCTTAGAATTTGCACTACTCCAATTCATCCTCTGGGTGTCGTAAGAGGCGACTAAGGGATATCCATCGGGGGCGGGCAGCAGCGCCCCCTGCAGAACAAATCTTCCACCAAACTGCGATCCCCAATCCGCATGCGCAGTGTGGGGATTATGAGCACTAACCCTGATAAGTAAAACGCCAATAAGGCTTTTATCAGTAGGATGCCTGAGTCCAGCAGTGGACCGATACAGGCTGTTGAGGTTGAGGTTAAGCAATAATAGAAAAATAGTTCAACTATCATGTGAATCAAACCTGCATCAGCTTGATGTTGATCAACAGAAGGTAGAACAACACTGTCGGTCAATTGTACCTACTATCTTGCTCTCACTGTGGCATCATTCGACTCGATCCCTCATGGACGGTGTTCGCAGTAAACCCTCGATAAATACGCCGCAAAATTATTCGATTACACGATTGGGATTTGGGGAATCGGACGTGCAATTCGATTTTCTGAAGTCATTGTAGGCACCACACCATTATTGTTGGTCCCGTTCTGCAGCTCTTTTGACTGCAATTTTCAATAAAACACTTTACTGAAATAATGATTGGGTAGTCGTCTGAGGTTATAGCATGAGTTTTTCATTGTGTATGAAAACTGTAAACGTTTTCGTTACCTTCCGTACATTTAAAACCTTACAGAGCCCATAAAGTACCTACTTTCTCTCAGTATCCGGTAGCGAGATGAGATTTTTCATAGTTTGACAGGGGCACAGAATAAATGTTTAGTACTGCACAAGGGCGCCATTAGTTTCATACGAACTCGACTCTAGTTTTCGATAGATGTTAATTTATTTTAGCAGTAGGTACAACTTTAAACGATCAGTCAGAAGTCGGCTGGAATAAACAAAAGCTACTACCGTTTAATATCGTGCAAACCCATTCTAGGCATTCTGCTCGAATCCCTGAATATGTCAATGAGATGTTACTTTGATTTAGTACGTGTGTGATCATCATTGAGACATTTCATAAGCATCGCCGCGAGTTCGCTAACCCTACCTACCACTTATGTAGGTATTTGACAAGGTCCCATCCAATTCTAACATTCTTTACACTCACAACGCAAACTTCTACCTCCAAGTAGATACAGGTAAGTATCCAGTGAATTTCATAATCAAATTACCCTAACCCATTACACCCTACATTTTCCAAAGGGACTTGTAATAATTTCCCAAAGAGATACAGCGGTGTTATGTATCATCATTTATTCAGCTTTACTAGAAAATCAAAACATAGTTGAAATTTTCGTGATGTTACCTTTACATAACCAAAATATACAATACTAGCTGTGCCCCGCGGCTTATTAAAAGGTGATTTTCATCCCACGAGATCCATACACCCATACATCCATGCAAATTTTCGCCTTTATAATATTAGTGTGATACTTTATGATTGTAGATGATGTTTTTTTATTTAATTTTGTTAAGTAGCGGTTTTTGAAGTACATTCAATCAAATGCAAGAATTTTTGTAAATATTTCAGAATTTTTTAAATATTTAAATTTTTCAAAGTAGACAGTATAACTGAAAGGATGAGCTAGAAATTGGTGCTCAAGATCCTGAAAAATAATAAGTCTACGAATTAATTAATTTGTAGATAATATTTGGTAATTACCAAACTCCATAAATTCTCTCTACATAAAAGACCAAGAGCGTATACTCGCACACAAACACCGACTATTTGGACCCCTTAAATTTTCCGCTTTATTTTAATTTTTGTATATTTTGGTATTAAATTTGAACTATTTCTTACGTATAGAAAATGTTATGTGTATACCTATTATAGTTTCGTTGGCACTCATCGGGTGCCTTAAAATGAAACCCTACGAAACCCTAAAAATTTCACAGAAATAAGTTGAACCAAATAAAGTTAAAATAGTTCAGTTAATGAGTGGCAACCTTAAGTCCCATTCACGCCAATTACAGTTTGGCCAACCACGATTAGCTGTATAGGACACCTCCGACAATTTCCGGAAGTAAATGGAGTTAATTTAGCATACTCGTATTTTGTACTTTATGAACTTTACACAGAAGGTGACACTCATAACTAAAACAAAAGAGCAGCTCGTGCGATGTGATTTTGTTTTCATTGAATCAACTTCAACAAATGTTATACCTTTAAGGAATGGAGGTACCAAGCCTCTTCTAATTTAAAAATAAATATCTGTGCGTCTGGTCGAAGCGACGCGTGACCCGAGCTGGTGAGTATCTGGCGCAGCGCATCAGTATTGCCATACAGAGGGGCAATGCAGCCAGCGTCTTGGGTATGGTATTGATATGGATCAGTTGAGCTACCTGATTGTATGCAACAGTCGATTGTTACCTAAATTGCTTCAATTGTAAATACGTCTAGTTTTAATTTATTTCTATTATTTGATTGTAATTTTCTTTATCACTAAATTTATTTTTATTTTCAAAAATTACCTGCAGCAAACGCAGCTGCAAACAAACGTCTTAGAAAACTAATCAGAGTTTTGACAAAAGATATTTTAAATGTGTTCTAAAAACAACAAATATTAGACGAATAACAAATAATAGTAATTATTCACTCCGCAGTCGTAAAACATAGAGGTCTTTATTACGTAATCGCGATCAAAAGCTACCAATCATTCAGTGCTCGCTTGAAAGTAAAAATGACGTAAATGCCTCAGAGGTGTAATTTAAAAGGTATCGAGTATCACAATTAAAATGAATAATGATGTCAATATAAATAATATCTGAACGACAATGCGTGGGTTTCACTAATAAGCGGAAAGCCGATTTACACAGAAAACGGTCCGAAGAAATTAAGAATAATAATAATGTTTTATTCGGTAATAAAAGATTTAAAGTCGGAAGCGTACCCAAGACGCTGGCTGCACTCCCGCTGTATGCCCAGGCTGATTATTGCTGATGCGCTGCGCCAGATATTCACCAGCTCTCGGGTCACGTGCCGTGCAGCTTCGACCACACGCTCAGATATTTTTTTGAAAACTAGAACATCCTCAGTATCCTTCGGATCTAGAATATGTGATTAGCAATCTAATAATCCATTATATTTTTATAGTCTTGTTTACGAAGTTATTCTTGCGCAGGACTACTTAGGTGTCTTTTTCGTGGCTCCATGAAATTCGTAATAATATAAAATTTAAATCAAAATTCTTTTATTTTCACATAACTTGATCCATAGTTTGTTAGTAGGTTCTTATAATTATTACATGTTAGTAGGGTAGGTACTTATTTCTTATACTAAAATTTTAAATATCTTATCTATACAGTAGACCTACTACATAACATTACCTATTACTACAAATAATATTAAATAAATTATTACAAATTTAGTCACAACATAAATAATTATGGTGTTTGTTGACCCTCTGATACTCTACACGTGTCCTCTGATTGGTGCTAAGAGCGGTACCGTCTGGTGGGTAGGCTTTGGCCGTGGCTTGTCACCCTCTCCGGACAGGGCCAGTCTATGAAGCAACTCTGTTGTGTTTCGGAATGTGGTCCGGAGTAGCCATCTTCTAGACCTTCGTGATACATCGTCGGCCGCATCTTCGCATTCCATCACGTGAGATTTCGGTCAAACGAAGGTCAATTTCTGATAAAAAAAAAGAAATTATATTATATTGTAATGGATCAGAACGAGCAGGTTTCGTTTCAGTAAATCTAGGTACCGGTAAATCTGTGTATGCAACCCGTAGTTGGTATATTGTGCAATAGGTATACTTTGATGTTACATTGACTTTATAAAATGCTCTCATATTTCCTAATTATGACAATGTCTTAGCTGTTGAAATTGTTTTTGTATAGACCTTTCTAATGGGCAATCTTTTAATTTTAATTGGTGTGGGTGTAACCATTTTGAAGTGTAAGGGAGCGGATGAGTGGTCATTATGAACCTAGATGGTATACATGTATAAAGAACGTCGTTGTGGTTCTAATTTATTTTATTCTGAGTCACTTTTTTAGTTAATTGCACAGTATTTGCATTTGTCTATTGATTCAATTTTGCCGATAAATTGAGGGTGGTTTACATTACGGAGCCATCGTCGGTAACACTACGAATGGCTCGACAGCCGCCTTACACGCTGAAGAGTGGAATCTTTCTTTTTTTGGTAATATACCGTGTTTTGCTATCAAATCAAGATAGTTAGAGATTCTATTAACAAACTGTGAACTTCCGCTAATGCCCTTGAGCAGTTGTGTGAGCTCTTTTTCAGTTTTGAGCACTGTCGCAAGGTTTCTTGCCTCTCGATCTTCTATAGGATACATTTCGGAGTTAACTAGAACTTTACGACCTGATTCCATCATTTCCTTCCACTCCAGGACGAGTAAACGTACGGCGCATTACTATCCTTACCTTGCGAATATTCCATCAACCCGCACTAAGCGGTTCTCCTCCCCGTTCCCCGGCAGCGAGTTCAAATCCTTATTCGTACCAATAAGGATTTGAACTCGCTGCCTGCCTCTATTTTTCCAACCAACTACAACCCGAGTCTATTTAAGACGAGAGTGAATAAATGCCTTCTAGAACTTTGTGATACATCTTAGGCCACGTCGATTGTGGTAACGCGAGAAAGCTGATGTCCCGATTTGTCGGTTGTGTCGCCTGCACTAGTCAGTCAAGGTAGGTGGTGTTGCTTCCATAATCCACCATTCTCTCATATTTGCCTTTTTATATTTTCCAAAAACAAGAAACATGGGTGCCACTAGGGTACCTCCTCATCAGCCTGTCTGGTCCACTACTGGACGTTTATCTCATAGAGGGTAATGCCCATAATCCCCACGCTGGGCATGTTCAGAGACTTCGGAGTGTTTTCTAAGTATAATTAAAACATCTTTTATGTATGTAATTTATTAAAAATATTACTTATTCAGTATGCAACCATAACATAAGCTCTGCTTATGGGGTTGATGATTATGTGTCCAGAATTAAAAAATATATATATAGGTACATAATTTACCAAACATAGGCCAAGCATACCTACTTCACCTACGAGTAACAAAGGCAAACTCTACAATTAAATATCCTGGTGCGCTTACATAATATAAAGTTGGCATTGCCACCAAACACGTGGAAAGGTCAAACATTTGTGGCCGCTTTACAGCTGTTAAGCAGCGTGCGTGCTCGCATTGCAAGGACCATAACGCGAGTGGCATGAAGGCAATTAGAGTAGTGTGTGCGTGCCCTTAAATAGGGTCGTTGGATTTATTGAATGTCTGTAAAGTTAGGTGAATGTTGAAGTTAAAATCAACTTTGTACATAATAATTATTGACAATCACTACAATAACTACATGCCATTTACTGTGTAAGTACGTACTTACTAAAGATTAGGGTAAATTGACCAGCATAATAAAATGAAGGTATCGTAAAGGTCAACCTTTACTGCAGTACATTCAACCAAATACTTCAACATGTAAGCCGTTAAGGCATGTGTATTTTTTTATATGAATTGATGGTTTGTAATTTTTTAATGAACAATTTGAAGCTGCTCTAACCTTATTCTGATCACAAAGTCATTGCCTGCCATTTGCAACGTTAAGTTGGTTTCAACGAAAAACAAAATTAATCCAACATAATAAATAAATTCGTTAATAAATAAAACCAATTTTAATAAGTGCGCTGCAAGCCGGCTGGCATATTGCATCGGTAATAAAGGTAAAGTTTTATGGTATAAATTCACTAATACGCCTGAACTCTCGCGATAAAGTCTAAAATCGTGCAAATTATTAATGCCACTGGAATAATTCTTTGGATTTTTGACAGCGCAATCGAAGTTTCCCGCTAGGCTCCGCTGCCGCCTTTTAATTAAGAGTAACCTCCCTTACTAACTGTTTCTATCGCCCGATCAATGTTAACTTTTATCAGACTTGGTAAAATAGTTTAATGAAAGGAATTTGATCGAAACTTTACCAGTTTCGATTTTGTAAAAAAAACAATTAAAAAAAAGCTACACCCCGCCAGTGAAACAGTAGATTCAAGTGAAAGAAATAACAACAATTACAACGTTTTTTTTTAATTGCGATAAGTTACGACAAAATTGTGGCAACATTCAAAAAATATTTGTATGTACTACATAATTTTTGGTACCTACCTACACATACCTATCTACCGGATTCCACACCTGGGCAAGTGCCTTCTTCAAGTGCCTTCTTTTCATTAAAGTTACGTCAGAAAACTACCAAACACAAACATAACGTAAATAAACAGAGTACGATCTACACTCGAACGATTTTACAACAGTGAGTTTCAACTGTTACTCTGCGAGTTTCAACAATGTAGTAGGGACCTACTACCCTAGTTCCGAATCCGAGCTCTGCTTTGCTACAGTCTGTTACTCTACGCCATTACACACGAACTTCATTGATACTTTAATTTGTTCGCTAGTTTCCAATGACTGCTTATCTCATTCTAAGTAGGGGCAGAAGTTTTTCAATTAACTGAACTGATAGAGCTATCTCATTAAATAAAGTAGGTGAGTAAAATGTTGTGGCAACACTCTTAGAAATGACGAGATGGTTTTTTAGGGAGATTCTAATTAAAGGTAATGTAAATTGATTTTCATCAGAAGCACGTTTTATTTTATTTCGCAGGCAGAGGATACTTTGTCAAGATACAAATTAAATAGGCGATCATGAAATGTTTGTATGTAATGATTATATAAATCATACTAACACGGATAATTATTATCTATGGTAAAATAACACCATTATCATAGGGTGAGTATTTTGGAAGAAAAACTTTATCTGATTGCTAAAAGGCATGAAGCTGTGTGCTACATCTCCAGTTTTCGCATAAAAGTAAAATTCAGCGGTAATATTTATCTCGCAACTTTAGATGAAGAGACCTCTCATTACGGAACCGTTTGCGAAAAGGTACATAATACTGCCGAATTCGCTGTGCTCAATCAGCCCAAAAGGTAGGAACTTTTTTATTGCTTGTCCAAGGTCCGTGTGCGGAGTCTAACGAGCTCATTGGAAATTCAAATCGTACCTACCACCGCACCCTGTAATCGATAATATTACATGTACGTGCTTCCTGAAGTCCCTGCTTCGAAATCCCAAATCGGACGTGGCAATATTACGCTGACCGCGGCTTACCGCCTCAGTTATTTCAATGAATCTATATTGAACGTACATGGAATGCTGAAAAACCGTTACAAAGAATCATAGGCAGCAGCAAAAGCGGTGGAAAACATTATTATCTACATCATTACGTACGCTCGTAAAAGTAAGATCCCTGTTTATCCATCGAGAGAACAACTTTAAATGATGAGGCGACGCCTATAGCTGACAACGGTTATCTAAAGTGCGAATGAAGTGTCTTTAAGTAAGGAAGGCACTTACTCAATCGCATTTAAATGAATAGGACCCGATAACGAATCTGTGTTGCTTATGCAAAAAATTATACGAATGCAACTCCGAAACGGTGTGAACATTATGCAAATAATCGTTCAACGTTTATATTGAGTTATACAGTTTGACTTTATAATGAGACCACATGACTGAGAATAGCCATACAAATTATCAAAGTCCAGTTTCAGAACTCGATTTCCAAGTCAGATTCCGAGCAATTACAAAGTATTATTAATTCCGAACATAGCGCAGTGCACTCGGCGATCGTATTCGTGTAGTGGATGTGAAGAAAATTGCACTAACTAATGATCATATCGCTTCTTGAATACAAATTCAGGTCTTTCAGCGGACGGCTAGCGGCTGGCCTATTACTGCCGTGTTACCGAGGTAAATTGAAATGGCGTTATGATTTATCGCGGGACTTCACGAAAGGGAATTTCAGACAGCTTCTTCGGTGGACGTGGAATGAACACCAACGCGCCGCAAAAATATAAAACACGTTTTGACCGCTCGTAAATATTAATAACAAGTATAAAAACACGGAAAATGCAATCAACAATCCTATTTGGGGTTAAAAAAGCGTACAGCACGTGTACTTTGGGGCCGGAAGCTTGTTTTTGCTGAAAAGCTTTAATTATTCACCGCATATTTTGTCCGTCGCGTGGCACAAATTCAAATCGCATTAATCTCACATGATAACATTTTGACGAGTTGGTGTAAATATCTTCAGCGGCAAATTAAATGTCTAGGTTTGGAATGGGTCCGTGTGGAAATGTGCTCGTTTAGCAAAAAGGTTCGCGTCGGGAATATGGAGAGGCTTCTGGCGGGGAGCTCTTAGTTTAAAAGTCATATTTAGCTAATTACGCCGCGGCCGCGGTCGCCCAAATGGCGGTCTGGCTCGCCTACCCAATGTGCTGTACTGTACCTAACCAGGGAAAATTCCAAACTCTATCTGAATATATTAAGCCCCGAGTCCTATTAAGTAGGAAATTTAAGGCCTGCGTGAAGCATATCTTTTATTACAACTGCAATACGCTGGTCAGTAGGTCTATAAACTGTGGTGACTGCATAATTGTTCCTATCTGTATCTGAATTTTTTCGTTGGCAATTTTTTACCTTACAAAATAAGACACTAGTTTTTTTTTATCAGCCTTTACTGTCCCACTGCCGGGCAAAAGCCTCTCTTTGTTCCTACCACTCCTCGTGATTTAACTATATAGTTTATTTACACCCCATTATTTCTGAAGGATGATTCTTCTGGTGAGTATGGCTACTGCTAAATCTTGACCAAAATCGCAAACTTAACTTTATTCTACTTTACTCGTGTTATTCATATTATAAAATTCCAAAGGCATCAAATAAACGTACGAAATGAATGAAGCTAGGATATCAAATCTGAAATTCACGTTTATTTTCACGGCTTACAATATGAGCCCATTGACGACATCGCATGTCAAACTAGAAATGTTTGAAATAAACAGATTTTCTCTTCACTTGAGAAAAATAAATCGATTGTAAATAAGTAGGTGGCATCAACGAGGAAAAAGGTAATGAAAGCATGTCAGGTATGGAAAGCCAAACCCTCGATTAGCTTCAATTATTCAACACATTTCAATCGGCTGCTATTTACTCGCTGCATTCCAGGAATCCATTTTCCTACTGCATGGATTCATTATTTTCAACTCTACTGCTGAGTTAACCCGTAATTATTGTAAACTAGTTGCCAGGGACTCTATAATTTTGTTAATTTTACCATTTTAATTTTGTTAATTTTACCAAGTTTAAGGTTTAAACAGTCTATTTAGAATAAAACTATGGTGTAATTATACTCTGGTTGTAATATTTCCGAGAAAATATATTTTATGGGTGGTTTTTTGGTCATAATAGCGGTTAAAGTTCATTTTGGGGCCGTTGAGTTTTATTATAGCCAATACCTTTTTTTTCCCTCAGCTTATTCCGCCCCACTACTGGACAAAGGCCTTTCCTAAATATTTGCACTCCGTGCGATCTTGTACGATATTCATAATTAAACATCATTGTTATTATTATATTATTAACTAATTATACAGGTGGTGGAACTTGTAGGTGCTGATTATAAACTAATTTATTTCTTGTCTAATTATGAATATTGCACGGAAAACTACACTATAAAAAAAACGTTTAATTCTATCATGGTTATTTATAGTAAAGTTATTTGCAACGGGATATTTACCATGATTTGAGTTTTTAGCTTTCCAATGTTTCGGCACAGTTTCATGCGCCATGATCACGGAATATTGGTTATTATTGGTTATTCCGTGATCACGGCTCATGAAACTGTGCCGAAATATTGGTAAGCTCAAAACTCAAATCATGGTAAATTTCCCGTTGCAAATAAGTTTAGTTTAAAAAAAATCTAAATTGCCCTGGGGGATTTGTTAAGGGGGAAAACTGGAATAACTCATATATACGCCTTTCCCTGTCCGAGTCTTTTCCTATAAACGAAACGGCTAGAGTATTAAAGCAGAGAAATTACTAAATTATAATAATGCTGACGTTATACTTAGTATAGTTTCCATAACCAAATACCGATACAACATGTGAAAACAAGGTGACCCGGTTAGTTAGTTAGAATCCTTATTGCGGTGCTCTTACAAGTGTCTGGGGAAGGCGCTGTTATTACGCGCAAATTTATGAGGTGAATTGCTCTAAGTTCCAAGTTTGCCGTAAACAACAATATACAAGTTATCCAATGTTACGGCGAGAAGCGAGGGGATGTGTTACAGTTCAGTCGTATTACTTATACTTGTAATGGGCTCTCTCGCTCGCTTTGGCAAGATTGAAGCTGCTAAATAATAGTATTGGTTGAGTACCTTGCTCATACTAACAGAGTGGATTTTGCTATGAAATATTAAGCTGGCCAAAGGGATGCCTTCTTTCAAAAATGGCTAAGACAGTGCATGTGTTAACCCTCTGCTGGTAAGTTATAAAACTATACCTATTCCTCCACTGCTTATGAGATAAAGGTGGTGATTTAATTTCTGACACCTATTTAATTATTTATTGTAAAGTTGCATACGAGATGATTTTATATCAAAAGCCTACGTCCAGCTGTGGACAGAGGCTGCCAAGTAAAACTCCACAGATTTGAGGCTTTTGAAGCTGTGCATCTAAGCTTTTACAGTCAAGGTAGTGAAGAATCATAAGCTATACAAGATCATCGGAGATAATATTCTGACTTTCAAAATGATTTTATTCATGTCAAGCTCTTAAATAAAACATTTACCCTATTCGTATCGTAAATTTAATACTTTCTTTTATACTGAGACTAATATGACAGAAAAATGGCACCAAATCCACTCTAAAAATTAAGGTGAGTCGTAATAATACTTGCCTGCTGAGTACCTGAGTACCTCGGTACTGTTGACCCTTTTACCCAATATAGAATGAAGTTATGAAAGACTAGCTGCGCCCCGCGGCTTCGCACGCGTTGTTCCTATGGAAACGTTTAAAGGTCACTTCTATCCTACGGGAATTGATTTATCAGATAAAAGGTATGTTTGATTCCAGGATTAGAATTACCTGTATGCAAGATTTCAGCCCGATCCGTTCAGTAGTTTTGGCGTGAAGAGGTAACAAACATTCATCCATACATCCATCCAAATTTTCGCATTTATAATATTAGTGTGACTATCGTTTGCTCCACACTTGGTTCACTTATCCCGTAGAAAATATATACTAACTACATATGTAGGTAGGTACTTATTGAGCGATCCTTGGCTCGAAAATGAACAATGATTATGCCACTTGGCACTTGCATTTACTTACATTAAAGTTGAAACTATTTGAATTACGAATAATAATAATAATAATGCCCTCCTTGCCGAATTTCGGGCAAGGCGGCCAGTCAAAACGAAGACTAGCCAGGTGCGCAGGACATATTATAGTGAGCGCGCAAATACAAATGCACTTTCTATTCCCTCACTCTCATAATCCGATGGGACGGCAGACTGACACGACCGGGGAGATGTTACGCGCAGGACCAACAGCTCAACAAGCTTTCCGAGACACGAGGGTGTAACACCCCCAACTTCCTGACACCGGGCTGCTACTGTTAATTTTTCCGTCAAGAAAAACCCCAATAACAACTATTGGCTCGAGCCAGGATTTGAACCCAGGACCTCATAATTAGCGGTTGAATATACTGACCGCTAAACCAACGAAGCAGTCACGAAATATCAATAATACAAGACGACAAATCTGTTTAGTGAATAAAACCAGGAGCCGCAACCGACCTATCAATATGTTTCAATCTATTCACCTTGAACAGGTACCCACATTAAGATGTTATCGCTCCCACCTGAGGTAGGTATTCAGCTTCCATCGATTGAATACGGGCACAAATTGTAAGAATTATTGATATCTCGCCGTTGGCTTATACAAAAAGTTTTTACCCTGGAGTAATATTGACCACAGGTTTGTAGGTACTTGAAAGACAAAAGACACGTTACGTAGGTCCCTGATGGATTCTACTAATAAATGTTTGTTCCATTAATATAAATGTAAACATTGGGGTATATCCATTTCGGTTTTTCCGCTAACAAAAAATGCACAGTTCTAGTAATTTTTTTGCAAAATCCTTGCGAAGTCGCGGGTAGAAACTAGTAGTAGACAACAAAGATATTTTTAATTAACAGCGCCTTGCGGTTTCACCCATTTAGTTCCCGTTCCCGTGGGATAAAATATAGCCTATATTTTATCTGAAATATAAGCTTTTTAATGATGAACGAATTTTCTATCGGTCTATTTTTTATCGGTCCAGTAGTTTCGGTGCCTTATCAATACAAGCAAATAATCAAATCATTCCTCTTTCTAATGTTTATAGTATATAATTCAATATCAACTAGGCCATGGACCAAAAATAACCTTAGGTATTGCTGAAACATGTTACATATATATTTTATACACTGTAGGAGGAGAAGACTGTTGTCCGTGCTAGGTTGAATTGAATATAAAAACTTCCAAGTATTCTATCGTTTTAAAGGTACCCACGTATTGACTTTTCATACTCTACGATTTATAAAAGGAAGTAGAGCGAACTGGTCGGGAACAAAGTTTTACGCCGGGACGCGACGCGAGCGAACGTTACTTATCTGCTGCCGCGTAGCTGACAGCTGCAGATGAAAAATTGAAATTGTGTGAGAGATAAAACTACCTAACTGCCACTGCAGTGCCGGCCAAACAATGTGCTGACAACAAGGGCGTTTACGTTTTATTACAACTCTCGCTATTTGTTAATGGAGTGATTCACAGCGTCTGAAATATGCTTGTCAATTTACACGAAAAGCTTTTTCCGTGTAACAATTATTTAATCAGTCTTTAGGTAGTAAAAATTATCATCGAGATGATAATAATGGACAGTATCGGGACTCACTTATCGTGTAAAACTCATTTACCTACTGTAAAAAGGAAAGGTTGACAAAAAAAAACGCAAGCTTTGTTGAAAGAAATACCAACATAACATTGTTCATAATATCTCGTTCGGTAAGCAAAGCGCTATACCGTATCTAATCCAATCATGATAGATAGACCACCTGGTCTTCCAACCGTGACTGTAAGCACTAACAAACTGGCTAACATGTAGTCACAGCTAACAACCGTCAATCCAACCGCTGCTAGACTAAAACAAACAGCTGCGATACTGCTTTTAAAATAGAGTTAAAAGTCGATATGCAAATATGTCTGTTTCCGCTACCGGTATCCATTTGAGTAGCGGACACTTGTCGGATGTGAATATTTTGAATAGAGACAATATGTTATGAAAATTATGGAATAAAGATGTTGCTCTGGATCAGCCAATAAAATTGATTAATTAAAAAGGGAAGATAGGTTACGTTCTCCCAGCGCTTACTCAAAAATTGGCATGTGTTACAACTACACGCAACCACATACGCTCCCAGTTATATTTCCAGTCCTGTGCAATACAAAGAAGAACATAGACGGAAAGACGTACCTAAGACCGAAGTGAGACCGAGACCACCGGCCACCGCCGCGCCGGTCCGACGGTGACTGAGGTGGGAGCACACAACTTTACACAATATGAGGTTGCCATTTTAGAGAAACTAGTACCCCATTTTCCGTTTTTAATTAATCAATGGCCAATTATGACAAATAGTGAAAGTAAAGAAAAGAAAAAGGATGTGACTCAGAATAACTGAGTCACACATCTACATCTACGAACAAAATTGGCACACACAATAAATACGTCAACAAAATAAAAGGACCTAGTTGAATATAATATCTGTATCTTACGCTTCTATGTGCGAATCTCTATTCTACTATCATAAATCTCTTCTTTTATTCTTCTTTTATTGGAAAAGCAAATCTATGGAAATACCCAAATGAGTTAAATGGACTCATTCCAATCGCAGTCGAGCACTGGCTTAGTCTCCGTTCAACAAACGTCAACCAAACCCTCCTGTATTTATGGGCACGCTGAAGGCCTCACGTGAAAAGTCTCGCGTAAATCAAACTCATAAATTCTCCTATCGTGAATGAACATTTCTCAGTGCGGCCGTCTAAACCGGGTGAATGGATAACGTCGGCCCTCCCTCGCAGGATCACCTCTACAGTCATTTGCTTTTGTTCGTGGGGCAATTAATAACGTGCAGAAGGCGTTTTCAAACCGCAGTCGGGCGCCATTCGAGTATCAGTAATGATCTAGCGCTGCCACTACCAAGCGCTCCACACCTATCGATCATGCTCTTAATAAACGCGTGTTCGTCTCTACGCATGACATGTCGATAAGTAAGACATGTGTCTGTGGATGACGAAACGATGCTAGATTGGTTTGTTTGGGTCAGTGCCCACTCGGCCTGCTATGACTCGACCCGAAGAATAATATCAGATGTTTTACTACCAATTCAGTGCATTTGTACAGTCAGTCACAGTTAAATTTCAATTCTTAATAACTTAATATACCTTAATATACCTTATTAATAACTTAATATACCTGCATAGAATATTAAAATATTTTATTATGATTTCAAATGCAAAAAATAGTTTTGTTGAAGGCATACTAAACTGTAATTTGTTTTCCAAGAGTTGTAACGCAGCATGCGATTAGAAACTAGGAGTAGGTTTTTTCTTTTAAACAATATCATACCACTCATAAAAAATGTCGTGCCCCGTGTCTTTTCACAATATGGGAAATTAACAATAATAGCTACAACAGTATTTAATAAATAATGTCAAGACGATTGTTACAAAATAACTAATTTTAATATAGCGTGTTACGGAACTATTAAACGGTTTTTGTCTGGCTAACGACATGCCATGGAAATTATACTAACCTAAATCAAGTAATCTCTAATAACTGAAGAATCATTGATAGGTACACAACAATGTTTTGACCACAAACATTTATTAAGAACAAAGTTGTAGGCCAACTTTATTTGCCTTACAACTTTGACTTTATAATCGGGAAAATTGAAGGTTTGAAAGTTACGTTGTACTGAAAGTCAATCAACGGCGCGGGCTGCGGCGGCGCCCCATTCAAAAAGTTGCACGCAGATAAGTGAAAGGTTGTCGAGTCTCTCGTTTGTTTAGTTATTTCACGGACAGTTAATTAAAGCTTCTTAGTTTGACTTGGTTGGAAGTTTTACAGAGATAACAACATTAATGAAAACTCTGGATTTGGGGGAAAGGGGCCGGTGAGTGAGACGCGAGGGCGGGCGGGGTTTGCTTCAGTCAGTCAGTGCGCGCTCGGACCCGGTGAGGCTACGTCGCTCCGCCGCCCGCACACATCGCGTCCGCTAACACATTTTCATCGGATTTTTGAACACTATGAAACAGTAATGGGGACATTACAGAGAACTACCGCGGTGTTGTGTGCGTGCTAGTGTATAGATGTGAAGGCTACAGTTTGTATGGGTGCACTGGTTCAACGTCCCAACAGTTCGTCACCTAATTTTAATGATTAGAGCGTGTTTGTGTCATTTGGATGATTTGATGACGTTGCTATGATGCTACGATGGTGCTTTAATATAACCGTAACAATTGGAGTCTGGCTAACACAAAGCAATAGATATTATACAAAATATAATAATTAATTATGAGTGGGAGCTAGTTAACTACGGACCTTGTTAACCTACTGGTACAATGAATCCATCAAACTACGAAAGTTTTATAGTAAATATTATAATAACCTACTATCGTCATCTGTTTTATGTAAGCTACAATTAGGTCATAAAACAACATAAGTACACAGTATTCTTTTCATGTTGATACAATGGAAAAAAATATCAAACAAATTGTAAGTAAGAATTCTTCATATCTTACCTACCTTCACTAAGCCCTATTGAACAGATGAAAGAAAGACTTACAGGATAATCTTTTATCATCTACTACGTACGTACATAATATGAGTGGACGAGGGAATCAAACGAGTAGGTAAGGCATTGATGACAAAAAAATATTTTTCTTACAACCCTATTTTCCGCCGATTTACTTTACGTTGTTACGCTTTAAATTAGCCTAACTGGTACGCATGGTTAGGACTTAAATATTGAGTAACGTTAGGAAATTGAGTTAGTATCAGGAGTGGAAAAAAATACACAAAGCCTGCTTTGCTGAGTTATTTCACTTGGGTCGATAATGCTGATTGAATCCAGCACGATTAGTTGGTTTTTATGTATTTTATTGAAAAAAGTATGTTGTCGTGTGATATTTTGAGTCTACCGTTAGAATTTTGATATTTTGGGCCAAGGTCTAGCTAAAGTAGATTAACTAGAATGAAATCTAGATTCTAGAGTCCCTGTACATCATGTAATTGGAACAAGCTACGACGTACATACACACCTACGTAGCTACTTGTATATTCATAAAGCCATTGCATGGGCAATAGGATTGGGCGAGGAACAAGACCTTCAATTACAATTATTTAGGCATGTAGACCAGTGTGTTGATCAAATTAGGTATAAAATTACACGATACCTATAAAATAAGGAGTACATTAATGAATTGTTTGATAGTCATGTGAATCGTTTTGTTTTATCCTACGATAGGTACCTACTAAAATGGGTATTAGGTACTTTATGGTCCATTTCGCCAAATTTTTCTTCTTTCTGTAAGAACTGAATTTGGCTGCATTATTAATACCAAATTTTTCTTAATGTAAATTTTTAAATAAAAGTTACAGTCTGAGGAGCGACTCTATTTGATGGTTGGAATGAGACATGATCGTGAAGTCTCCTTTTTCGAAAACAATAGGCCTGACGAATAAAATAATTATAATTAGTCCGCCAGTTACATTATCAAAAGATATTGGATAAAGATAAGATAAGATAAAGAGATAAAGATATTTATTTGCAAAAACATGTGTACAAAAAGGTGACAATAGTGATATAGAAACAACATGCTTGACCGTTTGCGGTATGCAAATTATTAAAAGATGACAGTATGCAGCGTCACGAACTATCTACAATTTACAATTTATCATTAAAAAAATCGTCTAGGCTATAATAACATTTAGAAATTAACATAATTTTTAATTGTCTTTTAAATGTTTCTTCATTCAGGTTTCTGTACAGTTTAGGTAGTTTGTTAAATATCTTAGGAGCGAGACTAACAACACTTTTTTGCATTAATGCTGTTTTAACAGGATGTGTTTGTAATCTAGTGTTATCCCGCCTGTTTCGACTTACAACGTCAGATAACCGGGGAAACAGATGGGGATTATTTTTTACAAAAACAGCGATTTCCGATTTCCATTATGTAGAGGGACGGAAGTGTTAGAATTTTGTGTTTCAAGAATAGTGGTTTACAGCTATCAGTAAACATAGCTCTCATACAACGTTTTTGTAGCTTAAAAAATATATTTTTATTGGTTGAGTTGGACAAATTTTTTTTGACGATTAAACAAAAAATGACAAAAATACAGCGCGTCATAGTTTGGGAGTGAGCTAGTGGGGGCTAGTGACGTCTTGGCTAAGAAAAGTGTCAGAATTTTTACTTAGCCGTGACGTCGCGCGACTTAACTGACTACATCTTCATAATTTTTTGTTTAGTCGACAAAAAAAAACGTGACTTTTTGATAATCTAACTTCCGGTAGTTAATACGATTTTTTAAGTCGTCAGGCCTATATGGCCAGACGACTTAAAAAACTACAGTGCAGAATCAGACAGGGAACTACGCAATTTCCATACAAAAAGGCGAAGTCACGATTACGTTTCTTTTAACGTCAAATAGACTCGGCCACTGGTTTGCGACTTATCACAAAAATTACAATCACGAACGGTTTTACCGATTCCAAACATTTGAATTTATGTTTTGTTGTTTGGATTTGTTGTATAAGTTTGCCAGGATATCTAAGCTCGAGTAGGTATAGGTTCGAAAGAATAACTTATCTAGGAAATAAATAAATAAACAAACAAATCCTAAGAATTAAATACGTACGAAGGAAATAAAACTTTGAAAAGGCCAAAGCAAGCGGCGAGTTGGAAATAGATAAAAACTTCATCCGTAATTAAATAAAGTTTTATGAGTGAGAGATCGGAAAACTTCACAGTCTCATACCTTAAGTTAGCAGTTTTTATTTAACTATACTTGTTGGCTGCAGTTTTTGAGCTTGAATCAAATGCGCTTCCATAAATACCTAAGAGGTTTGTTTGAGTTTCTGGTACGGGATAAAACGAAATAAGTTTTCGTTTAGTACCAAACAAATTATAACTAGGATGATTCAACAATACAATACAAATACTCTTAATTACACACCAGGAAAGAGAAAAAAAGAAAATAACAAACACAAAAACAGATGCACAATGCGGCCATGCACATCGCTAAAAGCTAATTCTTCCAGGCAACCTTACTAACTTAATTATCATAAAACTTAAAATCTTTCAAAGAAATTATAGGATTGCCGTCATACCTACCATGAATAATTAATTTTGTTTTAAAAAACTATAAACCGACTTCAATTAGTATAGTTTTTCCACACAACACGGGACTACACGGGAAGCACCAGCTTTCATATAAAAAATGAATCATAAAAATCGGACCACCCAGTCAAAAGTTCTGAGGTAACAAACATAAAAAAAATGCCGTCGAATTGAGAACCTTCTCCTTTTCTTGAACTTGGTTAAAAATAGTTCATTTGTATCCGCTAGCGCTACAAGGCGGTAACGGAAACTTTTATAGTTTTCATAAACTATAAAACGGGGTGAAAAGAGACTCGGGGTCAATAGAAATGGTCGAAATACTAGAGCAACACCTCGCCTGGCTGGTGGCAGTGGAAAAATCTTAGTTCGTGACTGTTCACATTCTGTGTCAGTAAAGTAAGTAAAGTAAACACTATTTATTCTGTGTCACAAAATAACAAGTACTTAAATGTGTACAAACAGATAAACTTATAAACGTGACATCAAAAATGCCATCATCTCGAATAAGGCCACGTGGTTTGAGGGTAGCTGCCACACTGACGCTGGTAAAAATCCGATGGATGATGCCATTAATTGAACTATGGCCGGACAACCGTCCGGCACGTTGTATCGGAACTTTTGACAAATCAAAATAGCGTTCTTAAGTTCCGTCGGAATAGAATTCAAATTCGAATTTGACGTTTTCGCTTCGCTTCGCAAACGAATCAAATGCTCAGGTGGGAATCAGGACTTTGCATGAAACCAAAGTCCTGATTCCCACCTGAGCACGTTCTGATGAACTGGTTGTCTTATATAATATGATTTTTTTGGACCATAGTTGCTTACCCTTCTCCTCCGTAGACCGAGACACGTTCTCGGTGACCCCGTTGACCCACTCACCGCCGCTAACCCGGAGGTGACGTCAACAGATTCGTTACCGCACACTACACAGCCGACCAAAAACCGAAGAATTCCCTCCTTCCGCCCGCAGGTGCATTCGTGCACCTAAGGCGTAACCTCCATGCCCTCTCGTAGCATCTGGCGACAGCCCAAACCGAGGCTCGCACCTAAGTGGTGGCCCTTGTGCGTGTCGCCCCAACCTAAAATTTACCGGCGAGGCGCCATCTGCGCCCGCCAAAAGTCCGGTAACGCTGTCATGGCCATCTGCGGTCAACAGCATCATAGTCCATTCGAAAAAAAAAAAAGTTGCTTACCCTACAGACTCTGAGAACAAAGGACTTAGGGCAGATTTGATAATGATTTCGGTGACGCTTTACAGTCATGGAAAAACCAAAATCTGGTCAAATGATCGAGTTCTTTTTTTCCACTTTTTGTCAGTTTTTCAGGTCTCTGAGAAGTTTACAGACAGGAGGAGATGCCTAATTGCACTTGGTGGCCACCAAACTCTGTTTTCGCATCTCGTTCTAAACTATACAAAAAAAAAGACGTGTGGCACTCGGGGACTGCCGCGGTAAAGCTATTGCATAGCATTTTGTATCAACTTATGCAATTATAATTTTACTTTTTTATTTTTTTCATGCAGTATTGCTTTTTCTTTGATATTAATTCAAGTTACATTTTTTGAGCCGAGCGTGGTGACCGATAAGAAAACAAATTTAAAATCAGCAATGTATTTAAAACACTGCCAACCTCTCACTCGAAAGCTAGTACACGTGCACTCGCTGTCCACAGCTGTAATCCGCCGCGGTCGTTCACCCGCCCGACACGTAAAACTCCCGCCGCCGCCGCCGCCCGCGCCCGTGCGAGACTAGGTACCTAACCTACCTACCTACAAACTTATCATTCCATAAATTGACCTAACTACTACCTAACCTACCTACGATTAAATTTCCGGCCATGGCCTTGAGCATGCCTATCATTGATTAGAAATAAAAAAAAACACATTTAATTATGTCTAAAATACCCTCGGACACCCGCAGGCTATGGGGTGTACGAGAGTTTTTTAGACAAAATTTAATGTGTTTTTTTGGTAGGGCCACAGCCACAACAGCACAGCTGAAATCCGTGGTTGTTCTCCCGCCCGACACGTAAACTCCCGCCCGAGTGAAACAAGGTACCTACCTACAAACTTATCTTTGCATAAATAATTACCTAGTAGGTAGGTACCTAACCTACTATTTAATCAGCGGCCATGGCCTTGAAAGCATGCCCATAATTGATGATAACTTAAAAATGTAAAACACATTTAATTCACATTCACATTTTGCCTTAAATAAGTACCTACCTACCCACTAGTAGGTACCCACTCGTACACCCACAGCCACAGCTGAATTCTGCGGTAATTCACCCGCCCGACACGTAAAGATGAGCGAGCGTTTATTAGGTATGTCCGCGCTACCCTGCGGCCACAGGCGCCGAAGTCATCGCATTTTCGAATCATTCATCATAAAATAATAGGTAGGTACATAGGCAACCCCGCGCAAATATCCGCACCGCCGCATTTTACTCAAATCCTTTAGACTCACGGATTCCGGCGGAAGCGGCTCGGAAGGATGCGCCCTGATGCGCTTTAACAGCAGTCGGCGACAACAGCCGACTGCAGGTGACGGCAGCCGACTGCAAAGGTCGACAGCCGACGACCGTTCGGCCAGGTGGGATGATGATCAGATAAAGACTGCAGCTGCCTGCAATCTTTAGAAGATCGTCTGCATGCTGGATACATCAAGCTGAAGACAGAGCGCTATGGCGCTCATTAGGGAGGCCGACCTATGTGCATCTGTGGATTAGTTATAGGCTGATGATGGTGATGATGCCTTTCCGTTAATTCTGGGGGGCAGGAACACATGCCCTACGATAGTCCTCTGATGGATCCCTACCTACCCAGATGTTTACCAAACATCTCACTTGATGCCCGCAGTTTATCGATAGCTACCTAGGTAAGCATTTGTCCATACCTACTCCCTCGCACTAAACATAATGTAATCATGATAAAAAAAAACACTAACCTTATTAAATGCCTCCTCTAAGGATAACTATTATCTAACAAACTCACAATAATAAAACACACAACACCAATAATTAATAGGTATAGGTACACACATGATCTGCCTAGCCAACGCGCTGCGGCAAACGGCAAACATAAACTTATCTGCCTAGCCAACTAATAATTAACAAAAGAAAATCACGAAACATAAACATACAAACCATGTTTATGCACCGCGCAACTGTTCATACTGAATAACGAACACGTAGGTACTAGGTACTATACTAACTAAAATGGTTTTTACTATACTAACTAAAATGGTTTTACTATACTAACTAAAATGGTTTTTCGGTAAAAGTCAAAGAGTTTACACGCGCGTATGCGGCCTTTGCTTAGCCCGCCCGCCCCGCCGCGCCACGCCATGCCCCAAACGTACAAACGTAGGTTATAGGTATGTGTGGTGTATGTACAAACGTAGGTAGTTACTTATTGTAGACAAAGTAAAATGTGTTTAAAATCATGGACCTAGCAAAATTCACGGACGGAGTCTCATTAAGAAATAAAATGAAGCACTCGATAGTCTGTCCACCCTCAGTACGTACACGAACACACTCACACATTGATATCATAGTCTGTCCATCGACTGCCAGCCATTACGGCTTTAGACGTCAACAGATGTACAGCGTTGTAAACAAATGTAAATAACGAAAAATGCATTCTTGTCTTCTTGTCGTGAAATGTCGCGGAAACCACAGTCGTTTCGTCAACATAAAACACGGGATCACATCCACAAATAAATTTATTGGTTCATCAACATATTACTTCGATGTGACACAAAATTATTATCAACAGAAAAATCAAAACAAAAACAAAAACTGTCTTCACTTTTGAATCTGTAGGATTCCTTCCGTAAATTTATCTACGTCCATGTTTAAAACATTGATTAATTAAAAAGGGAAGATAGGTTACGTTCTCCCAGCGCTTACTCAAAAATTGGCATGTGTTAGTTAGAACTACACGCAAACACATACGCTCACAGTTATATTTCCAGCCCTGTGCAATACAAAGAAGAACAAAGACGGAAAGACGTATCTAAGTCCGAAGTGAGACCGAGACAACAATATTTCACGCGAATCACGACCGCCCGTGCCGCCGCCGCCGCCGCCGGTCAGACGGTGACTAAGGTTGGAGCACACAATTTTACACAATATGAGGTTGCCATTTTTGAGAAACTAGTACCTCATCTTCCCTTTTTAATTAATCAATGGTTTAAAATGTTAAAGTTTCTAATGAATTATTGGCATACTTCAAGGTCATGGCTGCAAATTAAAGTACGTATGGTTTATCCATATTGAATGAAGCATGTTAGTTAACAAAATACGACACAAATAACAAAATCTCACTTGCTTGGCGTCGAGTTTCAGATATAATTGTAAGCAATTTTTATTGAAGGCAGGATCTAAAATCGACAAGTAATGTAAATTACGTATGCGTATACACTGAAAAAATATAATAGTTAAATTTACTAAATTCTCAGTATTTTTTACAAAAGCAACGTGTAAAAATGGGTCCTACACACTTTTTTGTTAATTTAACTAAACACAAATGGTTAAACTTTTACAAAACTGGTTTAGTATTACTGACTCATAGCTTTTGTAAACTATACAATACCAGTCATGCAATATTCACTCATTCTGTTTTGTATAATTTAAGGATTTTGTTTAGTATTTTTTAGTAAACCTGTTTAGTATATTTTACTCCATGATTTACCTAAAAGGTACTATACTAGTTTTGTAATACCTACTCATTCTGTTTCGTAGATTTAACGAGTTGTACTTAGTATTTTCTACTAAATCGGTTTTGTATATTTTACCCCTCAGCTTTTGTAGACTATACGATACTACTCATGTAATATCTACTCCTTCTGTTTCGTATAATTTAAGGATTTCGTTTAGTAAATTTCATTAAACCTGTTTTGTATATTTTACCCCTAATATACGTAAAATGTACGATAGTGGTATTGTAATATTCACTCAATCAGTTTCGTATAATTTACGGGTCATGTATGTATTTTTTGCTAAATAAGTATCGTCTAAAATACCATTATTGTATAGTACGTTCTACGAAATTTGTTTACTTATTTACTTTCGTATATTTTGCAACTTTACTTTGGTTGAATCTACAAACAAATTGAATAGGTATATAATACGCTTGACTTTTAACAGTAGGTATTGCTTTCGTAATATTTACATATTATCTTTTGTATATTCCACGCTTTTTTTATTATTGATATTATAGGGTACCTGGGTTTTTAAGTTGGCTACTTACGGCCGTTCCCAATAATCAGATGGATTGAATATTTGAGAATGGCTGTAAGAAGCTAACTTAAACATGTAGGTACCTATGATCAATAATCCAAAAAGCGCAAACAAGTAAATAATGGGAGAACAATACGTACTTACCTAAAAGTCAAGGGTATTATAAACTCACAAAAAATGTCCAAGTAGAAAGTTCCAAAGCAGATTAAATAAACGAAAGCAAATGCATAAGTCAAAACAAATTCGTGAAATGTACAAATTTAGCAACAATATATATATAACACAGGACATTATACGCAAACAAATTATTATCAAAATCATTACACTCAATTGAATTATCATATTATACATAACAATTAATTAATGAATATTACAATTCCCAGATTTGGCCAGGATAAGGATTCAAATAATAGTAAATGTAAAAAATAAAAGAACTTTTTATTTTACTAACAAACACAAAATGACACCAACAAATTACGTAGGAAACGCTCGTTCCCTCGTTTTACATATTTTAGTTTACCTAGACGTAACAGAATTGCCACCATTATATAAATAAGTACGAACTGAATTCTACAAGAAATATCTCAATCACATCAGGCATAAAAAAAGTTACAAAATAATGATAAACATTTCTGGTTTTATCAATCTCGAAACTCCAGATTCATAATTAAGGGGCTGACAACGGTCAAACATCTTCTCGCCGTATTTACGGTTATGGTGTAGTTTTCTTCGTTCGTACTAAACTTATGCATTTTTTTTGGTAGAACTTGTTTTGATCAAATTCGGCCACTTTTTAAACAACTTCAACTCACAGTTCGAAAACAGGACGTCAAAATCTGATTCAATCTGAAAATAATTTAAATTTTGGTAAGTAGGTATTATATACATTTAATCATAATTTTTTTCAAATTTAATTTTAGGAGAAGAGGAGGTATTCAAGAGGTTGCGGGGTCGATTCCCGCCTCGGGACAAATATTTGTACGATCTGCAGATATTTTCGAAGTAAAATAAAAAATATCTATCTACATTAAGTAGTGTATTGTATTAAGTATATCAGTTATCTAGTACCCATAAGATAATGCTGTGTGAATTGTCAGAAAAATATTTATTTATTATTTATTTATTTATATAACCAGCCGGTAACACCCACTGCTGAGTATAGGCCTCTTCTTTATCTCGCCACCCCATACAGTCTCAAAGTATGATAATAGAGCTAGTTAACACTTAAGATGGATTTTATTTTATATTACAATTTGTATTTTATTGATTGTGTAATTAAATTATAATTGTAATCAATGGCAAATAGACTACAATATTTGATGTAGTAAATAAAGAAACTTACTTCTTTTGAAACTGCCACTCAACCCAGAGATATTTGATTCCACTTCAAATTTATCAAGATCATTGGATGCAATAGACTCTGAGTCCATAGAACAAGTGCTCTGAAAAAAAAAATTAAACTATTTAGTAAGTGCAAAGAAAATATTAACTACTTTGTAATTTTTTTTTAAAGAAATTATAATTGTGCATTAAAGTACATTCACAAAGCATCACATATCCATGTAGGTACCTACCTATAATATTATTTGCTTACCAATGTTTTATTTTCATTTCCGAATCGAGATAGTCCAGCCTTCAACTTTATTCTATCTTTTATTTTATTTGATTGTATGAGTTCATTAATATCTGACTCGGTAATATTTTCAACACAGAAATAGCTCCAAATCGTGTTCTAGCAAAGATTATATAAAAATGATTTAAAAATGTCTTGAAATAAGTAGGAACAATGATGAAATAACTGGGACTGCAGTGGTTTATGAATGACGATGAGCAAAGTACCTACCTATCCTTTCTTTGCTCATCGTCATTCAAAAGCCACTGCAGCCCCGACTACAATGATTATATAAACAGCCTAACGATAAACTACCTAACATCATCAGGCTACAGTAAGCCTATGCTGGACATAGCCCTCCCCTAATGAGTGATTATTATAATTCACTACTAGCTACTCACAGACAGAAATTGTAATAATAAGCTACTATTATTACGATTTCTGTGTAGTTACCGTAGGTAGGCAAAGATGCCCAGTTAACCAAACATCGAGATTATTACAGTTTATCGATGTCATCAAGTCAATTAGTTAGGTAGGTAGGTATAGGTTTTACATACCTTTGAACACTCTTCGAGTGTCTTCCGAGACTCCCCACGGATCCAGCTCAATCACGAAATTATTATCCGTATCAATATCAAGTACGTTCGGATCGGATTCCTTTTCTTCCATGATTGATCAGGCAGGCAGGCAGGCAGACAAAGCTCAGCAAAATGGCTAACGAAACACCCTCCACAGTTTCGAAAAAAGGCACTTTATTGCGTACTTTCAATGAAAGTAGGTAGTATAATTCTGTTTTACCCATATGAACACAGAATCGTTTTAATATAAGAAGCAGGAGTCCAAATAAAATACAATAACCACGTAAAGCAGGAGTCGTCGTCTTTCGCTCGTTAGCGTCCCACTGAGCGAAGTGAGCGCGGCCCCCCTCCCTTATTACAGTTATTAATTTTCTAATACGAAACAAGGTACGTTAAATTAACACTCACAGTATTGATTCTACAAAACTACTTTTGTAAATTATTATGCCTGTCCGTAATTTACCTACCTACCTACTTACCAACGCAAGGTTCTTTCGGGTCTAGGTACCAAGAGAAGACTGGTCTTCGGTTTTCCTAGTTATTACCTGCGCCATTTACGTCAATAGACACTTCCACCCCCAAGACTCTAAGGCCCGTATTATGAAAGCATGCTCGGTCATCGACCTATGCTTGAGTGACACTTATGCCATAGAAAAGCGTTACTTAAGCATAACTCTATGACTGAGCAGGCTTTTATAATACCGGCCTAAATCCTAAGCAGCTTAGGATTTAGGCCCGTATTATAAAAGCCTGCATAGTAGGTACCATACATATAGATAGAAGATGGAAAATACATAGGCAGGAAGGTACCTACTTATTATAATATACCTAGGGACATACCTAATTGCCTGATATGTATTCGAGAGCAAGTGTCCTCTATATTAATATTAAAAAGGAAAATTAATATAAAAAGGAAAGATCTGATTGTTTGTTTGTTTATTTGTTTGTATTGAATAGGCTTCGAAACTACTGGACCGATTTAAAAATTCTTTCACCATTAAGAAGCTTACTTTTCAGGGAGTGACATAGGCTATATTTTATCCCGGAATTCCCACGGGGCTAGTAGGTATAAAATAAATATCAGATTGTCTAGATAGAGGATAAAAAACCCTGGGACAAGTTTTGCTCCAACTCAAAAACTAACATTCTAACCAAGTAAAGGTTTCTGATTCGCTCGATAGGTAGAGATTGAAGTGATCAAAAATTCAAAGTAATCACCTTATTTCCTAGTTTAACTATAAGTTATTAAAATTTTGTGTCCAAGAGTCCTGTAACTTAAAGCACTTTGACTTTTGAGTAGATAAGGTAGGTACCTACTTCGTAGTTTAGATTCACTGTTTCCAGTAAGTACCTAACTCCCTCGAGTTTGGGCTCATTATGATTCGTATGATACATTGGGCTTGGTAACGAAGGTCTGATAATGGAGCCAGGAGGGGCAGGAGGTGATAGTCGAACTCATCACTGGCTAGTAGACCTCTCAAGTTTGAGCTCATTCGATTAGTTTGGTAACGAGGGTCTGGGGACAGAGCCAGGAGGTGGATTGTGGAAATCTTCCCTGGCTACTTCTAAGCCCCTCGAGTTGGAGTTTGATTTACTGGTTTCAGTTCTGTAGAGTTTGAAATAATTCCACTCTAGCCAAGGTGAGATACGTGCTGATGAGGGGGCAAAATACGCCAGCTAACGATAGGTACCTATTCTAAGGAACCCTATTACAAAACTAGAAAGTTATTTTTACGACAGTACATTGTTGATTTTATTATAGTTTTGTGTAAACTGTGCATCAAAATCAAATTATTTATTTAAAATTAAAATGTTACAAGTTTGGATGTTTGTGGCTCAATCACACCCTAACCACTGAACCGACCACAGCCACAAAAGTGGCTCGCAGCGAAAAAGCTTGATTTCCAACGCCACAATAGTGGCGTGACGTAAGCGAGAGCGCAATCAGTTTTTGTTATTTCTTGTGAATTATTTAGATAGACGGACAACTAGCAAAACATTGTACCCAGTTGGGCTGAAAGCTATTAACAAGCTATACCTAACCTACACATTAGATGGACCTGTTATTTTTAGAAATCAATCTGTAGTCAAAACGGGAAAAAACCGTGCGAGTTCATGCGACGAGTGTTTATTTATTAATTGAACATCAAATTATAGTTGAATATACTAAATCGTATTATGTTAAATTGAGTTTGGCAAAAGCAACATCCCAGATCATTAATTTTACACAGAACTTTAGTAGTGAAGCACGCGCCAGCTCACGTTATTTTTAGGTACATTCTTACAAAACTAGATAGTATTTTTTACGAAAGTACACTGTCAAATTGTTTACTAATTCAACATATTAAATCATTTTGGTTGAATTGCGTTTAGCAAAATTAACATCCAAGATCGTTATTTTTACGTAGAAGTTTAGTTGCGAAGCATGCGCCATCTAACATTACATTTAGGAACCGTCTTACAAAACTAGAAAGTTGTTTCTACGAAATTACAATGTTAAATTTGTTATACTAATTGAATATCAAGTTATAGTTGTATATACTAAATCGTGGATGTTGAATTGAGTTTGGCAAAATCAACATCCTAGATCATTAATTTTACACAGAACTTTAGTAACGAAGTATGCGACATCTAACTTTATTTTTAGGAACATTCTTACAAAACTAGAAAGTAAGTTTTACGAAAGTACACTGTCAAATTGTTTACTAATTCAACATCAAGTTATAGTTGAATATACAAAAACGAGGATGTTGAATTGCGTTTAGCAAAATCAACATCCAAGATCGTTAATTTTACATAGAACTTTAGTAAATGCTTACGTCACTTGACGATACCCTCGAGAAACATTTTACGAAACATACATAAGTGTATTTAACATACAGTTTTCTAGTAACTTTAACTATATTTTATAGGTTAATGTTTACCTTTGTGGTTTAGTAAAATAAACAACGAGTTTTTGTAAAACCAACGAGGAATTAGGTTGATTTTATTAGTTAAAGCCTCAAACTACTCAAGTTTAGTAAATTTAACAATCATATTTTTTCAGTGTACGGACGCGCCAACGTATGTTTACGTTTATGCCCCATTCAAAATGGACACGGTATAGGTAGGTACAAATCACACTAATATTATAAATGCGAAAGTTTCTATGTATGTATGTATGTTACTTCTTCAAGCCAAAACTACTGGACGGATCTGACTGAAATTTTGCATACAGATAATTCTAATCCTGGAATCAAACATAGTCTACTTTTTATTCCATAAATCAGTCCCGTGGGATAAAAATCACCTTTTAACGTTTCCACAGGAACAACGCGTGCAAAGCCGCGGGGTGCAGCTAGTTATTTACGAAAAGATAAGTTTGTAGTCTCGTCTCGGGAGTTCTAGGGCATTTACACGGACTACAAGTTGACACGGACTGCAAGTTGTACACGCATCGACTGCGGTCGACGGCTTCCATTGGCTGCAGTCGACTGCAGGCGAGGCGTCGCCTGCAGTCGACTGCAGTGCAGCCAATGGAAGCAGCCAATGAAGTGCCGTCGCGACGGCACTACCCGACACGGGCCCCGGCCCATGCCGCGTGCCCGTGCCGCACGGCGGCGCGCCGCCGGGGCGCGCGCAAGGGCGTGGCGCGGGCGCGGGCGGCGGGGCTACCCGAAGGCCTTACGCGCGCGCGTCTTTGATTTTTACCGACAAAATTTAAAAAAAGGAAACTTGAGTCTTATGATTATTACTTTAGAACTCATAGGAGATATGACAGCGCGATTTCAGTCGGCGGCTACTCAAAGAAATATTCGGCTTTTATAAAGGGATATAAATAATTTTACCTAATTTCACGAATGTTTTTATTATTTTGTTTTAGTACGTGATCAGGATCACTTACTGGTCTGAATAGTCGCGCGCGGTGTTAACGTAGGTACTGACCGTTTCGTGTATTTTTTGATAATTATTAGAAGCAGTTTAGTTTATTAAGTTTTCAGTATTTTATTGAGTTAGTGTTATTTTTATTTATTATTGTTAGGAAGGTACCTACCTACCTACATTATGTTTAGTGCGAGGGAGTATGGACAAATGCTTATGTGCTACGGTGAAGCTAGAGGAAATGCGTCACAAGCCTTGCGAATTTACCGGGATAGGTACCCAAACCGGCAACATCCGGTTGATGCTAGAGTCATCACGGCGGCCTATCAGAGGGTTCTGAGTGATGACCGGATTACTCCTCAAAGGCGCGGGGGTGGCAGAGAGGTAGGAGTTCAGGTGCAAGAACGGGTCTTGGACCTTGTCAGGAGAAACCCTCGTGTAGGAACGCGGACTGCAGCAAATCTGCTTAGAGGTCGTGGAACCGTAGTATCCCACCATTCCCACCCGACTGTGCACAGGATCTTAAATAAAATGTATGTATATAGAGTACCTACTCACTCATTTTCTTTCACTATTTTTTCGTGACTTTCTTCATTAATAATAATTGCACTTTGTTCATTCATATTCAAAACACTTTATACACAAATTTTACAAGTACAGCTATTCACTGTTGTACATAAATACCTATACACCTATATACTTTCTCATAAACAGCTGCATAAGTATTCGTCCGATTATATTATACGACGCACACAACCCGTGCCGAAGACTGCCGAACTGAAACGACGTTAGACGATGCGATGCACGGCCTTCAAGCCACACCTCCTTGCCCGGCGGAGTGGGGGGACCTAAGGTTTTTGCGTTACGGAATTTCTGGATTCGGTCCCCGCGCTCAAGGCCCGCGATAGAAGCTATGCAATAGCTTAAAAACTATTAGAGAGGTATTAAAAGAAAGCTTATGGTAGGTATCATAAACTGGCCTACCATTTTTTGAAAATTCCTTTCTTCAACGTAAGAATAAGATAAAATTAGGTGTCGGCCCTAGTGTGCCTCGGGGTACCGCCTTAAGAAGTAAATGTAAAATTATTTTCATTTGTAAAAATCTCAAAGACCTTACGCTTTAGGACATTGTTTTATATTTAATTATTGTTTTTTTAAGATTCTTCAATCCAAGTATATGTTTTATAGTGTGCGACGATTTTGAAAAACAAAACCAATGGTAAATGTTAGAGCCTACATTTTTGTTTGTTACTCACGACATCACCCTCTTCCTTGTAATATGAACTTGGTAACGATTGGAAACATTTCTAAGTTATTCTTTGATGTCTACGTAACTTATATGACTTTGAAATCGTGTTACATTTCCGCAAAGACAGCGTAAACTCTGCTGTTTGTTTTTATGTTCCAATTTTCCAATACACACATTTTTTCTGAAAATTTATTAGATTTTGTGGATCAGTTGAACTACGATATAGATAGACTGTTTGCAAAAGTCTGCAAGTAGCTGTTTCATGTGTATTTTGTCTACTAATGTAACATTAGTTTTGTCCGTTTCCGGTATACCATTTACCTCACTGCCAAATTTCCAGCTTGAAAATGTAAGAAACAGACTGAGTATTTTTCGAATTTGTGATATTAGTCTGGATTTCATTAGGTTAAACGTAGATAACACTAGCACTCTGGTTTTAATCACGCAGTATTCGTTATCTACTTACAGTGTACAACCAACATTTTAGTATTTTATCATGATCATCATCAGCCCGTGCCAACCCACAGCTGGACATAGGCCTCTCTGGTTATGCCATCGCCTCCGTCCTGTGATAGTCCGGACCAGTTTTAGCCCATCACATGGTCTTATGGACTTTCAGGGACTTAACCACTCTCAGCCCGCCTTTTCCATTTCACCTAGTTAATATAATTACAATCAATCAAGTGAAATAAATAAGAACTAGTATTTACAATTTCAGCAATTGACCTAACTGCCGACTGTTGCAAACAATCTACAGTTGGCCCAACTGATCCATATCTATTTATTTATTTATTTTAGGGAAAGAATCAGCATATTATACATGAATGAGTAATACAATAGAAGTTGGTGACAGGAATCCACTGATAGATATCAATACTAGTCGGAAGCGTAACCCAAACGCAAGCTGCATTGCCCCGTAATAAATATAAATAAATAAATAGTTGATAATAAAATTGAAATAGTACTCACTAATACAGAGATTTAGAAATTAATTCCTGAAAAAACTAAAGACAATTTAAGATAGATAACAAGCGGCATAGGAGTTCGCCCTTGACATCGGTTTGAAGATAGTATCAAGACGTCAAATGCGTCAAAGTGACATCTAATTTTCGTAAGGCATTGGCGTAGATCCATTTTCACACATCATAGGCGCTGTACCAAATCCCATAGAAAAATAAGATGTCACAACGACGACGTCTGAATAAACTTATGACAATTTAAAATAGATAACAAGATTAGCAATTGTAAAATTTATGCACGATAAAATACTTGTATTACACTCTAGGATTGTAGAGATGGATTCATAGTTTTATTTGAATCTATTGTTCTGAGGATGGATATAATCTGCAACTTTTTGGAGCACTCACGACCTTATTCTTCTAAACGCTTTTATTATTCACCCGGTTCTGTGAACTCATAAAACTGTTGAAGTAGTTTACTCTCGAAATATGTTTATTTTATGTACGTATTTCTATACTTGCTCGATACTTTACGAGTAAGTAAGTAAGGTTCTACATGCTTACTTACTAATAGTGGTTCAAAACTTTATTCGATTTTTTTTAATCCTACACAAATGATAAACAAACCCGCAGTACTTAACCTCAAGTTAACTTTCTTGTTGACGATTTTAAAACATAATGGAAAGTCCTGAGATCGTGTACTTGCCTTAACAAAATAAAACTATTACAGAGGCATTAATAAATAGCTTCAAATAGGTATCACCAACTGTACGATGGGTTTTTTAAATTTCCTATTATAAACTTATCACATAAAATTGGTAGCGGCGTCATTTTGACTCGGGTATGTGCCTTAAAAACGAAATCGAAAAGTCTCATTCGTTTTCGTGCAAAGCGACATAGGAGTTGGCCCCTGAATTTGGTTTGACGATAGTATCAAGACGTCAAATGCATCAAAGTGAGATCTAATTTTCGTGAGGCATTGGCGTAGTTCCATTTTGACACGTCATAGGCGCTGTACCAAATCCCATAGAAAAATGAGATGCCACGACGAGGGCGTCTCGTTACTGTAGTCAAACCGAAATATTGGCTCAGAATTATACCTATTTTATTATATTACTAGCTGCGCCCCGCGGCTTCGCACGCGTTTTTCCTATGGAAACATTAAAAGGTGATTTTCATCCCACGGGAACTGATTTATGGGATCCGTCCAGTAGTTTTGGCGTGAAGAAGTACCAAACATCCATCCATCCATCCATACATCCATACAAACAGTGTGATATATTATATTATATCAGAATGGGTTAGAACCATTTAAAACTGAAACAATACCTAGCGGATGCGCATAAAAGGTTGTCGTATACATAGGCAGCACCGCTTCAGTACCGCTCCCGTACAGGACCCGCGCGCCTTTCCTCATACCGTGTCGCATGCTGTGCACACGGCTTCAGCTAGTAGCTAACGAATGCTAACTAATAGCTAACTCGCTGTCTTCGCACGCTCGGCTAAAAGCCGTATGATCGTAACTACCTAACTTGTTTCAAGCAAGCGGTCCACGCGGCTTCAACCAAAGGAAAGGCCACGAACGACTGTATAGGTTGCGGCAAGCTCGCTTCCCTACTGAGCTCTTGATGCTATTTTAAGTTGTCACTGTAAACTGTATCTAAAGATTGCGAGTATAAGCCCACAATTGAATGCCCATTTTTGTATTGTGTGGGATGTGTCCATCACTTTGACGAGGTTTCCGCATCCGTATATCGCTTTGACAAAGCGTGGATTATGTAAACTGTAAGTTGAATATTTACTTAGGTTCCTTGCCATTCTGATCGCACGTGGGCGCGATGAGATGAGTGAATAAACGCTTTCATGAACGGGTTTTAGCGTTCTAATATTCTTCTTGTTTAAGTAGGTTATTTAACACTGCAGCCGACACCGCAAATTATTCAACACCAGGTAATACAAAGTCGTTTCGGTAAAGGTGGTCGCTATTTGCATACATTCGCAAATAATCTTATGCAGTATACCTGTATACCTGTTTGCAGTGGCAACGTAGAAAACCTTTATGGCCATGAAGAGAAAGTTGAAACTCACTTTTTGCTAATATATCTCAGATATGAGCCCCCGCACTAGGTTTAAAATGCTTGGTATTTAGCTGTTTATAATGCATTTTTCTTATCATATCACCCACAAAGAAAACATTTACATACAACACCAGCATTGTAAAATACTGACGCATTTCTGGCTGAAGATAAACATTTTTCGTTTGTAATAAGGCTTTTATGACTGTATGTAAACAAAATTTAAATTTAATATTTTTCATTTTCGCTCGGCAAACATCATCATTTTAAATCTAATGAATTCAGTTATTTGTTTTTCTCTACATTTTATCCTAAAAAGAATGCTAAGGATTTATGCCATGACATAAATCCTTTGCATTCGTTCCAGGATAATATGGAAATTGCTTATGCGTACGAATTTTAAAATTATTTAGTAATATATTTTTCTAGAAGCTTACAAAGCCAATTCAATGCGAATTTATAATGTGTAGAGCCTTTTTTACCATAAAAGTTGCAGTAAAAATGCTGAGAGTGGAAACAAATATTTAAAAACAAAACTACCAATTAATTTTGTAATATTTGTTTGGCCTGTGGGCTTGTGAGATGTAAAGTCCGGATTCGGATAGTTTAGTGGTGATACGTGCCCCACTACGAATAAACTTCGGAAAATCGCAAATCTCAAGTATCTCAATCAAGTAGCTAGAAATGCAGTACTTACTTTAAACGAACCAATCGTTTAAAGTAAGTACTGCATTTCTAGCTATTTTATCTTATAAGCCTATCAAAACAAGTTAGGATATTTTGGCAGTGGAGCACAAATCTCTCCTAGGGCTTCAATCCGGACTTTACGCTATACTACTACCGAGAGATTTTATTGCTTTATCGTGTGTGTGACATGGATAAGTTTACACAAACTAAAAAAACGCCGACACGTCACGGGGTCGTGAATCAAAGATACGCGGAAGCATTTTTTCGCTTTCCTAATTTATGTCCCTGTTACACTTCCGGAATGTTTTACGGCGGGTCTCCCACTAACCTTCAATATTTTATAGAAGCAGACATTGTTGGCGTTTCAAATAAAAGAATGTTATTGTTTTAGAATTGGGGAGTCAGCTCTGAAAGGGTTTTCTTTCGCAGTTTTCCCTATATTGCGATGGTAAGGTAAAATGGATTGGTCTCGGTTTTCTCTGTGCTAATGGATCTTTAGAACAGTGTAATGGTATTTTTGAATACTTATTCACAAAAAAAATATATCGCTCGCTCTACTCTTTCTCTCAAATTTACATTCTAAAATCTCATTATTACACATTGAACTTAAAAAATACCTACACAATTTTTCTGAAAGTCTTTCAAGCTGTTTTGTTAGTAGTTTTTCTTACTAAATCTGTCTGAAATGCGACGAAGCCGCGAGCAATTTACGGTAGAAGAAAATAATCCACTGTATCACATAAAATTTCAATAAAAGTATAAAAACGTAGTATAAAGTAGGTTTAAACGGTTAAACTGTGTTGTAAACAATGTTGAGTTAGCTCAAATGCTTTATTGTTAATGGCCATTCTTGAGAATCATGATCAACAGATGTTGTAGATTGTTATCAGAAGCTCTCTGACTTTTTGTGAGACGATGAGAATAAGCACATCTCACGTGAGACGTTGGGAATAAATCTATATGTAGGTGCAATTAGTCTTCCAAAGCACAGACGCATACAATATTATAGTAGTAGAAGTATGTTCTTCAACATCAAAACTACTCACCAGCAAAATGATAACATAGGAAATACGCTTACGTAGGATATTCCAAGTTACACTGGTCGTTTTTCAACGGTTTGGGAACTGAAATTGCTACCGACGCCATCAAAACTTTAACTGAAACTCTATGCTCGAAAGGGGATGTAAGAACTTTTGTTTTATGATATTAAATCGTTTGCATAGTGTACCAATTCTATAACCGAAAGGATAATAAAATAAGAATATTATTGCTTGAAGAACACAATGTAAAAGTAGTAAATTTTGCTTGTAATGTGTGTTGTTTCGTGACCAATAAATAGTTATTAAGTTATAAGTGACGAAATCACATAAAAAACTTAAAATTGGTAGAGTTTTTACTATAAAAACTTTCGTAGGTCGATGAATTCATTATGAATGAAAAATGGTTAACTACGAACCTTGGTTGTGTCTTGAAGGGATGCAATGCAGGTGATCTTCTTACACCCGTTACCCGACCATATATCGACTATGATTGGCACTGATGCAAATTATTTCTTTGACATATCTACAAAATGATGAAAACCTAACCTAACCTTTCTTTTTTCTTGTTAGTATTTTCTGTTTACAAAACCTAAACTAAGGCCACAACAAAAGGTACCTACTAGTTAAAAAGTGGTTTAATGATTTTTATTTATGATTTTACTCCTCACCTACTTATCCGTAGCCCAGGAGGCTATGAATTATGTTTATAGAAAAACTGGGGTAATTATGGGCTATGAGCGGTATGATATCGTAAACGACGACGATATCATACAGATGCTATAATGGTTGGATTTATTTAAAAAAACTGTTAACCGACTTCAAATTCTCCTAGACGCGACATCTAGCTAAAATTATTTAGTTATTTAGTTTGATGTGATGACACATAGATGTAACGACGAATAAAAGAAAGGCCTACTTTGAAACACGAAATACGAAGTTCAATGATTTGAACTATTATGTGTTACGGGATAAATACCTATTCCTCGGGAATAAAGCAAATCGGTTAATCAGGGGCGGATATATCAAGTATCATGCATATATAAAAAAGAGCATACGCGACGAATTGAGAACGGCCTCCTTTTTTGAAGTCGGTTAAAAATTAGTATAGCATTACATGTTTTTTTTAATAAAATATGAACTGAAACTGATTGTCTGTCACCAGTTTGGTGAAAGATATGTACGTTTTTTTTTCAGTTACATTAAAATCTCAACTCGCTTATGCAAGATCATGGTTTTGAAATCATTATAAAACATCAAAGATTCACTTGATTCTATTTGGTTAGTTAGATAATGAACTGTTAAGTGCTGACGTCAAATTAAAAAAAGATTGTGTGTGATACCTTATCCGGGGCGGAGACGCGAAACAAATCAACCCGTAAAACAAAAACGCTTCACCACAAACAAATTATAGAAACTAATTGGACTTTCAACATAGATAGGTGACTGAACCTTCCATTAATTAAAAATCCTTTGTAACTGTCCCTTTTACTGCGTCCTCGGCCATCAGAAGCTTAACTTTCTGTCCCAACTTTTATGTAATGACTTCTGTTTGTTTTTAATTTAATTAATTGAAACGGATTATCCTAGTTAATGCAGGGATTCACGCCTGAACTTTGTTATTCTGTCGAATTGGAAAGGTTACTGATCTTCATGATTGCTGAAACTTTCTTTTTAAGTTACCAAACCAACCGTAACAAAGTGTAATTTAATTACGAGTTTCTGGAATAAATTAGGCTAAAAGGTCCTTCACTCATCTGTTTCTTTCGTAATCTAGTTACATAACTCGTACGTGTCAAAATCAGGGGAATAAATACAGTTAATTTAAGTTAGGGAGTGTTGTTTACTCACGTCGCTACTTTTGTCTACCTTACTGTAGCGCTTCGGCGGGCGCTTGTGTTATACAAAAGATAAATACCACCGAAGAACAAGAGAGGTAATTGAGATAAACAGATGTGTATTCAGCCATATCTCTCTGCCTCTAATTGTGTCTTGCAGGGAAAGTAACATTAAAACACTTGCTCAACTAAAAATAACCAATGTTCAGGTTTACTATTAGCACCGTCGTAAATAGCACCATAAAACGTACATCCGATTTTACGATCAATCTGTTCGTCAGGTAAATTAACTATGTATGCTGCAATGAAACGCAAGCTCAAATGAAGCGATTGAGCGTTGAAGATGAACAGGCCGGGCTACGATTACAACGTGCCCGTATCCACTACGTATTACCCGAGTAATAACCGGCCACCGCAATACGAGCGGGGCTACGGCCAGCTCACAGCGGGGCAAGTCTACAGCCCGTCCTCACACCCGCCCTCCAACTATGCAGATATTTACGAGGGCAACAACGACACGACACTTCGAGCAGAGGAGAGACACTGGTACATAGAAAACCACAAGAATCTACACACAAACTATGACGTCAACCACGAAACTTTACCTCAAGATGCCAAAATTAAGAAAGAAGAAGAGAAGAAAGGCGAAGTCCCGCCAGTCAGGCGTGCTGAAGGACCGCAGCCGCGTCAGAGGAGAAAAGAAGATAGGTGTTCCTGTGAATGTTGGCCCAGTTCTGACAATAACGTCGTGCAAGACAGCGGTGGGAACGAGACGACGAGGTCTCTCTCGGGAGTCGACATGGTCGCTTCGTATGGGGTGTACGGGAATCCTCACGATGACGAGTCGTCGGGATTTGCCCGACTCTCGGAAAAAAGTGCAATATACGGACAAGGGAGCGATGCTCCAGTGCAGGGTGTGATTGTGAACCAGCAAGGGAACAGTGCGGTAGTGCGTGTGGCCAATCCTACCGATCCCGCTTGTGGAAAGTGCTGTAATTGCTTGTCTTCGGAGCCTGCTGCGAACACAGAAGACTATTGTTGGATAAACTACTGCCGACCAGCGCTAATAGTGTTGCTACTATTGTTTTTTCTAGTCCTGCTAGGCGTTTCAACAGGGTTCTTATTGACAAATAACTGTAAGTATTTTCTATCTTATTCAGTTTTTCACTTAACCTATAATTATTTACTCTTTTGATTACTGCGCACAAAACAAAATACGAGTAGATTCAAACAATGGAAATGAACATCATTCAAAATTATTGGCTCGGTTATTACGTTTGATATGCTGTCGGAATTCCCGCTAAACCAAATTTATTCGACCAGCTTGATCATTGAGTCCATTGAAACAACCATCCAATGGTGAGTGTGGTGCTTTTCACTTCGCACCTGGCCGTATTCGATTTTATTTGGATCCAGAATTTATAAAACTGAATACGCTTGTGGTGTTGTTGAAAGGTGAAACTTTCGCAATTTTTTATGACGGCTTATATCTTTGGTACCTGGAATTTAATGTGAGAAAGTTATATTCAAATAAAACACTTAGATTGTCTTAGAAAATCCAAGCAACAGTAAGAAGAAATAAGCTAAAGAATACTTTATTTTATAATCCGAAGATAAATTGTTGACAAAATATCAATGATTATTTTTTCCTTTTACATCTGAAGATCCCTAGTAACCTAATTTTATACGTTTAAAGTATCATCGCTTAGTTGGCATAACAGGAACAGAAAAATCAGGTTAAGTTGACTCTCATAAAGGTGATTTTACAGCAAATGGAAGGTAGGTGTAGATGTGGATGTATGGCGGGTGCTGGTCGTTTTTCTCTCTGGCAGAACATTAATTTTAGTGGCACTGGAAGGTGCTACGCTAGCCGGATTTTCAAATTGCGGGCAAAACCACTGAAATAACGGAAGTTAAAATATTCAATTTAGTGGAATATTTAGTGAGGTGATGACAGGATTACAATGCTTAATTATTACTTTTATTCATCATAACAGGTTTTGTTTTAGGTTTGTGATAATGCTAGACGAATTTGTATTCTTACTGCAAAAAAATACAGAAGTTTTTGCAGAATTCGTAACGAGCTTAGCTTCTTCTGCACTAACAATTATATAATATGTTAGTATTTGAAGTTGTATATTTACCAACAAAACAAACATAAACTGAAAAAATTAAAGAGATTAGAATAGATTGTCGAAAACTCGCGGTGGATCGTTCGTTTTTTAACTGCTGAATTAATTTTCACCGGTGCGGCAGGGGACTGGTTCAAGAGTCACGTTCGACTTTAGCTTTGAACCAAGCGAGAATGGCTAATCGATCGATTAATTTTCACGCCGTTTGAACGCAAAATTCCGAAGGAATGTAAGACTTTGCAATCTAGACATTTTACGATGCCGTGCACACAACGCTACCAACTCAACGACGCGCACGCGGTCTATTCCCATAAATGTGTACATTTGCGGCACCATTAAACATCGCCGACTGTAAATCTGAGTGGGTAGCTGATTATCAAATTTCAAAGTAATTTCCGCCTCTATCATAAATCAGTAATATTGAATTTCAGTGAACGAAATTAAATAGATATCGCCGGAATAACAGCATTTTCCCAGAGCGTTTCAATCGACCGATCTGAGATTAAGTCCATGCGGACGCAACAGGAAACTGGAGCGAAATCGATTCATACAACGAATCGAGCAGAGGCGGCTGTTATGGCACCGCAACAAATTGAAATTGATACCATCGGTGGGCAGTGGCTGCCGGCCGGATATTACGGGTGTCAAGCGCAATCACGCACTACGAGCAAGGCTTGCTACCTTATCTATAGGTATCTACTCCATTATACCTATAGGTAATGCTTTGATGGTGTCTTGGTATCCTGGACAACCCCATGCGATAAGTCAGTCAGCCCTTTCATTGCGATTGTCGATAGTTGAACAACGGAAACCGAATGACATTGATGTACAGTAGACGACTACTCTATCTACACTACTACACATATTTATAAGATAGTTGTAAGATAAGCGTTTTGATCCCAAAAACACGAATAAAGAAAGCGAAAGTGTCCAGAGACCGAAAGATTTTACCATTTTTACTTATAATTCCCCGAACCTAATTGCTTGTTATATATACTTAGTTAGGTTTCGTAGAAAGGCCCGCTCCATGTATGATTCATTACAGACAAAAGGTACACGACAGGTTTCCCTCGTGTAATAATTCAATACTTACCTTTTGTTAGCACTTTTTGTGACTCGGTGCTACTTATTAGGGTAAAAACCTTCGTGCTAAGCTACCGTTACTCATATTCATTATCGTTGTATAAATTATAGCTTATACAATTATTGTAATTCGAAACACCAGCGTGATTCATACAAATAATTACATTAATAATTGTACATCGATTTTTCCATTCATCTGGTAAAATAATTTGTTTAAATGTTACATAAGGATTGAGGAAATCCGAACAAGAGAAAACATTATGATCATGGAAAGAAATATACAAATTATTTTAACTAGATAATGCTGTGTGAATTGTCCAACATTGTTCATTTATTTATTTATTTTAAATTGCTAGTATCAAACAAGTTTGCTTTACCATCAATAAATGAATCAGATTCGTTATGAATTATGACACGTACCCTATTGGCAAGTATCCAGCGGCGTCCCAATTTCGTTTTACAATCAGCAACGTATCTAGTACCTACCTATAAAATATTAGTTCTGCTAGGTTGGGTAGGATTGCCAATTATGGACCCAGGCATGTCCCAAACTTTTTTGTGGGATATAAAAATTAAAATGTAAAAACGTACCTTTCAGAAAATCCTTTTGAATGGATGTAGATGACTTACAACTATGATTAAAATATACCACGCCTGGTTTGACAAAAAGAGGCACAGTTGTACAAAAGGTAACGCGTAGGCAATTTCACAGAAAATACCACGAGAGGAAAGGAAAACGTACTTTTTTATACCTAAAGCTCGTGAAATTCAAACTCAACATCAGCTATTTTCGGAGTCCGACAATTATTTTGCTTTCGTAAAAGCGTGAATGGAAAAAGTGAACTGCGAATTTAGTTTCGAACAACGCTGCGTCGCGTTTTTGCATCGCGTATCCGTTAGAAAACCTTAGTTGCAGGACACGAGCACCCGTCCTCCGCCGTCTCACATTGTACGCGGCGATCGAATTCGTTTAACACGTGACTGGACACTAGCCGTAGTTTAATAGCCTCGTATATGTAAAGGACAGGCGGCGGCCTACGTCCAACCAATTTGCAATAAAACAATATGGCGCAGCGACTGGCTTGCGGCTCCCGTTCAGCCTCTTGTACGAGTATTTTATATTTATTTTATCCGAATACGAATGCAAAGCTATTAGTCGCAACCTCTTTGTGTCACATTCCGAAACATATTCCTTACTCGAGGCGAAATTAATCTGGGATGCGTCTTTGAGCCGTATCTTGCTTTTTACTTTTGTGTGGCTTAAGAATTTATTTTTGGGTGAACTTCTCATGTTAATTTATATCACCTGGTATGTCTTATTAATTTATTGAAATATGGGTAAACCCATTTTTTTTTGTCTGATCTAAAACTATTATATTGTTTATATTTTTTATTATGAATTCATAATAAGCGTCAGTTACGCACTTATTTTCAACGTAGGAGTGATACAAGATACCTTAACATAAGAGAACGATGCCGAAGTACAATACAAAGTAAATTACTGTTTTCAAAATAACTTTGAATGAATTTTTCGTCGAAAATTAGAAATACCACAAAGGAAAATTAAAGGGGTCGACTTTTCGGAAGTTTGTAATTTCGTCAGACAGACTGACATACTTCCCAGTCCAGTCTTGGAATAGTATGGTATTAAAAGGGTTTTGTAGGAAAAAATTAAAACATAACATACAAAAATATATTCTACAATAGGTACCTACATCAGAAACGATCAAAAAATTATTAAATCAAACTTAATTTGATTATTTTTTTGTTACAGATTTACATTATCAACCTAGACCGCCTGCTCCAGAAGGTAAGTGTACTCAATTATCAATGATTTTATTTATATTAAAAAATCAAGTGAGCGTATTTTAATATTTTTAATGCTTAGGGGTTGGTTAGGTTTGTGATTAAATGAAATAATTACGAAGTAACTGGGCGAGAAAAATCTGTGGATAGGACTGGGCACCTCATTTTACTAGTTTTTAAGCGGGCCTCCGATGAAAAAACCTAGCAAGGTATTTTTATTGCTCAGTACTCATACGAATAGTCTGGTCAATTAAGACAATCGATGGCACAGTCATTCGCACCCAGCTCTTAGTTGGTGTTCAAAACACTATTATAAATTATATCTAAAAAGTCCTCGTCGATCCGATACCTTAATTTTTTAAACAATCTTAATTTTATTTTTTGGTCGCAAACGGGTTTTTTCGCGATTTTCAGCAAAACAGTTAGTCTTATCATAAAACTATCTGAGACAAAAATTGTAGATTATCTATAAAAAATGTCCGTATACTCTTTTTCCTAAAAACCACCTTGTTTGAGATTATAACGAACCCCAAAAATTTGCACTTTACAGTTTAATATTTCGTAAATGGAGCATCAAATCGAACAGTGGTTTACGCAACCCCATTTTAAAAGACCTATTCAACAATATCCCACACGATCTAAAACTTTTGTCTGAACTTATTTTAGGATAAAAAGGAGGAATATGAAATATACCATACCACATACTATGAACTAATTATTTCCAGGTGTACAATAGTAAAGTACTCCAACCACATTTTCAAAGCCACTAACTAGAGAGTTAGTGGCTAGTAGTTAACTAATTAACTACTAACTAGTTAACAAATTCTACATTTTTATTTTATCACACGTCTTGTTAGTAAGGTATTGGCGGAGATGAGTAAATAAATGAATTCAAAAAAGATTCAAGCACTCAGATTGTGATTGTACCAACATTTTTAAGCGGTAAGTGATTCGTTAACCTGTGCAACTGCAAAGTAGCGTCATTTTCTTATGCCAGAATTGTTATAGGTACGTATTTCAATGGTTTTATACTATAAATTTGTTTTTCTTAAAAAATGGTTTAAACTTAGTTCCGTTTTATATTTATTTCTCCGACACTAAAACATTAAAAGTTCAATGCTTATTTTAGGACTGTATTAAGCATTGTCTAAAGCTTAGGTAGGTATTTCAGATTGGGTACGTGCATCACTAGTGAATACAGTGTGGTGTGGGTGACATGCGGACTAAGTCGGTATCACGAGCCAACAAAATTGCTTTGTCTCCGAGACTTTGAGAGTCCCGCATTATGTGGCCGAGTTTGGCGTCGTATATTTTGTTCTGTAACAACAGACGTTTTACGTTATTAACTACTAAAAAGTGTAAAAATTTCCGACAGTGACTTTCGATTTGTTGAATATTTCATCCTAATAACGACCTACAAGGCTAGTAAATTTGAGATTTAGTTAATTTATAATATTTACATACCTACCTAATTAATACAAGAGGCGCCTTAAGGTATTATTGTACTTCTATCGTCCCACATTATATAACCCTAAACAAATTTATGTTAGGATAATACGGATAATTTAAACAGATTTTGGCCCTGAAAAAGCGGCACGGAGAAATTCCTAATTTTCTTCCATTCACGAAGCATCCGCCATCATTTTTATCTCCCCTCCCTGTCTCCATTTATCTCAGGTTTCTTCTTCTACAACAATTCGCATCTAACGTAATGTTTGTTCCTTACGAAATCTTTATTTCTGTTTGTTTTTTTTAAGCATATTGAAGTCGAAAGCTTTCATATGAAAGTCAAGGAAATGAGATCGGACCAGAATCTGATGCTTGACCTCGTTTTGCAACGGATGTAATATAATATAAGCCATTTGTCGCGGTATTGTTTCTAAATTGATATGAAATAGAAATAGATACGAGCATGATTTGATTCCCGCTTTCACATTTTCTTTTTGAGTTTATTGTGACAAGTAAAGTCTTTTGAAAATAAATTGCGGTGTAGGCTAGGTGGGTAGAATTGTATATATAACTAGCTGTGCCTCGCGGCTTCGCACGCCTATTCCTCGGGAACTGATTTATGGGATAAAAAGTAGAACTACCTGTATGCAAAATTTCAGGCCGATTCGTTCGGTAGTTTTTGGGTGAAAGAGCAACATATATAATATACATCTATATGTACATGTTGTCAAACATATATACATGTTTACAAACAAAATATACATGTTTATAAACTTTCGCGTTTATAATATTAGTAAGATATATACAGAAGAGTATTTTAAAACGTTTTTCCTAAAAATCAATATAATGAACGCCCAGAAAAGTATTATGAATTTAGCCCATTCTGCAAACGACGAATTTAAAATAAAGAGAAAATTTCAAATTAACTTTTACCGTTCGCGCCGTGTGACTTCTCACCCTACAATCTGCTCGGAATTTTAACTAGACGATAGAAATCCGTAATCCCTAAAGCCAGCTCTAACACAATGCTGTGGCAAAACGGAAGCTCGCGTCTTATTTTGGACCTACTTAATAATTTAGTCACGCTCCCGACTCCCCAGGTAGAAAATTGGAAATTGTGTCATCCTTTGCGGGGCTCTACTAAGAATGATGTCTTCATCAGAACAATTTTACTTTTCACTATTACTCTCAGCAAATTGCTTTATACTTATCTACCTCTACAAGTGAATTCAAACGTAGAGGTATGTTTTCGGGTAACTTTATCACAGATTATCACGCAGAAACTGACCACGTCCCACATTATAACACGCGAAACTGTGTAGGTTATTCCGGTGAAGATATTACAACCGTGTCAAAAATTAGGTTTACTTTCGATCCAGTAGAAACATCCAAATTTGATGAAAATCAATTGAGTTATGTCGCTGTATCCTATCAACCGCTTGGAGGTTTGAGCAGGGTGTCCGTATTTTTAGATAAACAACCTCAATCCTGTTCAAATTTTGTGAAATCTGTATCATGGGAAAAATAAAACAAGATTAGCGCATCCCTTCCCTTTGATTTGTGACTGAGCGTTAAAACCTTGAAGTTTAAATGATAAAAATTTGGTGTACGGTGTAATTACGTTATTGATAAAAGGGACCAACGCAACGTGATAAATATTTCACGCTATATCCCGTTTTGCAGTAGCTGATATACCTAGAAAAAGATATTCATCGAAGACTTAAGTGTGTTTTTGTTTTAGAAGCATGCGAGAAGACTTTCTGCCGATGGGGAGCGGAATGCGTCTCGCTGGGGGATGGCCGAGCACATTGCGCTTGTCCTACCAGCTGCCCAAGCACACTTTCGTTCGTGTGCTCGACCGCTGGACGAACATACAAGAACCACTGCTTTCTGAGGAAGGAAGCTTGTGAGAGAAGGCTCAACTTACGTATCAGACACGAGGGGGAATGCGGTGAGTTTGCGGGTTTATTATACTCGGTACGGTAGGTAATACTTGCATTGAACACTAAAGCTTTGTGACTGTCCAAATCTACCAATTTTCATAAATCTTCCTCGGCTATCTATGTAGGTATGTTATAATAGGTAATGATAAGGTTTTGATATCGTACCCTTAGTGTTTTGATCCTTATCATTCTCTCATCCATGCTGGAAATTCATATAGGTTCCCATATTGGTTTGATTTTGCCAATCTCATAAATTCAGCGGCCAACGGCGTGTTGAAGTTGAAATCGATAGCATCAACACTATGATAATTAATATCGTTTTCATTATTGCGATTATTTATTAATTACACTAATGGCCTGATGTGATGTGGTTGAAAGTACTATTCCCTACCAAAGCTTGTTTTGGGAACATTGTTCGGAGTATTCAAATACAGGTGTATTGTATATTTTTAGGCTTTTTTAAGTCCAGGTAGATAATTTTCTAATAATGTACTTAACTATATATTATATTTTTTTTTTAACCTTTCGTTTAAAGCTTTAATATACTCTATGTTACTTTAGTAATTTTGGTACTATATTGCTATATATTATATATATTCGAAACATATTATACCGGTCACGTTCGAGTCGAATCGCACACAAAGGTTTCCGTACCATAGTATCCAAGTTTAGTTTAGTAGTTAGGTACATAATATACTTTCACAAAACAAACAAGTGACATTAAAACCCTAAAAAGGTTGTTTTATTAGATCGAAAAAAAATCAACAAGCTAATATGACGCTTCCTATCCAAGTCATATTACATACTGACCGCGCCAAAAGTTGATAATTTCGGTGATCAGTGCTCAACTTGATTTGATATTGCCCCTTATTTATTATTTCTTGCTACTTTTTCTAAAATTTCGCCCTGACAAACATAAAGCAAAAAAAGCCATAACAATCACGTTTCTATACAACTTTCATTTTAATTGATCAATGTTTCATTTTTTTTAAGACTTATCCATTGGTCCTGTTTTTTAAAAACATAATCATTTTGTCCCATGTATTAGTGTGCAGCTATTATTATCGGAGCCATAAATAAGCTCCTTTTACTACCTACCCTGTTTACTCTGGATGTTTACGAACTGGGCAACAGAGGAAGAACAACATAGGATGTTTACAATGATTGTGTAATATTGTGTTTTGTACCGCTGCTATATCAATAACGTTTGAATTTCAAAGGCATAAATTGCTCTTACAGTCGGTACCGTTTCAAATATTGAGCTTTATAGCATTCGTTCTTAATGTCAAAAGCATACATTTGTTTTATTAGGGCTTTGGTAGTCAGTGGCTAAAAATAGATCCGTGGCGAATTTACTTTGTGGCAAATGTTCAACAATCCACTGTAGCACGTAAACATCGATCAAAAATTTCGCGGACGGGCCGGCGAAATTTTTGATCGATGCACGTAAACTTATTTTTTGTTATCTTTTGTTTTGTCTGGGCAGATACGTCCACTCCCAGCGTGGCCTCATATTTTATTTCGAGAAATTGCACTGGAGTAACCTCAACAGCCTATCATCATCACTCTCAACACGACGGCCCTCAACAGCCGTCATCTTATGGGGGGTAAGGCCCATAAACCCCACGCTAGGCATGCGGGTTGGGGACAGCAGTTTGGTGGTAGAATTGTTCTGCAGGGGGTGCTGCTGCCCGCCCTCGGTAGATATCCCTTAGTCGCCTCTTAAGATACCCATGGGAAGGGTTGGGGTGCTGTAAATTATAGGCCGGCACCACACGACCATTGGGGTGACGATAGTCATTTATCGCCAGTGTGTCCGCTTTATCTATCATTAAAATTACTTAAATACGTTAAACTAGCGCAGGGCAGGAATGAAATCAACTGTGGCAGACAATACGTTTTACTATTATATTCCAAAACGCATCTCGGTTCCATCTATGTGTATAATACGAACCAATAGTATGTGAGTAGAGGTTGAACAAAACCCCAGTTTCAACCTAACCCTTGTTCTCAGAATCAGGTGACCCTTGTTCCGGAGTGTCCTGCGCTGTGGGTGCCAGATGCGTCCCAAACTTAAACCTGCCAGAATGCCGCTGTCCGCGAAGTTGTCAGAAGCGGAAACCAGTCTGTGGCACCGATGGTAGAGACTACGCCTCACAGTGTCATCTAGATAAACATGCGTGTGATAACCAGCTGAATATCACCGTCAAGTACCATGGTAAATGCGGTAAGTAAACGGTTATTACTTCCCTCACGACCTGCACAGATTGCAGGGCAGAATCAAGGCAGTTGATCTTGTACGACCGCCAGCGATATAATCCACGCTATCGATGATAAGACGATATAATAGCGCTAGATTTGAATTATATGAGACCTTGTCAAACTAAAATCAAGGACTATCGATAAAAAGCAGTTCTTGAGCTATGATACTGACTTTATCGTTAGAAGTAAATAAATAAATAGGTAATGTTGGACAATTCAGACAGCATTATCTAGCCCCAACCTAAGCAGAGCTTGTGTTATGTGTACTAGATAACTGATATATATAATACAATATACTACATAGATAGATATTTTTTATTATACATAGAAAACATCCAGAACACCCTGAACAAATATCTGCAGATCGTAAACTGATGAATGATAAAATATCTATCAAAAACATTATATCGTTCTGTTCAGTCCTAGATTCAGTCATCTTTCTGTCATCAACACGAGTTTACTTAAGGCCCTTAACCAGTTAAAGTGGCGCCCCCAACTATTTTATCTTATTATTACGTTAAGCGCAGCAAGTTTTAAAAATCCTACGTTCAGTTTGTGGTAGGTTCCTATTATAAGTTATTTAATAATGCCTCAGCCATAGTTTCATTCTATAAATCTTAGGCAGAGATACGAAGTTGCACTTTTTGGCCACCAAACTCTATTCGCATCTCCTTCTAAACTATATGAGATAAAATTATTCAAGAGGTAGGTATTAAAAAATAGCTTATTATAATAGATATCACAAACTGAACGTGGGATTTTTAAAAATTCCTATGATAAACGTAAAAATATGATAAAATAGGTATCGCTGTCATATTGGCTCGGGTATGCGCCTTTAGTTATTGAACTAATTCAAAAGAGTCCCTACCCATTCTGATCGCGCGTAGATTATATCAGATACGTTTGCTGTAACCACAGAGCTGTGTCGCTGAAAAGCGAATGAGAAAACATCCGTAAACATAAAAATTTTCATCTGCTATTGCGAAACTACTCGAACGGCTCAAATCTAATGGAATTGACTGTTGATTCCTAAAGCTTTATGTGCAACTGGTAAGAAGAATAGTTTTCCAGGATAACTATTTTATTTATTGTTTTGCGGAAACCTCGAGTTTCCTTGTACCAAACGCAACTTTTTAGTAGGTAAAGTTTGAGGTTTACCAAATGGGAAGCTTACCAAATGGGAAGTAGCCTGTCTTTTTTGTGTTTTGTTTGCTTGATCTTCTTTCTGTTTTTTAAGATATTAAAAGATAATAATATATTTCAGACAACAACAACAATCGTTTTATACATTCCAAATCACTTATTCATACAGTTCACATTTGAGATAATTAAGTAGGTACATAAATTACTAGAAATACCCATATGTTACACTGGTCAAGACAGTAATATGCTCTTGCACACTGTTCCATAAGTTACACTGTTACATAAAAGCATTGAAAATCAACCCGAGTCAAAGTGCCTCCACCTATTTTATCATATTATTACGTTTAGCCATTGATCGTTTACCACACGAAATTTTAAAAATCCATCGTAAGGTTTGTGATATCTATAGGCAATTTTTAATACCCCTGTAATAGTTTTATTTTGTATAATTTAGACAGAAACGCGAACATAGAGTTTGGTGGCCACATTGGGCAACTTCGTTCTAAACTTTATAACAAGATAAAATAGGTGGAGACGCCACTTTGACTCGGCTTTAAATTTTAAAAAAAGATGGAATGGTCTGACAGTGATTTGAATTGGGTTGCCCTACCTGTCGAACGAGTTCAGCACAGTATCTCAGTTGATAATGTTCTCCTCATTGCTCCTCGTCGTCCATAGTCAAGTTGTGACTTAGTATAAAGTTATCAACAAGTGTAATTAATTAAAATAATTAGAATTAAGCAGTGTTATTTGTTTGAAACTTTAAAGGCAGTCATTAGTGAGGTAAATAAGAGAAAAGTAGGTTAAACGCAAAAGAGGGTCAGTATGGGATGCTCCAAGAAAAACAGGCTATACTTTTCGATAAAAGTTGAGGTCGATATCTCGATGTAGATACTCTCATGTTACATCAATCATACCATATAAAAAAAATATCAAGTTAAGTAATATTCTATGTAAGTAGAGTTTTTTTTTCGCATAAAATAATAAAAGTTGGGTATGTAAATATATTCCAAAGTCACTAAGCGAGCTATGGATAGAGCTATGTTCGGAGTTTCTCTGAATGATAGGATTCGTAACGAATATATCCGACAGAGAATCAAAGTTATCGACATAGCTTAAAGTATCTTGTTGTATCTAGCGAATAAGTGGCAGTGGGCCGGCCATATCTCGCGAAGAACCGACAACCGATGGGGTAAACAAGTTCTCGAGTGGAGACTGCGACTCAGTAAAAGTAATGTAGGGCCGGCCAGGTGGGATGACGATCTGCGAAAGACTGCAGGCAGATGCTGGATGCGTCAAGTTAAAGACAGGGCGCTAAGACGCTCATTAGGGGAGGCCTATTTCCAGCAGTGGACTAGCAGGCTGATGGTGATGTAAATAAATTACCTGAACTTCCTAAAAGTTACCCAAATACACTGTATGGAATGGACTTAATACAACAAACAAATATAGAAATGGGGTCACTACTTTTCCCCCGTGAAAGTAATTTAATCTTGTCTACTTTATGGCGGACTTACGTTCGCTAACCCTTTTCACAGAAACTTCGATCTCAACTAAATTTGAACAAGACCAAATGCCCGCACATTTCGCCATCCTTTTGTGAGATTCTCTATTTACATTACTGCTTCGCTTTTGTACTTTTATTGAATTGTTTCATCTTTTTCTATCTTTGCGCTCGTCCGGGCTCTTTCTGAGAATTTTAACAAAAGGAAGACAAGAGCACTACATTCCATGTTATTTGATCGTGATGATTGTAAAATGTAACAAGGTTATAATGTTTCGTTTTGTTGGCGCACGAGTCGAGCCCAGCTCAATTTAGCTTCGATAATGTTTTGTCTGTAGGTGTTAGTTTAGGTAAATTAGCGATACCTACTTAAAAGCAAAAATGTATAGGTAATTTTAATAGGTATTGATTTAAATAAAATCAATGTTTTGACTGTTATTTAGTCTTTTTTTAATTTTATACTGGATGTGCCCCGCGGTTTTGCCCGCATGAATTTTTTACTGCATAGGAACACCCTAGCGCAATGTATTATAAGCTGTAGGCTATAACTACTAAATATACATAGAAAAAATGAGGTCTAGTCGTTACGGAGTAGTGTGACTACATACATCGTGACACTGCATTTTTTAAAGATAGATAAAGTTATTTCCCTTTATTGACATGTTAAATTGCGAGCATTATATCTTTTAGAAAAGCTCGAGTTATAGCATTTATCAGTGTCTTTCATCCTACAGATCCATGTTCAGAACACGAGTGCGCGGACGGAGGTGTATGCCAGCTGAACGAAGTGCGAGCACCAGCGTGCAAATGTGGGCCGGAGTGCGATTTGATCGTGAAGCCAGGCTCCGCTGTTTGTGGATCGGACTACAAAGACTACCCGAGTGAATGCGCTCTTCGAAGAGAGTCGTGTCGGAGTAGACAGCAGCTGACTATTGCGTATCGTGGGGAGTGCACATCAGGTACTTAGCTATTTTTGCATCACCAAAACTCATATATAACGCTTTTATAAACGTGCTGATGAGGCTATATAGGCAGTGTGTGCTTTAATAAATTATTTAGGTTTGTTAATCAAATGGACTTTGAAAAAATTTATGCGAGTCAATGAGGCCGAATGATAACATTAGTTAATCTGTGAAATAGCGTATCTGGAATCACTTAAACCTCTAGAAGTAAATCAAATAAAAATCAAAATCAAAATAATATATTATGTTATTTTGATTTTGATTTGATTTAAACACATATTATGTGTTTAAATAACATATGAAATCAACTTTTCCTTTGTATGATAATTGATGATTGAGGGGGTTTTGGATTTCTTTTTACTTATTTCCATAGGAACCTGGGGCTTGTGGTCCACTTAAATTATTGAAAATTCAAAGTCAAAATTTTTGTATATAACTACTTTACGAAAATGTTAACAAAATGGAAAGCTTCCTTGTTTGCGTGGATATGTTTCAATAACCTTAAATCCAGACAATTACTAACCTATGCTTGACTGCATCAGTGTAGCTTTGAAATACAACCTTCTACTATTAGTAGGTCCCTACCTTTTTTTTTCGGCGAGTGAAAATTAGTTTACGAATAGACTGATCTGCGGGGATACCAGAATTATGTGGGACTCAACGCCCTGAGAACGATGTAACACCCACTAAAAAACTCTCCGGTGTCCTTCTTTCGCCATCTTCCTACTACAATAGGCCTATCATGTTAGTCAGTGACACGAAAGCAAGTACCTTAAAGTAGTATAAGGTACTTGCTTTATAGCGGTATTAGCTTCTAAATTACATTGTAAACTGATTTTTTGGTTAAAGTTTGTCTTGACGTGACGATATGACTAAAAAAAATATTCTCCAAGACAATTTATAGATTTTGAATCGAGGATCTTATCCATAATTCTTATAACTTCAAACAACGTTCATAATCTAAAATTAAATCTTTGGGAAAATGCAAGAAGAAAGCGTTATTGGCCAACGTCAAGAGACATTTTGTTCAAAAGAAAGTAATTGGATACGAAGGTTTGAACAACGTCGCGTCAAACAGAGCTTGAAGAAATTGAGATGGTACGAAATAATTGTGTTAGAGGTCTCAGCCGCTTAGATGGCACCTCGGCAGTTTTTAATTGAGTTAAAGTTCAATATGAAATTTTTCGTTACCTCTTGAAATTGCATTGGAAAGTTTCAACAGGGCCATGAACAATTTTCTAATTCATTTACTTGGCAATTTGGTAATTGAGGAGACCGAAAGATCATAGGTACCTACGTCTTAAATCATAAATCATCATAAATCATTTATTCAGAAACAACCATACAATTGTGTTTGAACAGTAGTACATCAAAATATCATGCAATGTGAAGAAAATAATGTCAAATTCTTAGTTATAAAAAATTACACTTGTCTAATGAGCTAACTAAAGTTACATAAAGTCAATATAGTTTTATTTAATTGCTACGGTTAAGGAACTCGTTGACCGTGTAGAAACACCCTTTCAGCAGGAGTTGGGTAAGTTCACTTTTAAATTGGTTTAACCTCTCAGATGCTTTCATTTCGTTTGGTAAAGAATTGAATAACCTGATAGCCTGATATCTACTACAATGTCTAGCGATATTTAATCTAGGACAGAAAGGCACCTCTAAGTCCTTCCTTCTGGTTTTAAGTCGAGCAGCCATTTGCTCAAGGGTTTCGTATTTGTGTCTATTTTTGATAATATCAGTTAGCAATAACAATATGTAAAGACTGGGCACCGTGAGTATGCCTAGCTTCCTAAATGGCTCTTTACATGACTCCCATGGAGGCATACGCAGCATTGTCCGCACCGCTCTTTTTTGAAGGGTAAATGCTTTATGCAAGTTATATTTGTAGCTGTTGCCCCATAGACCAACACTATACCTCAACCTTGACTCAACCAGTGCGAAATAAACGAGTTTCAGTTATTCCACACCAATTTCGTCTCTGAGACTCCTAATGGCGTAACAAGCCGAACTGATAGAACTGTCCACTGACGCGAGTTCATTTTTCCAGTTTAAAAGCTCGTCTACATGTATTCCCAGAAATTTAACACAGTTGGTGAACTCTACATTTTGTTCTTCTTGCTGTATGTTTAGCTGTACATCGTCACGAACGGTGGATTTAAAGAGTATGGCATTAGTCTTTTGAACATTGAGGGTCAGATTATTTGCGCTGAACCATAGGTTAAATGTTTTGAGAGCTATGTTTAAATTATTTTGCAGATCGTCGGTATTATTCGAGTGAATAATGGCGTTGGTGTCGTCCGCGTACACTATTAGTTGGATATCAGATACGGACTTGCTAACATAGTCTATCAGATCGTTTAGAAATATATTAAAGAAAATGGGTCCCAAAATAGAACCCTGTGGTACTCCACATTTCATATTGGTAGTGTTCGATTTGAAAGTGATTTCTTCGTTTTTGACGATGCTTTTGATTTCTACAAATTGTTTTCTACCAGTTAAGTAAGATTTAAAAAGGTTCAGAACCCCACCCCTGATGCCATAGTGTTCTAGTTTGGCTAAAAGTATGTCGTGGTTAACAGTATCGAAGGCAGCTGTGAGGTCTAGGAATAGTCCCGCAACTTTTTTCCTGTCATTCAGCTTAGTAACTACTGAGTTGACTAGTGTATCGATAGCATCAGTAGTTCCGACACCGCAACGGTATCCAAATTGCTTATCGCTTAGAACTTTGTGTGCATTAAGGTGACGTACAAGTCGATTCTTGATGATTTTTTCGAATATTTTTGAGATTGTAGGTAGCAGCGATATTGGCCTATAGTTCTTAGGGTCTGATTTTGATCCCTTCTTAAAAATGGGCAATATTCTTGCAATCTTAAGTTGTTCAGGATAAACATTAGCATCCAAGCAGTTGTTATAGAAAGACGCCAGAAGCTCTGCAAGAATATCGATGTTTTCCTTGATTAAATTTATGATTATGCCGTCATAGCCGTGCGATTGCTTCTTTTCCATATGTTTAACTATCTTTATGATTTCACCTCCATCAGTGTGGCCAATTATCATGTCATTAGAAACCCTAGCTGTAAAAGTGTGAAGATAAGAGAGGGCCGCTGAGTTACAAGTAGATACTTTATCCATTCCCCTATCGAATTGTTTGGCAAACATGTTTACAACTGCCTGAGTATCTGCAACGGCTCTGCCATCCACTTTAAGAGTAATGTTGTTCGAGTGACCTGGTCTACTTTTACCTCTTTGTGTGTTGATGATTTTCCAAATTTCTTTACTTTTATTATCAGCCTGTTGAACCCTAGCCCTAATCGCAAGCTTCTTTGATACTTTGATCACCTTTCTGTATATATTAATGTATTTATTTCTGTAATTATTAATGGAATCATGACATAATAAACTATTTCTTGAATTAAGGAATCTTTTCATTTTGCTTGCAACTTTGATTCCCCGTGAAATCCATGATAACTTTCCGCCTTTATTTGATCTGACTTTTCTACGTGCATTTTTAAAAGAGATATTATAAATGGTCTGGAATTTGCTTAAAAAACTGTTAATATTACAGTCTTGAAGATCACTATTTATAATCTGATCTCTAAAATGGTTTACGTTGGTCTTTGTAAACTGTCTCCGTCTCACCATACAGGCTTGATCTAGCCCAGCTTTACCACTCTGGTCCGCAAGTAGGCTACATAATAATGCAGCATGTCCGTCACCCAGTCTATTATGGTCAATATCGCAATTGATCAATTCTGAGTCCGGCAAGTTTGTAATGATATTGTCGATGCAGGATTCTGTTTCATTTCTAATGAATGTAGTGTTTTTAATTAAGTATCTGAAGTTAAAGCATCTGAGAAGGGAAAGTAATTCAGTACGTTGTTTAGAGTCTACCGAAAAGTTTACATTGAAATCTCCTAAAATAATGCATTTTTTACTGAAAAGATGTTCCAAGAGCCGATCTAATCTTGTTATAAAATCGTCAAAGTTCTTATCATAAGGCGTTCTGTAAACACAACATACATTTAGGCTGCAGTGTAAGTCCCTAACACCACAGATCTCAAATGAGTCTAATTTGTATAATTCATTGCAAATATCTAATTCTACGGTATCAATATCATTCCTAACCATTATTAGAGAGCCACCTCTTTTTTTTGTTCTCCTAGTGTTTGCGGTTGCTAGTTTGAAACCTTCTAAGTTAAAGTTATGTAAATTAATTTTATTCAAAAAGTGTTCACAAATGCAAATGTATCCTATATTAATATTTAGACTGTGAAAATATAGAGTTAGCTCATCTTGTTTTTTCAAAACCCCACATAAGTTTTGATAGAATATGGTTAATTTTAAGTCTACCTGTTCCAACGGAGCATTCCTATGTAATGCAGCCTGACCAGGTGTATCAATGTAGCTATTGGTCAAGAAAAAACAAATCCTTCTGGTCAGGCTGTGCCTCAGTTTGTGTGCTTATGCTGATCATATGAGCCTTATCAGCCAAAGGAGAAGGTTGATGAATTTGAGTTTGGGATGAGGCATTTTTCATCTCAATTTTTACCCTGTTGGACTTAGTCTTGCAGTAATTTACATAAGCATGTCTATGTGATATCCTCAAAATATACCTTAAGATATGTCTACAAACATATAATTTATCATTGAAATAAATATTATTATGATATGAAGCAGTGGGTTTGTCCAGCTCTATTAAATTTACATTAGAAAAATGTGAACTCACTAAGCGCATTTTTCTGTTTAGTTTATGAACATTTAAGTAGTGATTGTTATGAATTTCACCTAAAAGAATATTGGTATGTGTCAATTTACAAAAGCAGGCATATAGCATAGATTGTAGTTCGAGTGGATTGTTGTCATATGAGCCTGTCAATATAATAACAAAATCCTTATTGGTAAAGTTTCTGCACATGACATCACATGACTCGATTACATGTATAGCACTGGCATTTGATTTGATGATAGACAGGACAGCAAAGTTGCTACCTAGTAGGTTTTGTAGGATACTGCTCATCTCCAAGCCACTTTGATCCGCAAAAAGTAGCACTCTATTGCGTGCTGCAGCCTTGTCTTGATCCATGAACTGGTTTCCTGCGGGCTTACTTGCGCTTGGCAGAAAGGCGCGAGTCGAGCTAGATGCATGATGGTGTGCTCCCAGCGAACGTGGTCGCGACTCGCGTACCGTCGCATCTTTTGTGTCCTTTGTGGAGGTGGTTTTGGAAGCGGGCGGCCTGGAAATAGATTGTGTGGTAGTCAGCAATGACGATGAAATACGTAAATTTTTTGGACGCGCGTCGCATATTTTACCGCTGGGCGGTGGTGTTTTTGGTAGCGAAAGACTGCTGCTATGCCGAATTTCATCAGGTTGTGAGTTGGTGACTTTAATTCCCTCCGGAGTGCTGGTCGTTGCAGTGTAGTGTATCGTCCGTGATGTATGTTCACCCGGTGATTCAGATACTGACCTAGACGTATCATATGTAGCTTGCCGTAATTTCCTACGGCGGAGCTGTGGCGAGTAGAATTTGCCATTTTGTGATTTGCAGTTCCGTTCAGCCTGATCTTGTACACCGATTCGCTGTAAAAACTTTAACTTTGTGATATGCGCGGCAAGTTCTTTGTTCAGTCGGCCATTTTCTTCATTTAGAGTTTCAATTTCTCTATGGGCTGCCAATAGTTCTGACTTTAGGGTTTCCAGCTCCATTTTCATCTCGGTAGTATAATCTGAACCGTTTTCTAAATTATCCGGTAGGCTTTGGTAGGATAAATCCATATCGAGTTCGCTATCGTTGAACCGTATGTTGCGTTTAGCACACTTTTTTCTTTGCGTGATGTTGTCAAGGGAGTTCATTTTTTTGCTCTTCACGAGTCTAAATACTTGGTATCGAGCTGCGCTGACATCGATCGATTTCGATTAATCGACTAAGTTTATCTAATTTCCTTCGATCAAGGAAAGAAAGTTTGGAATTTCCTTCGTCCTAAGTCTTGAGATGTTTCCGAACGAGACGTTTTCTAAACTGTCACTGTCAGTTGCCCACAGTGGATGACAATCAGCTGTTCAGACAATTTTCGTCTTTACAATGTTCTACGTTGTATTTGGTGTTTTGAATTATCGTACTCACAGGTTTTTCTTGAAAAGTTTGGTGAATGATGTGTTTCGTCCGTTACAAATCCCAAGCCGGCGATGTTCCAGATTTCGAATGCAGTTTACAAGTGAAATATCCGGCTGAAACTTCTTCAGAATGCCGGCGAAACACTTCGTACGAGGTTAGGTCACAACTTGTTACGCTTTATAGACAAACAGCGCAGCTAAAACTTATTTAATTAAATTAAAAACCGCAGGGCAGGGTTCAGTGCTGTGCAATTCGGTTCGTTCGGAAACCGAGTGAAAGGTAGACTGGTTTAAAATTGTTTGAAAACTTTTTGGTAGAACCTACATTTACATTGGCGTAAAAAAATGAATGACGAGAGAATAGGTATCCTCTCGTCATTCATTTTTTGCTGCATAGTAAAACAAAATAAAATTTAATTTAATTTAATTTTGTTTTACTATTCGAATACTAATCGAATACGTGCGAGAGCTATTTAATCATTACCTATCAACAATAGCGCAACAAGCAATAGTAGCACACTATAAGAACATTATTAACAAAAACCGTTAAAATTCAATTTACAGTTTATCTCTAGCTTGCATGTTTCAATTTAAATTAAGAAACTTAAAGTTAATTAATAATGTTATGATATTGCCGGACAAACTTAAACATTTATAACAAGCCTAGTTGAACAAAGGACATTTTAATCTTAATCAAAGGTGAAACTTAGGTACGTAAACTGATACATACACGTAACTAACCTACATAATACGAGATCAAATAGTGGTCCAAATAAAACATTGTATATCGTTGAAGCACACCATTAAACCTCTTTTGTTAACCACAGAGGTTGGTAAAAAAGTGAACAGTTTCGAATTATGAATTTAGAATAAGTTAGGACCGCGTCAGCAGGCACGCTCTAAACAACAAAAAAGCGGGAACGAGTCGCGAATGTGTTTCTGAAATTTAGAGTTTTTTAGGTTTATTTACCTAATATAATATTTTACATTCGATTCTAATGTTCTATTTATTCTACCAGCCCAACATCCTTGCGACACCTTGAAATGCGGTTTGCACGAGCACTGCACACTGGATTTGCATGGCGTTGCGACTTGCGGTTGCGGTGCAGAATGCGAAGCTGCGGTGCGGCCGGTATGCGGCACGGACGGCAAAACTTACGACAGCCCGTGTTTTCTTGAACGTGCCGCTTGCTTGGAGAGTAAAGACATCCGAGTCGCTTATATGGGAACTTGCGGTAAGTTATTTTTCTGTTCATTACCTACTAGGTAGGTAGGTACTTCTATAATTTTTTTGTATCGATTCGTATGTGAAAGTTGACGGAGATCTACGCGATACAGACTTTACCTAGTGCAGATGCCCGTGATGAATTGTTACCTCGGCGCGTACTTACTCTTAAAAACGAAATCGAAGTTTCTAATACGTATTCGTGCAAACGCTAATCTTATGCAAGCGATATAAGGGTTGGTGACTCACAATGAAAGTTCGATTTTTCTTTTTCCAAAGAAGTATTTATAATATAAGGCCTAATTTTCTTTGATATAGGTAATATTTTGTTTTAATATGAGAGGAGACTGGATTACAATCAGATAGTTATAAAATACAGGATGTTGGTTTTTCTTGCTACGTAGCGCAGACAAAAGTCCATTGCAGTAAAAAAGCAACCTTATTTATTCGTCTTGTAAAATTAGCTTAGTTAAGTATATTTAAGAGAAAAATATATTGTTTTACTAACCATAATTTCCTAGATTTTCTAAGCCTTAGTATTTTATGGTAATGACCGAGGCGCCAGGCGCGTAGCACAACCGACAGAAGGATATAGCGGCACAACATTTCGTGTTTCTTGAACCATGCCGACCGATCTGGCGAGTCTCTTGTCTGCGTTTAGAAAGGACACGTTGAGTCAGCTGGAAATCCATTACAAAGCTTCTTGTCTTTTATACTATTTACGAAAGCTGGTGAACCAGCTTTCGTAGCTAGGATTGTTTACTCGGTAATAAAAAACAGTTGTGGTATTACACGGTAATGCAAGAAAAAATATTAGAAAAATTTATGGGCACTACTACCCCCTTAAGTAAAAGCCAATAAAGCACTTATCAGAGGGAGGTCTCCGCCCAACAGTGAACCGATATCAAACTCATATCAAATCGAAAACACTATATTTCTTTAAATACAATGAATGTACACTTAGAAAAGGTCAAATCATAAAATTAAACAAATACAACAATATAGGCTGTTAAGGAGTACCTAACAATACAAATTTTAACACCTAGTTGCACTTCAAAAAGTGCAAATACATAGGTTTCTTATGTGTGTCGTAGATTTATTTCCACTAAGCCCGATTTCAATTTATTCACACAGGTGTAGAAAACCCCTGCGCAAGAACATCTTGCCCTTGGAGTGGCGCTTGCATTGCCAGAAACGGTGCAGCGCAATGCGCTTGCCCAGTTTGCGACGCAACCTTATCTCCCGTTTGTGCATCAGACCAGAACACGTACGGAAGCGAGTGCAAGATGCGCATGCACGCTTGCCAAGAGGGATTGAAAGAAGGAGCACTGAAAGTGATCTATAATGGAACTTGCCGTGAGTACAAAGTTTTAAGTATATTTTATGCCTACACATCTTATCATCATACCTTACTACAAAAGTCGATGAAAAATATTTGTTCACAACCACCCGTAATTAACCTAAAATTACCTTAGTTGCCTTGTATATACGTACCTATATAAAAAAATAATTTCTTTTATTTGAGATCTTCCTATCGATGACAATTATACCTGAAAGTGGACTTCAAAACGTAAATTTTAGTATATTTGATGATGTAGCTAAACATTTTTGATAAAGGTACCTATTAATTTTAATGAAATTCCCAGGACCTACTTTGTTGTCTTCAGTGTGCAATGCATTGAGTAGGTTACATACTATGTAGTATCTTCACACAACACGTAAGCTAAAACGGCCATAGATACGTGTCAAGAAGGCATCAAGCAAGCAAACTAAAGAGTGTTGTAAGTGTTAAGCCTATTTAGAATTCCTAGTATTCACACTATCTAAAATAGAAAACCAACAAACAAGACGGTTAAACGTTATTTTTACCAACATCAGAAAGAGGTTCTATTTTCGTCTGTGTGTTCATTAAGGTTTAACCGACTTTCTAAAATTCACACAGACTAAAAAGCATTTGTAGCAGAAACAATATTTCATAAGTCATCCCAGCAAAGTGTACCTGCCGCAAGCGCGCAGAATTTTAAGATAAAATAAATTAAATAAATTCCGCCCACAGAAAAAACGCTATCAATTTCCTGTGATGAAAATCTTTCTCTTATGAAATTGTCAATAAATGGCGCGCGGATTCTTTTGAAATATAAATTATTTTCGCTGTTTTGATGACTGTGCTACTTTGAAAGAAGATTCGATAAAATTAAATCTCGCGACGCCGCCGCGCTGATGAGAAAAAATAGATTACCGGTCCCTTGATTCGTTGTCGGAGAAACAATGCGATTGGGCAAGGTAAACAACGGTCTAAACGTTTGTTTGGTTAAACAAACACGCTTGTTTTGGAGAGGAAGTCATTTGATTGATTGCTACCTTATGTATTCTGGTAATCGGTAAATTTAGAAACATACCTGTGTATATTATACCGATTATTCCTCATTTTTTTCATATCACAGTTGTTTATTCAGCGTTTGTTTAATTTGCGCCGGAATCCCGTCAGCGTAATAAATTAAACGAAACTCTATTATTGTTCGCTGAAATGTCAAAGAGATTAAAATTCCTCAATGGGTACTCGGAGCGGATTGATGAACGGCGAGAGCCGATTAATTTCATTACTATGAGGACGCCTTGAACGACCTATTGATTTTTGAAACAATATTTCTGGAGACACCGTCGCAGTCTCCGCGATATAATTAAATTTATCAAACAGCTCTATTAGCCCTCTAGAAAAGAATAGCACATTATTATCATGGTTGAAAAATATAGCCTTGGTGTATAAATTGACGTCGTTAATTTGGTTTACTTTTTTCGTGAATTGACTTACTTTTCTTGACTGAAAGATATTCTCGTCTTTGAGACTTCTTATTAGATATTCCACCATCGTTGCAAATTGTTATAAATAGAGCCTCTACTGAAGCTTGCTTTTATGCAAATGTATAAAAAGATTTTCACTTAGCGACATTATGTTGACTACCGTTTCGGAATTTCATTACTTTTTGCTTCTAATAGTTACAAATTCTAGAGATTATCATAGAGCAGTTGGTTGCCATGTAGGATAAACCAACTATGTTTCTTCCGCATTAACCCTTATTCACCCGGAAGCTCGGTAAGTTTCACCCTTTTTTATTTTCTTTTACACAGAATCTTGTATGGACATCGTCTGCCATGGAGGAGGTGACTGCGTCGTCTCCGCTGACACTGGCCATCCAGTGTGTCAATGCAACCACAATTGTACAGAAGCTCAGGTATCAATTTTTCCTACATTAATTTGGCATATCACATCATTTTAACGGGTATGATATTGAATTAAATGTTGTGTTTCATTGGGTTTTTTATGTGTGGGTTTTTTAGATTATTGGAAGTTGGTAGTAGATATGAAATTATCAATAAAAATCCCTCGAGGCAGTGTAAAAATCTATGTTTCTCTTTTTTCTATAATCAAAAACGGTAAACGGATCCCTGAAGTTTTGTTTTAAATTGTCCTGAAAAGGGATCAGTCCTTAAAAGTTATACTTATCCATAATTCCTAAAATTTTCGATCAATATCAGAAACAACTATTTATGGTTAAAACATCAAACAATGTTTAAAGGGTTTCATGATTTTGAGGCTTAAATATCTCTTCGGTTTTATTAAACGGTGATTAATATTAAAGTTTATGAGGTTTTTGAATTGTAAGTTAAATTCATCAATCCTAATGTGACATGATCATTTTATCAGATATAATTTAAGGTATTTTACGGTGGTCGAGTTACTTAGATCTAATTCAGCTGCTAAATTATTTTGTATTTGTTGATTTGCAACGTATTTCAGGATATGTTCTTGTAGTTATGGTTTAAAAATGTCTTAGAACCCCGGATAAACCAAGTCAAATTTCGCTCAGATATTCCGTAGGAACAATTAAATACAGTAGAATCGCAACACTAATAATCAGCTCAAAAGATATCTGACCCTTTCGTTTTGCTGACAATGGTATCGATACGTGATCGTGTAATGACATCTCAGCGAAGTTCCCTGTCCGAAAGATTCAGATGCTGGCCCAAATCACATAGAAAAAAAGATTCTTTAAGTAATACTTTACATAATACAGATAACCAATTATATCGTTAAGTGAACTCAGGGCTCTGTTTTCCCTTTAAAAAAATAACAGCAATTTTATGAAAATTTTGTTCAGGAATCGGACGTGGTCTGCGGCACGGATGGTCAAACTTACCAGTCGCAGTGCGAGCTGGACGCGACAACGTGTCGCGAGCAGAGCGAGCTGCGGGTCGCCTACAAAGGAGATTGCGGTGAGTCCAACGTCAGACTGAAAAGATAAAATTTACACAATTGAGATTAGAATTGTGGAGTTTACACACGGTTTTTTCGTCTCAAATTCATTTATTTATTTTGCTCACATGTAGATAGTATACAGCTTAGGTTTACCCTGTGTTTAAAAATTAGCAAGTCATTTAATTCTCGAAACAGCACAGTTCTGGTTTTTATGTGGCTACCCAATAGGAGTTTGGCGTTATTTCACTAGATAGTTAAACAAACGGTTATTTGGAATCCCGCTGAAAATTCGGTTAGCTGCATTTCAATAACTATCTTTTTGTCATAACAATCGCGACTGCGGGGCAAGGGTGGAGTAGGAGGAGGGCACGGTTCAGAACGTCCAGGTTTTTAACGATTTTTAACGATGGATATCAGACCAGAGATTTTTAACGCCATCGGTGCCCGTTAGATAGTTTTGTGAGATGAATGGAAATTCTGTTAACGACACAGCTGTGTGAAAATTTTTGGCAATTTTTTGGCAATACATTGGTACCTGTATGAAAACGCAGCAACATTAGTAAAAAAATAACGTTAAAAAAACTGTTGCTAAATGGAAAAAGCGTACTAGTTTTTTGCAAAAACGATTACCTGTGCTCACAGGCGGCAACTAACTGAAAGGTCTTTACGAGCGTGAGGCGCTAACGAATGTTATAGACAATCAGGCACGGGACGAATAATTTTCTGATGGGTGCCTTCTATACGGAATGCGGAAACATTAATTCTACATAAAGACAGAAATTACATAATAGCCTAAACATAAACACCCTTTATAATGCAAATTAATGCAATCTACAAGTGTGGATAAATGGTTTAGATAGCTAGACAGAAAATTAAGTAATGCTCTACGTCTCTTGGTGTAGTCAATCAAATCACACTAATATTATAAATGCGAAAGTTTGTATGGAGGTATGGATGGATGGATGGATGGGTGGATGTTTGTTACCTCTTCACGCCAAAACTACTAAACGGATCGGGGTGAAATTTTGCATACAAGTAATTCGAATCCTGGAATCAAACACAGGCTACTTTTTATCCCATAAATCTGTTTCCGTGGGATGAAAATCACCTTGAAAAGTTTCCAAAGGAAAAACGCATGCGAAGCCGCGGGGCGCAGCTAGTAATAGAATAAAACAGCTTACAAACTAAGTGACAAGTGGCGGTCTTATCGCTCAAGAGCGATTTTCACCAAACCAGAGTATCAGATCATTGGATAGTACGTCGATAGTAGTAGGTTTACTTGTTACAGGTATTAGCAAACTATTTAAAAACAGCAGGTCCATTCAGATGTATACGTGAGTGTAAATAAGACATAATAGCAAACTATTTAAAAACAGCAGGTCCATTCAGATGTATACGTGAGTGTAAATAAGACATAATAGTGTAGGTATTAATTGAGGCTTGAGAGAGGAAAGTCACTTAAGTATTTCAGACCTTGTTTTACAACTTTTCAATCCTAAATCATAGGAGTCTTGGACTGTCTAGTCTAGAACACAATTTGACGACTTTGATATCTGCCTAGAGCGAAAAGTGACTACAACATAATGGGTCAAGCACTCAAGTCTACCAAAACACAAATTGAATAATGCCGAATAGACCTAGAATACATTTCGCCCAATGTTGTCTTTTGTACAGGCAATGTGAAAAATAAAAATGCAGAACTACCTCATAAATTCATTCTAGATTCTACGGCATAGATGTTTTTATATAGATTATAATAATAATACTCGTACATAACTAAAAAAAAAAATATTCCACTCACAAAATAACGACACGACTAATTGATCTTTAATTGTAATTAGTGTAAGTCTTCTAGGATAATTTTAAATGGAGTTCGTTTATGTAATTACTAGTCTGACAAGTTTATATGAATAAAATACTTCATTCATTTATTTATTCATAATAAATATATTTCTGCACTCGTTGTTAATTTTCTTTTATTTTGTAATGGAAAAACAGCGAGTGAACGGCGTAAAAAAATATGTAAAACACTCACAAATACATCTGACCGGACCAGCTGGTACGGTTTTCACGAGTTCTATTTAAATCAAAGTTACCTTTTACGGTTTTTAGAGTAAATTTCTGTAGGTAATGTTAATGAACGTATTCTGTCGCAGCGCGTTATCAAATCCTCCCTTTCTCTGTTTTTATCCCTCCTTTATTTGCTTAATCTCCAGACTTTTAAGCAATAAATGCAAACGCTGTGGTATCTCTACCTCTTGCATAAACCGAGAACATACTTTGTTTACCTTTTATTAATACTATCTATCTATGTAGTATATTTTATAATGTACTTAAATCAGTTATCTTCTACCCATTACACAAGCTCTCCTTATCTTGGAACAAGATAATGCTGTGTGAATTGTTCTACATTATTAATTTATTTATATCAAAC